>OY728143.1:205498919-206723654 GCA_963277665.1 Viscum album
AACAGTATATTTCAAAGGACCCTTGTGCAGACAAAATAATCCCATATATAAGTACTTTCACATCGTCATCACCATAAATATTGTTAGAGAAATAAATCGATTATATTATTCACATTTTAATAAAGAATTAATATTATATCCTTATTGTTAGTTAGTCACCTCTAATAACTCATCAACAAAAGAAAATATGTTTCTTTTTATACAGATCCCGAGAGAGAGAGAATGACAGTGAAGATGAAGAGTCTATTTTTGGTATTTCTATTAGAGAGGGAGGTTTTTAATGAATTGTCTATAATTTTCAATAGGAATTTTGAGGTAATGAAGTTTTTTAATTATTATTTCAATTATTATATGAATTTCCATAGTAGGGGAATTTTCAAAAATGAAAATATTGTTGAAAATTTTTAAAACTAACATTAAAATTGAGGTTGGTTTTAAAATAGATTATTTTCAAAAGTTAAAAAAATAATAAAGTTAGGTGATTTAATATAATATAATCTATTCCACAATGTGAATAAATTCTATATTTTTTGAGGAATCATAAATCAGTTAAAATAATTCAGAAATAAAAGTTCCAATTAAGGGAATTATATAGAAAATTAAATAATATTAATATTAATTTTAAGGATTTTTAACATTATCATTTTATTTTTCAGGTAGATTACATTAAAATAATATATTTTAATGCAATCAAGACAATCCTTTATTTTCTATATCAAATTTTTTATCATACTGCATTATAAAAAAACCAAAATCCTATTACAGAGATATTTTCAATGATTTAATTTTATGGGATTCAAAAATTATCATTTTATATTAAACATATTTTAGAATCATCAAGCCGTTTTATTTTTTTAATTAATATTTTACCTAAAATAAAATTTACATCATCATCTTCATTCATAATTATCATTAATTGATTAATGATATACCATAGAAAAGCCTTCATTTATCTGCATATGCATGAACCAAATGTGGACATTTTTAAAATAGATATATCCATGATTCAATTTAAAAATATTATTTTTAAGTACATTTACAAGAATATCAAATTACATTAGATCATCAACAATTTAAAATGTGGTTTTGAAAAAAAACATTATTTTCTATAACACATTTTTGTTCTTTTCACTAACCATGAATTCATCCAGAAACATTCATTCCTCTTGAGAAAAATTTATAATCCTGATTTAATGAATTCTAAAGGAAATGTTAAAATGGAATTGTGATAAGAAGGTAATTATACTGAATATTTTTCAATAAAAAATTATCACTCCGTTCCTGATAATAATGGTGAGGAATTGAGAATTTACCCAAACCATAACAGAATTTGTCTATATATATAAGGGGTGGGCACCATATATCCCTTCAATGAACATGTTTTCCTTATTAGTTTATTTTATGTATATTTAACATAATTGGGTTTTATTTTATAATGAAACATTGTTTTATTTTTTAATATTTAATTTTGACTTTTAAAAAAAGTAAATGTTAATTTTAAAATGTTTTTTAAAAAATATTTTTTTAAAAGCTAGTTTTTTTATTTTAAATTCTAAATTATTTTTTAATTTATTCTATATTTTGATAATTATTTATATAAAATTATATATTTGATTTTTAAGGGTATTTTTAAAAAAATACTTTATTATACTTATGGTATTTTTTCTAACAAAATCAATTTTTAATGATTCATCTGGATTTTTTTAAAAAAAATTTATCTTTTTCATTAAAAACCATGACTGATATTTTATTTCTCAACAAAGATCTTCAAATAATTTTAAAATTACATATTTAAATTTATCATCTATTTGTAGTTAATATATGTTTATATTTATTCATAAATAGTGAGGTAGGATTATCATTTTTAAAAAAAATGGAGAAAATAAAATACACAGTATAGATTAGTATGACTCTGAGTATATTAAAATTCTTAATTCTCTGATTCTCCAAAAAAATATCAATAGGAATTATTGAATAATTTTTGGGAATTAATATTGTAATATTACATTTATATACCTTCTTCTTCAATATCAAATCCATTATATAAATTAAAAAATTGATGTTTTTTCAACACCAGACTCGAGAGTGCAGGTCTAGGGCCGATAAGAATGTAAAAATAAACATTTTCAATATATTTTGATATTAGGATGTTATAATAAGATTATATTTTACATATTATAGGTGTTAGAAATTCTATATTTAGTTAATAATTGTACTCTAAAAAATGGTTTTTTAGAAATATGTCATGATTTATGTAGGGAATCCTATATGATTGTAAGGGTTTTATTTTTCATGGGATTTTAGGAATCAATAGTATTCTCTTCTATGACGAAAATATTTGAGTTGATATTATTTTACAATTTTTATATAAAATATATATTTAAAAAAAATAAAATAATCCTAATTTAGAAATATATTATGTGTTCTGTATTTAATTAGTAACAAAAAATTTATCCTGTTTTAGATACTTAAATTTATGGGGATGAAAATTATTAAAAGAGGCAGAATGTAACACCCTCATGTTTTTTATATTATCATTTTATAAATAAATATTCATTGTGTGTCCATTTTCACAATGACATAAATTATGTCATATATATATATTAGCATATTGTATAAATTATAAATTAATTAATATTCATCACCATAAAATAAGCTGTGAATTAAACTAAAATATTCAGTTTATAAAATGAATTTTAAAATATGTATTTATTGATTCGAACATCAATTATTATTAATATAAGTTATTAAAATTTGTTAACATTATGTTGACATTTTAAATGTTATAATTATTTTTTTATTAAGATATTATATAAACTTATGGGAAATATGTAGATAAAATTAATTGTAAATGAATTTGAATTATTTTATTTTAAATGATAAATACAATGAAAAATATAAAACAATTTTGAGGAAAAAGAATTAATAAATATTTAATTATTATTGGATTTAATAGTAAATAATATTTACTGAGAAGTATATTTATTATGGGGTATCAACTTTTAATTTGAAATAAGTATAAATTTTTAATAGTAATGTAATTTATATAAAAATTGTAACACATAATTTATTAATTTGAAATGAGTAGGTAAAATAATTATAAGAGAATATTAATAATTAGATGATGGTTTTTTTAATGAATATTATAACTTTTGTTTATACCATGATATTTATTAAGGTTTTAGAAATGATGATGATGGTAATTATAATATAATTAAAATTATTTTTAATATATGTTATAAATGGAATATAGTAAATGTTGATAAGAATCAATATTAAAAATATACAAAGTATGTAGTAAATAATAATTTATAATTACTAAAAGAAAAAAATAAATTCTGAGTGTTATAAATAATGAAAATAATGAATCTTTTTGAATAATTTGTTCTATCAAATTATATTGAATTATAATTTGATAATTGAATTATAATTATTAAAATTACAATTGGATAAGAAATTATTATAGTATATGTTTTTTAACTAATTAATTTATATACATACATTAGGTAATAAATGTGGCCAACTATCAATACCTAAGAGGGGATTATTCCAGCTATATTGATAGTCGACCAATCATCGACTCATAGGCACATGGAGTGAAAATGTTGAGGAGAAGATGTAGAAAAGAGGATATTGATTATATCTAGGCATGGAAAGGGTGCACATGGTGATTAGGTTTGAAAGTGGGAACCTTCATAAAAAATCGATGAAAACCATAAGATCCTCCTAGTTCATGAAAGTATTTTGATGTGGCATCCATTATTAAGATGGAACAGACAATGAATAATGATATTGTTGTAGGATGTGTTGCAAATATGTACTAGTCTCCTTTTTAATAGCATGATCATGTTCATATTTAACACCTTCAATATATGTTACTTCTTATTCATTTATACAACATTGTTATAGAATGTTGAAAAAACTAATATATATATATATATATATATATATATTTGCATCGAATAATCACATGTTGGTCGACATGAAACATGATGATCAGTTAAAGGTTCGATAGAGTTCATTGGTCCATCGTTATTTCTTAGGTTTTTTAATCTTCCCGCTCTTTTAAATTTAATGGAAATTATTTTAAGGTTATATATATACATGAATATATATGCATCATTCAAAGGAAATGTTATCTTAATGAAAATAAAGGATGACATAAAATAAAATTTTGAAGAACAACACTATCTTGTCCCATGGATCCAACTATTACAAGTTATTTACCATAATATTTATAATTATGTATATATTTAAACAAATTTTTTTCTACCTCGACCCAAGTAGGTCAAATATTTTTCCTTACATTATTAAATTATCACATATACAATGGGTCATATCCCCACATAATGACCATTTCAGTAGTTATTGTGGGCCATATATTTATAATACAGATTTTACATTATTAATAGAAAGTATAACATAATACATATAAATATCTAATCATCTGAAACCATGAAAACATATTCAAAGATCTCTTATTCCTTACTTGGGGAGCTGAAACACAATTACCAAAATCTGAAATGATTAGTAAGTGACAAGTATAGTGAAATATAATATTAATCGACAGAAACAATAAACATATAAAGTAAAATAACAGATCACACAATCCATTAGAATAAATTTATTATGCATAATCCATTTGGAAAATGTAAATAACATAAAACACAATCCATTTAATTAATAATCTAAGAATAAAATTCATCAGTAGATAAAATCATGATGAATATATCATGGATAATAATAATATAATTCTAAATGAAGGAAATGAATAATTATTAGAACCCATGATCATAGGCTTCAGAATACCTCTAACGTCCCAACCTTTGACATGATAGTTTAAAAACTATAGCTAAAAACCAAGTTAAATAGGCCAACTAGTTTGTCTCTTGAGACATACGAATGCATTGAGGGGATATATGATATCGATCCCCACCCACCACTTCTGGTCTAAATAATTCCTCATATATAAAATAATATTTTTAATTTATGAATCAATATTCCTTAAAATCAAATAGCTATTTTGGGGAAAATCTAGTTATTTATCAATATTTCACCACAATAAAAATCGGGTTTAGTGGCGGTTGTGAGGTGGCGGTTCACAAAACTGCCACTAAACGTTTTTGCCGAAAGGTTTCAAGGTGGTTTTTAATAAACCGTCGTGAAACCCATAATATTTTTTTAAAAAACCAACCCTTCGCAACCCCCACCCTAGCCATTTCCCCCAAACCCTCACAACCCCTACGCCCTCCCTTCTTCCCCTAACCCCCCCAGTGACCCGTGACCCCCAACCGTCCAGCGACCCCGCGACCTCCGTCTCCGGCAACCCCGTCACCTCCGTCTCCAGTGACCCCTGTCTTTTCCAGGTATGTATCCATTAAAGTTGTTAGATAAATCTCTTATAGTTAGGTTTCTTTTCGTTTAATCATTTTTTATTAATCCTTTATCTAGTTGGAATAGTTGTTTCATATTGAAGTAGTATGAGAGTTTCTTTATAGATGAAAAACGAATTGATGTTATGAATTCCCAATCATTATGTGAATTTTACAGGCGAACCCCATAAACCCATTCACGCAATGGATTTGTTTTGGGAAATCCGCGAAAAAATAATTCACTTCATTAAATATATTCATGATGTGAAATTATATTAATTCAGTTTTTAAAATGAGGTGATAAATTTTTCAACATATATGGGAATTGAGGAATTCATTATGTGAATTCACTATTCACATCATGAATTGTATCATCCAAGAATTTTAACAATCAAACTCCTATGTTCTAAAATTTTCTATCTCCTTTAGGATTCAATCAAACCATACATGGATGACTTATGAGAATCCTATTTGATCTATAAGCAATACTATGTTGGATATTGGTGTTCTGGACATAGATTTTTAAGGTAAACCTTCAGGTTCATCATTCGCTTCTTGATCTATTTTTGATTAAAATTATAGTTCTCACTGAAGGGAAGGGGAAATCGGATTTCCACCAAAAACTTGAGGATTTTTCAAATACATTTCTTATTTTGAGTTGGGTGGTCTTGGAAAACTCCATTTAGTCTCTTCTGATTATGATAGTATGTGCAAAATTATGATCGCATCGACATGCCACATGCATAACCTAAATAATTGGAATTATCCCTTCTTTCTAAAATCCTCCCATTGATCCCTTCTAGGGATCCCTTTTTGACCTCTTAGCATTATGGTTAGGACTAGCATTAACATTTGTGGTGTTCTAATCCTTCGTGATTTTATGAGATCCTTTGGAATCATGGCTTAGTTAAAGATCTTTACATTACATGTGAAATATGGAAAATGGTTTAAGATGATTTTGGTGATTTGTATCTATAGAAGGATTTGAAAATTAGGAATAAATGGTAAAATTAATAGGTGATGGGATGAATTAACTAATATGACTTGTTATAATATTTTAGACCTGATTGATATATATTATTAGTGATTCATCCTAATATAAGAGAATCCACCATTTGATATGAGATTATTAATTTTTCCCTTACTGTCGCATTCCATGGGAAGAAATAAGTGTTTATAGAATGTCTTAGCCAAGTTATATGGTTTATTTCCTCTTAAAAAATTATTCCATGGGAAGATGTATGTAGTTATTTCAATTCTAGGACTGGTGAGATGGCTACTTTTTTCCATTGGGGGTGAAAACCATGGGAAGAAGAAAGTATTTATATAAAGTCTATACCAAGATTGGATACTTGAATCATGATATTGGAAATTCATCCCGTGTTAACAGAATCTTCCAGCATTTTGGGGAAATATGTACTGATGTTGGAGGATCCACCACAGAAAGAGACACCCCACATGGAGTTGAAGATGCTTTGGATAACATAGGGTGTCATCCAAGAGCCTAAGGGCTTGTGGGTTTATTATTTATATATAATTAATTTATTATATTAACACCCTTGATTATCACTTTATTGCATACACTATATGCTCAAACTAGACATGTTCAAACACCATTGGTGGTGGAATACTGAGTTATACTCACCATATTTTGGCCACTATTTGGTACCTTAGAATATTTCATAGATGTCGAACGATATATTTAGTAAGAACATTTTCTTTATCACCATGGTATTCTCCAACATGTTAGCAAATATCTTTATAAGTTATGAACTAGTTTCACATAATAAATATTTTAAATTTATTATGATTGATTTAAGTATAACAGTTTGTGTTAAAGTTGTAAATTTATTTCTAAATAATTATTTCAAATTAACTGAGCTTAGGACTTGAAATATATATAAAAGTTTGAAGTAAATATTTGACATGTCCTTTGTATTATATCAAATCCAAATTTTATGGTTTGAATTATTTTTTTAGTATGAGTTGTTTGAAATATTGAAGATAAATATTTATAGTACTATACACAAAACATATTAAAGTGAAAATAACATACATCATTCATTAGTTTTTAAATGATATTGTAATGATAACCCCGCTCTTGAAATCCATGTGGATGAATTAAAATTGCACAACCTAATGATATAATGAATAATAAAGGTCTCTTCAAATTCAAGGAAATAATAAACACTATCAAATTCAATGAGAGTGGTAAATTCAAATAGATAGTGAAAATATTGAAAAACATAAAGAGCGATGAAACATGACCAATTTTCATGAACTGACCTAGGCTACCCATAATCCGGGTACCCAAGCTAGCCTGCGATAAGTGTCAAAAGATGTCATATAAGGGATAAATATTTCTAGTAATGTCGTTGTACTAATGGTATGAAAATCGTGCATATTTTGTGTGTTCAATGACATCACTTTCAATGGGGTGTTGTTTGAGGAATCATAAATGTGTGATCGAAAATGTAATGATAAGTGTGTAACATGATATTCTTACTGCTCGTCAATGAGGTGTTGACGCTGTCTCCTAGAGACAAGACTTGTTTGGTTTGTCTGGGCATGCTAAGTAAGTGGTAAATGTGATCAATTTATCATCTTTATTATATTATGTATACTTTATGATCAACAGGTCATCTTTATTATATTATGTTTCTGTAATCTTACACTATCATATATATGAAACTCTTTCTCTATTTAGTAGAAACTATGTGTTAAAATTATTTTAATTATGTAGGCACATTGTGATATACATGGATAAAAGTTGGATCACATTACCGAGGAACACACCTCAATATGTTAAGGGTTTGAATGAGTTTTTAGATTTTTCAATTTCAAATCGATTTGATGAAGGGAGAATAAGATGTCAATGTCCTAAATGTAAAGATAGAACATGGTTGAAGAGAGATGAAGTTTATGAACATTTAATACAGAAGCAATTCCATGATCAATATTTGTGTTGGATTTGGCATTGAGAATTGAACAATACAGAAAGATTGAGCACTGATGTTAATCCACAGAATGAGGTCCCATATAAGGACACGACCTTAAACATTACATAATATTGAATTAAATGAATAATTCACACTGAGGATCTTTTCAGGTTTAGAGTTTTAGATAATTAGGACATAACTATTACATCTCAAAATATTACAAGATTTTCATTTCTACTCAGTTTCCATTATTTTCATAAAATAAAAACTCTTGAAAAAAAGTCATGTCTACTTCCATTTTTTAGACAAAATGACTTTTCCTTGATCCCATCCTGGACCCTATTCAACTTTAAGTCCTATGAAAACATTTCAAAACTTGGGATGAGCATAAAAGGTTCAGTAATTGTTATAAAAGAATAAATGAAAACATTTTTTCATAAATACATACAAAACATGAACTATTTTACTTACCTCATGAAATTATAAGATTTATGAAAGGCATATAGAAATCATAAATCATAAAGGTAACTTGTGGAATCCATACCATACTTACATTGTAGCTATCACAGCTACATAGGGAGTTACTTTGGAATACCCATCACAGTATATTCCCTAAATATCTTAGGAGAAACATTCATGTTTACCTCTGTCACATTACCCAATGCATTGGAGAGATATCTCGGGCTCACCCGCCTAAGGTTTATCATGGAACCACCTATATACGTAAATAATGCCCATGAACCATAACATAATCATAACACATAACAAAAGCATAAAGGAAAGATACAATTTCCACATTGAAATAACAAAATATCATTTCAAGATATAGAAATAATAAATCCATTCTCAAAATCATTTTCAATACCAAAATACGTAAAAATAGTATATGTTATTTATTTTTCCCTTTTAAAAACATTCTGGCTTTTTAAGGAAGCCAAAGATCAAAGAATACTCGGGGCGGCGGAAAGGTTGTTTTCACCACTTATGTTAAAAAAACATTCCTTTTTTTCATTTAGTAAAATTATTCATATAAAAATATACCTTTTGAATAAAATGAAAAGTCAAAGGGGTTTATACACCGTATAAAATAAAGTCGTGTATAAAACTAAAAATACATCAATGAAAGGAGATTGAGATGAAGTCCCTTACCTCATGTCCGAATTGACCTGTTCGTTCTTAAATATCCTGAATAATAATCTAATGTTAATTTCTACTTTCTTAAGAACCTTTTTCAAGTTTATTAATCCTTTTATATCACTTATTACCATGTTATAATCATTATGTAAGCATTAACATTTGTTTTGTCGATATTTGGAACTTGAGTAAAAAACATGGACTTCTTATAATTACATGTTGTAAATGTAGTCAAATATCCATTATCTCCAGAATGATAATAATGATTTAGATATCATATATATCATATATATCCAGTATATGCATGTATTTATAATAGTACATAACATTTTGAGGTATGAAATGAAATGCACCGTTCATGGAGATGGTAAGACGTACGAACGCATGGACACTACTTTCATTTCTATTTCTTTTTTTAATGGAATTAAAACATAATTATACAAAGGTATAATATAATTCCAGTATAATGTAATATAAAATATCATTAACTCTATCCTTTATACATCCCACATAAGGCATTAACGAGTCACATCACTTTGAGGGGGCGGTAGTCCACACTTCCCCAAATGAGATTATCGTATTTACCAACTATGGAAACCATAAAGGTTTGATATAATTGGGAAGTACAGAAGCATAAAGAAATCATAAACATAATATATATCATATATAAATATAGTGCCATCATAATGGCCACCATGAGAGGTAGTAAGATGTAATTGAACAATCATCGTTTCGTGAGGCGTTAGTTTTCTACCCACAGAAACATTATGTTTTTCATCCATTAGATGGAGTTGTGTGTAAGTGTTGTTCGAATCATTCTCATAACAATATCCAAGTATATTGAGGATATTGGTGTTGTTACAAAATAAAGGAAATAAAAAGATTTTAGGGGTTGGAGAAGTAAAATAAAAGAAAACAATTTAAGAGAAAGTGTTACCTTTAATTTGGGTAACACTCATTGGTTTGAACCAGAGGACTTCTTGAAATATCTTCTCCCTTTGTTAAGGCTTATAAAATGGGGATAGGGATGTAGGGAGATTAATTGGGCATGGTTTGGATGAGGCAAATGGCTTGAGAGGTGTGATGAATTGGATTGAAATGGTCTCTTTTTATAAGGGAGGGGAGGGGCTCTTAATGAAAGTGTGAAAACATTATTTTATTATATATTCCTATTCGGTTTCTAATGGTCCAAAAATAATTATGGTCAAATATAAGATGAATTAAATTCGAAATAAAATCATCCAATCATAATTTGACCTGTTTTGGATAATATTTTAATCATTACAATCTTATTTATTTTAATCATTTAATAATGAGGTAAATACTGCATCATTATTGTGTCATAAATAATTTAATTTATTAGATGTCTAAAAATTATAAAAAACACGATCATGTAGGAAATATTCTCATATTTCCAATGAATATTTATATTCTATAATATGACTTATATAAGACCATATAAAAATTAATTACTAAAAGATGTTTTGTTAATGTCAATTTTGTCTTTACATTAAATTAATTAATCTAAATTGTCATTTTCACTCCCATGCTGACCAAAGGGGTCCCAAAATCGACCCAAGGATGCCCATGGTCGGCCATGACTCAACCAATAAGGTTTGGACACGTTTTAAGGTAATGTTGAATTATTATCATATTCTTTTAACCTTGAATTACCCTATTTACCTTTAAGCGCGGTAAATAAAATTCAAAAGTTACTGTTCACCAAAAAATATTTTTATCTTATTGAACCACATTTTACTTCTTAATAAAAACCATTTTTGTCGGATTTTTCAAATTAAATTCATAGGAGGGGTAAAATTTCATTTAAATGAAAAAGTCAGTTTTTTTAACTAACACAAAGTGGTTTCACTATTCATCAAAAATAAATGTTTTTCAGACAAATATCAAAAATTCAGCCTAAGCTATACTTGATATTCTATATTCAAAATTGATGTCTATTTTTTCAAATTCAAAACATAGAAGTGGCATAAAATAATTTTAAAATTAATTCCCGTTGTTAAAATAAATACCATGTTTTTAAGAAACAATAACTATCAAAAGATTGATACTTGTTTATGTCCAATTTCAAAGTGAAATTAATTTCAATGACCAAAATTGGATTAAATGAGAAAAATATATTATAATTAAACTTTAAAAACTATTAAAAAGATAATCTAACCATATAAATTATTGTGATGAAAAATGTTGTTTTTAATTAAAATATAGCGTGTTTTTACTATTCATCAAAATATGAAAGTTATCAGAATAATATGAAACATTTATCCAAATTAAATTTTTATATCCTGATTAGAATGGAGAATTTTATTTTGTAAAATTAAACTTATAAACATGTCAAAAACTAGATATAAAGTGGGTGTGCCATCAAAAGGCGGCAAAACTACATTTTTTGAAAAATACTTATTTTACTCGAAAAATTGATTTTGTTCTCATACCATGTTCTAGAAAATTTGTAAGATGAATAATAATGCTATAAAATTAAAAATTTATTTGATACTATTCATAAAGGCTAGTCCATAATAATATTATAACAATATATCATTGTCTAGTGAATCCCGGTATTGCGTACAACACACGCTATCGTGGAAGGTCGCGATTGCGTGTAATGTAAGCCATGTCAGGGTTTGCGTGTAGTTAAAGACTCCTTTTTTGTTGTGAATAACATAATACAACAATATTTAATTTATACATTGAATATATATATATACACACTTAATATTGCGTAGAATAACTACTATCAAATGAACTTGAAAGTGTGTGTAATACGATCCAAGAATAGTGTTGCATATACTGCAAGCTAATACAGTGTTGGGTATAGTACAAGCTAATAATGGTGTAGTATATAATAGAAAACATCAAAGAAATTAAAAATAATATATCTCATAAAATCTAGGGTTGTTACAATCTACCCCCCTTAAAATGAATTTCGCTCGCAAAATTCGTCGGGGTTATAAATGGTTTACTAATTGAAAGTTTCTTTCATAGAATCCCACATCGTTAAAAGGAATACCAAAACTAAACATTAAAAACTAAATTATGAAACGTAACGGTTACCCAAATTAACTAATCACTGGGTTTCCACATAGAGAAACATAGGTGAAAATATGGATATAGAATAGAAATAAAACCATTATATTATGATGGAGAGTGGTAGAGAACATGGCTATGACAAAGCCAACAATCACAAAGCCATAAATTTGTGATGATATAAGGTACCATCTGATTCACTGGATATGAGGGCACTAGGACAACATTTTTTGGTTTTCATGATCATGTCCCTAAAGTTTATGAATTAAAAGAAATACTTGCATGATTTTGGTACCATCTCACTGTTGTTCATGCCTTGAACTATTTCCACTTCATCTCTTAAAGAAATGAAGTTGAATCTGTTATTTGTGATGTGTTATCAGATCATGTGATAGAATGATGGGTCATTCCTTCTGTTTTAATCAAAAGGTTAGCAAAAGTTATGAAACATACATAAGTCCATCTATGGTGAGGTTAATCGTATATGATTCCAAAAATGAACGTATACTTCATATATCATACCACTTAATAAAATAACAATAGTTTCTACTAACCACGGACTTCCTGTAGGCCAGTGGTAGGCGATAAAGGCATGTCGCACTTTGGTTGTGTGTTCGATTCTCACAGCCTTGTCCGATGCGACGGGTTATCTCCCATCCTGAAGGTTATCCTTTTTCTAAAACAATACTATTATAACAAAAAGTTCTAGCCTTAAAAAATACTATCTGATGTCCAACATAATCCGTTCTAATCTTTTGGCTTATCCAAAATACATCTATCCAATCTCATATTATAAAGAAAAAGATTACTTGAAATGGCACATAACCAGCACGTGAATGCCATAATTTATCCCCCATATATCAAAAGATATATCTTGTTGGTCACATTCCAAACATTTTAATACCTTAATCATGTATTCTTTTGAAACATGAATTACCATAGAACCTTAGTGATAACATGAGTGCTGTCAAAAGTTAACTCTTTCCACATACCAAAATCCCAAAAATTATATATACTCAAACCATGATATCACTTAGTCCTTATATCAATCATGAGCTCATGAATACTATCAAACAGTTTATTTTCTTCTTATCCCTTAATTATTCACATATCATCTGCTTTCCAAAATATTTGAATCACTTTTCATGGATACCGGTACCATATTCTTATAGAAAACCATAATGGACCAATACACATATATTTCAATATACTATAAAATTACCTCAACAACATTATTATTGAATTCCAATAATTCATCCCTTCAATCCATCCTCTTCAATGATTGGCTTTGAATAGGTCCTTCCTCAGTTTAGAAGTAGCTTTTTAGGTCAGGGCATTGAGTTGGGTAATTCCCATGTTCTCCACAGATAAGACATTGGACTCCATAATAGTCTGTCACTCTATGACCCTTTTCTTCACATAGATAACATCTTCCCCTCCATTTGAGGTATTCTTCAAGGTTCTTATCCCCTTACTTAGAAATATAAATGTTTGTTTATCTATGCTCCTCACCATGTAAACATACATAAAATTCCATCTTCCTCTTGTTTGATGACTTAGGAATACAACTAAAGTTCACCTTGTTAATCATATATCAAGATGACTGATTCGGCATAATCACAATATCTTCCTTTCTACGTGTTATATAATTTCGTTGATCATCATCACCAATTTTTCCATTAGAATCAATGTTAACTGAATTCCTTCTCATTCCCTCCATTGACTAAGACCAGAAACCCTAGTGTAAGAAACAATTAAAATAACGAGGAACCATATAATCATAAAAAGTCGGTTATGGGATGTCTAACTTATAAAAAATTCATTAATCAATGACACCATAGGTTCACCCTAGGTTAGGGATCTCACTAAAGTTTTTGCATCCTAGTTTCCAAAGGTTAACTAAACATTTCATCTGATACCAACTGTAGAGACCCAATGCTAGACGTACATGGACAATACATTACTTTTTTGGGAAACTTAATACATAACAAAAACCTAAACTCAAGGATCGTAATAGTTTAGTGTCTTTGGAAACTCAGAATATAATCTTCTAATCTTGGTGAAAGATCTTCAACAACTCCCAAAAAGATCTTCCCCTTTTTTTCTTACCTAAAACCTTTCCTGAAATCCTAGGGAAAAGAAAACATATATAGGGTGAGTTCAAATGCTTAGTAAGGGTAAGCATTGAGAAAATAAAACAAACCATATACAATTGATCTTAAAAACATGAACATAATGTATAAACATCAAAATATTGAGCAAAGACATAAATCTTGGTAGTACGTAAGTCATGTATCATAATGGAAGATAAAATATTGATAAAATAGCATTGGAATAAAACATGTAATTGTGGAAAAACATTAAGCACATGATATGATTTCTATAGTAGCCAAGGCATTGCTCCCAAGACCATCTTAGTGGACAAAGTCCCTTTCTGAATCGTGTT
The DNA here is from genome assembly GCA_963277665.1 of Viscum album. Taxonomy (NCBI): domain Eukaryota; kingdom Viridiplantae; phylum Streptophyta; class Magnoliopsida; order Santalales; family Viscaceae; genus Viscum; species Viscum album. The sequence continues at coordinate 205,513,856 of OY728143.1, forward strand.
CACTCCTCGTTCCAGTACTGTAACACTGAACCAGATTAACTTACCTTTCCAAAAATTTCTATCTCATGAGATATAAATCTTTACCCAATACATAGGAGGGAGATATAGGTCCCACCCATCTCATAATTAAATCATTCTTACTTGTGCCACAACATAAACATAAATCATTCATCATAACGCAAAAAATAAAATGGGTTTCATAAACATCATCCCATCATAACATAATCCATATAAAACATATGGATATATTTTCATCATAAGAAAAATGAAACCATTTAAATCATAGAGACATTATACTTGAAACATACAAATATTAAATAATGTCATTTTAGATGGAAATGGTTTTGATAAAACACTTGAAATGAATTTTTGAGGAAAATATCCTTTCTTCTTCAAAATCATTTTCTTTTCAAAAAATGTAATGAAATTATAAAAGAAAAGGATTTTTATGAAAATAGAAATGAAATATTTTTGAGGAAGATTCATGAAAATTAGGATTTTTAAAATGTAAAAATACGTTCATTCCGTATAAGTTAAAAAACATTCTTCTCGTACTTTTGTCGGAAAAGTCAAAAAGTACCTTGTACGGTCATCAAAAGAAATATTCCATCCATAAAATGTGGTAAAAGTAATAAAAGGGTAAAAATGACTTTAAACATACATAGATGAAAAGTAAACATTTTATGAAAACATTTTGAGAACATATGGACATGGATGATAAACATAACCCCAGTAAATACTTACGAATACACAATCTCAGATAAGAATGAGATTGGAATAATTATCCCTTAAAAAGATATTTTTGTAAAAAAAATAGATCACTTATATGTATTCAATATAAAGTCACATAATGAAATTATAAATACATGATAAGATATTCATTTCCCACATAATCAAAGAATTACATAAACAAGAAATAGAAGATCAACCAAAAGAATAGAAATTGGGTTAAGAAGTTCCCATACCTCATGTCCGACTTGACCTGTTCGTTCATTAATCTCATGAATAATAAACTAAAGAAAATTTATAGTTTCTTAAGAAACTTTTTCAAGTTTATTAATCCTTTTATATCACTTAGTACCATGTTATAAGAATTATGTAATCATTAACGTTCGTTTTGTCGATATTTGGCACTTGAGTCAAAAAATGGACTTCTTATAATTACATGTCGTAAATGTAGTCAAATATCCATTATCTCCAGAATGATAATAATGATTTAAATTTCATATATATCATATATATCATATATATACATGTATTTATAATAGTACATAACATTTGGAGGTAAGAAATGAAATGCACCATTCAGGGAGACGGTAAGTCGTACGTACTCATGAACGCTAATTTCGTTTCTATTTATTATTTTAATGGAATTAAAACATAATTATACAAAGGAATATTATAATTCCATTATAATATCATATATAATATAATTAACTATATGCTGTATACATCCCACATAATGCATTACTGAGTCACATCACTTTGAGGGGGTGGTAGTCCGCACTTCCTCAAATGAGATTATCATATTTACCAACTATGGAAACCATAGAGGTTTGATATAATTGGGAAGTACAGAAGAATAAAGAAATCATAAACATAATATATATCATATATAAATATAGTTCCATCATAATGTCCACCATGAGAGGCGGTAAGATGTAATTGAACAATTATTGTTTCGTGAGGCATTAGTTTTCCATCCACAGAAATATTATGTTATTCATCAATTAAATGGAGTTATGTGTATGTGTATTTGAAATTCTCTCATAAAAATATTCTAGTAAATTGAGGATATTGTGGTTGTTACAAAATAAAGGAAATAAAAAGAGTTTAGGGGTAGGAGAAGTAAAATAAAAGAAAGAAATTTAAGAAAACCCATTACCTTAAATTTGGGTAACTTTATTTGGTTTGAACCAAAGGACTTATTGAAATTCCTTCTGCCTAAGTTAAGGTTTCTAGGAGGAGGAGAGGGATGTAGGGAGCTTGATTGGGTAGAATTTTTGACGAGGAAAATGGCTTGAGATGTGTCAGGAAACGGATAGAAATGGTCTCTTTTTATAAGGGAGAGGAGGTGCTCTTTAGGAAAGTGTGTAAACATTATTTTATTATATAATGATATTCAGTTTCTAATGGTCCAAAAATAATTATGGTCGCAGATAAGATGACTCATATTCGAAATAAAATCATCCTATCTGAATTGGACAAGTTTTGGATAATATTTTAATCTTTTTAATCTTATTTATTTTAATCATTTAATAATGAGGTACATACTGCATCATTATTGTGTCATAAATAATTTTATTTATTCGATGTCTAAAAATTATAAAAAAATACTATCATGTAGAAAATCTTTTCAGAATTACAATTAATGTTTATTGTATAGAATAGGACTTATATAACACCATATGAAAATTAATTACTAAAAGATTTTTTGTTAATTTCAATTTTGTCTTTACATTAAATTAATTAATCTAAATTGTCATTTTCACTGCCAAGTGAATCAAAGGGGTCCCAAAATCGACCCAAAGATAACCATGGTCGACAATGAATCAAACAATAAAGTTTGGACAAATGTTATGTAAATTTTGAATTATTATAATATTCTTTTAACCTTGAATTACCCTGTTTACCTTTAACCGCGGTAAATAAAAGTCGAAAGTTACTATTCACCAAAAATTACTTTCATCTTGTTGAACCACATTTTACTTCATTATAACAACCATGTATGTCAAATTTTCGAAATTCAATTCACAACAGGGGTAAAATTTCATTTAAAAGAAAAAGTCAATTTTTTTAACTACCACTAAGTGGTTTCACTATTCATCAAAAATAGAAGTTTTTCAGAAAAATATAAAAAATTCAGCCTAAGCTATATTTGATATTCCGAATTAAAAATTGATGTCTATTTTTCCAAATTCAAAACATAGAATTGGCATTAATTAATTTTAAAAGTAATTCCTGTTGTTAAAATAAATAGCGTGTTTTTAAGAAAAAATAACTATCAAAAGATTGATACTTTTTTATGTCCAATTTCAAAGTGAAATTAATTACAATGAACAAAATTAGATTAAATGGGAAAAATATATTCTTATTAAACTTTAAAACCAATTAAAAAGATAATCTAACCATATAAATTATTGTGATGAAAATATTTGTTTTTAATTAAAATATAGTGTGTTTTTACTATTCATCAAAACAGGAAAGTTATTAGAATATTATGAAAAAATTATCCAAATTAAATTTTTATATCCCGATTCGATGGGAGAATTTTATTTTTTCAAATTGAACTTATAAACATGTCAAAAACTAGATTTAAAGTGGGTGCGCCATCAAAAGGTGGCAAAAATACATTTTTTGAAAAATACTTTTTTTACTTGAAAAATCGATTTTGTTCTCATACAATGTTCTTGAAAATTTTTAAGATGAATAATAATTTTATAAAATTAAAAATTTATTTTATACTAATGGCTAGTTCATAATAATATTATAACAATATATCGTTGTTTAGTGAAATCTGATATTGCGTACAACACACGCTATTGTGGAAGGTCGTGATTGCGTGTAATGTAAGCCAAGTCAGGGTTGCGTGTAGTTCAAATATCCTTTTTTGTTGCATATAACATAATACAACCATATTTAATTTATACATTTAATATATATATATATATATACACACAATGTTGCGTAGAATAACAACTATCAAACGAACTTGAAAGTGTGTGTAATACGATCCAAGAATAGTGTTGCGTACACTGCAAGCTAATACGGTGTTGCGTATAGTACAAGCTAATCCTGGTGTAGTGTATAATAGAATACACCAAAGAAATTAAAAATAATATATCTCATAAAATCATGGGTTTTTACATCCCATGTTCGTCGATAATGGAAAATGAAATGCAAAACCTCATAAATGATGCATTAGGCACTGCAAGACACCACTATGAGCATCAAAACATATCAGAACAACCAGAAGAGGGTGCTACAAATTGCTACGTGACATGTTATGTTTTTGATACTATAACACAAGTAGATCAAGATTGTAACATATCATTAGATCCTCCTCTTGATTCTGTGGAGCCAAATGTATGGGATAACATCAGTGAGGAAAATGTGTTTCATGATATAGTTGATGATGGAAATCAAGAGTTGTATAATGGGTGTTTGAAATATTCAATGTTTTTATTTCTACTGAAGTTGTACCATATCAAATGTCTATGTGGAATACAAATAATGCAATGTCCACGTTATTGGAATTGATTCGTGATGCATTTCTTGAAGCAAAAATCCCAGAATCATTTTATGATATGAAAAAAGTTGTTAACAAGCTTGGTCTGAATTATACAAATATACATGCGTGTCCCAATGATTGTATGCTTTATTTGGGAGAGGACTCATGTAGATAGAATTGTGAGAAATTTTATTCTTTTAGATGCCAGTCAAAGGGTGATGTTGGAAGTCTGACTGAACATAATTTCATGGAGAAGAAGAAAAGGAACACACCTGCAAAAGTTTTGTGTTACTTTCCTTTGAAGCCTCGATTGCCAAGATTGTTCATGTCATCAAAACCCACTGAACACATGATGTTTAATTCTGTAGATAATAACAATGATGGGTTAATGAGACATCCACCAATGTTTCAATCGTGGAATCCATTTGATTCATTTCATCCAGATTTCTCAGCTAATCCTAGGAAGGTTCGATTGGGATTAGCTGCCGATGGATTCAACCCATTTGGGACTTTGAGTACCAGTTAAAGAATTTGGAATGTTTTTTTGATCCCTTATAATCTGCCTCTGTGGATGTGTATGAAACAACCATATTTTATCATTTAGATTATTATTCCTGGAAAACAAATTCCTGGAAATGATATTGATGTATACCTGCAGCCTTTGATTGAAGAATTGTAGGTGTTATAGAGCAACGGGGTTGAGACATTTGATGTTTCTTCTAAAACAATGTTCAAAATGCATGCTGCTTTAATGTGGACCATTAGTGACTTCCCTGGGCTTGAGAATTTATCTGGTTGGAACACTTATACAGGTTTTTCTTGTCCCGTTTTTAACTTCGATTTTGAGCCCAAACGGCTACCTCAAAGTAGAAAATGTTGCTTCTTGTGCCATCAAAGATTTCTTGATGCATCTCATAGATTTCAGCTGAACAAATCCAAATTTAATGGTTCCATTGATCATACACCACGTCCAAAGTTCTTAATCTTTTCTAAGATATTGACACATCATGAAAATCTTAAAATAGAATTTGGGAAGGTTTATTATTTGAATGATAGTGGAAAATGAGTGCGAAGTGCATCATCAAGTGAAATCAGAACGAAACAATGGAAGAAAAAATGTATATTCTTCAAACATCTGTATTTGGAATTTAATTTGTCGCACCAAAATCTTGATGTGATGCATATTGAGAATAATTTTTATGTGATAATTTGATTTTCACATTACTTAATGTGCATGAAAGTTGATGTATCATCTCAATGGTCATAAAGACTTACAAGTAATGAACAAAAAACGTGATCTCTGGCCGGATGAGAATGAAAATTATGCTTCGGCCATTTTTGCAATGAAAAATAGGGATAAATTTATATTCCATTGAATTTTAAAGAATGTGAAGGTATATGATGGGTATTCGAGTAACATCTCGAGGTGTGTTTACTTGAATAATCGTAAGTTATATGGATTAAAAATTCATGATTCAAATATTTTGTTATAACAGTAACTACAATTGGCATTGCGTACATTATTACCTGAAAACGTTACTGCTATTGTACTCCAATTCTGCAAATTTTTCAGGAAATTATGTGAGAAATATCTACATCCATTTCAGCTTCACATCCTCTAGGAGAGGTTTGTATTGACCCTTTGTGCAATGGAGATGATATTTCCTCCATCGTTTTTTACTGTCATGATTCATTTAACTATACATTTGGTTGAAGAAGATAAATTAAGAGGCATCGTTCATTATCGATGGATGTATCCAATTGAGAGGTATTTTATTTATATGTTTCCATTTATGTAAAAAAAAATTGGTATTTAAATAAATGCATAATATTATTATTCTATTTTACAGATATCTAGGGCATTTGAAAGCATACGTGAGAAATAAAGCTCAACCAGAAGGCTCTATTGATGAATGCTATTTGGTCGAGGAGTGTCTCACCATTTGTTCCAGATATTTGGATGATATTGAGACATGATTTAATAGATTTGGACGTGTTGACAAGACATCAACTCAATCTCAAATGCATCAGAAATCAAAAATATTTCCTACTATTGGTCGATCAGTTGGGAGGACATCATATGTGACACTGACAGAATTGGAATTATCACAGGCACTTAGATATGTTCTACTGAATAGTGAAATTGTAGATTCATTTATTGAAGAGTTGAGGATACAAGCAAACAGACGAATGAGAGGCTGAAAATGAAATGAGAAATATATAATGAAAGTTGTGAATAAAGAGCTGGTAGAATGGTTTTCATGACATGTAATTTTATAAATATTGCAATAAATACGAATATTAGTTTAACACATACAATTTTTAAATCTATTAAATTATATTTCATTTTTTCAGATCATTAATACTGATACTTTAGCAGACTTGTCAGAATATTTGAAATTTCTTACCAGAGGTCCTATAAAAAGTTAGAAAGTTCGGCGCTTATAATGTGAAGGGATTTAGATTTCGTACAGTTGATCAAGAAGTGGGTTTGAAAACACGGAATAGTGGTATATTTACATTTTCTAAGGTGGGATACTATGGAAAGATGCATGATATTATTGAATTAAACTACCACGGGCAATTTTCTGTTGTTTTATTCAAATGCAAATGGTTCGATATTATCAGAGGTGTTAAAAGATATTCCTTGCAATTTACTTCTATAAACTTCTCTCGCTTGATGGGTGTTGGTGATTGTGAACTGCATGATCCATATATCTTAGAATCGCAAGAAAAAATGGTATATTATGTGAATGATGTTGTGGATGAAGGGTGGAGTGTATTTAATCATGTAATATAGAATGATTTGTATGATATGGGTTATGAAGTGGAAGATTTGACCTCTGTAATTTAATTTCATCAACAACAGGAAGCAGAATTCTTTTTCCATCATGATATTATAAATATTAGTCTAGCAAGGATGAATGAAGTGGATGAAGCAATGGAGCAAGAAACCGACATGATTGAAGGGTAAAATTATTGTATGTATAATTATTTATTCATTCAGCAACCACTTGTTTCATTTATGCAGTCATTCATTATCATTGTTATATATATTTTGTCTGTTAGTACTGGGAATCTATTATTATTTTTTAATTTTTTTTCTGCATAAATTTATGGAAATATATATTCTGAACATAATTTTATTTGATTAAATGACAAGAATTCCAAGGAGGAAGCGGTACACTATTTCATCTAGTTCTATGAATGATGACGATCTGTGTGTCGCCATGGCATCTGAGGCACTAGCTGCCTATACCCCGACACCATCTCTCCCTATACCATCTCTGACACCATCTATGTATGTCTCATTAGTGGATCCCCTTATAGGAGCCTCAATAGTGGGGCAACGACACACCCCTTCTAGTTCATCACGAACATTCTGGAGGGTCCCAGTCATATGTATAAATTTTAATTAAATAAATTTATTGCATTTTGTTTATACTAATTGTTTGCTCATTGCAGATGAAAAAAATGAAACCTTGGAAAAACTCATAAAAAGTTCAGATGTTTGGAACATGAATGGTGAGAATATAATCATGCCATTTGATTCTTATGGGGTCCCAACGGATGACAATGCGGAGTTACTTGGCCAGATTATAGGTCAGCTGGCAGCAGAGCCCATTTCCCTACCTATTTCGTATGATGATTGGAGGCATATGCCTCCAAACTAGAAAAATGATGTCTTTGATTCTCATATATAGGTAATTTTATTACTTTATGTTTTAATTGCATATCATGTTACAAATATGTTCAAAATGAATTTCTGTATACAGATGTTCTTCCACTTTACCGTTGCTGATGTGATAGCACTGAAGTGGACATTGAAAAATCTTGGTAAAAAATGGAATTATTTAAAATGGAGTTTGTGGTGAGATGTCAACGATACTTCGTTGACCGTGCAGCAAATGTATGAGAATCTATCCAATGCGGTACCAAAAGAGTAGTGGAATGTTTTTGTGGATAGACATCATGATGAGAAGTAGATGGTATTGAAATATATATTTTTATATTATCCTCATTTTACATTTATACATTTATATGAAGAGGAGATGACATTGAATACATTACTGTTAAAGTGAATTTTATTTATTTCAAGATCTCTCAAGACAGAATGCACCAAACCGGGCAAAGTTAGTCATCCCGCACACTACAGGCTCAAAAATCTTTTCTAGAAGCTGAATGTCATTGGTAATATTTTAATTAGTTTAAATATTTATAATAATATATTATCTATTTATCATATTGAATTTTTGATTTATCTTTGTTTAATGCAGTCATAGAGTTTATGGCATGAAGCATCCCAAACTGAACTGTGGCTGGATGTTCACAAAAAAATAGATGGATGTTTTGTTAATGATCCTGCCAAAGATGCTAGGGTATGAAGTCAATTTTTTATTATAATAACTTATTATCAGTTTTTACTATGTTAAAATATATTGATATTTGATTTATAGGTAAAAATTAATGAAATATGGGATACCAATCCTAGGAAATCCTACTTAGTCTCCAAGGATGACCCGGCTGCTAAAGTCCTTGGGAAGGTGCATCCTGGTAGAGTGCACGAGATGGGTTTGGGACCTGTACCATCTATGGTCTTTGGCAGGCCACCATGGATTCCAGCTGCATCTACTCCTGGTTATAGTCATTTCATACCTGAAGATTCTCAGAGGATATGTCTTCTCTACGAGCCATAGTTCAAGACCAGGGGGCTCAGATATCTACTATACAGAATGTGTTGACTGATATATATTAGCAGATGAGCAGATTTTCCCCCAGCGGTGGTGCATCGAGTAGTTATGAGCAGGTAAATCACAAAAAATAAAAATCATTTCATTTGAAAACATTTATTGGTTTTAAGTTTTATTATCAATATGCAACAATAATTAATTTTCAATAGAATTTTCTTACAGGTGGCAGCAGGTAGTGTAGATTGAGGTGGTGAGGGTGACGATGCATCATTGGACCATGAGTAGTAGTATTGTTGATATCATGAACAAATATGAGAATGGTTGGTTTGTATGTGTAACATGTATGGCAGATAGTTGCCACCAAACATTTCCATGTCCTAACATTTTCTTGATTTCTCATGTTTCCTTCTATGCATTTTTTTTGATTTATGATGTTTCATTTTATGTCTTTATTTCTCAAGTGTGGTATACATCATTCCATTTAGGCCTGTGTTTGAATTGGTAGTCTAGATTTTGGATGACTAAAGAGTGATTCTTTTGTTATTTTGTTCTGGTTATATAAATTAGAACCTAGTAGCCAGTATATAGGCCAAACATAAGAGGATGATGGGAATGTGTATTAGCCTAATCATGTGATACGAATCATATACTAACCAATAAAAGTAGTTGGAAATAAAAATGGTGAACCTAACATGGAACCTTATACAAAATGCATGTGTCACCCACATGTTAGGCTCCTTTTTCTCTATCAAAATATGAAATTTTGACCAACATGGATCTGATAAAATTGATTATACATGTGATTATTTATTGATATGGTGATTTCATGTGGATTTCTTGTATTTCTCATAATTATTCTAACACTTTCAACAAGAACCCCCTTTGATCCAAATGACTTTTTACTGCTTTAAGAACACATATGCATCGACTACTGCACAAGTTGGATCCACATTTAAAACTAGGGATCTATTATCAACCTTGCACCCTCAACATTGGGTCTCAAATTCACTGGTTCGAGATTCAAACCTAAATGGTACCTTTCCGTCTTCAGAGGAATCAAAACAATCCATTCATCTCAAAAATCCTTACTTGATGTCTACTCGACAATGACTAGTGGAACATAATTTGTTGTAAATAGTTTACATCTCAAACCATTTCATGGTCATATCCATGGAAGGAAAAAACATGTTCCTCCCTTATCTCGGGAGGTTGATCAAGAGGTCACTGAGGGACTCATCTAGATAGTATAAGGGACCCTCCAAAGGGCTCCTTCTAGCATTTACCATCACCAATCCTACAAAGCAATAAAACCTCTATATGATGTCTGTGTTTACCTCGGGAGTCTGACCTAAGTCTCCCAAACCTAGGTAGTTAGGAAAACCTATTGAGGGTAGTGAACAATCATCCAAGAACATGTCCCCACATCTATACCCTCCAAAGAATCCCACTAACTAAATATAGTGGAAAACTATGAGCAAGAGGACACATTTTCCAACATTTACTAAGCTTGTCGGTATAATCTGGTATTTTTTAAAAAAATCACCAAGAATATTTTGGTAAAAAATATAGTTAACACCCATATCCATTCCCACTGACCTGATTAACATCGGTATATAACTATATGAAATGGAGGAAAAGATGAGGCTCGTACACATTCTCCAACAATAGAATAAGAAAATATGCATGCTCTGGTCACTGAAGTCACCTAGAATATTCTAAAATGGTTAAAGGGAAGACACACAACTATTATACCATAATTTGGGTGACTAATTAACACAATATGTGGATATTTAGAGAAGATACACATCTTTTATCCCATTCAAGAGGGTCATGGGCCAAATCCCATGTTATATGGACAACCAGAAAAGGACCATACCCCAGTTCCAACTAAAGGTCATCAGTCTACCCCGGTGGGCACTACAGGGTATGAAAATATCCCAACCAAAAATCCATATACCTATAATAAAATTATCATAGTGACATGAGAGATAATCAAACAAGATTAAGTATATGTAATATGATATCCATAGAAAGCAACCTCTGTCACCCATAAGAGAGCATCCAAAAAGAAGTACCACCAAAGGTGATTGGAAAATGAATATCTGGTCTATGATCTTGATCTACTTCATATTGGTGTTCTTGAACCCTCATATGTTTATCTATGGATGATCCGGATCCTACTCCTTTGTTACCGAATTACAAAAATAGTAGTTTAATTTGAGAAGGTCCTCTTATCTACTTTGCTGGCAGTAGCTATGAAGGTCCTCTTATCTCTTGTTTCATCATGTTGGGGATACCAAGATAGAAATAACATTTTATTTGTTTGTATGATGTCTCATATTCCATTTTCTGGTTTGATTTATTTTTCAGGGCATTGGGGAAGTAGAAGCAAAACTGCAATTTTTTTTTCTGGTCAGAATTTCGCGGCGGTTTTAACCGCTGCTAATGCTTTACTGGTCATCATTTCCCTGTTGTTATAACCGCCACTAATGCTTTACTAGTAAGACATTAACGACGGTTAAAACCACCACGAAATGTAATCGGTTTATATTTAGTGGTGGTTTTCACCGCTGTGACAGAGACACATCAAACACATGAATATCGCGGCGGTTAAAACCGCCGCGAATAAAAAAATCCCGCACCTGTCAAACTACCGCTAAAGTCACGAAAACCGCCGCAAAATGAGGCATCTATGATGCTTCCATTAAACCTCTACGATATGGAAAAAAGAACCGCTAATAAATTGCTGACGCATAGTTTAGTGGCAGTTTCTGTAAACCACCGCCAAACCATATAGTGGAAGTTTAAACCACCGCTATATGATAAAAACCTTCCGCTAATAGCTGGTTTTGTTGTAGTGTTTCCCTTATTAATCAAATAAATTTCATTGTGAAAACAATATTTAAAAATTGTCATATGGTTTAATAAATACACATATCTATTAATAAGTAATATGTATTTTTATGATATATGTAATATCCAATGATAAATTATAATAGGATATTGATTATTTTAAATTAATTTTAAGAATGACTAAAGGAAGTGAGATTGTATGACCAATTATACCACATTGAAATTTTCTTGTCTTATCCCTTGGATTAAATACTTTAAATTGAAACAGAAACTAACATTAATTTTTAATCAATCACGATTATACTTGTCAAAGATGAATTATATACACCATATAAATGTGAATTTGGTCATAACAATAGATATGTCTCAATAGAATGTAAATTGAGATGAATTCTCTTATGTCACACTTTCTTTTGGTAGAAAATAATTTAAACACTTATATAATGGTTATAAAATTTTCATTATCATAAAATAGATCCATATTTATTTTTATAACATAATATATGATTTATTTATAATATATTTTCAACTATTCATTAATAAAATTTCTTTATATTCTTTATTCAAGGTATGAATTGGCTTGTTTTTCAATGTTAGAAATTTAAGGAATGTTCTGATTCATGTTTCTATTATATATTTATATAATTTAAATAATAATTACAATGAAAAAATTATCAGATTATTTCATTAAATATACTTATTTATATCATTCATGTTGTGTAGTGATGAAAAGAGAGTCATGTCGCTTCAAAAGCGAAGTTGTCCACCCATACAAGAATGAAGTTAACATCTTTATGTGTAAATATATATATATATACATTTATTCCAATAATAATTGTTATATCATTAATTTTATAATTATATCATGAATATAACGTATACTAATTTTTATTTCTTATACCATTCCATGCAATGTGTTAGTGAATGTCTAATAATTCTCTTCATGAGGAAGTAATCCACCATACACATGAGTGATGATATCATGTCTCTAATAGAATGGAAATTAATAAGTTATATATAATATAACGACTCTCATGTTTTCATAATGTTCTAAATATCATATATATAATTTTAATCCATCATCATACCAAACCTTGAGAGTAGTTAATGGAATAACATATGACATCAGTTCACCAAGCCGTAGACTGCCATACACATGAATGTTAATATCATATTGCTTTTTATAGTTGTGTGTAATGTTGTTGGTTTTACCCATACCATAAAAAGCTCAATATATGGAATATATTTAGGTTATTATGTGATAATGGTATAATATAAATTTAATGAGGTGGAGAATAATATAAAAGAAAGACCCTTGTTGAATGAAAGTACTTATTCTTCATGTATCCTCATTAGGTTTCACTAAGGACTAAAGAATGGATTTCAAACATAAATAATGTTACTAATATTAGGATAGGGAAGTCGGTATGTGTTTTTTGTGTGTATTTTTTGAAAATGAGGTTTTACGGTGTCAAGAAGTGGGGAGAGTGAGTTCCCTTTTATAGTTGAGGAGGGGTTCAATTATTTTAATTACTCAAAATTATTCCCCATTGGGAGGTTTACCATAACACTGGTGTCTCCTAGTAGTAATAGAAATCCTAATTCTCTAATGATATATACCTAAAACTATTTTTGAGACAGTAGTCCATATTATTTTTAATTACGTTAATAATTCTAATCTGTTAATGGTTGGTCACTTCACTTGTATCAATTCATTGTATATATAAAAGATTAGTTTATTTTCACCATATTTGAAAATGTGTCTTTATAGAAACTTTATACATCCTATATTATTTTATCAGTTAAAACCCAAAGGTATAGTTCAATTTTTTATGTTAGGCATTATTCGTTGAGGTGTTTAGTGAATGAACACAGACAAACTATAATATTTTTGTTCAATGAGATGGACCCTGATATACTATGTTATGGATGACACTCTTAATTATATGAAGATATTTATATTGACTATTTAAGAGGATATAACCATATCATATCACTACTAGAAAAAGATGATTTACCAACGGTTCTGAACCATTGGGAAAGGCCAGAGAACTGTTGGTAAGTAAGCCATTGGGATAGCTTTTCCCAATAGTTTACATAGAACTGTGGGGATTTGTTAGAAAAATTAGCCTACCCCAATGGTTCCCTAAACCATTAGAAAAAACAACATTTTCTCAAGGTTCCCAATGGTTTCTAAAACCATTGGGAATGTATTTTTACCAATGGTTCCCTTTGAACTGTTGGTAAAAACATTCTATGAATTCTATGCGAACAGTTTGAAACTGTTGGCATAGGCCATGTTGTGGAAATTGCACAGCAGCCTGCATTTTGCACAACAACCTGCAATTTGCACAGCACTGGTAATTCTCCAATCTCCTTGTACCTACAATAACCAACTAACACATACATGTAAAAAACAAATTCATACACATTTAACATATAATGCATCTGGAACTATACACATCCAGAATTAAATCATAATTCATAACTTAATTATAAACATACATAATTCATTTAAACATACACATTTATATGTGTTTTTCTAGGAATGATGTCCATTTTAAAAAGAATACGTACACTTGGATTGATACCGGCCACACTGTGCCTTATATTTAGGCGAGGTTGACTCGTACACATAAAAAAGGACCCATGGATAATTTTTCTAAAGTATCAACATATTCTAAAATAATTTGGTTGATTTTACATATGTCGTTTATTGGAACATAAAATATTGTTCATTTCAAAAAAAAATGAGACACCTTGAGTGGTGTCGGCCACACCATGACATGGATTAAGGCAGAGTTGACTCTTACACATCACATATGACACATTGATCATTGTGCTAAAGTTTCAACACATTCTGAAAGCGTTTGTTCAGTTTTATGTATGCCATTAGTTTTTAATTAAAATGTTGTCCATTTCAAATAAATGTTGCACTTTGAGTGGTGCTGGCCACATCGCACCTCATATTGAGGAGGGGTAGACTCATACACATCACATATGACCCATGGATCATTATCCTAATGTTTCAACAAAATCTGAATGCATTAGGCATGTTTTACAAATGTCAGTTGTTGTTTTCACTTAAAATGGTGTCCGTTTGAAACAAAAAAGAGACACTTTGAGTGGTTCTGGCCTCACCGCACCTCGGATTGAGGCGGGGTTGACTCGTACATGGCACATATGACCCAAGGATCATTTTTGTAAAGTATCAATAGAAACCGAATTCTTTTAGTCGGTTGTCTGTATTTCAGTTGTTGTTTTCACTTTAAATCATGTCCACTTCAAACAAAAGAGAGACACATTGAGTGGTGACGACCACACCGCAACTCGGATTGAGGCGGGGATGACCCGTGCACGTCATATATGACCCATTGATCATTGTTCTAATGTATCAATGCAATCAAAATCCATTTGGTTTGTTTTTCGTATGTACGTAAAATGTTGTCCATTTTAAACAAAAGAGAGACAATTAGAGTGATCTCGGCCACACTACGACGCGGTTGACTCTTACAAGTAACATATGACCCATGGATTGTTCTAATTTTTTAATAGAATACGGATTTGTTTGGTCGGTTTACCATTTGTGAGCTATTTTGTTCAATTAAAATAATGTCCATTTTTAACTATAGAGAGACACATCAAGTGGTACTGGCCAATCCGTGCCTCATATTGAGGTTGGGATGACACGTACATGAAACATATAACCCATGGATCACTGTCCCAAAGTTTTAACAGAAACCGAATGCGTTTAGTCAATTTTTTGTATAACAGTAGTTGTTTTCACATAAAATGTTGTCCATTTCAAATAAACATGAGACACTTTTTGTGGTGTTGGCCACACCAGGCCTCAGAATGTGGAGGATTTGATTGGTACATATCACAAATGACTCGTGGAACTTTTTTCTAAGGTTTCAGCAGAATTGGAATGTGTTTGTTCAGTTTTCCGTATGTTAGTTGTTGTTTTCATTTAAAATGTTGTCCATTTTAAAATATAGAGAGACAGTTCAAGTGGTTCTAGCCACACCGCACCTCATCTTGAGGCTGGGTTGACTCATACACGTCCCATATGACTCATGGATTGTTTCCCTAAAGTTTAAACAAAATCCGAATCCGTTTGGTCAGTTTTCCATATGTCAGTTTTTGTTTTCACTTAAAATGATGTCCTTTTGAAAGAAAAGAGAGACACTTTTAGTGGTGTCGGCCACACCGGGCCACTGATCGAGGTGAGGGTGACTTGTACACATCACATATGACTCATGGGTCGTTGTTATAAATTATCAACACAATCCGAATGCGTTTAGTCTGTTTTATGTATGGAAGTTGTTATTTTAACTTAAAATGATGTCCATTTCGAATATACCCGAGACACTTTGAGTGGTGTCGGCCACACCGGGCCTTATATTGAGTTGGGGTTGACTTGTACGCATCACATATGACCAATAGATCGTTGTGATAATGTATAAACACAATCCAAATGCGTTTGGTTGGTTTTACGTATTCTAGTTGTTATTTTCACTTAAAATTTTGTCCATTTCAAATAAAACTGAGACACTTTGTGTGGTGCCGGACACACCGGGCCTTGAATTGAGGCAGGGTTGACTCGTACATGTCAAAAATGACCCAAGGATCATTTTACTAAAGTATCAACACAACAAAAATGCGTTTGTTCAGTTTCCCATATGTTAGTTATATTTTTCACTTAAAATGTTTTCCATTTCAAACAAAAGTGAGACACTTCGAATAGGTCCGGCCTCACAACACCTCAGATTGAGACGAGGTTGACTCCTACACACCACATATGACCCATGGATAGTTGTGCTAAAGTATCAACACAATCAGAATCTGTTTGGTATGTTTTCCGTATGTACTTAAAATGATGTCCATTTTAAACATAAGTGGACACTTAGAGTGATCCCAACCACACCGCGACTCAGATTGAGCCAGGGTTGACTTGTACACGTTACATATGACCCATGGATCATTTTGACAATGTATCTATAGAACCTGAATGCGTTTGGTCAGTTTTATGTATGCAAGTTGTTCTTTTCACTTAAAATCTCATCCATTTTAAACAAAAGAGACACAATTAGAGTGCTACTGGACACACATTGCCTCGGATTTAGACAAGGTTGACTCATACACGTCAAAAATGAACCATGGATCATTTTCCTAATGTATCAACACAATCAGAAATCGTTTGGTCAGTTTTCCATATGCCAGTTGTTATTTTCACTTAAAATGATGTCAATTTCAAATAAACCTGAGTCATTTTGAGGGGTTCCTGCCACACCTGAGGCATGGTATTACCATCTTGCAAAATATAAATGTCCTCAGTTTATCTTCAAGGAACCAATATCACTCATGAGTAATAAAAACCATCCTTGTATCCCTCACCTAGAAACAAAAGCATTCATCCTGGAATTTCAAGTGTAAATTCCCATAGCATGACGAGTCCGTCCATGAGTCCTTAACATGTGACTCATGTCTTATCCTAACATTTGACAAGTAAACCAAATCGAACACGGCATAATTAACATAACATGGAAAATGTACAAAAATTATTTTTTTTCAAATTAAAGCATCTCATCACATGCATTTGATGAGAATGAGCAGATAAGTTTACAAAGACATTCACATAATTTAAGACATACAAAAATGGAATAATATTAAATAACATGGCATGATCAGAGAAATAAAAAAAGGCATGTGAAATCAAGGAGGAGGGTGGGGGCTGTCTGGGGGTCTAGGGAGGAGGGTGGGGGGGCTGTCTTGGGGGGCTGTCCGGGGGGCTGTCCGAGGGGTGTCCAGGGGGCTATCCGGGGACCAAGGAGGATGGTGGGGGATGTGTGGGGGGGATTTCCATGGGGTTTCGAGGGCTATATGGGGTCCAAGGAGGAGGGTGGGGGGATATTCGGGGGGGGGGGGGGGGTGGTGGCTGTCTGGGGGTAGTCTAGGGGATGTGCGGGGTCTAGGGAGGAGGGTGGGGGGTGGGCTGTCCGGGGTGGCTGTCCAGGGGGTGTCTGAGGGGGTTGTCCAAGTACCAAAACCATATTTGGTTATGTGGTAGCTGACTTATTCATGGCTCAACAATGGTCTACCAACACAATTGGAACATGGGTAGTGATTGCTACCACTCTCTGAAGCATTGTGAAATGCAAAATCTATAAAGCTCTAAAAATTGTTTTGAAAATTGCTTGATATCCGATCAGTTTCATACATAAACCTTCTGTCCATTCTGTAAAAAGAATTTATATAAGTGATTTTGTTATAAACAATTCAATAGAATTGAACATTAACAGAAAATACATTTAAGTAAATGATAAAGGAAGAAGTTTCTAGTTGATGTAGTGAACATTTAAAATAATGTAAAGAACAAGTACTCAAAAAATAAATCAAATTTTATAAGTATTCATTTTCATTAGGTCTATAACATGCACATTCCTTAGGTCCCATTATGTGTTATGGGCATCCCAAATCATTCACTCATGTTCAATAACTCATTATTGGCACCTCTATGGCCATACCATTCATTACCCACTTACTTCCTCAAGTCATGCGCACCCCATGGGTGAATAAATTTTAGGCTTCTACACTAATAATTTGTTCATGGATTGTAAAAAGATTTAATTTCTTAAAGTATAGAAAAAAAAATTATTTTTAAATTTTAGATTAATAATAAATCATGTCAATGATAACAATAGTACTGAATTAAACTTGTGACTTATCTAACATTTTTATGGATGTCTACACATGCCAGCATGGCTAGTGAAAAGCACCCCACCCTCATAAAAGTGAGTATTGTCCTGAAGGAAACATAATATACAACATACAATGAGAACCATATATAATTGACCCTTATGTAATATTAGTACAGTCACATTGGGGGAAATGGAATATATGATCCTGGTTAACTGATGAATTCAAAAGCTCATATTCCATATCTTGAACAATATCTAAGGTAAGAAATCATGTGAGGATGGGTATACATCATTAAATTTCTTACATGCTAGTGAGAATGAAGGCTTGAATTAATGACTTGAGTTCACTGATTAAATGAGGGTAGAGGTTGCATAGGCTGTGTAAACAGAATGATTAAATAAGTGTAGAGGTTGCATACAATGTGCATGGTGGGTGAGTCTAAGCCAATTTAGAAACTAAAATAAATTCCCATCATAGGTATCAATAAGAAACATCAGTATCTAAAGAAAATCCAAATAAAAAAGGACTAAAAACATAAAACATTTAAATAATTCACTACTATACATGGTTTATCCACATGTTTAGCAGTAATTATATGTCTTAATCATGAACCCCCTCTACAGATCCCAGTTTTCACCAATAAACATATGGAAAATATCTTAAAATATCTTTAAAACAACTCATTAATAGGCTCCAAACGTAAATATAATCTTGAACCAACCATGGAATCTATTTCACAACACATTCTCACACACCAGTTATCTCATGTGTTACTAAATACCAAACAAAGTCACATAACAAGTTTACTATAACAAATTACATTACACAATCCTTCTTAAAAAATACTCATTTTAATAAAACACTTTCCTCAAGATTAAATCATTTTTGAAATACCTTTAGAAATCCATTTTAAATCACCTATGTTTTACATTACCAATAGTTTTATGAAACCATTGGTAAAGGCCTACTTGATGAACCATTAGTATAGGAGTGTTGGGAAAACCCAGATTTCCAGTAGTGGATTCCACTAGATGAGGTATGAGTCCACTAGTGAATCCTAAATCTAGATTTTCTCATCTAACTATCTAAGTCACCATGACTAGTCAAAATAGTGGACTAAGATAATGAAGTTATGAGGATCAAAATGAGGATCCTTATCAATATAAATCATATTATTCAGAACTAAAATCATATCTCAATCCCACCCCAATCTCCATCGATGTAAATAATCCCATTTTCAGTATCCATCAATTGTAATTACAAGAATTGAGGAAGTTACATTAATGAATTATTACAATTGAGGATCTTCATAAATTTCAAACTGAGTGGTAAAAAATATTCAATTTAATTCAAAACCCCTTATTTAATTCAATATTTATAAAGGTTATCTATACCGACTTCCTTCCAAAAATTAACATTTAATTATAAATAGGACCTTAAAAAATCTTTTAAATCAAAACATCCCAAAGGCATTACAGGATGTTTTATAATTAAAAATTCTCAATATTAATTCAAAACAAGGGATTACAACCTATTTCCACATGAATAAATATCTAATTTAAAATTACCAAATATATCTCAATTCAAAAAAATCATTCCAAGAGGGTTCATTATCATTTCACAAATTAAATCATTTTAATCTACTTAGGAAAACATTAAATAGGTCATCTCATCTCATGCAAATCAATTTATTTCATTCATTGAATAAAAAATTGAGACAAAGACTCAATTTCAACAATTCATTCTTTAAATATGATTTGAAAATAAATCTAAACACTAATGGAATTTTATAATTCATAAATTCTTAAAAGACTTCAAAATTATAGTCATTAAATTCATGACTTGTTCAATTCAATGACAATAGGGTTAAATAATATTTCAGAAGGAATTTTAAGGAAAATATTCATAGAAATATTGCTAAAAATTATTAAACACATATAAATAAATTTCCAAGTAAAAATTAATTAAAAGATGGTAAAAAACCATAAAAACACATACCTAGAAAATCTGGAATCCAACCATAATGAATTTGAGATGTTTCTTCTTCAATAGAGGGTTAAAGATTTAATTAATTAAATGGATTGGAATGGATAAAGTCTAGATTAAATAAAAACACAAAAAACTGATATACACATGAAAATAAAAACATAAAACTAAAATATTAGACGAATAACAATAAAAACAAGGTGGCACATTAATATTATATGTGTATAATGAAGAAAATACTTGATTTGAGATGAATTTTATGGAGTTTCATCGGTTCGGATGGGGGAAATTGCGAGAGGGGCTTAGCGCAGCAGATTTAGGGTTCTGTCGGGAATGGGGGACATGTGCGGCCGACAATATTTGTGGTAAAAATTTACCAATGGTTTTTAAAAATAGTTGGTAAAGGGGTGTTTGAGTCACCCTTTACCAACAGTTCTAGTGAACCATTAGTAAAGGAGTGCCCTTTACCAACGGTTCTATAGAACCGTTGGTAAAGGGCGACTCAAACATGAATTACCTACGAATATAGGAAACCGTTGGTAAAGGGTGTCCTGGCCCTTCTTTACCAATGCTTTAAGAAAACCATTGGTAAAGAACCGTCGGGAAAACCTCCCATTATAGTAGTGTATTTTTATGGGTTGAAATTTTGATAATTTCATTTTCTCTGGGTGACTTTTCAATTCTACAAGATCATTCATTTGGTAATAATGGATCTAGAACCCATTCTATCATTTTGGATTCCACCCAAACCATTTGTAGATCACTTTTATAGTGTTACCCCCTACAGG
Organism: Viscum album; assembly: GCA_963277665.1. Taxonomy (NCBI): domain Eukaryota; kingdom Viridiplantae; phylum Streptophyta; class Magnoliopsida; order Santalales; family Viscaceae; genus Viscum; species Viscum album. The sequence continues at coordinate 205,535,107 of OY728143.1, forward strand.
TATGATGAATTCATATTAAACAACATCTGAACATTATCAAGAATCTTATATTAATGAAGAATATGGATGCTTCTAATATTAAATAATTTTTGATACATTGTTTAATAATTAATTTGTGATACAATTATACATTTGGTTCTTGAATATAAATAATTCCATGATAATTATTCTTTTCCACTTATAATGATAATTATATGATCTATAAAAAATCAGTGGTATTAGAGAATGTTTCTTCAAAGATTAAACATGTTTAATCTATGTTTCTGAAAAGCGTAATTGTCCCCATGATATTCTATTTTACATAATGTAAATATAGTGACATTAAAACTCAACTATGAATATTTCTCGAACATAAAACTACCCCAAGTGACTCTTCATTAGGATTCTCAAGTAACAATTTTTGAATCTGTAGCATGGATTCATTATGGTATAATGTGTCTTTATCCTTATTTTTTTTAAATACCCAGGGCTTTAGTACCACTATGTACTGTAAGCCATGGTAAATCAAAAAATACCAACAATTAGTTTATTTATAATTATGATATAAATTATTCATTAAATATTTATAAGTTATTTAAATATTATATTTTGGGATATTGGAATTTATAAATGTTTATAAATTAATTAATTTTCCTAATTTCATTTGTAATTTATTTTAAAAGTGGTAAAATATTACTCTATTAAATGTTAAAATGTATAAAACCATTTATAAATTATATAGAAAATGATATGATATAGAAGTAAACAATTAATTTATAAATCAAAATAAATAATTTATAAAATTTTATGCATTATAAAGTTGGACTATTAATGTGTTTCTATTTTTAATTATTAATTCTTCTAAATAAATTAATTTGAAACTGACCATAATTAATTAATTTGAAAATTATAAAATAAAAATTAATGCAATATTTTTTAATTAAATCTCATAAAATTTTTTTTATTATTATTAAATGTTTTAATAATAATTTAAATTTCGCATTATGATAAAATGAAATATTTTATATTATTTTTTAATATAGAGTGATCATATTGATTTTTTAGCTAATTTATTAAATGATTATAATAATTTAATATTTGCGAATAGTTCATTGATATTTTATTTGCTGGGAATTTTTTTTATTTGTTAATTCCAATGTTATTTATGTTTATTAATTTTTTTTATGAATAGTGAATACTATGTAGGGAAAATATAAATGATAAATTTCTTATTAGATGGAGCCTTTCATGAAATGATATGTCTGATATCATAAAATTTAGATTTCATTTACGATGAACTCACATTCTAAATAATGTAATGTGTTTCAAAAAAAAATTTACTATAGTTTGTGTATATTAGGTTTTAGTGTTATCGTGAATTAAATTCTATCATCAGTTATGTCTCCAAGGTTAGATAACATTAGTGTCTGAACACCTATTAGCATATATATTTTTCTCACATCCAAAATTGTAATTGGGGATAGATATTATTTACTCGTGGATTACTCATGTAGAGTTTCAAAATAATATATAACTCATTTCTATTACATTAAAATTCCATTCAAAATTTTCTATGTGTGAATAAATTTGTATTTTGTTTTTTTTGAGTGTTACAAACTTTTGTGATGTGTAAACAGTTACACATTACATTGGTGTGAAGGAAATAATTTTGTGTTTTGAATATGGATTCCTAAAATAAATTGGTAAAATAATTCATTAAAAAAAGAAATAAAATATGAGAACATAATTATTACATATCATATAATAGTATTGAATTTAATATATATATATATATATATAATGGCTATTAAATTGGTGACACCAAAAACAAAAACCCAAAAAATAAAAATTTTCAAATTCCTCCCAATGTGACACTTATTAGGACATAAATTATTAAATTAGGAGGAATTAGGAAAAATCTTAGTTCCACTTGATTGTCTTTTTTATGTAAATCATCTAAATAAGTAACATTGGATTTTCATAATAGGTTGTTTCATGCTAAATAATAGTGCCTCTAGATTAAATAATATTTAGTTTGTTTTTTGGAATAATAGTTACATTACATTATATATAAATCCCATAGGTAATTCCACTAGAAAACTAGACATTAATTAATCTAGTAGATGGATTTTTAAAGGGTTATCCACAAAAAAACAAAGATTTAACAACACACTGATTTGGATGATTCCATCCCTAAATTACAACCTATTTAGATTAATAATAAATTTGTCTCCCACGTTAGTGAAATTTTTATTGTGGATCACTTTGTGAACATGATACTAGAGGTCATCATTTATAGTGGAAGGAATTTTATTAAATTTAATTGATTAAAAGAATAAAACATGATACCCACCAACCAATTTTTCATTATTGTATATTGTTGAATAAATAAAAAAATTATAATTTTGATATCACTTATAAGAATTACCTATAAAATTGTTAAATATTTATATATAGGGTTTGTAAGTTTTATCATTGTGAAAACTTTTGAGAATATGAATGTAAATATTATATAGATAAATTACCAAAAATTTGACTCGTTAGTATTATATATTATTTTTGAATAACATATCTATTCCAAAAAAATAAACTCAGAGATATGAGGGAATTGATGATGTGTGAAATAGATCCTAATGTTTCTAATGGAATAAAAAATATGCATTAGTCGTAAATACATATGACATAAGTATAACTAAAGGATTATTCATATAATTGAAAAAACTATTATTATGCTTCTTCAATAAACTATAATTTTTTTATCTTGATTTTCAATAATGATATTTTCAATCATTTATAAGAAAAAGATTTAATCAATATATGAAAATGAAATGTTTTATTGTGTTTGGATTATTATTAGTGGTTTATATTATTTCTATATGGCCAATCCTATTTATGAAATTGATAATATTAAGTCTAAGGGTCATTCTAATCCCACATACTATTTGATATCTCCACTTAAACATATAAAAAAGTAAAAAATTAAAAATTTATATACAATTGGATTGTTGGACTCAATTGATTATGAATATATTAATATAAATGAATATTTTATAATAAAAAAAGTTACTAAGTAATATTTTTAGAGAAACGGTGACACGGAAATCAGACTATTGGATATCACACATTGTAATATTTTTTGATTAACGTGTACATAACAAAGTGGTGAATTTAGGAACTTCATTGAGATTTATAATGAAATTAGTAAGCCTGTCTATATGATTATAATGATATACATGATTGAATATTTCTAAATGTTAAGTGAGTTTCAGAATGTAGAATAATACCAACTATATAGAATTATTAGGACTCATCTACCAGATCAACATGGTGAATATATGAGCAAGAAATATAATGATCATCTGAGAAATTGTGGAATTCTTCCAAAACACACTCCTCTGAAAAAACCATTGAATGATGTGTCTAAGAGATAGGATTATAAAATTTTGAATTATTCAATCATTTATTTGTGTATGTGACCTTCCAATTTTATTTTGATGTTATTCTCAAGATAGTAACACATTTCTTCTAAAACATGTTCCATATAATGTATTCATTAAGAAACCATATATGATATAAAATAAGAAAAATCCAAAAATTACATACATGTGAACTTTTGGTTATGAAGCACTCGTCAAATTATTAGTTTGAGATAATATAAAAAAAATAGATAAATTATTTGTAGGCATAGAAATGTGCTTAAACCATAAAAGATGGCCTTTGCGGATGAAGCAAGAACATATTTTTGACTCAGTAGTGAATTTCAAGAGGAACTTAAGGCCCCCCCAAAAAATCCCCAATGGTGAATGAAAAACATCACTCCCATGTGAAAAAACCACGGGATCCAAAAAAGATTTCACACAGCACCAAAACATACGCACAGCCTCACCCTAGTATGGAAACGTGCACCCCACCGATAGCGGGCTGGGAACATTCCACACAAACAGAACCAGGAGTGAAACCTTTCATGCATTGACACCCGGATCATATTTTTTTCAGTGCCGATCAACTTCCATGCGGACCCGGTGACCCTGAGTGCCTAAAAATTGAATGCCTCCCCTTCTATTTCTAGCAGCTGAAGAATCCAAACCGTCTCTTCTGCACTTAAAAAACCAATCCCACATATAAAAGATGGCTTTCAAGTATGGAATTTTCCTCAACAGGTCTCCCAGGGATCCGCCTTCGCACAAGAAAACTTTGGAACGACCCTCTCCAATGTTTGGAGACATTGGGTCCCTTGTGCGCAATCAATTACCCTTGTCTGCAATCCCTTTCGCTTGTGTGAAAAACTCAACCACCCACTTTCGTGAAAATATCCGCAATTTCATGAAAATTTAGCCTTTTCCACGTAGCTTTCCAGTTTCACACCAATTTCACACAAATCTCTACTATTGCGCACAAACCAAACCTTTTCCTGCACATCTGTTCTAGTTGCGCGCCAAATGAGCGCAACCCTGTCTAATTTTCCGCAAACCTCTGGGTCCATTCCCCTAGCCTATTCTGGGAAACTGTTCCATTTTCGCTCAAGCCGCCCTACTTTTGAATACCCTATTGCTTTAATTCCCCTTTCTGGACACCACCTTTAGGTTCTTCATATTCCCAAAGCATCAACATTACACACCCTTTTCTCATACGGCACTCTAGGCCCATACAAAATAACATCATGGTCTCATGGGTGGTGCTCCCCATTGCATTGCTTCGCCTCATGCTTCTTCGAATAGGCATGCTAATAGATACTTCTTCTTCCCATAGCCATTCTAAAGTGGACCCCTCAATGGATCACACCATAATACCCTTTCCCTACAGCGCTGCTGATGCGCTCTATTCCCCAAGGGGTGGGAGATATCAATTATGTATGTCCTAGTGTTATGGAGTTCACCCACCTCGTCCAAGCTACAGGACGTTAAACTACCAAGTGCCATCATCCTCAGCACATGACGTTAAACTGTGACCTCTCCCCATGCGTCGTATGTGGGGTTCCCCACCTTGGACATTTTTCATGCCCACTAGTCTCCACAGGAATGAAATCACTCCACACATGCAATGAGATCCTCTTTATCAGAGTGTCATCTATCTGCGGGGAAATGGAAACAACCTTTGTGTAAGCCCCGAGATTTTTTGCAGGATGTAGCACCCCTGATCCACTTCTACTGTTCAGTTCCAAGGAACAGAGAGGGGGGATGGGCATAGGGGCCCTCCTTTCATCGGTTCTATATCCCTATCCCTCTGGGCTTTGTTGCCACCCAGACCTCCACAATAAAGTAAGTCCCAATCTTCATCACCCTATGATGCTAACCACTTGTAAGCCCCTGTTTTTTATTGGGTTGTGGACCATGTGTAATCCCCTATTTCCATTTTGGGAAGCTAAATATTTGTATGCCCCTATTCCACGTCCCACATATGCACCTTTTGTGTCATGATCTTCAGGCCTTTGTTGCCTCTTGTTTCTCATATCGAGCATGTCTCACGTGGGCTTAGAGTAAGCATCGACCATGAAATCCTCTTTGGGAAACCTATATTGTAAGCCCCAAACACCCACTAATTTTGAACTACATGGGATTTGATCCCTATCTCTTAGACATGGAATGTAGGAATCCTCCCTAAGGTTTAGCTCCATCCAGCGTTAAGTAGTGGTGACCCCATCCAGCAGTATTTCGTTATAAACCAATCTAGTGGTATGCCGTTGTTCCCCCATCCATTAGTAAGCCATTTCAACCCCCACCTAGCGGGAAGCACTTGTGACCCCATCCAATAGTATGCCCTTGTGACCCCATCTACCAGTATGTCATTGTGACCCTATCTAGTGGAAAGCCGTTGTAGACCTCACACAATGGTAAACTACTGTGATACCTTGTTAGTGGTAAGCTGCTATTGTTCTCTCTTGTTGGGACCCATAATGTCAGTCCGTCCAAGTAGCGTAAGCCCATCCTTGGGATTCTAACCACACACATGCCTTATTATATTATCGGGTCTTTTTCCACAGTGCACACCCCAATTCTATACCCCCATCCTGAACTATGTGGACTTTGATTCCCTGCCAAGGGGATACATAGAAGGCCTCCTTGAGGCTCAAGCCCAACATCATTGTCACCCCCATGTCAACTCCATCCCATTATCCTTCTATATCACTTAACCATCCATTATCCATCTTGATTCATACCAATGCCACAACATCACGGTAAGATTATGCCAGTTCATCTCTTAAATACTCTTATAAGTACTCGAGAAACTAATAACATTTTATCTGTAGCATCAGTGATACCCCTCAGGGTTCAACCCATATTATCCACTCTACTCAATGTTTCTATCAGTCCAATCCGTTTCTTCTTGAAATTAAAATCATGACATACCCTATGTTAAACATGGGAAACTTAAGAAAACCTCAAATACACGAATATGGAATATAATTACCCACATTCAACTTGGGATGCCTCGGGCTGTTGCGCCCTTTAGAAGCACTATAATAATGTGAAGAAAGACAAACACACTAGTGTTTTGACATCCAGACTTGGATGTGATATCTGACATGAATACGCCCCCGACCAAAGGTTGCATCCCTGAAGGGACCCCTTGAATATCCCGATAGATGCAACGTAATTAACCATCGTCCATAAAGAAGTTGCATTGGTAAGAGTCTCATGAAACAAACCTTTAGTATATAAGGGATTCTTGGACAAGGTTACAAGTCTCGAGGAGGAATCCACAGAAGGATGAACTGACATCCCATCATCCCATTTTGATCATGGAGAAAACGTCCCTGAATAAAAAAAGGATTCCATCCTCCTTTTGAAAGCTGGAATGTGGGTAAATAGTTGTGTGCCCTCCACAGATGGATGTGGGTCCCTCAGCAAAAGTGTTGAAAATAGAAATGGTGAACCCGAAATGATGTTCTTATCCTCAATGTGTATATTATTAGTGTTCAAGACTTCATTGGATTAGCATGTCACCAGATCTATTATCTGGTGCCGTGTCCCGCCCAGTGAATAGAGGGTCTGGCATGAATCTCAACAAAAGTTAGGGAAGCCAAAACATTGGACATACCGATCTATGAAGTTGTTAGCATGGATCCTTCTTACCAGCCATGGGAGATGGAATGTCGTTGGGGCACTGGACGTCGACTTCATTATTTCAGCACTAATGGCTTAATCTTCAGGCTTTTCTGGAACCAAGATGCAGCACTAGGAACCCGATTGTCGCCTTCCCACTGACGCAAGGGCAGGGACAATGCCAATTTGTAAATCCCACATGGATTAACATCTTCTGTGATATCTTTCACACCCATAGTCGTTGGGTGCCGACACTCCATCTCCCCTTCCAATTTTGTACAAGAAAGGGTGATATGCGAGCTCATACATTGATACGAGGAGGAGGGGGTTATCCTGACTAAGAATATAGCCTACCAGGATTTAAAGGCGTCGGTGCCTCATCACCACCGCCACCACAAAGGGTTGTACAGGAATCCACTACTCCCCCCCCAAATGTAAAATCGTTTCTAGAGACTCCCCTTAGAACGCCTCGACGACTCCATCCCCTATGACAATGAGGTAAAGAATGTCTGGGCCAGCCCTGTCAAAATCCCATTCCATGGCCCCCATGGAGGTACCTCACTAGTCCATGCCAAACACACCACCATGTCCCATGGGTTGAAGAGATGGTAAGCTATGTGCGTGCACCACTATCCTCGGTCCGGCTGACCTCACGCCAGCGTTAGGTGCAGGCTGAGGAGGATTCCCACTAAGGGGTGTCAATGTCATCAACTACTATGGTTCGGACCACCACCGACAAATATCACGAGCCTCAGTTTCTCCATGAGTTGGGGAACTTATATAAGCAACCCGGAACGAGGCCCCAACTGCCCTACGAGCCGACTTGGTTGACTATCTCAGCCTTCAGAGCACAGATCCCCCACCACGGACTGATCTGCTACAGTGACACCCAGTATAGAGGCCTTTCCCATACTACCACCATAGAGAACGTGGGTCCTCCCGACTTCCATGATTGGCATGGAGGTCTACCCCATCATACCTTCAATCCGAACAATGGTCCTCCCCATGGATGTGACACTTAGTATGGAATCCTCTCCCGTTTTCATTATATTGGGTATGGGGTCATTCCTCCTACCATGGACCACTGATATGAAAATGTTACACATCTGGACAACTAGTATGGGGGCTTCCCCATTTCCATGTAGCAGCTGGTGATGGTCATCCTTGCCTCAGTAGTCAAAGTAGTGAAGGTCAGCTTCACATCACCAGCACCCAGCATGGTGGTCTTACCCATGTTCGGCTTGACCTGTATGAGGGCCCTCCTCGCACTAACACTGAAAAGGGAAGAAAGCATGGAGGTCCTACATTTTCTACTATCAGCTCCAGCGGAGGTCCTACCAGATCCATCATTTCCAGCGGAGGTCCCCTCTACACATCTGCCTATGGAGACTGAGGTCCTCCATATGTTCCCTTTAATATCTATCTTGGGGATCTAGGAACCTCAACTCACTCAGGTGGATATCCACCCAGCCCCTACACACATATAGAAAACGGACCTCCTCATGCCATAAATCTACCCTATCCCAAAGAACCATCCCGGGGTAGGTGGTCGGGCCATCACCACTATAAAAATAACAACAAGAAGATTCATACAGAGATCAAACAAGTTTTCTTCTCAAATTCAGAGGCGGAAAACTATTCATCAATAGAGCCCTCACCTAGATCCTCTGTGTCGAGGTACGTGTAGGAACAAGGAATATTAACCCCACACTACCAAAACATGAGGTCCACTGTATTTTTGCCTCCCTCTACAGGTATATCCAGGAGGAAGAAGATTTGAAAACTCCACAGGTCACGGTCATGAAATCATCACCATCATTGCAAGAAGCACAATCTACCTCGACTAGAGATCATGTAAAGCTGTTTTGGGTATCACTGGTGGACGAGTAGCAGTGCAACCCATCGCCAGCAGTTATAGTCCATGTTCTAAAAACTTTAGTTGTTAGCCCGTCATACCATGATGTGGTGACCAAGTCACTACACTCTTCAAAGGATAGCCCATGATGCCTTACCTTTTCTGCTCACTCACTGTATTCTCCACCAGCCAGCCTACTATCTTAGCAGTCTGTATCAGTTCCAATACCGATTCCCCAACCACCTTAAGTAGGTGAGTGGGTTAATGAAGGATGAGACCCTGAATCTGGACCAAGGAGCTTATGGGATATCCTCATAGCATTCAATTTCCTCGACATGTTCTGGCCAGTTGCAGCACCAAATTTTAGGGCTCCAGAAGCGCTCACCTAGGAGGAGGGTGGATGCTTTTTCCTGACCCTCTAGGTGACTAATTTATGCCTTCAATATTGATGAGTGACCTAACCTATGAGTCAGGCAGACTTCGAAGATATCGACCAGAAATTTCGTTTTATCAATTTGGACATACTTCTCGTGGCCCTACACCCTGAGTCACTAGACCACCATAAGACCCTCCAACAATGATGCATCTAGAGCATTAAAGTACTCTGCAGGGTAATCAAGGAGGCTTCTCCCCATATTCAAATTCATGGTTGTGGTAGTACGTGGCCCGCCATTTTAGTTCTATCTAGCGCCAACCTGATTTTCCATGTGACATAAGGGACATGCCTCCTAGCAGGGTTTCAGTTAACATGGTTGACCTATCATAGGTAGATAAAGAGCTAGAGGTCCTTGATGGGTACTTACCCTCTGAGGGAGTGATGCATCTATTGGATCCATTGGGAAGGGTCACTCACCAGTAGAGAAATCTGATGGGTCATCCTGTGCCCATCGAGTCAATAGTCCTTAGCCAGAATCTCAACAAGGTCAAGGAACGCCTTGGTGCCGTGAAAACCTATGACCTGTTTGGCTCAGTTTAGAAGGTGCAATTCGATCCTAAAAAGGCTGTTTTGTGTCAGAAACTCGCCGAACATAAGAATATATTTGAAGACCTCATTGCTGAACGTGATGCAGAGCGATGAATAGACTATGGTGATCCTCGGGCAAGGCAGTAGGGGCAGACACAACATCCCCTTGGCAAAGTACCCATAGGTGACCCTGACCATCCTGCCCATGTAGGCAGGGTTGAGGCTGGAACTTATGGCAATAGGGCGTGATATGTGTCACCAAACCCTCTTGAATGGTGTGACAATCTTTTCGAACCAGTTCAGAATCCCCCAGCTGCTCCACATGTCATTCCACCACCCGCTCCATGAGCCATTGGGCCCATTAATCTTCTTGAAGAACCTACCAATGCACTGGAGATCAGGGATCCCCATAATGACATGAATACCAGCCAAGATAATCCAATGGAGGAACTCATCAACATCCTCGAATCTTTAGAGACTCAACAGATGGCAATCCTTCCAAATGAAATGTCATACACGACAAGGGTGGATGATATTCTAGCACCCCCGGGTTTCTGGAATCCCACATTTTTCCCTTCAATGGGACATGGGACCCTCCACAACACTAAGAAGACTATATCTCAATGTGTGTCCCCATGTAGTGAACTATATCACAGAAGGAAGCCCCCAAACTCCGGTGTTTCGTAAAGACATTGGAAATGACAATGTTTGTATGGTACAACCAGCTCCCCATCAGGTCAGTGGCCGGCTGGGTGGACCTCCGTAGTCAATTCCTCTACCATGTCAGTTCCACCCCTCAGAAGACGAGTATCACATAACTCTTCAAGTCAATGTAGAGGCCTGATGAGCGTTTTTCTGAATTTTTCACTCGGTGGAAAGGACTCACATACTCTCTTGACATGACACTGATGCAAGAGAAATTATTGAAGATGTGCATAGAGAATGTAAATACGGAACATGACCCATTTATGGTCACCCAAAACTACCCTGGGGGATTCTGAGACATCTATGATAAGGCCTAGAACCTATAGGAAACATTACGGCAGGCTAAGAAGCCACATCTGTTGCCTCCTGCAGTCCCCGTGAGAAGGGCCTCCAGGGCCGATCCTGTCGCAGTGGCTGAACTAGAGGCCCTCAGGAAACTAGAGTTTTTAAAATTGGAGCCGTCTCCATAGCCTCAAAAAGGACCTCCACCTTAGGCATAACCTCCAGCCCAGCAGTTCCCACCTCATAATCGGTAGGTACCCCTACAAAATTCACCGACACTGCCTAGGCCAGATAACCATGCTCCACCTCCTCAGCAGGCTCCAACATTCCCTCATTAGGTTCAAGCTCTAAGGGCCCCCTTCCCAGACATGAGGAACCCAACCTACTTGTTCAGTGAGGCACAAGTCCCGGGTTATTTTCGAAGTTCCCTAGAGCAAGGGGTTGTATGGTTTTCATGAGTGCAGAAGGCTAGAATAAATAAACCTCACGGATATCCTTAATTATTTCCCCTACCACTGTATCCTAGTGAACACCCTCAAATTGTTCTATGTGCTTAATGACATGATTCAGGACTAGGTGGAAAAAAACATAGTCTGGTTGGACCCAGCTCCGGCACATCTCAAATGCGACTTCGTGAGGCCAGATAGCAGCAACGACAACAATGGTGAGTGAAATCAAGTTTTTAAATATGGTTCTTATAAGAATGACGATTGGATGGCTCTTAAAATAGTTTCACATGTACATGGTGTTATCGGTGCATGCTTGAATCGGCCGGAGCCTTCAGAAGGTGCAGCTACAACTTCTGTATCATCATCTCAAAAGTCCCCTTCTCTGAAGAGCAAACATTGGCGACGTAAGGGAAAGAAAAGTCCCCCACCAATTCCATCATCAACTCGTACTCTCAGTGACTTCACACCCCCCGAAGATGGTTCTCCCTCCTAGAATCTATCCAATAGTGGATGACTCTTCGAGTGAAGGTCAAAGTTATTCCTTAGTTAATACCATAGAGCTGGTAAATCCGTACATGATTCCTGATTATGGGGAGGGCTAGGTGGATCCTCCCAATGTCCCCAACCATAATTAATGACAATAGAGACACAAAAATATGGGCCGTCAGAGTGCCATGGTCAGTACTTCAAGTAAGGATGTGCACGCGCTCGAAACCAGGCAGCAGGCCCAGCAAAGATCTCAGTATACATAGCCTTCTCATCTGGTGACATCAGGCCCTCTTTCACCATCTTTTGTGTTGTTGGATAAAAAAGATCTACCTCCACTGTGTCATAACCAGCCACACATTTCCAAAGGCCCATATTAGTCATCTGGCCTTCATCCGGTAGTAACACCGCATGTTTCAACTATTGAGAAGCATGATATTCCTAGCACCGGTCAGTTGTCGGCCCAATCGGCAGGGGCCACCATACCTCCTCTCATAGAGCGCCATCCTGTATATAGAAGATCCTTCCTGGCATGGATGTATAATGTTCTCAAAAATATTTACAACATTCCAAAAAATCTATCCATCTTGGAGGCCCTTCGCCTGTCATCAGATATGTGTGAGGCCCTCACCGAGGCATTAAGAAGCCCCCTCCAATTCGAGACAGAGGTAGCAGCTGTTGAAGCCTTTCATGATGAGGTGGTCGAGAATGATGAATGCCAAGACACCATCTAGTTCTCTAGAGAATATGAAGGCTCTCTTATAAAGGGATACATTCTCTGAATAAACATCACCAGAAAGTTCAATGGCATGGAGGTTTGTCACTGTCTCGTCGAAATGGGCTCTGGAATCAACCTAATTTAGACTTAGACACAGCGGAAACTAAGATTTTTTGAGGATGATATGAGTCCCTGTGACATAAGAATCCAAGGTTATGATAAGACAGAGTAAAAACCGATCATCAAGATTTGTTTGATGACCCAGTTCAGTGGTCTAATTTCCCGCATCGTGTTTATGGTTGTCTCCCAGGACACCTACAACTATGCGTTGGTCGGTAGTTCATGGCTCCACCTACATGCGGCGGTTCATTAATCATATCCGTAGTTCCTTAATTACGCCCTTAATATTAAAGTTGGTGTGCTTCAAGGTGACACATCCCATTTTCCTCCTAGGAATCCCACTATTTGGATGCCAACTACTACAACAGCAAGGAAACGAAGATTTAGACAAACGAGGTTGAGCGTGCTACGACTGCGACCGACCTGTGTGCAGTTCTGGATGATGCATATGTCCTTCCATTCCATCTATTGGAGGCTAAAACTCAAGAAATGGGACAATTCTTTGTTGTTTCTAGAATGAGGATGGAATTCCCATGTCAAAGAGATTCCAGAAGATCACCTCATACTCTTACACAAACCAGGATCAGGTGTTCCCAGAGCCTCCTACACCCATAACGTTTTAGGATGTCCATCCCATGGAAATGAAAATATGTCACAGTTTCATGTTTCAATAGGTCAAAATTTACCAGCTTAAGAAGATGTTCAACTATTGCTTCAATATCATCAAGTGTTTCCCATTGGGCAGAAGTCCAGATGGGATTAGATCAACAACCTTCATCGTTGTGGTTGATGTAGCACAGGAGTTCCTCGATGCAATGTCCACTGCCACTCAGGATGGTACCTACCTTGAATTGGGAGCTGTCGACTCCAAGGAAGCTCCTCCTACCAAGGATCTCCCCTCCTTCAGTGAAGAAGAGGATTTAGAGGATTCTCCCCCACCTTTGAAGAGTGTGTCTCCCCCATGGTTGACGAATTGGTACAGGTGAACCTTGGTAGAAAGGTAGACCCAAAACCCAAAATGATCAATGCCTCCATGTCCCTCAATGATCAATAGGAGTATAAAGACTTCTTTAATAAACCCCATGATGTATTTTCATGAATTTATGACATGATTTCAAGACTATATCCTCAGGCAGCTTTCCACGGTCTCAGTCTCCTGGAAATCATCACGGGTTCAAGAAAGCTCCAAAAAGATACACCCTTCTCATGGTTCCATGGTTGAGGAAAAATTAGATAAGTTCATCAGAACAAATTTTGTAAAGGAGGTCTAGTATCCCAAGTGGCTGGAAAACATTGTGCTAGTAATAAATAAGAACAAACATATTAGAGTTTACATCGAATTCTGGGATATCAATCGTCACTGTCCAAAGGATGATTTTCCCCTTCCTGTGACAGAATTGTTGATTGAACCTACTACCTGTTTCAAGACCCTTTCATTCATGGATGGGTACTCTAGGTATTACTAGATCTGAATGGCCCCCAAGGATGAGAATTCTATAGCCATCAAGGCACTTTAAGGTACATTTTGTTACCAATTTATGCCCTTTAGTATAAAGAATGCGGGTTCCACCTATCAGATGGTTATGCATCGCATATTTAAGATGACCCTCAGAATGTTGGAGGAATTTTACGTGGATGACCTGGTGGTAAAATCATGTCAGCATCAAGACCATATCAAGGATCTTGAAAAAGTGTTTGGTTTCCCCCGTTATAGTCACCTAATGATGAACCCATTGATGTGTGCCTTCGAGGTCACCTCTGGAAAGTTTCTCAGCTTTGTTGTCAGATATAGTCGCATTAGGATCAGCCTAAAAAAGATCAAGGCCATCAACCAGATGTCTCATCTATGAAATATTTGGGAGCTTCGAGGCCTCTAAGGAGACATCACCTACATATGCTGATTCATGGAGAATTTGGCCGACATGTGTGATAAAATTTCTATGCTCATGAAGAAAAGAGTCGTCAAAGACTGGGATGAATAGTGTCGGACTTTTGTTTTTGAGGAAATCAAGAATTATCTACTCCGTCCTTAGTTAATAATGCCATCCATCTCCGAAAAGCCACTGGTCCTTTATGTGACCACCCTGAAGTGATATTTCGGTGCCCTTCTACCCCAGAAGAACAACAAGGGAATGGATAATATCCTTTACTACCTCATCCTCATGATCCTCAATACGGAGACCAAATACTCCCTTATCGAGAAGAGATACCTTACGCTCATATTCGTAGTGTAGAAGTTAATACATTACTTGGAGCACCACGAGGTACTGCTGGTGTCCTGAGTAGATACGCTGAAGTACATCCTAATCCTCCCCATGTTTACTAGATGTCTTGATCAGTGGGTAGTGATTCAACAGCATTTTGACATTTATTTTATCCCTTAGAAGGATATTAAGGGGAAAGCGTTGACAGACTTCCTTGCTGTCCATCCGGATCCTACGGACTAGTCCATGGACCTTGATTTTCTTGATGAGGAAATCCTCTCAGTAATCTAAGATATCCTATGTTTTCCAATGCACTTCGATGGTGCTTCCTGGAGCCTCGTCGGTAGAAGGCTCAATGACCCCATACTCAATAGATTGGGCATGGGCATCGTCTTCATTACCCCATCACAAGTTATTATACCTTACTCATTACTGTTGTCAGAAGGCTGCATCAGGCTTTCATTACTAGCCTCAAACTGGCCTTCGAGATAGAATTCTCCATTTTCATGTTAAAGGGTACTCTGAACAGGTCATCAAGTAGATCAATGGTGACTATGTCGTTAGAAATACAGGGCTCATGCCTTTGTTGGAACACACTATCCAGCTAATGGTCCAATTCCCATCTCAGACAGAAGTTACTAATGTCCCTTAATCTCCGAACGGTCGAGCCGACGCCCTAGCTATCCTAGCAGCATCACTTGTAAAGAATGAAGAAGATGACCTTATTATCCACATTCCATACTGAAGAGTCATAGCTCCTGTCACTCCAGGTGACGATGATAGCCTACAAGTAAGCCACATTTCCGCCGACACCTCCACATCAGGATCCCCCGGTCCCCTAGATGCGGTGACTAAAGCTACTCATGACTAGGGAACCTCATTTGAGGAGTATCTCCAGAATGGAAATCTCCCAGTAGATCTGGCTGATAGCGAGTTAATACAACGCCGCACACTACATTTTATTATCCAAGAAGGCCTTTATCATGAACAGTTACTCTACAAGAGTAGTTTTTATGGGTTCCTCCTCTATTGCATTCATGGATTTGAAATTTCCCATGTCATTTAGGAGGTTCATGCCAGTTCTTGCGGGGCTCATCAGATAGGGATGAAGTTAACTCTCCAGATCTAGGGACCGGGGTATTTTTTCCCTCCATGATCCATGACTGCATCGAGTTCGCCAAAAGGTTCCATGTGTGCCAGATTCATTCAAACTTCATGTTTTGTCTACAAGAGCCTCTCAACTCGACCATGTACTCTTGGCCATTCACGGTATTAGGACTCGAGGTCATGGGTCCTTATCCACTAGTGACATATCTCTAGTGCTGATTCATAATGAGTACTATAGATTTCTTCTACAAGTGTGTAGAGGTAGTTCCTATCAATGAATTCAAGGATCGTTCCATCATTGACATTGTGATATCCAACATCATCTACTGATTGGGAGTCCATCACGACGTCCTCACCAATAACGACATGATCATTCAATTAGTTGAGCTGAATAAATTGTACGCTAAGTACACAATATGTTCTAACCATACTTCTCACTATCATGCACAAGAAAATGGACAGATCGAGGAGTTCAACAATACCCTCTCTAATAATCGGTAGAAAATGGTTGGTCATAATAAGAAGAGTTGGACAGACAAGCTCTCTAATGCCCTCTGGTCTTATCAGACAATGACTCATAATTCCACCCACATGATCTCATATTCACTAGTGTATATAACAGAGGCCATACTACCCATCGTGATTCAATTTCCCTCACTATGAATTAATGTCTATGACCATCATGTGCTAGATAAAGTAGGTGAAATCTGTCTGGTTGAGTTGGAAGCGCCTGACGAGAACATGATTCATGACATGCACAATCTAGAAAGACATCAGAAAAAAAAGCTAGAGCTTTCAACAAGAAAGTGCACCTCTGTTCTTTCCTACAAGGTGACTTGATATTGGGCCAGAGGGCACCATTGATACTTAGAAAAAAACCACCAATATTGGCGACCAAATGGGAAGGACCTTAGATCATTAACATGGTTTACTTCAATGGAACATACTCACTCGTTACTATGGATGTTGAGCGTATAACTCCACCCACCAATGCCATGTTTCTCAAGAAATACTTTTATTGGGTCCTCGGGTCCTACATGACCTTAAACTGAATGAACCTGCACAATCCCAAATGTTGTAATGGTCCTACATGACCGTAAGCTGCATTAGGGCCCTACATGACCTTAAACTATATGGTCATATATGACCTTAAACTGTACGGTCATTCACAACCCCAAACCGCATAATCATCCTACAAGATGTTAAACTGCATCTTAAAAACAATGTGTGGTTTGAATACCATCCTCATGGGATACATACAACTGCCCAAAAATCTATTGAGTTGGCACAACCGCAAAATTCAGGACCTACCATTGTGATGAAACACATGGTGTGGTGCACGATTTTCCCTCATTAACATCATGTTCAACATGATCGTACCGTGTTACATGATGTGGATGTTCTGTTTCGAACCTAGTCCACATCCATCATTTTTTGTTGTCACCACCCCCATATGTCCCAAACAAAGAGTGTAGTGGTTTATTCTGACCCTCCATCTCTCCAATCCTTGGACTTCCATGAGCAGGAGTGTAATTCCAACTCTCAGACCCTTATGTGATTTGGATAGAATTGTCCTACTCCTTGTTTCACACACTGAGCATTTCTCACATGGGATTAAGAGGAGTGATGAGGCAATGCCCTCATGCGATGTCATTTGGCTACAATTTTCCAGGGATCCCAGCCTCATGTCCTTCAACCCCTTCGGCCCCCTAGCCCAAGTTCCCATTTGGGATTGTGTGGTGTGGTATGGACTAACATCCTTATTCACAATAGGTTATTTCCACATTCCACACATATCCCCTTGAGACATCCCTCCCTACATTTATCATCAGTCCTGTGAGCATCGACCCTATCATTCTTCACGAGTCCCATTATTTGGGTTTCCATCACCATCTATATCCAGAAGGACCCCCGGATGGCATAGATGCTTGGCCTAAGGGATCTCCAACCATTATGGGATATCGTCCTCAAGGATTGCGAGAAGAAAATTGATACAACTCTCTGGTAGTGAATATTTTCAATGGTCGACAATCAATTTTTTCCCCAAACTCCAGTCACACAAGGGTGGATACTCTATTGTGAACATGTTCAACAGTTGTCCTCTATCGTTGTTGCCACCTTGTGGTCATCCATAGGTATGATGTGTCACCCTCTCTATCCCATGCATATGATGTGAAAATAGGAATCAGTAGTATGAGCTCTATGACCCTAAACTAAGATCACCACCGTCCTCACTACAAGATGTTAAACTATAAGATGGTTGTGATATTCTATCTGTGGCCCAACCTCAGATCCCTCAACCTTCTCAGGCCCATGGTCCAAGTTATCACATGGGATTTTATGGTGTCATATGGTGTTATTTCCTCATTCACCTCGGGATACTCTTAGTGCCTTTCATGTCCCTCATTGGGGTATCTTGCCCTTATTTTCATCCTTTCAACATGACAATAAACCGAATGTCAACATTTCCTAGAACTACATGTCTCTTGATTCCCATCCTTATGGGATACATAGGACTATCCGAATGTATAGTCTTTGGGTCTAGACGCATCTCTTGGAAATCTCCCTATCATCATGGCCCCTTGGCCTATGTTCTTATAGGAGAGGGGAATACTGTGTGGTGTGGACTCACCTCTGTATTCACATCAGTGTAATAACAACCATGCCATATACCTCTCTATCCTGAGAAACCTTCACTTATTTTACCTACAATCATCTCTTTGATTCGTCTGCCCTTGTGTCGGGTCCCTCAACCATCTTCGGTGATCCGACAATGTGCCTAAGAATACACTAGTTTAGATCCTGGAGAGTCAGATTCTTCCTGGACATGCTTTCACCCATTTTTCAGGCTTCATGTGCCCCTTTATTTGGGATTCCATTATCATTTACATCTGAAGGGACCCCCAAATGTCATGGATTATAGTCCAAAGGGCTCTCATACCATTACAGTCCAACGTCCTCAAGGTTTTCAAACAACAAATTGATACATGTCTCGACTTGCGAATATGTTCAGCAGTCGACGCTCATTTTTTGTTCCCATTTCTGGTCACACAATATAGAGAATATGTTTTGAACATGTTCAAAAGCTATCCTACATCATCATGCCAACCCATTAAATCCTTAAATATCGGTTACATGATTCACAACATTTTTAACCCCATTGTGTCCAATTGGAATTTCAACACTCCCAGTATTATCCATTAGTGTGCATTTTCACATTAGGATGACAAAGTAGCAGTAAGGAATCATTTGTGGCTTTGCACAAACTTCCCTTTGGTGTGTATTCCAGGTATTGAAACATCTTATTCCACCCTTGTCTCCCACATTGTATTTGACTAATGTGGGCTTTGGAATTGGATTCAGGTATGCA
This sequence comes from Viscum album, assembly GCA_963277665.1. Classification (NCBI taxonomy): domain Eukaryota; kingdom Viridiplantae; phylum Streptophyta; class Magnoliopsida; order Santalales; family Viscaceae; genus Viscum; species Viscum album. The sequence goes on from OY728143.1 coordinate 205,554,389, forward strand.
CCTACTTGGAAGAGTTCCACTTCTTCATGGTCTGAGCTTTAAGACCATAAACTAAGATTCCATTATACCTCATCTACTACAATGATGTCTATCTTGATTACCATTCTAATGGGATATGTAAGAATTCCCAAACATCTCATCTTTGGGTCCAGTTTGAGCTCCACTAATTTACCTTTTCTGTTTGGCCTTTTAGGCCCTTTTTCTTATAGGACCGCATGATGTGGCGTGTGTAGTCTTATGACTTCGTTTTCATTAGGTTTAAAATTACCACATCATGTACACACCTTCAAGGATCTATTCCTTCCTACCTCTTGTCACATATGACATTAAAATGTATGTTGTCCATCATGATGTTAAATTTCACTCTCTATAACTATGTGTGGCTTGATTCCCTTCTTCGTAGGATTAGAAGGAACACTCCGACATCTCGTATTAGGGTCCATATCAATTGAGATCTAGTCTCTCCTACCCCATATTCCCTAACCCTCTCTGGACCCTCGTCCCAAGGTTTCATTCTTGGAATTGTGCATGATGTGATGTGGGCCTCATCCTCATACACTTCGGGTACCCTTTATCACGTCGTACACATTCACTTTTGAACATAATATTTCATGTATATGTCAGAGCCATATGACTTTTAACTACGATTTCTAGTCCCACATGACTTTAAACATTTACGTCTATATTTAACGACATTACATTGCATTTTTGGTCCCATCACATGACCCTAAATTGTGACACTATCGTCCCGGTCGCACGACAAAAAACAACACTGCATCATGGTGTCCTCACTCGAGGGGACATCATTCTTGTTATCAGTTACACACCATACCATTTGTCAATGCTTGTACATGGATTTATTATTGTGGTGATTCCTAGACATACTATCCTAGGTCTATTTCTTCGAAAAAAACATCAATAATTCATCCTAAAGGACAAGCAAGATCTATCATGTGCAACTTTCTTTGGTGTAAGGGCCAGAACAGCACGACCATATAATCTCTGGAACTGGTAACATACCATGCCATCCCTAGAACTATGCATAGGTTGATTCTAATTCTCATGGGATACGTATGAATTCCCATGCACTTTTCCATGGGGACCTCCTTACATCTCTTGTCATTCCCTTGACCTAAAACATCCCCAATGAACAAATGGTGATCAATACTCTAGACCCTCATTCATGTCGAGTGTCATAATTACCTCACCATGTGTCTCCCACATTCCCTACCATCTCTACTATGAGTTCTATGACCATAAACTATGATCACTCAGCGTCCTTGTAGCAAGACGCTAAATTGCATTACATTTTCTAGAACTACGTTTTGATTGATTCCCATCCTCAGGGGACAGGTATGAATGCCCAAGCATCCTGTCTCCAGGTCAAGCCCGAGGAATCTAAAATCTGGTCCCCTCACTTTTAAAGCCTTGGCCTGAATGATTTTGAGAGCATGTGGTGTGGCGAGTACCTCTTAGGTCCTCATCCACGTCGAGATTTTCAACAGCTGCACAATGTGCCAACCTTTTCGTTTTTCAACCTAGTCTGAGTTCTATGACCCTAAACTAAGATCTACCTATGGTAATGTCACTTCATGTTTGGCCACTTCACCACCCTGTGCACAATACATTAAATCAATCCCCACTTAATGTCCCATCCTACGACCATTGTGTGGGTATGTGTGGAACCTCAGGACCCTTGTCCTTGGTGGGGGACTCGACTCCCTTTATCTAATATGTCTTGTTGTCGTACTCAGATGCGTTGTGGCATTACTCGAAGTGCATAATTTTCATAGGGACATTCCCTCTTTCCATGTCCATGTTTTGTGAGCATGTTATTTGGATCCCCATTCTCTTCCATATTTTAAGGGACCCATTTTTGGCTTTCTCTCATGCCACACTAGATTACCTACTGTCATGGGTCAATGTCCCTAAGGACCCCGGACATCATTTGCGAAAGGTCCCACGTTTTAAACATGGTCAGCGGTCAACCCTCATTTTTCTATCCCCATTCCAAGGTAGCGTGAAATGGATACAATGTTTTGAACATGGTCAATATTTATCCCCTATCATCATGCCACCATTATTGTGGTCCAGATCTCGAGCATCATGATTCACTAATTTCCACTTCCTTATGGTCAAGTGGAATTCCTACAAACTCTGGTTTATTACTTCATGAATCTAGGTTTGTTAAATAGGCGGGTCAGCAAAATTCAGACATCATTCACCAAGAACCCCATCGCCCCTAACATGTGCCTTCCTATTCCATGAAATTCCCATCACTACTCCTAGTTTCCCACATTGAGCACTAATCACACGGGATTAGTTGTTCTAGTTGAACTTGTACTAGAGATTCCATGTCACACATGCCTTTCATCGTCCCACATGATGTTAATCTATGGTATCAGAACAATATACAACTTGATTCCCTTCCTCGTGGGATATGTTAGAATGCTCCATCGCTTAGCTTCGGACCCATCCTAACATCCACTTGTGGTCCCTTGACCCAAAGAACTTTATCTGGGGATACCTGATGCGGTGCTGACTCCTTATGTCCTCATTCACATTGGTTTTATAGCTACCGCACCACTTACTCCCTTCTTGGGATCTTCCCATTCACTCTTCGTCTTATTATATGATATTAAACTGCATGATCCCACTTGTCTTTAATGCATGACACTAAACAACGGTTCTAACGTAAACAAGTTCAAGATGCCTCATGTTAGTCATGGGATTCACCAGAGCCATTGTAAGAGAAGATTACCCCTATCAGTGTTGGTATTTGACCACATCGTGAAACAAGAACTCCATTATAATTGATTCTAATCCTTATGGGATACGTAGTGACACCTAGGTATTTTGCCTCAGGCCCAACCCCATCGTCATTAACCTTCCTGGCCCCTTGTCCCTGATCATGGTTTAGTCTCTATGACCTTTGGCCCAGATAGTATGACCATAAAACTATGTGCAACATCCACACCACATGATGTCAAACTATATGTATATCATCCTCATTGGTATGACGTAAATCTACATGTCATTTTAGGTCCTTACTAAATAGATCCTGTTCATAAGTATGTATGATCCCTAATCAGACCGATATGCCCACCTAATGTGTCTTCAACAAAGTGTCATAATTTCAAGAGTGTTGGACTCCATTCGAATCACCCTTCACCCCATCCCTCATGCTTTGTGTGCCGATTATTTGGAGCCTCGTCCTATTTCACGTCTATGGGAACCCCCACCCCCCTAACGGTATGGATTCTTGGATTATGGTTCACCTGTTATCCTAGGATAATGTTCAGGAGGACTAATGAATGGCATTTTGAGTCATGTCCCATGTTTCAAACATTGTCAGCGGTCGGTCCTCATTTATTATACCCACATCATGTTAACACAATAAAGATACAATGTTTTGAACACGGTCAACAGTTGTCCATCATCATCATGCCACCCTCACAATTTGTCGAATTTTGTGTATCTTGATTCACCCTTTCCACTCTACTATGTTTGGATTTATTCTAACACCCCTGGCATTACCTCACTCATGTACTAGTGCATATTGGGGAAGTGATAGTTCAACTATCCCAGGGACTTCATTCTCCAGTTGGGTCTTCCACTATCTCTATTCGGAAGCCCTAATGGTTCATTTCTACCTCGAATGTCCAACATATGGGTGACACCCCCACATTCAGATGAAGTAATAGTGAAAGAATCCCATGTCTATTACATCGATCATGACCCACGTCGGCTGAGGAATGGGTTGATATTTATTTCGAGATTGTCGTTGAAGAACATTAAAATAAATGATCAAATAGTCTGAAAATTAATAAAATTCATCATTGGAGGCAGTAAAGAGGGATATGTTTATGGATTCAGCCAAAACATGTCCTTTAAGGTTTAGTTGTTTTGATAGATTGCTCCAGCGCCACTACCTTCATGGATTGTGGCCTCCAAGATTAATTCTCGACCCTTCAGAACCCTCTTTTCATCCGCGGACATGGAGCACAGTTCACTGACCCTACCCTATGCTTGAACCTATTTAGACTAATGATCAGTCATTTAGTGACCCACTTTCACTATCCACTCATGGGCATCCACCAGCTGGGCCCTCAATTTCCCAATGAGCTCAGAGCAGTTTGTAATGAATGCCTTCATTTCTTTTTCCTAATCTTCAAATAGACAAAACTCCTACTTTGTCTTCATGAATTCCTGGGTATTCCCTAACTCCTTTTGGAACCAGGAGATGTCGGTGTGTTGGCTGCTATCACTTAGATTCTCATCCATGTAGTATAGGATTGTTAGATGGAGATGGGGAGCATCATCCCCTCTAGCATAGAGAAAGAGAAACCTGGAGTGTAGTGATCCCATCTGTTTTATCCATTCTCCCTAAGGCTAATTGAGGAGGCATAGGTACACTTCCACCCTTTATGCCGCATCATCCGGCACTCATCGACTACATGCAAATCAAATTCATCCATCTACATGGTGTATGTAGGTCGATAGTCGGGGAAAGCAGCCAAGAGATTAGTTGTGAGATCTTCTTCTGGTACTCCTCCCAAGGGATTAGGCTCCTCAACATGTGGGAGGCCTTATACTCTAGCTTCAGCCCTGGAAACATCTCCCCCAGCAACATCAGACCCCGCTCCAGCATTTATTTCATAAGTATCCACAAATCTTTGCTCACAATGTGCCTGGGCCAGCCTGGTTTGAGGAGTGGGTCCCGAGTGGGTCGGTGTGTTCATCATAGAGGCATCCGCAGATGGCCTAGATTCGGTAGCCTGTGGATCCTCCAATGTTATGATTACTGCATAGAAAATGAAGGCCAAGATCAGTCTGGATATATAATGGAAAAAATAAGAGTCTAAGTGATAAAACTTACAAGAATTCAGCACATCAGGCTCTGGGGTTTCTGTCGTCGCAAGATCAGTCAATTTGGGAGATCCTTCAGCGCTTGTCAGCTCGATAATGGGTCTTGACTCTCCACATTGTTAAATCAACACCCCCCCTCCAGATCAGGCTTCTTGGTTAGCACCAATATTCCCCTAAGCAGTATAAAAAATCAAATTGAAGATTACAAGAGATTGAAAAAAGGAAAAGGATGGATAAGGATTGAGACATACCTCGAGTACCTCAATTATGTCTATATCAGAGGTGACAATCTTGCAACGCTCCCGAAGTCTTTCTTGGTTGGTCGTCCCTTGAGATGCTCTACCTCTAGGATCAATTTCAGCTTCTACTACTTTTTCTTCTTCTCATTCACCCTCTCCTTCCACCTCACCCTCTTCTGACTAACTTCCCTTCGGATCCTCATCACTATCATCACCCTCAGAAGACATTATTTTTTGATCATGCTCCTGGTTGAGCATTAACTTCAACCAGAGAGGTGGTTCCTCACGTCGACCCTAATGGTGTGCATATGATTCCATGGCCATAAAATACCTGTGACAACGATGGGAGTTTACCGTTTCATCCATTAGAATAAGTAAAACCTTTGGTAGCTGGATTCTGTATCGCACTATCTTTTTCCAAAGGGATTCGGTTCCCAAAAACTACCACAAGGTCAACCAGGATGACCAAAACGTAGCGATGCTTGCATTGTCAGATGGTTGAAGCATGTACCTTATCTCCTTCAAGGGATGATTCATATTTACTCCACAGGACTGTTCATGATCCCCTCTTCCCCAGGACGATGAAGGAACATATACACCATGTAATGTTCTGACTGCTATATTCTAGACATGCCTTAGCCCAGTCACCGGACTTGCTCCCTACCTATCCTCCCAATGGTTCCTTTTCTGCTCCTCCACATCCTAGGCTCTACACTGGCCACCTTGAGCTGTCTAAACCGCTTCTACAGAATCCCATCAGGTTATGCCAAAACACAATATTTGGAATATTAAATCGAAATGACCAACATCAACTCTGCTGAGGGGAATTTAATGACTTTGTGAGAGCCGTAAGTTGTAAACATCAACCACATTTGGTGAAGAACACATGGATTCCTCTCCTCCCGTACCTTTGTGTACACCTTCATTGGCCTCGGCTGAAGGCACCAAAACTACCTGGAAAATCTTGATGGCATGTAAGTGTAACACCCTGACCCCAGTTGCCAAGAGTCGGTGTATTATGACATAACATTGTCATAATACAAGGAATAATGTCCTAAAAGGCCGATCAATTTAGTATCCTTGAAAGTACTAGATACATTCATATGTTTTACATTACATCATGAAATAAAAAAACCACAACATTTTGACCCCATTGACCACACTTATATTCTTAGCCTATCCCAGTATGTCAACCATAAAATATTTCTTCAAATCTTAGGAACAACAATACATAGAAATGGGTGACCTCAAATGCTCAGTAAGGATAACAATATAGAAGAATATTTTATAAAAAACATAAAAATTTAATGAAATTTATAATACTAAAACAAAATCCTTTAAACTTAAACTTCAGCATAATATAGAAAAGATAAAATCAAATAATTCCATTTCCTTATTCACATGGATATTCTACTAGTCGAATAATCACATGCAATATCAATATCCACTTTCATAATGATGGAATTCATAATGCTAGAATTCATAACCGCATAGTCAAGGACCTGTGCCAAGAATACAAATAAGATTTTGTCAAGGCCTTGTGCCAAGAAACTAGTTTGTCTAATGATACCTATCGATGCATTAAGAAGCTATAGCGGGCTCCACCCATCACTTACTAATTCCAATGCATTCCTCATATGAAATGGTTTAAACATAACTTAAACATTTGTATTAAAACTAGCATACGAAATTTAAATACTTTATCCATAAACCATGAATGGTGTAAAAATAATACAGTTATAGTCAAACATATCACAAAACCTTCAATACAATATGTATGATTTATATCATAAAAAATCAACTTCATACAAGTTTAAATTCCATCAAAGGAAGCTGACATAGATGAAATGAAAACTATTTAAAATAAATACCTCTTTCTATTTTGAAATCATTTAACAATCACATGATTATAAAAGAAAACATTTATTTTGAAAATATTCTTATAATTTTGTATGGGAATCGTCGACAATGATATAATGATGGTAAATATCCAAACCCACCATATAAGTTAAAAAAAGACATTCTTACCTTAATTTTGTTTAAAATGTCATAAAGTACCTTGTTTGGAAAACGACACAAATATTCATTTAATTTTTTTTATAAAAAGTAAAACAAGGGTATAAATGACATTAAACTAAAGTCTAGTAAATGTTTGAAATGTTTTTAAATACATTTTTATGAATATTGGATGTGGATGATAAAGAGGTCCCAATATATACTTTTGTAAAAAAACCTCAGATAATAATGAGATTTTGAAATTATCACTTACCATGTATATTTCCTTGGTCGAGTGTATTTTAACCTACATTATAGTATATTAATAATTTTTATTAAATTATATATTAACTATATACATAAATATGATATCATATATGTTCCTCTAAAATTGATTTGTTAATAATATTTTAGTAGTATCATCGTTTCGGGTGTTAACTTATTCATTTTCCATTATATGCTTGGTTACGTAAGCCATGATTTTTATGGGTAGGACATATTCGAATCCTATACAGAATGATATTATATTCATAAAAATTATTATTAATCATAAAATGAAAATTATTCTTGAATTATTATGATGGAGATTGAATTTCATCGTGATTGTGGAGATGATAATCCGTACGTACACACGAGCGAAAATATCATTATATTGATGGTGAAAATGCATGTAATTGGATTGTATATCAGATATAAAGAATAATTATCATGTTATATTTATTATTTTCATCAGTAATACTCATTATTATACCCATCCAAATAATGAAGTTTTTGAATAACAAATTACACCACGACATGGAGATGGAAAGTCCTACGTATGCACATATGGTGGATTTTTCATTCATATGATGGATAGAATAATGAATATGGCTGTAAAATTTTTATAATAACATCAAAGTATATAAATGATAATAGATTTATTATTTTATAATGGAAGAAAAAAAATAAATAGGAATTTAAAGAAGAAAAGAACTTGAAAGAGGTGATGAAATATTAACGTCTTCTTCAGGTTCTTTCTTTTGATTGGATCAAAAAGGCTCTTTAAGATGGATTTATGACCAAAGGAATGCCTATATGTTGAAGGTAGGAATGTTGGGAGGATATTTGGACATGTTTTGGCTGAGACAAATGGCTTAAGAGATGTGAAATGAAGGGAAGGGGAAGTACCCTTTTATAAGTGAGGTGATGGTCACTTTTGGAAAATCTTGAAATATTATTTTATAATAAAATTATTTTCGGTATCTAGTGGCCGAAAAATGATTTATTTAGAGTATAATGTGTATATGGGACGATCAAATCTCATCCAATAGGTTTTAGATAGGTTTAGGTTACCATATTAACATTATCTTTTAGATATAACTCTCAGTTAAATAGTTTTTCATTTACCATGCCTCTTTGTATTTTTATTTTATACGGTTAATAAACATACTATAACAAGACTTGAGAACCCCAAGTGGTTAATTATTAATATATATAACCTTTTCTATATTTTTTGCCCAATTATTATATTTTTAGGAATATTATATCAATTTATAATATAGTATTTTTTTTAAAACACAATTATGTCAATTTTGAGACTATTTAGCATTTGGTTTTTGGGAAAATCATAACAAAATGAATAATTAGATCATATATTATTTAATCAACCATAAAATGTAATATTATCCTATAAAATTATTCGAATTTATCAAAATTCTAAAATTAAATTTATTTGGATATTTATAATATCAAATATTTTAATATTTAATTATTAAAGTAAGTACTGCAACATCATTGTGTCATAATGAAATTAAATTATTTAATGTCTAAAAAATATAAATAAAATACCATTATTTATGGAATATTTTTATATTTATAATTAATATTTATAGTCTAATTTATCTTATGTATAAACCTATATTAAAAATGGTTTAATTATTAAACATTGAATTTGACACTTTTAGCTCTTCATTAAATAAAATAATAAAAAATGTTCTAATCTAATACAAGTTGACCAAAAGGGTCATATTTTATTACTAAGGTTGTTTTTGGTCGAATTACATTTGTCCAATAGAATTAGGATATGTGTTATGGTAATTATTATATCATTTGTACCCTGAATTTCCTTATTTACGTTTAACCATGGTAAATAAAAGTCAAATGGTTCTATTCCCCAAAAAATATATTTTTCTTATTAAACCAAATTTTATTTTTCTGATATCAACCTTGTCTCTTGGAGTTATGAAATTTGACTCACTGAAGTGGTAAAATTATGTTTTAAGAAAATTTTCAAATGCTCATAGAAGGTGTGTCAAAGACTGTAAAAAGATCAATAAAATTTTTTGTATCTAATCATATTATAAAATGACTTCAAGGAATTACATTGAACATATATCATTATTATGTATCTATTTTGACCTAAAATAAATTAAAATAAAATAACTAATTACTTAAATAAAAAGTTGGTTTTAAACAATAACATAGCCTTTTTCACTATTCATAAAAAATTTAATGTTTTTAGAAAAATACCAAAAATTCACAGTGAGCTAATTTTGATATTCAAAATCAAAAAATGAAATCCATTTTGAAAATTAGAATTTATAAAATTAAAACAGTGGGTGTTAATATTCACGGCAGCTAGTTTCATTGGTCATGGTGTGTTAAAACTCTAAGTTGCGTACAATGCAAGAAACAACATTATTCAAAGGGAAACATACAGTGGATTCTTGCGGTGTTATGTTCTCCTCTCCTTAAAATAATTTCATCCTTGAAATTTCTAAAATATTAATGAATAAAAATATTTGGGTCGTTTTTCATCATAAGTTCCTCGGGTTCCAACATTGCATCTTCCATGTATTGGTTTCTCCATATAACTCTTAACAGAGGAGTTGTCTGGTTTCTTAGCACTTGTTCTCTAGTAACAAGAATTTTGATAGGCTCTTCACAATTTGAAAGATCAGATTCTAGTTCATTTTCCTCATAGTTGAGTACATGCACTGGGTCGTGCATTTATTTTATCAATAGTGATATGTGGAACACATCATGAACTTTGGATAGACTTGGATGCATTTCCAAACGATAGGAAATAACTAAAATTAGTTCTATATTTTTGAAGGGTCCGATGTACCTGGGACTCAATTTACCCTTCTTACGAAAACGTATAACACCTTTTGTAAAGACCTGGAAATTTCAGTGAAAATTGTTTCTTAAATACTTTTTAATTTTACTAGCTTGTGGATTCTGACGACACTTGATTCTAAGTCCCGATGTACCTGAAATAAATTTTCGAAGTTTAGCTCAGGTGCATTTAGTAAAGGAATGAGCAGGTTTGTCTATCTTTTGAACTCGTGCTCGGAATTGAAATCTGAGGGTTCTGATGAACTCGAAATGCCAGTAATTGTTTAAGGAGACCTTTACCATAGATGCGTTTTCCTGGGGGGAGAAGATATAAAAATTGTGGATTAAATAAGAAGTGAATAAAATTATGGAACTATTTTATATTATATCTATGTTGTTTTATCCTACATGGGGGAGTTAGGGTGGGACCCATAAGCACCAAACTACCCATGTGAGGATATTTTTGAGGTGGGACCACACGATCCCCAACCTCTAACATTCCTTAAACTTATTTTAAACCCCCTTCTTAATTGCTAACTCCCCTTTAATTGAGCAACTCTTCCTCTCCCATCTCTCCCTATTAAATTATTGCCAACACACACTTTAATTAATTGATTGAACTTCTTCAATTAAATTAAGTAAGTGTATTAATTTTAAATTTTGAATGCATGGCAAGATTAAATAAAATTAGGAGATGCCTTATTTTATTTGGGATGGAAATTGTTGTGTGAGGTGGAAATTGGGAAAACTCTAGAGTTTTTGAAGAACATCATCCTCAACGAAGGATGGTTCTTCTCCGACGAAGAACATCGACCCTTCAATGTAGAACCAATTGGAAACCACGGTTCTCCATCCTCTTCTTTCTTCGCAACAAGGAAGGATACACCGATGTGTGGAATTCGCCAACGACAATGCGCCTTATATTTTTCTCCTCAACGCAACAAGAGAGGGAACGTTGTTTCTTCCTCGAGCGCACTCTGACGACGTCCACAAATCCTCACCTCATGATGTTGTCTTCCGCGACGCGGACGTTCGACATCAATTGTTGAGGTAGGATGAATTGTTCCAATTTTATTTGAATAAAATTGTTTGTTGTGCTTTGTGAAACCTGGATCATATTAGGCCGATTGTTACCGCCTAACGCAGAGGGTGTGGGCCGAAAAAACATAGCCTGACGACCCTCCGTCGTTTCTTGATCTTCTTGGAATCAGTGAACGAAGGTGGAGGAAGCAGTGCACTATCACGCCATCTCGGGAACAGAGTGGAGGAACCCAGCGCCGACACGCCGACATAGCGGAAAGAACCACGGCTTGCTCTGCAGGCCGCGTCAGAGGAAGAACTGGCCGACCCGTTGGCCGGTCGGGTGGAGGTGAGCCACAATGCCAGGAGGGCACTGCGCTAGAGAAATGGTCGGCCCATCGGACGACCGGGCAGATGTGAACTGTGGCACCAGGAGGGCGCCGTGTTGAAGAATCTGCAGCCAGCCATGCGGGCTGCGTGCAGCATAAGGTTGGCCGGTTTTTTGAAGGTTGGCGCCAACGGTGTAGAGAGATGGGGGGGAGGAGGAGGGGGAGGGGGCTGCCCCCCCCCCTCGGAACCGCTCGGTCGGCTGGCCGAGCTGGCTAGGCCGCGCCCCTCTGGGCAGCATCACTTTGGGACATGCCGCACCCCTTCGGGCCGACTTTCGTTTTCCTTCTAAACCATCAAACTGGGTTAACCCAACCCATCGACCCACTGGGCTAAACGGGTCGGGCCTGTTATTCACTTAAACGTGAATAACTTAAAGACCACGTGTCTGATCGATGCACCGTCTATGGCACTGGGAGTCTTTAGACGAGAAGGTCCTTTTGCGATACTCTAATTGAGTTTTGGATAGCTTTCGTAAAGGGCCGGGTTTGGAATGAGCATATTTCCATCCAGGCCACTGGAAAGAAAAAGCCAATAACTCTCAGACCGGACATCTGTTTGACGCGTCGTCTATCACGTTGAGTTCCTTTTGACCAGAAGGAACTTCGGGATACATCAAATCTGGACATCGTGACAGTTGATGCATCAAACTCTTTTACTCGTGGAGTGGACCCCCCTAGAATCAAGTACGTTGTGTGCTGGAACCCTAGAGTTGGTTGAGACTGCGACTGCGACGATGATGATGACTGTACTTAGAGCTTATGTGGGTTCGGAAGGGAGGACGAATGTACTTGGATCCTCCATGGGTTCGGCAGTGATGATGACTGTACCTGGATCCAACGAGGGTTCGGCAGTGATAGTTACTCTACTTGGATCCTATGTGGGGTTGGTAGCATTGAATTCTATACTAGGATTCTACGTGGGTTCGGTAGAGAAGATGATTCAAAGGCTACATCTATCATCTCCACCCCTCTTTGTGAGTAGTATACCTGTGTGAGTTGAGTCGTGACTTTTAACCATTATCATTGGTATAATTGACTTCTTTCATGTGTGGACTGGTTGTGCTTGGGCTCGAAAGTTGGAGCCGTACTGAGATTGATGACTTAGGTATATGTATGAAAATATACCTAAGTAGAGTTAGTTGATACTTCGTGTTTGTATCTTTAATTTTTGGATTATCCTTTGTGGATTCTGGGAGACCTTTGGGGGTCTCGGGGTCCTTACTGAGTATCATATACTCACCCCTACACAGGCATCACCCACACTATGTTGTGTTGGTTGCAGACAACGGACTGCAGTGATCGTGGCTGAGGCTTGTGGAGCTGGACGGTATCCGAAGGTGGACCACCTAGCGAGATGTACAAGGAGCGGACAGACAGACCCGAGGTATAGAAGAAACTATCTGTACCCACCCTTCAGGTGGGATTCCCATAGGATGACCTGGTGGTTTCTATTTTACATTCCAGCTATTGTACATTCTTTCTCATTTGTACTATACATTCAGTTGGCTTTTTATACCAGCCCATTTACTTTGCAACACTTACTTTTGTACTCAGTTTACTTTGTGTTTACTCTAGCTTGCATACTCTATTGTGTTTTTTTACTTATATAAAGTCAATTTCTTCTCTTTTATTAGGAATTACACCTTTGGTGCTAGTTTCCTGCCCATTACCTATGGATGGCGGGCTTGGGGTAGTCACGGAATGGGCCACGAGGACGGGTTGTGAAAAATTGGTATTAGAGGAGTCTGTTCTACCACAGATCTCAGGACTCTGATGATTTATTTCTGTGAAGCAATAGTGTTTAGAGTATTGAGTGTGGTTATTAGTCCAGGGAGTCCAGTGTTAGTGCGGTTGTAACCCCCCGAGCTTCCATGATACGCTTCTCATTCAATAATGCAATGACTTGCATTGTACGCAACTTCGAGTTCTAAAACACCGCGACTAATAAAAGTAGCCGTTATGAATAGTAATAACCAATTTTTAAAATTATATAAATTTTATATTTCAAAATGGACTTCATTTTTGGATTCCAAATATCGAAATTATCCTATGTTGAATTTTTGGTATTTTTCTGAGAACTTCTAATTTTTTATGAATAGTGAAAAATACTTAAAAACAACTTTTTTAATCAAAATAATTTATATTGATAAGTTATACTATTTAGTGGTTTTAAAGTATAATTAGAATATATTTTTACCATTTTATCCAATGGTGTTCATTAGAATTAATTTAACAATGAAATTGGACATAAAAAATTGCCAATCTTTTGATATAAATTGTTTCTTAAAACACGCTATTTGTTGTGACAGCGGGAATTAATTATAAAATTAATTAATGCAACTTATATGTTTGGAATTTTGTAAAATAGATATCATTTTTGAATTCGGAATATCAATTATTGCTTAGGGTGAAATTTTGGCCTTTCTCTGAAAAACATCAATTTTTGATGAAAAGTGAAACCTCAAAGTGGTAGTTAAATAACTGATTTTTCGTTTAAATGAAATATTACCACTTCTGTGATTTGATTTTCAAAAATCCGACAAACTTGGTTGTAATTAAGAAGTAAAATGTGGTTCAATGAGATTAAAATAATTTTTTGGTGAATAATAACTTTTAAGTTCTTAATCACGATTAGAGGTAATTAGTGTAGTTTAAGGTACAAATAATGTTTTAATAATATGAGATGAGCATGAAACTTGTACTACTCCTATTGGATGAGTCATGGCCGACCAAGACAACCCATGGGTCAACTTGGGGACCCCATGGAGCCACTTTAGTTGGAAAATGACATTAATATATATTTATTTAATGTTAAAATTAAATTGACACAAACATGAGTTATTTTACTAAAACAGTTTTTAAGTGGGGTTACACAAGTCCAAATTTTGACTATAAATATTCATTAGAAATCTAAAAAGATCTCCTACATCATAGTATTTTTTTTATAATTTTTAGACATTAAATAAATTAAATTATTTATGACATCATTATGATGCAGCGATGACCTCATTATTTAACGATTTAAATAAAATGAGAAGATAATAAATATTCCAAGGCTTACACTTTTCCAAAGCCTATTGGATGAGGATATTTAGAAACCTTATCACCTTATCCTAGAATTATATAAGTGTGGGATCTTTAGAATCCGAAAAGCATTGTGAAATAATATAACATTTCAATCTTTCCAAAAGTGCCCCTCCTCTCCACTTATAAAAGGCCCCCACCTCTCCCACCTCATTTACACTTTCAAGCCATTTGGCTCGGCCAACCTCTTCCCAAATACACTCCCAACTTCCCCCTATTACTCCTAGAATCCTCATTTTGGGCAGAACTCTTCTCAAGGAAGCCTTGGCTCAAATCAAAAAGAGTTACCCGATTTTGAGGTAATGTCTTCTCTAATGTTGTTTTGTTTTATTTTTCTTCTTCAACCCCCTAAACTCTTTTTATTAATTTCTTTTGTAACAACACCAGTATACTTAATATACTAGGATGTTTTTATAAGAAGGATTCTAGCTACACTTACACACACCTACATCTAATGGTTAAAGAACATACGGTTTCTGTGGATGGCGAATTTCTGCCTCACGAAACGATGATTGTTCAACACTCATATAACACCTTCAAAGGTGGCCATTAAGATGTCACTATATTTATATATGTTATAAAATATGTTTATGTTTTACTTATTCTTCTGTATTTCTCATTTATGGCATACTTTATGATTTCCATTATGGGTAAAATGCGATAATTTCATTTTAGAAAGTGCGGACTACCGCCCCCTCAAAGTGATTTGAATCGTTAATGCCATATGTGGGATGTATAAAGGATGGATTAAATGATATTATACACTATATTATACTGGAATTATATTATACATTTATATCATTATGATTTTTTCCATTAAATATGAAATTGAAATGAAAGTAGCGTTCATGCGTACGTACGGCTTACCGTCTCCATGAACGGTGCATTTCATTTCTTACCTCTAAATGTTACGTAATATTATAAATTAACGTATATACTGGATATATAAGATATATATGACATCTAAATCATGAATATAATTCTGGAGATAATGGATATTCTACCACATAAACAACTTGTAATTATAAGAAGTTTATTGTTGACTCAAGTACCAAAGATCGACAAAACGACCGTTATTAACTTAAATAATTACATATTGTTCATATCATTGTAATAAGTGATATAATAAAGATAATGAAATTGAAAATGGTTCTTAATAAGGTATATATTGACTCTATTTTATTATTCAGGAGGTTAAAGAACGGTTGAGTCAAGTCAGACACGAGGTAAGGGAACTTCTTAACCCAACTTCCATTCTTTGGGTTAATCTCCTACTTTCAAATTATGTCGTGATATTATTATGTCTTATTTTGTATTTTTACTTTCTTTATGTGTACCTATAGTGAATACACATAATATATCCATTTTATTTTAAAAATGATATTTGCAAGGACTTCCTCTCAATCTCCTTTCATTGAGGCATATTTGGTTTTATACACAAATTTCTTTTATACGGTGTATAAACCACTTTGACTTTTACGTTTATTCAAAAGGAATATTTTTTATATGAAGCGTTTACTAAATGACAAAAGGGAATGTTTTTGTCGTACGTATGCGACGACAACGACTTCTCCGCCGCCGTGACCACTATTTGAGTTTCGGCTTCCTCTACAAGCCATACCCTTTTTTTAATGAAAAATAAATACCATGTTATACTTTTCTTTTATTTTGGTATTGAAAATGGTTTTGAAAGATTTTTTATTATATCAATGTGTTGTATTGATATCTTGTGATTGAAATGTGGAAATGATATGTTTCCCTTATGCATGTTTTATGTGATACGATTATGTTATGGTTTATGAGATGTTTAAACCCGTTCATATGAGGAATGTATTGGACTTAATAAGTGACGGTTGGAGCCCGCTATATCTCCTCGATGCATTGGTAGGTCTCATGAGACAACTAGACGTGGAATTGGACGAGGCCCTTTCCCAATTTGATTTATGGTTTTGGCCGAGGCCTTAATCATTTTAGACGTCTTGGCCGAGGCCTTGACAAAATGTTTCAGAATGTCCGGCATTATACATTCCCTCATTATGAAAGTGGTTATTGATATTGCATGTGATTATTCGACCAGTAGAATATCCATGTGAAGAAGTGAATGGCATTATCTCATTTTACTTTTGCCATATTATATTGAAGTTCAAGTTTAAAAGTCTTTTGTTTTAGTTATACATTTCCTTAAATGTTTATGTTTATTGATAAAAGCTTCCGCTATATTGTTATCCTTACTGAGCATCTGAGCTCACCCCTTTCAATGTTTTAATATTTTCCAGGATGTGAATAAGTATTTTATGAATGACCTACAGGGATAGTCCGAAGAGGATAGATGTGTGGACTATGGAGACTATGTTATTATAGTTTTTCACTTTGTGATGTAATGTAACGTTTACGAATGTATCTAGTGTTTCCAAGGCTACTAAACTAATCGGTCTTTCGAGACTTGATCTTTTGAGATCATGCCAATGTTACGAAGTAATGCACTGACTCTAGGTAGTTGGGGTCGGGGCATTACAGTTGGTATCAGAGGCACTTTAGTACTAACCTTGGAAGCTAGATTTAGATAAACGCTGATTCGAGCACATAGCCCGAAGATAGACATTGAGGATTAGTATAGAAGAACTTCCTAGAATTTTGGTATTATATAGATGTTATGAGTTTTCCGAGCAATACATCTCTGTCTGGATACGAGCAAGCAGAGGCAGCTCTGGCACAGATGTACCTAGGGGTAAAACCCGAAAACACCGCTTTGAGCTAGACTCGAACGGGAACTGGTGCACGACAACGGGCCTTGCTGCACTCTTGGTTACGACACTCCCGGGGGATATGCTTAGGATAACTCTCATTTTATTTACAAACCACTATTAAGGGTTATGAGTATATACTTCCTCAAAGAAAACATTTCTTTTTATGATTATGGATTATATCCATAAATAGTTCAATTTATGTAAAGTGTTTTACAAGTATGGAATTATGTATTTTGATTCATAAAATAATCTAGTTTATGCCATTGTTTAGAAATGGCGCCTAGTGGATGGAATGGAAACCGTATCAATGCACGAACTCCTTGTAGGGATTGCCCTCCTGCTCAAGATAATTATTGTGGATCTGGAGATACAACTGGTGCTGATCAACTTATTACCATACTGGGACAACTCACTCAGGTTATGAATAATAACCTTACTCGTATGGAGCACCCTGATCCGCAACGTGGAGGATCAATGTTAGACCGCATCATGCGGCAACAACCACCAACCTTCAATGGGAGTACAAATCCTATAGTAGCTGAGCAATGGATAAATTCCTTAGAGAAAATATTCCATGCCTTGGGGAGTAGCGAAAGGGAGAAGGTTGTCATGGTAGTTTACCGCCTCACTGGAGATGCCGATCAGTGGTGGTCGCTGATTCAAAACACAATGGAAGATGATGACGTATCGAATATGGAATGGAGGGAGTTCAAAGATCTGTTTTTAGAAAAATATTTTCCTCGTGACCATCGAGCAGATATGGAAAGGCAATTTCTGAGTTTGAGGCAGAAGGAGGATGAGAATGTCGCAAAGTATGAGGCTAACTTTACAAGGTTAGCGAGGCATGCTGCCGATTATATACGTAATCCAAGGAGTAAGATTGATCGTTTCTTTGATGGGTTAAAACCATTTCTCCGTAGAGCTTTAGTATCACAATCTTTCTCATCATACGAAGATATTGTCTCGTGTGATATCAAGACAGAAAAGGAATTCTCTAAGTCTTATGACAACAAAGTAAAGCAAGAGAAGAAGAGAACGGTGGAACAAGAGACAGATAAAGGGAAAAAGGGAAATAAGGATTTTCCATTATGTGATAATTGTGGGAAGAATCACCCTGGTACGTGCCTAAAAGGAATGGGAGTTTGTTATAAATGTGGAGAAAAGGGTCACCAGGCTCGTGATTGCAAGGGAAAGAAAGAGGCTGTCAAAGTTGAATGCTACAATTGTAGGGAAACATGACATTATGCAAATGAATGTCCTAAGCGTCAGGGAAACTTACCTCAGAAAAGGCCAAGGGATCAAGGCCAATATTATGCTGTGACTACAGTTGAAGCGGAATAATTAATGTATTGGTGCTTTTGGACTCAAGGATTATATTCTGGTTATAAGAATAATGTGATATATATATATATATGGATTGTACTACAGTACTCGTTGATTTCCGTAAGGTTTTAATATGATTAAGGTAACAATATTTTTAGTATGTGACAATAAGAGAAACTTTTCTTTGTTTGGGGAATCTGATGTTACAATTGATTTTGGAATTTAGAGACCTTTTAGAGAAAGTCTGGACGGATGTATTTTGGATAACTATTAAGGTTGGAATGGATTAAGTTGAACCATGGATAGTATTGTTTAAGGTTAAAGAATTTCTGAAGATTATTTTTGGAATATTATAATACTATAGTTTTAGGAAAAGGACAACCTGCAGGGTGGGGAATAACCCGTCGCGTCGGACAAAGTTGCAGGAATCGAACCCACAATCATAGTGCGACAGGCCTTTATTTCCTACCACTAGCCTACATGAAGTCCCCAGTTATTACAAAATAATTTTACTAATCTAAATGGTATGTGTTAACATTTGGAACCTTATACAATTAGGATAAGTATAATATTTTTGAGTTCTATTATCTTTTTGAGTGAAAGATGAGTTGAAGGTTGAAACTCTAATTGTCAAGCATAAAAATATATATACCTATATCTTATTCAATGAATAAATTAATTCTTAAACTTTAGTAAAGGGATATTAAAACAAAAAAATGTGTTATCCTAATACCTTATGTCTTGTTGAACTGATGATATTTTAAATCAACATAGATTGAAGGCTTTGAGGCCCTCAATTTGACAGTTGATTGTGATTGATGACCTCAATCACTCCCTACAAATATTTACGTTTTTCCTCCAATTATATGTCTCTAATTGCCACCAATGTTTTCCTTATCGAGATCATAATTTGGTGGTGACTTTCTTATTTCCATTTCCCTCTTATTAAGGCTAAATTTTATTAATCTTATTTCCGATGTGAGTTTTCCACAAAGGAATTTTCTCTTTTCAACCTTTTATTTTTAAAGAAAAAAATTTCAAATTGCGGGGAAGCAATTTATTGAAGGAGGGGGGAATGTAACACCCCGAGCTTCAATGATACGCTTCTCATTCAATAATGCAGTGACTTGCATTGTACGCAACTTAGAGTTCTAAAACACCGCGACTAATAAAAGTAGCCATTATGAATAGTAATAACCACTTTTTAAAATTATAGAAATTTTATATTTCAAAATGGACTTCATTTTTGGATTCGGAATATCGAAATTAGCCTATGTTGAATTTTTGGTATTTTTCTGAGAACTTCTAATTTTTTATGAATAGTGAAAAATACTTAAAAACAACTTTTTTAATCAAAATAATTTATAGTGATAAGTTATACTATTTAGTGGTTTTAAAGTATAATTAGAATATATTTTTACCATTTTATCCAATGGTGGTAATTAGAATTAATTTAACACTGAAATTGGACATAAACAATTGACAATCTTTTGATATAAATTGTTTCTTAAAACACGCTATTTGTTGTGACAGCGGGAATTAATTATAAAATTAATTAATACAACTTATATGTTTGGAATTTTGTAAAATAGAAATCATTTTTTAATTCGGAATATCAATTATAGCTTAGGGTGAAATTTTGGCCTTGTTCTGAAAAACTTCAATTTTTGATGAATAGTGAAACAACTAAGTGGTAGTTAAATAACTAATTTTTCGTTTAAATGAAATATTACCACTTCTGTGATTTGATTTTAAAAAATCCGACATACATGGTTGTAATTAAGAAGTAAAATGTGGTTCAATGAGATTAAAATCATTTTTTGGTGAATAGTAACTTTTAAGTTCTTAATCGCGATAAGAGGTAATTAGTGTAGTTTAAGGTACAAATAATGTTTTAATAATATGAGATGAGCATGAAACTTGTCCTACTCCTATTGGATGAGTCATGGCAGACCAAGAAAACCCATGGGTCAACTTGGGGACCCCATGGAGCCACTTTAGCTGGAAAATGACATTAATATATATTTATTTAATGTTAAAATTAAATTGACACAAACATGAGTTATTTTACTAAAACAGTTTTTAAGTGGGGTTACAAAAGTCCAAATTTTAACTATAAATATTCATTAGAAAGATAAAAATATTTCCTACATCATAGTATTTTTTTTATAATTTTTAGACATTAAATAAATTAAATTATTTATGACATCATTATGATGCAGCGATGACCCCATTATTTAACGATTTAAATAAAATGAGAAAATAATGCAATATCCAAGGCTTACACTTGTCCAAAGCCTATTGGATGAGGAGATTTCGAAACCTTATCACCTTATCCTCGAATTATATAAGTGTGGGACCTTTAAAATCCGAAAATAATTGTGAAATAATATAACATTTCAATCTTTCCAAAAGTGCCCCTCCTCTCCACTTATAAAAGGCCCCCACCTCTCCCACCTCATTTACACATTCAAGCCATTTGGATCGGCCATCCTCTGCCCAAATACTCTCCCAACTTCCCCCTCTTACTCCTAGAATCCTCACTTTGGGAAGAACTATTCTCAAGGAAGCCTTTGGCTCAAATCAAAAAGAGTTACCCGATTTTGAGGTAATGTCTTCTCTAATGTTGTTTTGTTTTATTTTTCTTATTCAACACCTTAAATATTTTTATTAATTTCTTTTGTAACAACACCAGTATCCTATATATACTAGGATGTTTTTATAAGAAGGATTCGAGCTACACTTACACACACCTACATCTAATGGTTAAAGAACATACGGTTTCTGTGGATGGTGAATTTCTGCCTCACGAAACGATGATTGTTCAACACTCATATAACACCTTCAAAGGTGGCCATTAAGATGTAACTATATTTATATATGATATAAAATATGTTTATGTTTTACTTATGCTTCTGTATTTCTCATTTATGGCATACTTTATGATTTCCATTATGGGTAAAATGCGATAATTTCATTTTAGGAAGTGCGGACTACCGCCCCCTCAAAGTGATTTGAATCGTTAATGCCATATGTGAGATGTATAAAGGATTGAGTAAATGATATTATACACTATATTATACTGGAATTATATTATACATTTATATCATTATGATTTCTTTCCATTAAATATGAAATTGAAATGAAAGTAGCGTTCATGCGTACGTACGGCTTACCGTCTCCATGAACGGTGCATTTCATTTCTTACCTCTAAATGTTACGTAATATTATAAATGAATGTATATACTGGATATATAAGATATATATGACATCTAAATCATGAATATAGTTCTGTAGATATTGGATATTCTACCACATAAACAACTTGTAATTATAAAAGTTTATTGTTGACTCAAGTACCAAAGATCGACAAAACGACCGTTATTAACTTAAATAATTACATAATGTTCATATCATTGTAATAAGTGATATAATAAGGATAATGAAATTTAAAATGGTTCTTAATAAGGTATATATTAACTCTAGTTTATTCTTCAGGAGGTTAAAGAATGGTTGAGTCAAGTCAGACATGAGGTAAGGGAACTTCTTAACCCAACTTCCATTCTTTGGGTTAATCTCCTACATTCAAATTATGTCATGATATTATTATGTCTTATTTTGTATTTTTACTTTCTTTATGTGTACCTATAGTGAATACACATAATATATCCATTTTATTTTAAAAATGATCTTTGTAAGGACTTCCTCTCAATCTCCTTTCATTGAGGCATATTTGGTTTTATACACAAATTTCTTTTATACGGTGTATAAACCACTTTGACTTTTACCTTTATTCAAAAGGAATCTTTTTTATATGAAGCGTTTACTAATCGACAAAAGGGAATGTTGTTGGCGTATGTATGCAGCGACAATGACTTCTCCGCCGCCGTGACCACTATTTTAGTTTCGGCTTCCTCTACAAGCCATACCCTTTTTTAAAAGAAAAATAAATACCATGTTATAATTTTCTTTTATTTTGGTATTGAAAATGGTTTTGAAAGCATTTTTATTATATCAATGTGTTGTACTGATATCTTGTGATTGAAATGTGGAAATGTTATGTTTCCTTTATGCATGTTTTATGTGATACGATTATGTTATGGTTTATGAGATGTTTAAACCCGTTCATAATAGGAATGTATTGGACTTAATAAGTGACGGTTGGATCCCGCTATAGCTCCTCGATGCATTGGTAGGTCTCATGAGACAACTAGACGTGGAATTGGCCGAGGCCCTTTCCCAATTTGATTTATGGTTTTGGCTGCGACCTTAATCATTTTAGACGTCTTGGACGAGGCCTTGACAAAATGTTTCAGAATGTACGGAATTATACATTCCCTCATTATGAAAGTGGTTGTTGATATTGCATGTGATTATTCGACCAGTAGAATATCCATGTGAAGAAGTGAATGGCATTATCTCATTTTACTTTTTCCATATTATGTTGAAGATCAAGTTTAAAATTCTTTTGTTTTAGTTATACATTGCCTTAAATGTTTATGTTTATTGATAAAAGCTTCCGCTATATTGTTATCCTTACCGAGCATCTGAGCTCACCCCTTTAAATGTTTTAATATTTTCCAGGATGTGAAGAAGTATTTTATGAATGACCTACAGGGATAGTCCGAAGAGGATAGAAGTGTGGACTATGGAGACTATGTTATTATAGTTTTTCACTTTGTGATGTAATGTAACGTTTACGAATGTATCTAGTGTTTCCAAGGCTACTAAACTAATCAGTCTTTCGAGACTTGATCTTTTGAGATCATGCCAATGTTACGAAGTAATGCACCGACTCTGGGTAGCTGGGGTCGGGGCGTTACAGCGGTGGCCGACGTATCCATACACCAGGACCCTGACTTCTAATTTCTGACTCAGTGCACTAAAAAATTTATTGCATATGTGTTTCAAAATATTTCATTGTGATTACTTTGTGATACCTCACCGGGTTTACTGTACTAACCGTGGCACACGTGTTTCTTCTCAGGATGGCCCCACAAAGGCAGCCTGCTAGGGTTCCTAGTTACATGCGGGATGGAAGCCCACCGAGCGATGAGGCCTCAGTGCATGGCCCCATTACAGCAGAGGAACCAGTGGTACCTCTACCTGCTGGGCCACCGATACCACCTGCCCCAGCAGCGGAGAGTGCATGTCGCCTAATGGCGCTGCACGAGTTTCAGCGACAGAGGCCGCCCAGGTTCAATGGAGAGACGGACCCTTAGGCAGTTGAGGATTGGATGGAGGATATCATTTGAGTCTTCAGATTGGTAGGGACACCATCATATCTTATAGTGATCCTTCCCGTGAGTCTCCTACATGAAGAAATAGGTAGATGGTGGAGCTTGATGCTTCAGGTGCACGATAAGGAATCTCTACTTTGGACTGACTTCGAGAGCCTCTTCCACTCAGAGTTTGTTCTAGAAACCCTCCATGCGGTGCACATCCTGGAGTTACTATAGATGCGGCCAGGCATCATGTCAGTAGCCTAGTATTCGTCGAGATTTACTGACCTCTCGTACTACTCCACAGAAATGGTACGAGACCCATTATTCTGAGCCCAGACCATTGAGTAGGGACTGAGACATGAGATCAGGGATTTGATGATCTCCCTTTGCATTCCAACGCAAGTAGGAGTACTGGAGCGATCCCTTCTTGTGGACAGATTTCTTACTGAGCCTACGCTAGTAGTGAGGCCTACCGTAGGGAGACACACTGCTGAGTCTTCTACAGCCGGTAGTAGTCAGATGTCGCAGAGGTCCATGTGGATGAGGCCATCAGGTGGGAAAACTCAGGATACTAGTTTGGATGTGTGGGGCACACGCAGCAGAGCCAGTCATACGAGAGGCAGGATATGCTATCAATGCGGTGGGCAGGGCCACATGGATCGTGACTGCCCGACCCGCCATGAAGAGGAGCAACAGGTGGTTGAAGGACCACCCATTCAGAGGTAGAGGATCGACCGTGGAGGTCCACAGGGAGTAGGCGGATGAGGCAGAGGAGCTTGCTGAGCAACAGGTGGTGGGCGACACTTCGAGGATCTACCACCACCATCACCAGGAGGGCCACCCTGACCATAAGGAGATGGCAGACATGGGCAGGCTCATCTCCAGGTAGTTGAGGCCTAGGACCACGACGCAAATGAGATGATTCTAGGTACTGTCTATGTCTACTCCACCATTGTCGCAGTTCTTATAGACATAGGAGCGAGTGATTCTTTTATTTTCACTGTCCTTGTTCGGAGCTCGGAGATTCCATTAGAGGAGTTGGCTTGATTCTTACGTCTAGAGACTCCTATGGGAGCAGACTCGACGATTATGTAATCATGCCGATAGTGTGAGCTTACTCTAAGAGGGGATAGCTTCGGCTGAGATCTTCTTGTTACGACGTTGAGACGTTACAATGTCATCTTGGGCATGGATTGGTTATCTACAGTCCATGCTCAGATGGACTATATTAGGCACAAGGTGCGGTGTGCCCGCACCGGTGGGAGCAGGTTCACCTACATCGGAAAAAAGGGAGCCTTTGCAGCGCAGGACAGACTTCCATAGAGAAGAGGGCATCCGGTCACCCATTAGTTGTCTAGTCTCATCCTAGGAGTAGTTGATGTGCGGAGTCTGAGTTTTCCTGTTGTGGTGGATCAGTATGAAGAAGTTTTTCCTGATGACGTTCCAGGACTACCTTCTCAAAGAGAGGTAGACTTCTACATTGACATGTACCCCAGGACAACACCGATATCTACTCCAGCATATCGGATGGATCCTGCTGAGGATCGTGAGCAGCGGGTATAGCTTGAGGATTTACAGGGAAATGGATTCACCTAAACCAGAGTTTCACCCTGGGATTCTCTAATTTTATTTGCCAAGATGGCAGATGGGAGCTTACGACTATGTGTCGACTACCGTCACATGAATTAGGTGACTTTAATGATTAAGTATCCACTCTCGAGGATTGACAACCTCTTTGATCATCTCAAGGGAGCCTGATGGTTCTTGAAGATAGACCTCAGGTCAGGCTATCATCAGCTCAGAGTTCGAGTCGAGGATGTATAGAATATGACCTTCAGGTGTCAGTATGGCCGCTAAGAGTTCTTGGATGTGCCTTTTGGTGTAAATAATGCAATAGTAGTGTTCATGAGTCTCATGAACATGATCTTCCAGCCATAACTCGATCGCTTTGTCACAGTCTTCATCGAAGACATACTGATTTAGTCAACTATTGAGGAGGAGCACGCCTACCACTTGTGGGTTATACTGGACACACCCCGAGAGCACAAGCTTTATGGAAAGCACTCGAAGTGCCAGTTCTAGATTCAAGTGGTTCACTTCTAGGGGAACATCATCTCAGAGGCGGGAGTTGCTGTGGATCCTGCAAAGATCGAGGTAATACTTGCTTGGGAGCCACCCAGGAGTGTGACGGTGGTGCAAAGTTTCCTAGGTCTGGATGGGTACTATTGGAGATTTGTTCCATACTTCTATAGAGTTGCAGCACCGCTTTTAACTTTGAAAAAGAAGGGGAAACCCTTCATGTGGTCAGATAGATGTCAGTAGAGCTTCCAGAAGCTGAGACATATATTGACCAGTGCACCCATCTTGAGGATACCGGAGGAGGGCGTATGGTACGTAGATTACTAAGATGCATCATGGACCGGACTCGGGTGTGTCCTGATGTAGGAGTGGTCAATGATCGCCTATGGTTCACGATAGTTGAGGTAGCACGAGTAGAACTATGCTACCCATGACCTGGAGTTCGCAGCAGTGGTCTTTGCCTTGATGATGTGGCCGCATTATCTGATGGGTGAGCATTTTATTTTCTACTCTGACCACCAGAGTCTCAGGTAGATCTTCTCACATAAGTACCGTAACCTGAGACAGCGACGATGGCTCTAGTTCCTACAAGACTATGAATTTGAGATTGTCTATACTCCTGGGAAGGGGAA
Organism: Viscum album; assembly: GCA_963277665.1. NCBI lineage: Eukaryota > Viridiplantae > Streptophyta > Magnoliopsida > Santalales > Viscaceae > Viscum > Viscum album. The sequence goes on from OY728143.1 coordinate 205,581,087, forward strand.
CTTTGTGGCTGATGCTCTCAGTAGGAGGTCCGACATTCAGCTACTTGGAGAGGCAATGGAGCAGTTAGCCACTTTGCAGATATCCTTCATGGATAGGGATAGGGAATCCTTCCTACAATCCCTCACAGTCTCTCCTACACTATGTCAGCGGGTCAAAGAGGCACAACGTGGGGACATTGACTGTGAGGTGCGACATGCTATGATTTCTACAGGGCAGGCGCCTGATGGATTTTTTGAAAGAGGAGAGCACTTCATTCTCTTTAAGGGATGTACCACGGTACCAGTTGCACTGCAGGAGGAGGTGTTAAGGGAGTTTCACACCTCCCTGCTAGCGGTACCCCAAGGAGTGGAAAATATGTACCAGTACCATAGATGAAAACACTGGTGGCTGGGTATGAAGAAGGATGTAGCCGAGTTCATTTCACGATTCCTCACATTCAAGCAAGTGAAGGTGGAGCACCAGGTACCAGCTAGCTTGGTGTATCCCTTAGATGTCCCTGATTGGATGTGGGATGGGATATCCACATATTTCGTGATGGGGCTCAACGTACTTCCAGAGGACACGACTCCATCTGGGTGATTATCGACCGACTCACAAAGTCGGCCCACTTCCTACCTATCTGAGAGCAGGGATCAATGGAGAGCTTGGGATGGCTCTATGTTTAATAGATTTTATGTCTTCATGGTGTTCCATCATCTATCATCTCCAATTGAGATGCTCGCTTTTTTCCCAGCTTTAGAAGGGGTTGCAGGAGGCTTTTGGGATGCAGCTGCGCCTGAGCACCACCGTTCACCCTCTGACGGATGTCCAGACAGAGAGGACCATTCAGAAACTCGAGGACATGCTCTCTGCATGTGTCCATGACATTGGTCACAGCTGGGATGATCACCTACCCTTGGTGGAGTTTTTGTACAAAAACAACCACCACTCCACCATCGGGATGGCACCATACGAGGCATCGTACGACCGACCTTTCAGATCACCTCTTTGCAGGACTGACCCTGGGGAGTCAGCACTCATAGGACCATAGATGGTTCTGGCTATGATGGCGAAGGTGAAGATCCTCCAGGAGTGGATGAGGACTGAACAAAGCAGACATAAGTCATATTTTGATAGGAGATGGAGGCCACTGAAATTTGAGGATAGCAGCCACGTTTTCTTATGGGTCTCTCATTGACATGGATTACAGAGATTTGGCTGCGGTGGCAAGTTATATCCATGCTTCATCTGACCATTTCAGGTCCTCAGCAGGGTAGGAGTGGTGTCTTACCACGTGGACCTTCCACCTCAGTTGCACCGGGTGCATGATGTCTTCCACGTATCTCAGCTGAGGAGATATGTGCACGACCTGACCCACATCATTCATCATAGGGAGATGGACATCAATGATGGGACTGCCTTCATGGAGGTCTTAGTGGAGATCGAGGATCGATAGGAGAGGGTCCTACATGGATGGTCGATTCCTCTTGTGCGCATTTGATGGCATCACGGGAACCTCTAGGGGAGCACATAGGAGCGGGAGGCTCAGATGCGTGTACAGTAACCTCATTTGTTTGCCTAGTTTGTGTTGTAGCTTTACGGGGACATAAATCCCTAAGGTGGGAGTAATGTAAAGACCCGGAAATTTCAAGGAATTCTTTTTCATAAATACTTTGGAATTTTATGAGTCTGTAGCTTCTGAAGACACATGATTTTAAGGCCCGGTGTGCCAAAAATCAATTTCTGAAGTTTAGCTCATGTGCGTTCAGTAAAAGAACAAGCGGGTTTTTTAATCTTTTGAACTGGTGCATGAAATTCAATTCTAAGGGCTCTGATGAACTCACAATGCTGTTAATTGCTTAAGGGGACCTTTACCATAGATTTTTTGCATGGGGGGAGAAGTTAAAAAAATTGTAGATTAAATAAGAAGTGAATAAAAATGAGGAACACTTTTATTTTATATCTATGTGGTTATATCAAACATGGGGGAGTTGGGGTGGGAACCATAAGTAGATAAATAACCATGTGAGGATATTTGTGACGTAGGGCCAACACGAGACCCAACCATTCACATTCCCTAAACTTCTTTTATACCCCCTTCTTAATTGTTAACTCCCCTTTAATTGAGTAGCTCTTCCACTCCCCTCTCCCACTGTTAAATTATTGCCAACACACACCTTAATTAATTGATTAGACCTACTCAATTAAATTAATTATGTGCTTGAATTTTAAATTTTGAATGCTTCACAAGATTAAATAAAATAAGGAGAAACCTTATTTTATTTGGGTTGGCAATTGTTGTGTGAGGAGGAAATTGGGAGAACCCTATAGTTTTTGAAGAACATCATCCTCAACGAAGGATGGTTTTTCTCCGATGAAGAACATCAACCCTTCAACATTGATGGTCTCGGCAACCACGGTTCTCCATCGTCTTCTTTCTTCGCGACAAGGGAGGAGACACCGATGTGGGGAATTTGTCAATGAAAATGCGCATTATATTTTTCTATTCAACGTTGCAAGAGAGGGAATGTTGTTTCATCCTTGGGCGCACTGCGACGACGTCCACGAATCCTCACCTCACGACGTCGTCTTCCTTGACGCCAACGTTCGACATCAATTTTGAGGTAGGGTGAATTGTTCCAATTTTATTTGAATAAAATTCTGTGTTGTTCTTCATGAAACCTTGATCATCTTTGGCCGATTGTTACCGCCTGACGTGGAGGGAGCGGGATGAAAAAACATGGCCTGACGACCCTCCATCATTTCTTGATATTTTTGGAATCTGTAAATGAAGGTGGAGGATTCACGACGTCATCGCGCCCTGTTGGGAATGTGGCATAGGAAGCATGTTTCAACACGCCGACAGTGCGGTAAGAACCGCGGCCCGCTCTGTGGGCCGCATCGGCAGAAGAACAGGGTGGCCCATCGGCCGGCTGGGCAAAGCCGGACCGCGACGCCAGTAGGGTTCCCCACTAGAGAAGTTGCGGCCCGCTGTGTGGGCCATGTGATCTAGAAGGCCAGTCAGTTTGGGAAGGTTGGCGCCGATTGGTGCTGCCGATGCAGACATACCCCCCCTCGGAACCGCTTGGCCGACCGGCCGAGCCGTGCCACTTCGGGCCAGGCCATTTCCCTTCGGGTGGAGTTGTGTTTTCCATCGGACTAGTCCGACACCCCTACCATGTCGGACCCTTCAAACTGGGTTAACTCGACTCGTCGGCCCACTAGGCTAAATGGGTAGGACCCGTTATTCACTTAAACATGAATAACTTAAAGACCGCACATCTGATCGACGCGCCGGCAGTGGCACTATGACAATTTTGATGAGACAATCCTTTTGAGATACTCTATGTAAATTTTGGACAGCATTGGTAAATGGCCAGGTTTGGAACGAGCATATTTCCCACTGGGTCCCTAGAACAGAAAAGCCAATAACTCTCAAATCGGACGTCTGTTTAATGTGCCCTCTGCCGCATTGAGTTCCTTTTGACGAGACAGAACTTCGGGATACATCAAATCTGGACTTCGTGACAGTTGATGTATTGAACCCTTTTACTCATGGAGAATACCCTCTCGGAATTGTGTACGCTGTGTGCGGGAACCCTAGAGCTGGTTGCGACTGCGACGATGATGACGACTGTAATAGGATCCTACATGGGTTCGGTAGCGAGGAGGACTGTACTTGGATCCTCCATGGTTTCAGCAATGATGATGATTGTACTTAGATTCTACATGGGTTTGGCAGTGACGGTTACTATACTTGGATCCTACGTGGGTTCGACATTGACAACTTCTGTATTTGGATCCTACGTGGGTTCGGCAGAAGAGATGATTCAGAGGCTACATATATCATCTCCACCCCTCTTCATGAGTAGTATACCTGTGTGAGCTGAGTCTTGACTTCAAATCATTATCATTGGTATGATTGAATTATTTCCTGCGTCGACTGGTTGTCCTTGGACTTGGAAGATGGAGTCATACTGAGATTGATGATTTAGGTATATATATGGGCATATACATACGTAGAGTTAGTTGATACTTCTTGTTTGTATCTTTCGTTTGTGGATTATGATTTGTGGATTCTTGGAGACATCCAGGGGTCTCGGGGTCCTTACTGAGTATCGTATTCTCATCCCTTCATGGGAATCACCCTTACTATGTTGTGTTGGTTGTTGACAACAGACAGCACTGATCGTGGTCTCGGCTTGTGGAGCTGGGCGTTATCCGGAGGTGGACCACCTGGCGGGACGTACACTGAGCATACAGACAGGCCCGAGGTACTGACGAGACTATCTGTACCCACCCTTCTGGTGGAATTCCTGGAGGACGACCCGGTGGTTGCTGTTTTACTTTCCACCTGTTGTACTTTCTTTCTCAGTTGTATTGTACTTTCAGTTGGGTTTGTATACTGGTGCATTTACATTCTAGAACTTACTTTTGTACTCAGTTTACTTTGTGTTTACTCCAGCTTGTGTACTCTATTGTGTTTGTTTAATATAATAAAGGAAATTCCTTCCTTTTTATTGGGAATTACGCCTTTGGTGCTAGTCACCAACCCCTGGCCTATTGAAGGCGGGCTTGGGGTAGTCATGACACCGGCCCCAAGGATGGGTCGTGACAACCTTTCATGAAGATACATTCATGAAAACATGATCTCTTACTTGAAATTCAAAATCCTTCATCTGATTATCTACATTTTCTTTGGCCTACTTTGAGCTGCTTTGACGTGGGTTTGGACAATCTTCACATTTTCCCTTGTTTCCTCAACATGTTATGGGACTACAAGTTTTCTTTCACCAACAACATCCCAACAAGTTGGTGTGCGACATCTCTTTCCATATAACGATTCATATGATGCCATCTGAATTCCGTAATATAGGCTGTTGTTATAGGAAAATTCTACCAGAGGTAAATATTGATCCACATACCTTGAAAGTCATGTGATCACGATCTCAAAATTTATTATAAGGTTTGAATTTTCTGTTCTGATTGTCCATCGGCTTGAGGGTGGTAGATAGTGCTCAAACGAAGTTCAGTATCCTGGGAATTATGAAGACTTTTATGGAATCTTGATGTAAAATGGGGATCACGATGAGAAACAATTGACAGGGGTACTCCATGAAGTATTACAACATCATTAATATAGTCTCGGAAAATGTTCAAGTGGTAAATCTTCTATTATTGAAGGAAAATGCATTGAATTGGTAAGACGATTCACAAATACCCATATTGCATCATTCCTTCAAGGATTCTTTGGTAGCCCCATGACAACGTCCATCGTAATATTATCCTATTTCCACTCAGGTATGGGAATAGGTTTCATGACTCTTCATGGCTATTTCCTTCACCTTTTACTTTTTGACAGACCATACATCATTAAAAAATATTAGAAATCTCCCTCTTCATGTCGTCCCACGAAAAATGTTCCTTCAAATCACTATATATCTTGGTGCTCCTAGGTTGTATAGAGAAATTGGAGCTATTAGCACCATCCAACAATTCCCTTTTTAGATCAGATATCTTAGGAAACAAAGTCATATCCCAAATTTCAAAATTCCATATTTATATAAAATGTAACTCAATCTCTGATCATTCATAGCTTTTATATTCTTTTGAAACTCCTCATCATCAGTCTGAGAACTCTTTATCCTTTTTAGTAATGATGGGTTAACAACCATTTGAAAAATCATTGATGCTTCGCCTTCAATGGTTATTCCAATATCCATCTTTACTATATCCATGTATATAGGGTCCTTTTCAACTATCATCTTGTTCAGAACTTCGTGATCCTTTCTACTCAAAGCATCTTCCACCTTATTTGTCTTCCTCGGGTGGTATTGTATAGTGAAATCATAATCCTTGAGTTGTTCATGCCATCACCTTTGCCACATGTGGAGTTATTTTTATGAGAAAATATATTTTAAACTATAGTGATCGGTATAGATCTCACAATTTTTACCATATAGATAGTGTATCCATATTTTTAGAGCTATGATTACGGCTGCTAACTCAAGATCCAGAGTAGGATATTTTTGCTCATGAATTTTTATCTGTAATGATGCATAGGCAATAACTATTTTATTCTGCATAAGTACACAACCAATTCCATTAATTGAAGCATCACCATATATAATAAACCCATCGTTCCCTGAATGGTAGAGACAAGATAAGAGAATTTACTAATCTTCTCTTCAGTTCGTCAAAACATTCTTCACACTCTTTTGTCTAAACAAATTTATCCCCTTTACATGTGAGCTCAGTTAATGGGTTAGCCAACCAGGAGAAATTCTGGACGAACCATCGATATTATCCTGCTAAACCAATAAAACTGCGTACCACATTTATACTTGTTAGTGCGGGCCATTCATGGATTTACTTCGTCTTTGAAGGATCTATTGAGATTACATCCTTAAGGACAATATGACCAAGAATAGAAATCTCTTGAATTGAGAATTCACACTTTTTAAATTTCCCATATAATTCATTTCATCTAAGGGTATTTAGAATAGTTCACATGTTATTTTCATGATCTTCATATATTTTTGAGTATACCAAGATAAAATCAATAAATACCACTACAAATTCATCATGATATTCCTTAAAAACTATATTAATTAGATCCATGTGGAAAGTGGGTGCATTAGTCAATCCAAAAAGAATTATTTTACACTCTTAATACCCATGCCTAGTTTGAAATGCTATTTTTGGAATGTATTTCTTCTTCACAAAAATCTGATGATATTCAGATCAAAGGTCAATCTTTGAAAAATATTGAGCTCCATGATGTTGGTTGAACAAATCATCAAAGATAGGCAGGGGATACTTGTTCTTTATTATTTTAGCATTGCTCTCCCTATATTCAATGCACATCCTCATAGATCTATCTTTCTTCTAACCAAAAAGGAAAGGGTATCCCAATGGGGAAACACTAGGGCGGATAAATCGCTTATTACTAAATAACTCTAGTCATTTCATTAGTTCCTCTAATTCTATAGTGTCCATTATATAAGGGGTCTTTGATATGGACCTTGAAATGGGAATTAAATTAATAGAAAACTCAATTTCTCATTCTGCAGGATGTGCAGGTAAATGGTCTAGAAACACCTCAAAATATTGTTACACAATAGGTACATCCTCTATTCAAACATTATTTTCCTTACATATATTTATTTCATTATCTTCATCCCAAGTAATTGAATTCAGTAGAGCTATTGGGAGAGGATCTAGATAAGAATCATGTGGTGATGTTTCTTCTTTAAAGATAAGGTACTCATTATCATCATTGAAAACTGTAAAATACTTCTTCTTATAGTAAATTTTTTCATCATGGTCAAAAAACCAATCCATATTGGGGGTTTTTATCAAACTCAATCTTGGGTATGGGGATGAGATCAGCAGATAATGAACCTTTATATTCCCTAATGGTAACTAATTCACAAAACATTATTTCAATGATACTTCCCTTATGTGTTTTTACTAACAACTCCATTGTTAAGTCAAATTTAAAATATCTAATTTTCTTAGAAAACTAGGAAGATATGCAACAATGAGATGATATAGAATCAAATAAAACATTGTCTAAATTTGAGGAAACCATTAAATTATCTACCACCACGTCTTTCAGAGTTTCAACCTCAGTAGTAGTGATCGCATAAGGTTGTTATTGCTTCCTTGGAATTTTTTGAGATGTGTTCCCTTGGCACTTTGGACCTTCATTTTCATAATTCCCCTTTTCTCTACAATTGTATCATTCAACATTGACAACGTCTTTCTTCCCCTTGTAATCAAAATCTTTGTATCCTTTTTCACCACACTTGTAATAGATTCCCATTCCCTTCAGGAAGGTACCAGGGTGTTTCTTCCCACATTTACCACATGATGGATATTCAAATTTTCACTTATTCACCTCATTTCCATTTCCAGAGTGTTCTGTAGATCAGTTTTTCTATTTCTTTTCTTTAAATTTGTATGACTTAAAAAATACATTTTCTGTCTTGATAGCGCATTATAAAATATCTTTGTATGATGAGAAGGATTTTGAGACTATTTCTCAACAAAAAAATTGGTTTTAACCAATAAAATAATTGATAAATATTACTCCTTGGGTTATATATATAATCTTTTTCATGCATTTATAACCATGTAAAGTTATCCTCTTACTTTGCGACATTCTCATCCTCCTTTGTCCTCAGACGCAAAACTTTATCTTTCCATATCATCTCGATAGTCACAAGGAAAGTATGATTTGAATAAAATAAATTTAAACTCCCTCCATTCCATGTTCTATACTTCTTCAACGTCCTTTGTGTATTGGATTAATGACCACCATTGATCTGCATCTCTTGTCAGGTGATAAACTGCCATGAAAAGTGTTTCCCTTTCGCTACTCCCCAAAGCAAGAAATATTTTCTCTAAGGAATTTACCCAATGCTCAGCTACTAATGGGTTTGTAAACATATTTAATTTTGGTTGTTTTTTACGAATAAAGCGGTCTAACATTAATCCTCCGTTTTGTGGATCATGGTGCTCCATATGGGTAAGGTTATTGTTCTTGACCTGAGTGTATTGTCCCAGCTTGGTGATAAGATGATCGTAACTAGTTGCAGCACCATCTCCAATATAATTCTATTGAGTAGGAGGGAAATCCCTAGATGGATTATGTGGGATGTTACAATTTCCATTCCTTCTACTAGGTGCTATTTCTAAACAATGGCATACACTAGATTAGTTTATGAATCCCATTACAGAATTCCAAACATGTAAAACAGTGAACATAAACTGAACTGTTTATAGATAAAATCCGTAATCATAAAAATGTTTTCTTTGAGAATGTACACAATCAAAACCCATTCATATTGGTTCATAAAGAAAATGATTATTATCCTAAGAATATCCCCTGGGAGTTTCATAACCAATAGTGAAAGAAGTCTCATTTTCGTGCGCCAGTTTCCATTTGAGTCTAACACAAATCATCGTTTTCGAGTTTTACCTATTGGTATACCTGTGAAAGAGATCCCTCTACTATCTTGTATCCACACAAGGATGCATTTCATGTAAGTAACACAAAATCTCTACAGTACCAGCATTCTAGAGATTTCTTCTATACTAATCCTCAAAGTCTATCTTAGGGTAGTGTCCTCTAAATAGAGTTTTTCTAAATATAGTTTCCTAGGATTTTACTAAACATCCTCTGATACGAACTGTAATGCCCCGACCTAGTTACCTAGAGTCAGTGAATTATTACATAACATTGGCATGATACCAGGAATCATGTCCTAAATTACCGATTAATTTAGTATCCTTGGAAGAACTAGATACATTCATATGTTTTACATTACATCATGAAATAAACATACAAACAACATTTTTCCCCATTGAAAACACTTATATCCTTAGACAATCTATATAGGTCAACCATAATATATTTTTTCACATCCTAGGAAAAAGAAAACATGGAAATGGGAGAGCTCATATGCTCAGTAAGGATAAAAATATAGCGGGAACATTCATTAATAAGAATAAACATTTAAGGTAATGTATAAGACAAAAAAACATTTTAAACTTAAACATCAGCATAATATGGAAAAGATAAAAAAAAATAATTCCATTTACATATTAAGCTAGATATAATACTAGTCGAATAATCACATGAAATATCAGTAGGCACTTTCATCATGATAGAAGGCATACTGCCAGACTTCATAACCACATAGTCATGACCTTGTTCCAAAACTACAAATAATATTTTTTCAAGGCCTTGTGCCAAGACACTAGTTTGTCTCATGATACCTACCGATGCATCTAGGATCTATAGAGGGATCCACCCACTACATACTAAGTCAATGCATTCCTCATATGAAATGGTTTAAACATAACATAAACATTCATATTAAAACTAGCATACGAAATATCAATACTTTATCCATAAACCATAAATGGTTTAAATTAAACACATCCACAGTAAAACATATCACAAAATATTCAATACAATATGGAATATATGTATCATAATAAATCAATGTCAATCATGTTTAGAATCCATCAAACGATGTTGACATAGATGAAATGAAAACTATTTAAAATAAATACCTCCTTCCATTTTGAAATCATTTAAGAGTCACATAATTATAAAAGAAAACATTTATTTTGAAAAATTTATTATAAGATTTTATGGGAGGCTCCTACGAAGATATAATAGTGGGAAATAGCCACAACCGTTGTACTACTTAAGAAAAGACATTCTTACCTTAATTTTGTCGAAAAGTTCATAAAGTACCTTGTTTGGAAAATGACAAAAAGATTCCTTTAAAACCATTTTATAAAAAGTAAAACAAGGGTATAAATGACCTTAACCCATAGTCTTGTAAATTGTATACATGTATTGAAATAATTTTTTAAGAATCTTGGATGTGGATGATAAAGAGGTCCCATTAGATACTTACATAAAAACAACCTCGGATAATAAAGCGATTCTGAAATTAACCCTCACCTTGTACTTTTCTAAGGTCGAGGGTATGTTAACATAATATTTAATATTTAAAACATTTTTATTAAATTATTCATTAACTATATACATAAATATGATATCATATATGATCCTCTAATATTGCTTTTTAATAATATCTCAGTAGTATAATCATTAAGGGTGTTAACAAATTGGTTCTCCTTTATACGTTTGGTTACGTAAGCCATTTTTGTTATGGATAAGATGTATTTGACTCATATAAAGAATTATATTATGTTCATAAACATTTTATTAATCATTAATTGAAAATTATTTTTGATTGATTATGATGGGGAATGAATCTCATCGCATTCGTGGAGACGGTAATCCGTGTGAACGCATGAACAATAATATCATTATATTGATGGTGAAATAATTTGTAATTTTAGGTTATATCATATAAAAAGAATCATTAACATGTTATATTTACTATTTAAATCAGTTACACTCATTATTATAACCATCCAAATAATGATGTTTTTGAATATCAAACTACACCACGACGTGGAGACTGTAAGCCGTACGTACACACGTATGGTGACAATGTCATTCATATGATGGACATAATAATGACTATGGTTGTACCATATTTATAATTACATCACAATATATAAAATATACTGGATTTTTTTTAGAATGGATACAAAAAAAAGAGGAAGTGTAAGAAGAAAAAATCATGAAAGAGGTGTTGAAATATTTACTTCTTCTTCGGGTTCTTCCTTTTGATTTGATTCAATGGACTCCAAAAGATGGCTTTCTGTCCTATGTAATACCTCTAGAATGAACGGAGAAATGTTGGGAGGATATTTGGGCCTGGGGAAGCCTAGATAAATGGCTTTGGAGGTGTGAAATTAAGAGAAAGGAAAGTACCCTTTTATAAGAGAGGTGAGTGTCACTCTAGGAAAGTCATGAAATATTATGTTATAATAAAATCATTTTCTCTTTCTAATTGCTCCAAAATTATTAATTTAGAGTATAAGGTGGGAATGGGTTGAAAAAAACCCATAAAATAGGTTTTATATTGGTATTGGTCTCTATATTAACCATATATTTTATATTTTAACTCTTAGTTAAATAGATTGTAATTTACCATGTCTCTTTGAATATTTATATTATATGGTTAATAAACATTATATAACAAGACACGAGAACCCCAAGTGTTTTATTATAAATATATATAACCTTATCTATGTTCTTTGGCTGGTATTTATATTTTTAGGAATATTATATCAATTAATAATATAGTATTTGTTTTAAAAACTCTATTATGTCAATTTTGACACTATTTAGTATTTGGTTTTTGTGAAAATCATAACAACATGATTAATTAGAAAAAAAAATTATTTAATCAACTCTAACAAGTAATATTAACATATATAATTATTGGAATTCATCAAATGTCTCAAATTACAATTTATTTTGATATTTATAATATCAAGTAATTTAAGATTTCATTAATAAGGTAATTACTGCATAATCATTGTGTCAAAAATAAATGAAATTATTTAACATATAAAAATTATAAATAAAATACCATTATGTGGGAAATATTTTCATCTATATAATGAATATGTATAGTCTAATTTTTCTTATTTATATCTCTATATTACGAATGGTTTAGTTATTAAACTTTGAATTTAACACTTTAAACTCTTTATTAAATAAAATAATAATAATTGTCCTAATCTAATCCAAATTGACTGGAAAGATCATAATTTATTCATAATATTGTTTCTAGTCGAATTACACATCTCCAATAGATTTAGGACATGTTTTTGGGTAATTATGATATCATTTTACCCTTAATTACCCTATTAACTTTTAACAGTTGCAAATAAAATGCAAAAACTATTATTCACCAAAAACAATTTCCATATTATTGAACTACATTTTACTTAATGATATCAACCATGTCTCTAGGATTTTTAAAATTCAACACACAGAAGCATTAACATTATGTTTTATGCGATTTTTTAAATTCTCATAGAAGGTGGGTAAAAGACGGTTAAAAGTAAAATAAAATTATATATATATAAACTTCTTATAAAATGACTCCAATGAATTACATTGAACATATATAGTTATTATGTATCTATTTTGAACTAAAATGAATTAAAATAAAATAACTAATTACTCAAATAAAAAGTTGGTTTTAAACAATAACGCTGTGTTTTTTACTATTCATAAAAAATTGAATGATTTCAGAAAAATACCAAAAATTCACCCTAAGAAAATTTGGATATTCTGAATCCAAAAAATGAAGTCCATTTTTGAGAATTAAAATCTATAAAATCGTATAAAGTGGGTATTACAATTCATAATGGCTAGTCTCATAGAACGTGCTGTGTTAAAACTCCAAGTTGCGTACAATGCAAGCTACAACATTATTCAAATGGAATCATACTGTGGAAGCTTGTGGTGTTACATAAGGCTCTCCAAGAATCATCCCATAAACTTGGGCCATGATCACCCCACCTCTGATGCTCTTGATGTATTTCCTTTGCTCTAGTAATCATTTCCCGTTGTCTATCATCTAGCCACTCGGGGTAGGGAAATGGCTAAAGTTTATGTTTGCGTGATTTACTATCCTGATCCTTTACCCATCTTCACTAAGCTTCAACAACATGACCCCAGAGATGTTCAACAAGGAAGGCCACAGACCATTACTTGGGGAATGAAAAGCATTTTTAAAGGTGTATCTCCCACAATGAGCTGCTATCCATCCATGAAGGATTTTTAATGGGCCATAGATCCTCATCAGTGAACACCCTCTTTAAATAGGACCTAGGATGGCGTACATACAGGCCAACACTGGGACCGCCCAAGGTAAACCAATGATTAGTGTCCATATTATCATCCATCACCAAAATTTATGGATGAACGCCCATCCTCGTGCCCCTCACCGGCAAGAGCCACTCGCTCTAGAAGGCTGCATGAAATCTGGCATACTGGAGGTTTGGGTATCGACATTCATTCACACTAAAACCACGATATTGATATTTTCATGCCACTAGGATCCTCTAGTATGATCTTCTCTTTCCCTCTATTCCATGGTCAGACATCATCTTCCTCACCCCGACATTTTGACATTCAGTTCTTTCTTTAGAAATACGCTGAACCACTTCGAGTAGGCAATGTCCTCCGAGAAACCCTTGACCGCTAGCCTCTCTTTGGATAGCTCAAACATATTCCATGTCAGGACAGGAGTCCATGAACTGCCTCCCCAAATGATTCTTGTCGAAAGGAATTAATAATACTGGTGCCCATCCAAAATAATGCCTCTGTTGCAATGAACGTCCAGAGGGTGATACCAACCTCCCCATGGTAGAGGTGGAAGGTGTTGTTATCGAGGGGAACACCAGGTAAAAATATCCGACCCATGTTCATACTAGTGGTAAAAATGGAACAGTGACGTCCAGACCACCTTGAACCACCCATTGTGCCGTAGTTCAGCCCCAAACTCATCACACATTTGGCATACCCAATACACCCAGGCCGACTCACTATTTGAAGTTGCCTCCAAACCTTAAATACCAATCATGTACCCAGCCTTTGGTCTCATCAGTGTTGCTCTTTGGGAAAGTACTTGTGTAATGAGTTGGAGAACCCTCGACAACCATCTCATTTTCCAAGATGGTCTTGGTGCTGGGGTTCAGGACGTAAACATCCATGGGCCTAGTTTCTCTAGTAGGATAGTGATTGATAACAATATTTTATCGGGTAAGATCATCCTTGCGGGTCACCCATGACGGTGAGGGGTCGACTTTGTATCCCATCATGGGTACCTCATCAAAAATATTGAACTCCTATATTTTTAATTCATCAGACAGTGCATACCCTTTTGGGCTGGATTCAACATGTTAAAAAGAGTTTGGTTGTTGGATAAAATCTTTTAGGCACTATAACCCTTAGGATTCGAAACCATCTCAGGACTATGAGAAACATATTTAGAATCTCTGTCAACAACACCTCGATTAAAAGCCATCTTTTTTCGGTATGGTATGAAGGAGATCACACGAAAAGATGGGAAAAGTGCACGAAAAATATGTAATCGTCATGAAAAAACTAAGGAAGTGGTGTGAAAGAATATGATTCTACGTGAGAAACCACGACGTAACTCGGGGTATTACGTGCAAAAAATGTAGGATTACGTGAAAAATAAAGGGATTTGTCATGCACTAGTGCTTGGGACTTATCGTGCGTGAAAATCTGTATGGTCTATAGGACCTATGAGGGTTTTTAGAGGTGCGTAGTGAGGTTTCCATGTGCACGTGCAAAGTGGTTTCCTCATCCCTTCACGACTTTGCGCACACCCGAAGGGTTTTACATGAACAGACCTCAAGAGATTGGACATCCCTGTGTTTCCCTTGGAATTCGACATTCGGGTGCCCTCGCAGATCGGATTCCGATGGGGGGGGGGGGGGGTGGGGCATTTGTAGATGCCAAAATGTGATTAAAGACTAAAAGAGGGCCTTTTCGAATGAAATGAGAACATATTTTTGACTCAGTAGTGAATTTCCAGAGGAATAGAAGGGGTGCGTGAAAATCCCCAAAGGTGTGCGAAAAACCACACTCCCACATGAAAAAACCACAGGATCCAAAAGAGTTTTGCCTGCAGTGCCTAAAATTATGCGTAACCTCCCCCTGACACGGAAACGCGTGCCTCAATAATAGAGGGTGCATCACCTTCCACGCGAACTACCCCGGGTGTGGAACTTTTTGCGTGCCGGCATCAGTACCTAATTTTTTTCTACGTCGATCAACTTCCATGAAGACCTAGAAAACCCAAGTGCCTATAAATATATTGTCTCCCCTTGGACTACTAGAAGATGAAGAATCCGAACTGTCTATTCTACACATAAAAGACATATCCTGCAAGAAAAATATGGCTTTCAGGTATGAGATTTTCTAAAACAGGTCTCCCAGGGGTCCGCCCTCGCGTGGGACCACATTGGCATGACCGTCTCCCATGTTTGGAGACATTGGGTCCCTTGAACATAGTCAGTTTCCCTTTCGTGGAATCCCTTTTCCTTGTGTGCAAAAACTTGGCCACCCTCTTGGGTGCATATATCTATAAATGCATGCAAATCTGGCCTTTTCAGCACAACTTTCCAGTTTCCCCCCAATTGCACGCAAACCTCTCCTATTTCACACAAAACCATACATTTCCTGATCATCTGTTCCAGTTGCATGCCAAATGCACGCAACACACATCTATTATGCACAAGCCTCCGAGTCTGTTCCCCCAACCTTTCCATGCAACTGTTCCATTTGCGCACAAGCCGCCCTACTTGTGTGTACCCTTTCCCTTTGATGTCCCTTTTTTGGACATCATCTTCAGGCACTTCTTACACCCAAAGAATCTACGTTACACACCCTTTTTCTCGTATGGCCCTCTAATCTCACACGATGTATCATTAAGGTCCCTTGGGTTGTTCTTCCCATTGCGTTGCTTTGCCCCATGCTTCTTCGCAATGGAAAGCTAATGACTATTACTTCTTCCTATAGTAAAACTAATGTGGACCCTCAATGGATCACTCCATAATACCCCTTCACCATGGCATTGATGCTTCCCTCCCTTCCCAACGGGGCGAGCGGTAGCAATTTTGTAAGTCATAAGGGGAATGGAGTGAACCCACCTTATCTGAGATATAGGACACTAAACAACCAAGTCCCTTCATCCTCTGCCAAGGACATTAAACTGTGACCTCACCTAATGCATCGTACGCAGGGTTCCTGACCTTGGAAATTCTACACGTCGACTGGTCTCTAAGGGAGTGAAATCACTCCTCACATGGAATCAGATCATGTTTATTGAAGCGGCGTCTATCCATAGGGAAGGGATCCCACTTAGGATTAAGACCCAATCTTTTCTTACAGGAGGTAGCACCCATGATCCTCCTCTCTTCCTCAGTGTCATGGACCAAAGAGGGGGGGGGATGGGCATCATGGCCCTCCATTCTGAGGTGATAAATCCTTCCCTCTCTTGGAATTGTCACCAACTGGGCATCCACCATAGAGTATGTACCAATATCCATCACCATGGGCTGCTAATCTTGCATAATCCCCTATTTCTTCTTTGGGTTGCAGACCATGCGTAATACCCTGTTTCATTTTTGGGCCGCTAAATATGTGTAATCCACCATTAGACTTCTCACGGACACACCTTCCATGACGGGATCATCAAGACTTTACTGGCTCATATTTCTCACACCGAGCATGACTCACGTGTGTTAGAGTAAGAATCAAGCATGAAATCCTCTCTGGGAAGCCTAGATTGTAAGCCCGAAACACCCACCCATTTTTAGCTATGTTGGATTTGATCCCTATCTCCTGGACAGGGTATGTAGGAATCCTCCTTGAGGCTCAGCCCCATCCAGTGGTAAGCCGTTGTGACCCCATCCAACGGTAAGCCGTTATGACCCCATCCAGTGGTAAGGCGTTAGGATCCCATCCAACGACAAGTCGTTGTGCCCCCATCTTGCGGTATGCTGTTTCAAACCCCATACATAGGAAAGTCGTTGTGACCCCATCTAGCGGTAAGCCGTTGTGACCCCATCCAATTGTAAGGTGTTGTGACCCTATCCAACGGTAATACGTTGTGGACCTCACACAGTTGTAATCCATTATGATATCTTGTCAGTGGTAAGCCACCGTTGTTCCTCCAGTTGGGACCCATATCCCTGGTTCGTCCCAGAATTGTAAGGACAAATGTGGTCTACTAACAACATGTAAGCTCGAATATATCATCGGGTCCCTGTCCTCTGTGTGCACCCTGATTATATACACCGTATCCTAAAATACGTGGCATCGATTCTCTACCACAGGGATACTTCGGAGGTCTCTTCGAGGCTCCATCCCAACATCATCATCTCTCCAAAGTCGACTCCATTCCATTTTCCATCAACATCACTTAACCATCCATTATCCATATTGATTCTTACCTGGGCCACCACATCCCAGTGAGATCACGCCAATTCATACCTTCATTAATCTTAGCTGTACTCGGGTAACTAACCACGTGTTATCCATAGCACCAGTGTTCCCTCCAAGGGTTTCACCATCTAATCCACTCTATTAAGTGTTTCGATCAGTCTGATCTGTCTCTGCTTGATGTTAAAATCACAACATACCCTGTGTTAAACATGGAAAGATGAGGAAAATCTCTAATACATGTCTATGGAATATAATTCCCCGCATTCGACGTGGGATGACTCGGACTTCTGCGCCCTATAGAATCCCTATAATAAGGGGAAGAAAACCAGACGCGCTAGTGTTCCAATGTTCAGGCATTCTAGTGATGTCCAACGTGACTACTCTACTGACTGAAGGTTTCTGCCCTTATCGGACCCCTTGGAATGTCCTGATAGAAGCAGTGTAATTAACCTACTTCCTTGAAGAAAGGACACTGGGAAGAGTTTCATGAACAACGTCATATGTATATAAGGGAGTCCTGGATGAGTTAACAATTTCCTAGGATGCATCCACAGAAGGAAGAAGTTACATACCATCATCCTGTTTCGATCGAAGATGAAACTTCCCTGAATAAGTGATGGATGTTTCCTGCCTTTGGAAAGGGAGAATATGGGGTAACAGCTGCCCACCCTCCATAGATGGATGTTCGTGCCCTGAAGAAATCATCAGAAACATTATTATTTTAGGGTTTTCCCTGAAAATTATTTTATATTAATTATATAATCCAACTCAACAAAATGATTTTTGTGGACCGACATACATTTTCCCTTTAAATTGTTCATTTATCATGAGATGCCAGTGGGGGAAGTTAATCATACAAAAGTTAAAATGTAGTATGGTGGAAATGATTCTAAAAGTGGGGTTAATATGATTCATCAAAGAGTAATGTATGATGAATTGACACAAGATACATAAGAACCATGATTTTAATATTGGATTTATCAATAAAAACAAATATATAAATATCAATAAAAATATTACGATGATGTATTATAGATATGTAATGACCCTAACCCTTCCAATGAATCCATTGGGAGTTCAAATTTCTAGAAATGGTTAAATGACTCTAAAACTATAATGGAAGAATTATTCACTATCTATTTTTGGAACTTGGGTCATGCAGCTAAAGTGATTATACACATAGAGATTATATGGGATTTTCTCTTGAAAAATGAAATGAGGAAACTGTGTATACCTATATGGAAATCCTGGTGGAAATGTTTTAGGAAAACAGTCATGGTATTTATAATGAATAAACATATTGATGTATACCTTTGATAAAGTATATTGATATTTTCTTAGCTATAAAATTTTATTTTTTTCATGATATATAACAAAAGTAATTGAAAACTAATTTAAAAAATATAAATTTAATAAAGGATTTTGAAATGATATGACCTAATAGAATTGACGTGGTAATTGGGTCTACAATTGTATGTAGGTTCCAATAGTTCATTTGTGGACTAAATAAGTCCTCTAAGTATTTTAATAACTTGTTTGATGATGAAGTTAATGGAAATGAATTGATCACAATGTTGATGATTCTCATTTATATAACAATAATTTGAGGATTTCTTTGGTATTTTTGATATTGTATGTAGTTTAAATATTTCATAATGGAAATGTTGTCCTAGAAATTCACATAGTACTAATATGGATGGGTAAAAAATTCACTATAAAATACAGGGTTTAATCTACATATATATTATGTATGATGATTTATAATGATATACCTAACTGGATTATTATAATGTGTTGGGATGCATTTACTTTAAAAGTACTAAGTTGATTTAGAATGGAAATCTCATTGAAGGGTTCATTACTATGGTTGAATTTCATGCATCAAAACTTTTTTCGAGATCCTTATAATGTGTTAGAGATGATATACTATATTACTTATGAATCCATCAAATGATCTATCATTGTTACCATGTTACGTACATAACCTTATATCTCTATTTCATTCAACATATCCAGTGGATACCAATCCAATCCTAGTCTGATTCACTTTATTATTATAAAGGGTAATTTTATACACATGACAAGGAATATGTATATGTTCTTGTAATTATGAGTATATGATTAAATTTTTGAAAAGGGTTACACAAATCCCAGTTTCATACCTGATATATATGATATGCGATATCAATATGGATTAATTTTTTTTCCTAAATGGTAGATCTATTATGTGGAATATTTATATGAAATCCACCATTATAGATTTAAAAATAATGGAATATAAAATTTATATATAATATAATATCAAAAAATTTGTTTGTATAAAGAATTTCATTACTTCAGATGGTTGGTTCCTTGTCATAATAGATAACTTGATATATATTTTCATAGCAAAGAAATTTTCATCATGGTAGAGAAACCCTATTTCATTGAAGGGAAAAAATAATTCTCCAATAGAATCTCATATGGGACATCATTTATAGGGTTGTTGAAAATATTAATTTGGGGAAATAAATGGATAATTTAGTTGATAATTTAACAAAAACATTACTACAACCAAAAAATAAAGTTCATATAAAATAATTGAGTTTAAAACACATGGTATATTTGTTTTAATGGCATAAAATGTATCATATTATTATAATAAATAATATATATATTTATCATTCATTTTTATTGCTACAATTTATTTTATATTATTTTCAAAATGATAATATACCCACATTTGTGACTTCATGTTGTTCATAATCAATGACCATGAGTTGGGATGATATGTTATGATTATCATTATTTTATTCCTAAACTCAATTAAAATAGTTTTATATAAGATATGATGATTATAATTATGATGTAATAAGTAGATACTGAGTACACAAAGTAACTCAAAAATGAATATCTCATGAAATACCATAGAGTCATCGATATATATAGGGTTTTTCACTTTATTATCAATCTATCATACATATGGTTGGTGAGATACCTAGCATGAGAACCTTCATACATTGATACCCTACTAATGAAATTATATATGATGACATAGCTAATCAGGGGTTTTTTTGGTGTGTTTCTAATAATATCGTCAGTTAGAGCACAACTAGAATGATATTTTTTCACTTTTATGAAATGGGGATGAAATATATAAATTTACATAATTCAAATGGGGAAATGAATGGATATTATTTTTTATTGAAATATAATTTTTTAAATTACTTTTGTTGGTGACATATGACAGAATCATTATATACAAGATTTATATGTGATGTCTTCTTCAACTCATAAATTCTTTTTCATACAATCAAGAAATAGTGTGTTGGCCAATACTATATTAACATACTTCAGGCATATTAGTTACTCAATTTGATGGAAAAATAATTATATAGGTATATATATGATTTACATAATGCATATTTTTAATGATGTGTCCACATAAATATATGAGTATTTTTTATGGAGATTATGCTAGAACTCTTATTAGATTCATTTTCACTGATTCTTATCATGAGACTTTTTTTATACATCATTGAAATTTTGAAATCATATTTCTTTTAAATTATATTAATACTTGAAGTATAAAATTTAGAGGCTATTGGATAATGATTATGTTTTGGATGTATTTTATGTTAAAAAATGAAGATATCATTTTGAAATAATATAAAAAATATTTTGGTTGGATTCACATAGATTTTTGAAATTTTACATAAAATCCTAACATGATTTGAGTGAAATTTTGATATTTTTAGATTTTATTTAAAATGGCCACCACTATTACATAGTAATTAATGTGATGTTATAGTTGAGAACAAAACTTGATTTGTACGTGAAGGTGATGCATGTGTGGTTTCACATGTCATGACCTAACCCAATGGGACTTAAGTCACGACTCCCCAACTCAGCCAGTAATAGACCTGGGGATGGCGTCAAGCACTGAGTAGGCTATCATGCACATGGGAGGCCTTATGGAATCGTACCTATTCATAGCCACCCACATAATCCTACAGGAAAAAGTCCAATGAAATAAAAAAATGAAAATAAATGCATGTAAACAACTATCCAAAACAGATTACATAAAAAGTATAATCATTTAAAATATAGGGCCCACCAATAGAAAATGTAAAGCGTACAACCTAATCTAGAGCAGGGTAACACCGTCGAACTCTTGCTGGTAAGCTCTTTGGTATGACTCCAGTAATTCCCTGGTATGTTTAGTTACTACGATTTGCTAGCTCCAGGCCCTACTAGGACTCCATCGAAGGACTTGTGGTCATCATAAGACACAAGACATGTGCGGGAAAAGCCTGTGTAGGGTTGAGTATTAATATACACAATTAGAACCCCCAAAACCCAAAAAAATGGAGTAACTGATTAGAGTTAGTTATCTCCACCCAGAATGAGGTAAGCTTAATTAGAGAGAAGCCACATATCGAGACCATCCTTAGAAATACCCAACCAGTCAGCTCGATTTCAATGGAATGTCAACAAAACAAAACATGCAATAGGGACTCCTAGAACATACCCAAATACTCATCACCATCACTAAGTCTCATGGTCTCGACCATAGACTATCCATTTTGAAAAAATCAGGGTTCCAACGCAACACACACAATAGTCTCTTGAATTACCAACCTCATACACCATATCAAGATTCAGGAAAAGCCTATAGCTTACAAAACGAAGGGGGGTGGGCATTTATTGCTCATATTCAATGATCGAACTACACCATCCTAGATTGAACAATACTAAGTGATTCCTCTAATACAGATATGTTCCCTGCACAAGATCCAAAGAACTATGGATTGTCAGACTCCTCACCACTACACTGCATTTGAGGGAGTTCTTGCTCATAAACCAACCCATGAAACCTCTATCACTCTTTCTTGGAGGGGTCCTCATCTCATTACACCGAGGGAATACTAACTCCTTACCAAGAGTCTTGCATACCAAATGGAGGCACCCGATCACTAGTACTACTCACGAACGGGGGAGCACTACTCCACAAGGATTAACCTGTGACCTGGAACATCATGGTAGTACCACCCTGTGAAATGTAAGTGTACACCATATAATGGTTTGGGAGAATCATCCTAGATAACATGACCCTACACCCATGGAAGGGGAGCACCACCATGGGATATGTGAGCTTGAACCCATGATAGTGAAACACAACAACAAGGATATAGGACCTTCTACCATGATTGAATGCGGAGTACCGACCATACCATCCAATGATTTTGGAGTGCCCATGCCCGGACATGGCAGGGGAGCAGTCCAACTGTACTAACGTCATAGGGAAACCCTCAACCAAATCCATCAAGGTATTAACAACCGTATATGAAACTACCCAAAGGTAACCAACCCCCACCCACACTATGGGGAGTCTCATATCAACCTATGAATATAGGTAAGGGGAACCCAAGCCCTGCTACCTTAGGGGAGTACCTAACCCAACATTTCACTTCATGTACCACCAATTGCAGACATCACCTATACACCAATATGCATGAATCTTGCTCTATTTAACCCAACCTGTATCTTGTAAGATGTAATAGAGGCCACCATCTCTATCTATAAAGAAAAACATGCAAGAGAGGTTATTTACTCTCCAAAATGGAAAACTGATGAAAAGTTTACTATTCACCACAATAATCCCGAACGTGTCTTCCTAGGGCCCGCACATCAATCCCAGAAAAAATCAAATAGATAGGACCATTTTGATCCCCTCAAAAAACATAGTGGATCATATACTTATTCATCCTAAATAGAAACCGGGTGAAAAAGTCACATTTCACATGGACTGCCCAGAACGAGCCTCGTGGGGCCGAAACTATGATTTCAGTTTCAGCACCTGAAATTGGTGTTAAAACATATGCATTAAATCTAGGGTCTCATTGATACTAACATGGATTCAAACAAACACCGTACGAAGGCGATACATCAGATCCAAGGTTCAGATAATAATAAAATATATATATTATTATTATAAATGGATGTTTCTTCTCAGCAAATCTCAAGACTACAAAAATGGTCCCCAAAGTGGAAGAAAGAGTTTGGCCCTGAATCAAGGGTCACATCTATATATATGTCACACAAAACGGACCCAGGTATTGTGAGTTATGGGGGATTAAACTCCCCTAGACCAAACTAGTTAGACTGGCCTGTCGGCCCTCTATTGCACCGCCCTGCTACCACCGCCACACCACCTCCAAAAACTTCCACAGATGCCACAGAATTCTACTACACTGCTATCAAAAACTTCCTCTCCATCTTCCACCAAAGTCATGGCTCTCTAGAAAGTTTCTGGAGCACTGACACCCACCAGAAAACCTTCTTGGGGACTACCGGGAGAACCCTGATTCTATAAAATCAAATCTAAAACCAGATTTGGGATCCTCAGATCTGGATCAATACTTTGTTATGATAAATACGTTTTATTGGAAATTCAAAAAAAATAAATGGGAATAGACTTAAAACTCAAACTGATTACCTCTTGGCATACCACCAAAGCATCGAGTGCATAATGACACTCATGATGCGATGATTCCAGATTCAGTGACAATCGACATCAAATATTGCCTCTGAAGGAACCTAGGTTTGTTTAAGTGGTACATGGAAGGTAGTAGGTTCTACTTGAGTGTGAACCTCCATGAAAAGAAAGAAGATGAGTTTGGATTTCATTTTATAAAATAATTTTTTCTATTTAACTCCTCATCAACACACCTCTGACCGAAACATGTAGCACATTCAACATTATATTTCACCTAAGGTAAACACAAGTTTCTGAAACCAACTGCGTTCTCAAAAATTATATCTGATAATCAATTGAGAATATATTCTAGCCAATTTCTAAAATAAATTACTTTATTTTATTTATGTAAACACCCTCGATAACATTTCCTATAGAAGTCCCATTGTCACAGAGGTTATAACCCGCCTAGGGTAAATAACACGCTCCTGACGCAGTTGTGACCTTTTATCTCTGATGCAAGCTAAAATTCATGTGATAACCCATTTCATCTATTTTCATAGTATAAAAAATTGTTATTTTTTTATAAAATTTATTCTGAGAACACTGGGCCATAGAATCACACCCAGTCTCAACACCTAGATCTTGATTTATTTGGTGAAATATTCCAAAGTATATCTTAGAAAAACCTGAGTGGCTACATCCTACCAACCTTAAATATTTTCATCCCCTAAAAGAAAAATCCTAGGATCAAGGGAAAAGACAAGAAATCTCTACCGGGACTTCCGTTCCAGTGATGTCACCATAATTTCTTGGGTTGCAAAAAACTCACACAAAGATAAACCACCAAACCAGTAATGAAAGAGAGGGTTTAAAAATTTTATAAGTAGGATGAAACCACAGTTCACACTCTAAATACTCAAGAATTTCCAACTGACCACAAGATCTAATCATTGAACACCCATGGCTACCCTTGTCAGTCTACAACCACCCCGAACGATCCCCAAAAGACCACAACATGCTCTGAAAAGTTTGTTTGATCTCAATCAAGACAATAAATAAAATGGAAACCTTAGCACACATCTCTCCACCTGAATATTACAAATTACAAACCTCCAATTTTTTATACACCCCACACCTTATGTATATCCATGCCCACTAGAAAACCCTTCACGGTAGACCTCACAACAACATGTCAATAGTTCAAGTAAAATGTTTTACCACAAGGATAAAAAACAGGGTTTCCCTTGTGTAACACTAGTTCTTACACACCCTTAGAAAACCTCTTCCAACGCAATGAACTAACCTCATACTCACAATTGTAAGGAACACATCCAACGAACCTCGACACTATCCTCTTTGGGTGGAACAGACTCAGCAGAATAGTTTTTGATTGTACGTTATAGATGTGTCTTAGTGGGGGGGGGAAGTGACCATCCTTCCTACAAATTTTAAGCCACAACGAACCACATAACATCCTCCTCGAGTACCCCATGTAAAATATGACACTGAGCATTCAAGGACAACAATGATGAAAAAAGGCCTTCCCGAACACTCACACAAGGTCTTACCAGGCCTTCAACAACCAACTCGCTGACATTCCTCATGTACACAAGTCAAAGGGATAAACCACCACACCTTGATATTTTCTTATTTTGGAAGCTCTAACTCACCCTCAAAATTTTCCATCATGTCACAAAAAGTTTCTCAGTGGGGGAAGTATCCATATTCTATGTGTAGTTGAAGCTACATCGAACAACACCAACACCAACATAGTCATCCACAGCTCGGTCTGATAGGCTGCATCCACCAAAACCATTGGAGACATGTCTATGCACTACTCAATGGGTGGTGTATTCATCAACTATACAACCAGAAGAGATCCTACATCATGACCAGACCCCTATATGGTGACCTCATCACTCATCAGGTCAAAAACCTAAACCGTTTTTGGAACCCTCAAAGTCTACCATCATGAAAACATCATGAATAAATTTATAAAGCGCTATGTTAAAGAGTTTATCCAGGAAAATAACTCAATAATGAAAGTAAAAAACCACATCCCTGTACTATATGATGCATGTACCATTATTCCAATGTGACCAGTTTCATAATCTAACAAGTCGAAATGTAGTTTATCAGAGTCCTAATGTATAGATATGTCCATCTCCCATACCAAAAATAGAGCCCATGACTAGAAATCCAAACTTGAAACATCTGAACACTGAAGCTATGAAACCCAAAGGAAGATCGTTGCTAGAACAACTATTCTTTGAGGTCCCAAAGTTGAATCCTCCTCTGACACCACTCTATCAGGACCTAAACCAATGTGGATCAATCCATGACTCACCAATCTCACCTCTAATAGGGTCGGGGTTGGCATCTCGCACTGAGTATGGTATTAGACACATGGGGGGCCTTAGCCTTTTATACCTATACACAAAAACCCTCGTAGAATTTCATTAAATTTTTTAGAAATATATTAGAATGGAAAAGAAATGCATGTATAAAACTATCTCATCCAGGGCCAACAAAAGTACAAAATGGGAAAATACAGGGCCCACCAAAAGAATGTTGTGAAGTATACAACCATCTCTGAAGAAGGGGGATACTGTCAACTCTCATGGGTATGATACCTTGAATAGATCTGGTAAAGTCTTACATTGTATTTCTACAATTCTTTGCCACTATGGGTCCTATTGGGACTCTGTTTAAGGACATTTGGTCTGCACAAGACACAAGCAAACTATGGGCAACACCCACGATGGGTTGAGTATAAATATACTCACTAGGCACCCCAAAAACCCCAAAATGAAAGGGAGTAACTAATAAGCCTTGGTTAACTCAATTAATCCCGAGGAAACCCAAATGAGATAGAAGATCTATATCAATCTCATATTTGGAAATTCCCGACTAGTCACTTC
Source organism: Viscum album (assembly GCA_963277665.1). Classification (NCBI taxonomy): domain Eukaryota; kingdom Viridiplantae; phylum Streptophyta; class Magnoliopsida; order Santalales; family Viscaceae; genus Viscum; species Viscum album. The sequence goes on from OY728143.1 coordinate 205,607,885, forward strand.
GATGTCCCTGGTATGTTAATAAAATAGCACATGCCCCAGGGACTCCCAAAACCAACCTATATAAACTCATCACCATCACTAAGTATCATGGTCCTGACTAGAGACTACCATAGTGAATAAATCATGTCTCCAACACAACACTCTCAATGGTCTCATGAGGTACCAACCTCATCGAAAACATTATGATCCAAGCCATCCCTAATATCTCTTAAAATGAAAGTGGGAATACATTGACAACTCAATGTTTATGAGCCTGCCACACCATCCCAAATGGAACTCAACCGAGTAATTCCACCAATGCTGACCTATACCCTGTGTAGGGTTAAAAGAACTATGAAGGGTCCCACTCCTCACCACTGCCTTATAGTTGAGGTATTACTTGCTTCTAAAAAATCCCACCAAACCTCTATTGGTTCAATATGATGGGGATCACACCTTAATAAATCAAGGGGACTATGACTCGTAGAATGTAATCTTGCTAAAACTCTAGAGGGGTATGATACCTATTTCAACTCACGAACTAGGGAGAACTACTCCCTAGGAATGAACTCACACACTGGTATGACTGGGGAGTAAACCTTTTGAAACGTGAACCCACATCCTAACATGGTATGGCCGTATCATCCAAGAAAATTTGAGCCTCCACCCATGGTAGGGGAGCACAACCATGAGAGACATGTTCCCATGACCACGATTGTGGAGCACCACTTCACGGATAGAGGACCCTATCCATGGCATGACAGTGGAGTACCAAACCAACCACCGAATGAGTTTGGAGAGCTCGCACCCACACACGACAGTGGAGCAGTCCAACTGCATGAACGTCATGGGGAAAGCATCACCCTAATCCATTAGTGATTAAAAACAATAGAGGAGACTACCTAAAGTTATCAAACTTTCACCCACATCATGGGGAGTCTAATCTCTACCAATGCATAGAGGTAACGTAAACGCGCACCCTGGTGCTTCACGGGAGTACCTAAGCCAATGTCTCTCTTCACAAACAACCGAACAAAAATATTGTATATACACCTCTATGCATGTGTCTTAATCTATTCAATCCACCTCATATCCCTAAATCTGCAACTAAGTCCATCATCTATCACTACTGGAAAAAACACACAGGATAGACTATTTACTCACCCAAAATGGATAACCAGTAAAAAGGGTATCATTTACCACAATAATCCAAAAGGCATCTTCATGGGGCCTACATTCTAATCTTTTAACACATCAAATAGTTAACACCATTGTGAACCCCGCTTAATAAAACACGGGATCGACTACTTATTCATCAAAAATAGACACCCAGTTTAAAAGTCACATTTCACTCAAAACGCCCAAACCGGGCCTCATGAGGCCTGCACCAAAATTTCTGATTTAGTTCCCTGAATTGCCCTTAAAATTTTCATATTATTTCAAGGGTCTCAACACTTCTGATGGAGAATCAAATGGACATCATATGTAGGAGATACGTATGATCCAAGGTTAACTACATAATAATTAATATATTTTTATTATTATAAATGGACATTTAGTTCCACCACATCTCAATACCAAAAAAAGTCCATCAATGAGTCCTCAAAAGGTCATCCTCTAGGAAATGGTCATGTCTCCACATATGGCATGTCAAATGGACCCCTAGTTTACATGTTACAGGTGTTTAAACACCCCGAGACCAAACTGGCTAGACCGACCCCTCTACCCAGCTCCACACCACCCTAAAGCCACTGCCAGAAACTGCCACTATTTCTAGAATTTGATGAAACCAATAGACACCCCCCAATACTACCAAAAACCACCGCTTCCTCCACCATAAAATTCTGTTCTGCCTTCTTCTGGAGTCGTGCCTCATCGAAAAGTTGTCGGAGCACCACCACCCACCGGAAAATCTTCCACAGACCACTAGGAGTACCTCTATTCAAAAAATTCTAGTCTAAAACAAGATCCATGGACCACAGATCCTTGTATAAACTATTCTAATCTCAAATAAAATATTTATTTGAAATTAAAAGAATAAATGATTGGAACAGTCTTTAAACACAAACCGCCTAACTCGAGGTGGATTGCTGAAGCATCGAGTGCAGAATGATGCCCGCGATGTACTGATTTTCATTCCGACGATGATCGACATTAAAAATGGACACTAGTGATACATTATTTCGTAAATGTGGTAATATGAAAGGATGTGGTTCCTCCTACATGTGAACCACCAATGGGAGGAAGAGGATGATGTAGGATTTCTTTTTTTAATCCTTTTCTCCACTTAATTCCCCAGAGACACACCTTCATCCAAAACACCCAACACATACAAATATATATCACACCTAAGGTAAACATGACATTCTGAACACAAAAACGGTTTTAGAAATTCGATTAGAGAGTCCTTTTAGATTTTATCAGACCTCACTTCCAAAATTAATTAGTTTAATTTATTTATGAAAACAATGTTGATAACCTTTTCTACAATTGGACAATGCCTACAAAGGTTATACCCTACCTATTGTAATCGACACACTTTAGAAGCAACCATGTTCTTAGATTTTGGATCCAAGATACCTTTTAAGAGATAACTCATTTAATCCACATTCATAGTTTATTAAATACACAATTTTTTATAATATTTATTATAGGCATACTCTGCCAGAAAATCACACGTCTTCTTAGAGATTATCGCTAGATTTATTCGTAGGAATATTCCAAAGGCTGAGAGGGGAAAACTAGAGTCTATACACCACATCATTCCCACACAATTTTAATAGTTATGAACAAAATATTTTCTTAATTAATTGCAAGTGAACCACATTTATTGATGTTCTCAATGAATTAACAACATTATCATATAACCATTATATTCCATGAGATATAACCCAATAGGATAAAATGTTGATGAAACTCATCCTTTGATGAAGAGTGTAGATGATAGTTATATAAGAGAATATGGTCCTTTCCTGTTAGGTTTTGGATTAACTTGTGATTATTTCATGATAGTCAAGGCTCTTCTCTTTCCAAATATCATTCATCGCTTGATGAAGTAGGTAGAACACTGTTAGTTATTCATACGTCCTCATGTGGTATTTGTGCATCCACTAATAAATGTTCTTATAGTAATGGTATGATATATTCATACAATAATCCTTGGGACCATTATCATGTTTTCCCCATAGAATAATAATTTAAATGCTACTAAAATTTGATTCTATAATATCTACTATTTTTTTGGATACTCCTATATTTATTATTCGTGAAGATAGATTCTTAAATGTTATTGGTTTTCCACTTCTACCAATGAACAAATGATTCAAAAAAATGCATGAAATTATACTATCACTAGATGGGTGTGGATTTATATCCCAAATAATAATGAAAAAGATTGAAATATAAAATTAAGAAACCCCCATTATTCCATAATCTCCATATCACTTCCCAGAAATATTTTCGTAGACCTTCCCCAAATTATGAATGAGTGTTTTCTATAGATCTAGTCCCTAGATAACATCCTACCACAAAAATAATACATTGAACATATTTTTTCATGTTTTATTATTTATTGATGAAGTTATAAGATATATTGGACAACTGTTTTTTCCATCATAGTGAGTCTCCATGGGGATATGCTATTTTATTTTTTATGATGGATTTATGAGATTATATGATGATTATAAAGAAATTAATGATCCTAAAATTAATAATATATATCCATTTATATATATTGATGATATATTTGACCAAATTATGATGATTTATATTATTTGATTACAAAATTAAGAACAACATATTGTCAACATAGTGATATAATTGAGGATATTTTAAATCCTACTATTTGAAAAAGTTATAGACTTTATGGATTTTTACTAATTCCATTAATTTTGGAGATGCAATTTTATTATGAATTAAATAAAAATTTTCTCTATAGATTATCTCAAAAAAAAATCTCATAGAATTTTTTGATAATGTTATTATTTATTCTAAAAGAATATATGAGCAAAAATACTGTTTGGGGATTTTTTTTAAAAATAAATATAAAAGAAGGGATATTCAATGTTCAGTAATTATGAATTATTGATTTTGAAGATATATTTCTTAAGGAAGTTTTCCACCATTAATTTTATTTATGTTTATCATGAACCAACCCGAGTTAACCCTGAACCAGTCACCATACTTGATCCGTGGAAAGGCCCAAAGAGAATTCTCGGTCCCGACATGTTGGAATCTAATGTTATGAATAAACAAAGTATAAGAGGGATTGATTTTTTCCCAAAAATAAATATAAAACAAGAAGAAAAAAAGTACCATTATTTAAATAAAAATGACATGATTATATTTTACACACGATCTGAAAATTTAAAACAAATACACAAAACAACTAACCATATAAAAAGACAACACTATCTCTATGTGACCTCACTGGTCACTCTACAACACAACAATCAATCATAACCCAAGGAAACTAATATCAAGATCAAAAAATCATGATGGATAAAAATAAAAAAGAACTATAGGAGGGAGTATTAGAACATAATAAGAAATTCTGATAATCTATTCCCAATAGACATCCTTTAAAATAAAATATTAATTCCTATTTTGAACTAAAATATACAAAATTATGTTTTTTTGACATATTTTATTTAAAAAAGTACAAATCATTTCCCTTATATATTTCCAAAACTATGTTCATTCCATTAGTGCGACATTGGTATTTTCAAGGGGAATGTGAGGTTTATATTTTTCTGATTTTACAAAATGGAAATAATACTTTTCATTGAAAACTATTTTTCATGATACATACTAAAATAAAAAATCGCATTCAAAGAAAAAAATTACACAAGAATTCATTATCGTAATCACAAATAAGGGAAATGTATATAATCATTTAATTATCAAATTCATATCTATACGAAACAATGAAACAATATACATGCAAGGACCTTGGAGTTCAAAAATAATATAGAAGAAAACAATACCAGAGACCCCATCTATGGTAACATGCCATTGACAATGAGATCAATATACTCAATACGCTCAACCACCCATTATCTAGAAAAACTAAGCGCAAATCACATAGGAAAAACCCAATATATCTACCTACTTTGTGCCACCAGTCAGTAACATGACCTACCAATGGAGCAATCAATCATATAAAATTCTATCAATGTATCAAGTTGCCATGTCTCAAATATTTAATGGGTTTGAGACAATTTATCTCAGCTAATCATGCCATCACAATATATATATATATATATATATATATATATATATTTTAATAATTATCAATATGTATAACCCTAAGTAACTCTTAGGACCGATCTCATGGCACATAACAAACGGAACATAAATATTACATCCCAAAGTACTCTAAAATTTAATCACAATTATTGAAAAGTGAGGAAAAACCATCAATTACATACCCATACTAGGAATGAGAACATCAAAATGATGTTTTCCGTAATAATAAATTTCCCCATTTTCAAAATTTTTCAAAATAGGCCTTTAAGCGCTTCAAAAAAACAAGATTTATCAATGGTAAAGATTTCACTTTTCATAGAGAGGAGGAATAACACTATTTACAGAATCCAAAAATTTATATAAACCCCTAAAAACATTGAAGGTATATGTTCATAACAAAAAAAAGTTCATCAAAAATTACAAATGGTCCATTCACCATAATCTCTCTCCAAATTACACTTAAATCCAAAAATCATTAATTAATAAGGCCAAAAACCACTTTGTAAACAATTTATGTGAACCAAAATAAAATTTATATTTCTGAAAATATAATTATAAATCCAAATAAATCTTTTTATATCATAAATAACCCATCAAATCCAATAAAGAAATTTATTGAACACATAACATTCAACAATTAATAGAATAATATCATTTAAAAATCAAAAAATTATAAAAACCCAATTTTTATGCTATAAATTTATTCAAGATACTATAACATGTTTTAGACATCATAAACCTTGTGTGGAAGCTATCAAAACATTTTATCAAACATGGGGTGCACACATTTTTAACATAACAAAACTATTTTTTCATAAAACAAGGCATAAACCACTAGTTTGCACATCAAAAACATAAACCAATGGTGGAACAACAAGACATAGAATATATATATGGTGGGAACTGAAAGAAAAAACGTGAACTATAAATTATAAAGGAAGTGAAACAATAAACTTACCTCAAAAACCATGGAGGAATGAAAACGCGCCACCAATGAATCTTCCACGACAGTTTCAAACCGCTAAACCTATGAAGACCATCGCTAAAAGAAAAAACCCCCCATAAAAAATTGGGGAAAACAAAACCTAGTATGATGATGACTATGGGAGAAAGTAGAACCAATTAAAATAGGATGAGGAGGATGAGGTAGTGGAGAAGAGAAGGAAAATTACCTTGGAATCTAGCAAACCCTTTAAATTCACTTAGATATACAACATGGGAGGAGGAGGATGAAGGGTTTGAGAAGAAAGGGAGAGGCCTCTCTGTGTAAAGATGAACCAGGGGAAGCAATTTTGGGTGTATTTGAGTCTAAAAGTATAAGGGTAGTTTAGGAAAATTTTATTTTTTTTAAATTTTGATTAGTTCCACATGTTTAGACCGCACAATTTAATATACCTTGTAGAAACCATGAGGAAGCCATGGGGACCGAACGCACAGTCACCCTGGATCGGCCGCATGGCCATGATCCAACTATTTGGTATATTTTATACTACTTCATGGTTACCTAGGATTTGTTGTACGGTTTATCAATCTGTGTGCCAAACCATACACAACCCCATTAAAATCCAAAATTATTGAATTTATCTACAAATTCCCAAATGAACCAAGGATCAAGCCTAAGGAAATGACTAGAAAAATAAATATCATAAAAACTACAAAATCGTTACTCATAGAACCCATGAACAATAATGATATCCCTAATGAGTCGGAATATAAGAGAAAACATGGAAAAAAAGGTGTCGTATTGTTATCCCTTCAAAGATTAAATTCATATAATAATGGTCCATGTATTTTTTCAATGATTAAGATATATAGTAATATAGGTCTACCAATGTACTATTTCTAATTCATGCATAATTATTCTTGGATTTTTATACCCACCAAACTATATAAAATAATTATGGTTTAGATTTGAATGGGTAATGCAGTGTTAAAGGATCATCTTGGAGGTAAATTAATGTTTGGTTATTATGCCTTTAAAACTATTAACATTTCGGGGTGGAGGATTTTCCATATATAGTGATGATAAATGAATGGTTTTTTTATTTTATTTAAAATGTTACATTTATATAATATGAATATGTATAATTTAATATTAAAAAATAGAATTTTCTTAATCCAGATTTAGAACTGACTATAATAACATTTTAATTGAAAAATTTCAATTATTATCAATATATAAAAAATGATAGAGAGAGATATATATATATAGACTAATAAATTATTTAAAATATATTATGGTAAATGGATTTAAATATGAGTTATTGAATATGACTTGAGCTATTGTTGGATTACATTTTCACTATCCATTATAATCATGGAAAGGGGAATATGATATATCAATTATTGGCTCTAAATTATTTTTGCTGTTATTATACACTAAGGATAAAAATAATTTATAATCAATTATCTTATGTGTATGTATTATGGAATAAATAAATATTAAACGGACTCATATATTTCTTATTTGGTATCTCAACCGTAGTTACATGATAATATAAAGAAAATACAGTGGGATAATGATAGGTATCTATAGAAAATTTAAGTTATAATAGAAAATAAGTTTCTCAAGTCAAATATTAAAAAGGATGGATATATTTATTTTAAAAATGAATACGATTTAATAATATTCTATATTGAAGAAATAATTACTAGATGATTTAGAAAAATTATATATTTTATATATATCTTATGTTCCCTAAGATGTATAGATATCATTAGAAGATCTATTTTAGGGATAAATACATTATGATGTCTTTTTATATATTATATCCAAAACAAATGGATGTTACACAAATATATTATAAAAACAATTCCTGTTCCACTTTGGAAGTCAAAAAATATCATAATGGATTTTATCACTAGACATCTAATAACATCTAAGGTGAAAAATAATATATGGTTAATATTTTTTCAATTGAATAAGTCATATCATTTTATTTTTATAAGAGAAGATACCTCCCATGAAAAACAATATAATATTTACCGAAATGTTGTAAGGACTCAGCCATAAACATTACCTATTATTTAGATAAGTTATAATTTTACATTCATTCACATTGAGAATCATTTTAGGGTTATAGATTTAGATAAATATTCCATAACTCATATATAAAAACTCAAATATTACAATGTATACAATTTTTCCCACTATCCATTTTCAATAGTGAAAAATATATTTAAAAAGAAACATGGTTTCATTTAATTTTTAATCTACATAACATTTCTTTGATCCCATGCATGACTTCTTTTATTCCTGTGAAAAAAATTTCAAACTTTAGAAGATCATAAAAATTTCAATAAGGGATACACAAATATGGAAAATTTTTAGTCTTCAAAAAACATGACAACCATCGATGATTTATCATAATGTAATACATTTACATTTTAGGAAGTATTAAATACACTTATCTAAATATAAGTTCACAGGTTAACCTTTTTAAATCAAATTATTACCTTAAAACACATAGATAAGAGCATATAACATATAAAGGTAATATGTGACAAAATCCTATATAGATGGAATAACCATATTGTCATCTTCCACACATATCACTCTTACAAATGTAATATCCACAGGGAAGTCTTCCATACCCAATGCATTGGTAGTTAAAACGTATCCACCCTTCCTTGGTTTAACACAGAACCACCCATCATTGTATTATCACATAACCACTCATATTTGGTTTATCACGTAACCATCCAAAATTTTTTATCACATAACCTCCAACCATATTTCCTAGTACAATTATTAAATCATAACACATAAAATATTTCAATTATCAGCATTTCACTTATAAAATATCATTTTAAATCATGAAAAATGATTTTATGAAATTGAAATGGTTAATAAACATTAAAAATAAATTTAAATACCAAAACACCAAAAATGTTAATATGGTATTTATTTTCCTTTTAAAAAAATTTAGGTTTATAGTTGAAGCCAAATATGAAATATTGGTTATGGCGGCAGAGATGTCTTTCTCACCACATACTTAAAAAACTGTTCTTCTTTCATTCTGTAAAGAATGTAAACCACTTCATATAAAAAGATTCATTTTGAAAACCAGTTTAATTAAAATAAATGGAAAAGGGGTCGATTATACACCATATTAAATAATGTTCAGAATTACATGAAAATATGTCTCAATGAATTGATTTTGAGACAATCTTCTTTACCTTGAGTTTGATTCATCATGCATGTTCCTTATTCTACATAAATAATAAATATATGATAATTTATACATTCTACAAAACCATTTATTATTTATTATTCCGTTTATATCATTACCTACCATGTTTTAGTTATTGGTTAAATTTTTTAATTCATGTCGCACATTTTGTGGATATTTGGTAGTTGAGTCATAAATGAACATGGTTTGAAGTCAATATTCCATTTGGTCATAAGTAATTATTCTCCAGAATAATATTAAAAAAAATATTATCAGTTTTATACATAAATTATACCTTTAAATCAAACCATGGTATGTGGTTTTGAAAAATTAATAATGTTATAATCTTGGAGATGGTATTCCGTACATACACATGAGTAACGTTTTCCATTTTTCATTGATCATTATGGAAAGAAGTTAAGTATTATTTCAAATTTTCAGAATGATAATATCATAATTAACTTCATCTTAATATATTAAATATATTTATATATAAATCATAGAAGTGATATAGTGAATAAAAATGAGTGACATTGATTCGTGGAGGAGATTTTTCACACTTACGCACGAATGAAGTAATCATTTTTATTTGCATGGAATTTAATAATGTAACTGATTTATTATTATCTTATAATGATTAATATGTCTTGAATATTACTTTTGAAAATTAATTCCATTATTATAATCTATCATGGGAGATTGTTAAAAAAATAATTAGATAGGTTCATAGAGGTGATAGTTCACACATACTCATGAACGATTAATTCATTTTCCATTTAATGGAAATGGAGATGGATTTAGGTAATGATAGTATATTGATAACATATCAGTGTATTGAGTATAATAGAGTTATTATTTAATATAGGAAGAAAAATATTTTATAGAAGTGGAAGAATAATTAATATAGAAAAACATAAAAAATGATACCTCTTCTTCAGTTTATCACTTTTGACGAACACAATAACAAATGTAAAGAATGCGTTCTAGCTAAAATATGTCTTCATGAATGTAGTGAGGGATTCTATGAAGGGGTTTGGGTAGAGTTTAGAAGAACCAAAATGTATTATATGTGTGGGTAACAGAGAGGAATGGGTTAATTTTTATTTGAGAGGGGCGGGGAACCATTTAATACTCATAAATTATTAAATTAATATAAATTAATTATTACAAAAATGACTCAAATTTGAGTTATATTGAATATAAGATGAATATGGTTCTTAATAATATCATCCAATAATTTTTATACATGTATTTTTTTATTCTAAACATTATCTTTTCTATTCATCCTTAATTAATCTATTTTAATTATAATTGTGGTTACAATTTTTTAAATATTAAGAGGATATGAATTTTAGATATATGGGTTAAATTCTCAATTAATGTACAAATAATAAAAATTTATACATTATCATAATAACTTTTTTACTTTTAAATCGTATTATTATTATTATTATTAATTTAATTTGAACATTTATTTTATAAAATATAAATTTTTTCAATTTTGTTAAATAAAATCAAAACCGAGAGATAAATTAGAAAGAAACATTATATAGACTTTTAATATTTCATATCCACCTATAAAATTCATGTAGTACCATAAATAATTTAAATTATATTAATTTTAATAATTATCATATCATTTATTTAATATTTCAATTAATAAAATAAATATTGTATAACTATTAAGTTAGTATTTATGATAATGATTTGATCAATAAAATTTATAAAAAATACCCATGATGTATGTAAATAAATAATATTTTATAGATTATTTATTATAGAAGATATATAATATATCTCATAATAATAAAATTATTATACTTATAATAAATAAGAGGGTGACATGTTGTCACTTTATTTTGTTTAAATAATATTTATATTTCTTTCATGGAAATAAGTTAATTAAATGAGTAAATTATGATAATTAGGTGATAAGGGTCATATTTTATTTATCCAATTTTATTTTTTAATTTGTTAGGGTTATTTTATTATCCTTATCATAGTAATTATAACCCAAATTTACCTGATTTACCTTTAACTGAGGAAAATAAAAATTACCAAAGTTACTATTCATAAAATTCTAAAAAATAAAATAAACCTATTTAAAAATTTTGACCCAATGATTCAAGATAAAAAATCCAGTTTTCAAATTTTAAATCCCATAATTTATAGTAATTAATTTTATTTTAATCCTAATTGTTATGAAAAGGAAAGATGTTTTCAAATTTACAAACAATCAAAATATTGGCATGCATTTATATATATTTTCAATATGAAATTTCATCTAATGAACCAAATTTGATTAAATGATAAAAATAATAAAATTATAATTTAAAAACAATAAAAAGTTTAATATAACAATCTAAAATGAATAGATGAAAATATATTATTGAATTAAAATGTATAAATTTTCACTATTCATTACAGTATGAATTTTATCAAAATAATACAAAAAATTCATCCAAAATATATTTTGATGTCCATATTCCAAATAAGAAGTTAATGTAGTCAAATATAACTTATTAATGGATCAAAAATAGATTTAAAATAGGGTCTCCATCAAAATATGGTGAAATTACAGTTAAAAAAATTAGAGATTTTATACCAAAAAATGAATTTATTCTTATTTTATGCCCATAAATTTTAGTAGAAGAAAGTAAAAACATTTAATAAACATGTGTAAACATATAATAGTTTGTTATATTAATTCCCACGAACACGACATCTAGGCGATAACAACCATTTAAAATATTTATATTCAAAATTTATTTTTTTGGTATAACTCGACCTTGTGTGCAATATATGATTTTAGAGAAACACATTGTTGTCTTTTGGGTATTATATTAAACATTTTTCCCCTTTAAACTAAAATTAATAAATAATTCCTAAATATTAAATGTATTAAATTTTATTATTCTATTATTACATGGGATTTTACATCCTTCCCCACTTTTAGAAATTGAATCCTCAAAATTTTATTCCCTTATCAAATAAGTGGGGGTATTTTACTTCATAGAATTCTCAAATTTCCAGGTTAAATCTTAAACCATATGGTTTTCTACAAAACCTTAACATGATGAATCATCTTATCCCGCAACATCTACTCTATATAGTCATTAATCTAGACTAGATATTCCTCATAAGAATGATTCTCTTCTACTAAAGTACTTTTAGTCTCCAAACATGAGATGTATCTAATATATAATTTCTTAACATTGAAACATGAATAACATTGTGTCCCTGGGATAAAATCAAAGGTAAATACACTTTATATAAAATAGATCCAACTTTCTCCAATATTTCATATAGTTGATTAAACTATGGACTAAACATAGACTTTATACCAAAACAAATAACACTTTTCCATGGAGAAACATTGAGAATGCCATTATCTCGAACACCAAATGAAAGATCCTTCCTTCAGTTAGCTATATAAATTTCCTAACTACATTGATCTATCTTCATGTGTATCTAAATTAAATGAAATTTTTTCTTCCATTGCTTCTACCAACTATGGCCCCATCTGTATCCTTTCACAAACTTCATCCAAAAAGACGGAGTTCTATATTCCTTTCCATATAACACCTTAAATGGTCCCATCTGTATATTAGAATGAAAACTACTATTATATGAAATCTCAACCAAATAATAATGTTGATTACAATTTCCCTGGAAATCCATTTAACAGACACATAGTATATACACCAAAATCTTAATTATTCTATCTGATTTCCCATTTGATTGAGGATGAAAATCAGTATAGAAACTTAATTCAATACCCAACGAATTCCAAAGTCCTTTTAAAAACATATAAGTGACCATAGGATCACGATAAAATACAATGGATATGGGAACTCCATGTTACTTGAATATCTCTTTTATGTGCAATCGATAGACGGATTATCACGAATAGGAATAAAATGAATAGATTTTGTCAATCAATCAACAATAACTCAGATCCCATTTTTACCTCAAGAAGTATTTGGTAATACCTCCCTGAAATCCATGTATATATTTTCCCATTTCCACTCTAACACTAGAAAAGGATGAATCATCCCATTAGGTAACTACAACACTATATAAACCTGTTTGAAATTCAAGCATATTAGGGTAAAGTCAGCAATATCTCTTTTAATTCCATCCCTCCAATAATACTCAAGAAGATCTTTATATATATTAGTTATGCCTAAATGAATTAAAAATAGAGAACTATGAACTTTAGATAACTAATATTTCTTCAACTATGAAGCACAAAAAATAGATAGTCTATTTCTAAGCCTCAAAACACAATCATTATCAAAGTTAAATTATGGTAACTTAGGCTTCTGAACCAATAAATCATTTTTGACAACTCACTACCTTATTTCTACATTTTCGTAATTATGTCTAATATATATGATTTCACTAACACCTGAAACAATAAATAGGAATTTCCTATAATAAATACAAACAACACAAAATTAGTTAAATAATTAACTAATGATCATGTTCAAAAAAAGAATAGTTAATGTATAATTACTTTTTCGAATCAAATAATCAATCAATTTATTTTCATTTTTATATATGGTATTGAATCATGAAATCATAATATTTATTTAATTCCAGTCATCTCCTCTATCTCATATTCAATTTTTTGTGATTGAATATGCACTTCCAAATTTTTTGATCATAATATATTTTACTATTAACTCTATACAAATGATTCCTCTAAATTTTTAATGAAAGAACATGAAAAGATAATTCAAAATTTTATGTAGGGTAATTTAACTCAGGTGGTTTCAATATACCTGAAACATAAGAAATTACCTGATTATTATAAATTATGAAAAAACAACCTCTTTTCATTGATGAATAACTATACATAACAAATTCACCATTCCTGGAAAGAAGGGGAAAACATGAGAATTTACCAATATTCTTTTTAGTTCCTAAAAACCATCATCACATTTTTTTGCAGATGAACTTATCTACCTTACATTTTAACATAGTTATTGGGAATTATATCTTAGAAAAGTTTACAACAAACCTTCAGAAATTACCTGTTAATATAGCAAAACAATAAATCTCTACGATATTGGTAGGTATTGGCCTCCCTTCAACAAATTGTATTTTATAAGGTTCAAAATTATTCCATATTTAGAAGAAATATGACCAACGAATGAAATTTATTTCAATCAAAATCACTCTTAATAAACAATCCATAATTTTTTTTTATTTTAAGGTTTGAAAAACATTAATTACATGACTTATTTCTTCCTCCTAGATTTTAAAATATACCAAAATATCATATGAAAACACAAGCACAAACTAATCCAAAAAATGATGAAAGAATTCATTCATGGAGTTCATACATATATAAGGGTAATTATATTACCCAAAAGGAATAACTACAAACTCATAATGCATATATCGCATTCATAGAGTTATCTTTTGAACTTCATCCAACTTCAACTTCAGGTAATAGTACTCGTACCACAAAAAAATCATAAACAAATACAAAGCCGCATGGAGCTTATCAAAAAAATAAATAAAATGAGGAAATTGATACTTGTTCTTAATAGTGATTTTATTCAAGGATCTATAATCAATATGAAGTCTCATAGAACAATCACTCTTTTTAATAGATTAAGGAGGAGTAACCCATAGTGATGTGATAGGTCAAATGAATCAATTCTCAAGAACTAATTGCATCTATTTTTTAAATTACACTAATTTTACATAAGATATTCGATAACGGGGTTTATAAATAGGCATAAAATCAGGCAGTAATTCAATTATAAATTCAACCTCTAGATTAAGAAAAATACTAGGAAAATCATTAGGAAAGAAATCTGTAAATTTATTCACTACCATAATGTCACTAAAACTATTTATTTATTTTCAATAACATGATCTAGATAACATTCAATATCATAATTAATCAATCTCTTAGCTTCTTGGTTTGTTATCAATGGTATGAAATCATTGAATAAAAAATTATTATCTTTTTAATCTACTTTATCATGATAAAATAATATTCAATCAATACCCAAAATGATATCAAATTCAACTATGATAGGTTCAAAATGATTTTCATGAACAACCATTCCACTAATGATAATAATAATATTCCCATAAATTTTGATTTCTTAAAAACTTTACCTCAATGTTTTTAAGAAATGTTTGATATCCCATTCTTGAGGCGATATATCCAATTTACTTGTAATGCCCTCAGAAATGAAAGAATGTAAAGATCAAGAGTCAAATAGAGTATTGGAATATTTTAAAATAACCAATAACATACATGCAACGACTTTTTTTGGGTCCCATATCAATCACCGCATAAGAAAATGATTATTCTATGACCCTTATCATTAAATATTACTGGTTTCCACCTTGGTTAATCATACATGGACACACATTGGCACAATTACCCAACTCTTTGTAACTATGACATCTTACCAACAACATTTCATTTTTTCGTGGTCATCTCTCTTATAGTCCTGAGAAATATGACCAACCTTACCACATCAGAAGCACTTCCCAATCAATAAGAGACATTCTCCGTATTTTTTTATCACACATTACACATGATAGAAATTTAGCTTTCTTACCTATAAAATCATTGATGAATTATTTACCCATGAATACCAACTAGATATCTTCATTTACCTATTTTTGTGAATAAATTATCATTTAATAACTCCATTTATACCTTTATATCACTTTGGAGAAGTTTCTCATATATTTTTAACACATAAGAAGATAATTTTGTTATATATTTATGCTAAAATCCCATATAAAACAAATTTTTTGTATTATCAATATCTCAGATAAACATTTTGACGTACCATGAAAAACGTGTGATATTTGCTTCACACACATCCACATAATCTTCTTCTTTTTGACTCAATTCCATGAATTTATTTTCTATACTAAGTCGAAAATCCTCAAGAAAATATTTCTCAAGGAAGACATTCTTAAATTCATCCCATTTAGTGGAATCAATCTCTTCACATCCTCTAATATTTTTAATCATTGACTACTACTAATCAGCTTCAGCTTTCAAATAAAAAAGATTAAGACTAACAACTTAATTTTCTGAACACAACACTACGTCAAATTTTTTTTCTAGTGATATAATCAAACCATCGTCTAGGACTATGTGACATGATTCTCTAAATGGAGGGGGACATTGCCTCGTGAAATGTTACACTACCAATAAAGTTCTCTATGGTTGATCTGGTTGATCTCGTGCATGGACACCACCACCATTTAACAACTGAGTAAATTGATATATTTATACAAAAAACTATTCAATTTCAATTGTGACATCCAAGATTCTAATTTGGAAGGTTTTTTCCCTCGGTATTCCTTCATTACATAATTAGCCAGTTTTCTCTATAGAAAACCATTCTGAATACATATTCCATGTATGAAAAAAATTTAAGAATCTTCAAATTATATATCATTTCAATTTGTGAATAAAGTAAAAAACATTTATAAATGTTCAATTAAAAATAGTCTAACTCTAAAAGTTATTTAAATTGACTACTAATACCAACTGTAACACCAAGACCTTGAACATTACTTAATATTGAGTTATGTCAATAATTTGACTTTCACTCACATCGATGATATTTTTTGGTTTTGATATTTGTATAATTAGTACATTAATCAAACATAACAACTCAAATATTACAAAATATACACTTCCTCACACTATCCATTTTTTTTATAAAACAAACAATGTTTAAAAGAAACGAGGATTTATTTCATGATTAAACATAATAACTTCTCTTTGAACCCATCCTTAACACTATTTATATCAACAACCAGTAAAGTAACATTTAAAAACATAGGATGTGAATAAAAATATTAGTAAAGGATAAAAAAGGGAAACTATTAATCTTTCAAAAACATGTAATCCTTGAATAAATTATTATAAAGTAATACTTTTCACATTTAAGAAGTAGTAATTACACTTCACTAAATATAATCTCATTACTTACCCTTTTTTTAATCAGAATACTACCTTAAAACCAATGTAAATAAATATATGACATATAAAGGTAATTGGGAACATAATCATAATTAAATGGACTATCGATATAGTTGACTTAAACAAATATCATTATTATAAATTTAATTACCATACATCTGACTTCCATACCCAATGCATTGGAGGTTATAACATAACCACCAATCCTTGGATTATCATGGAACCACCAGTCCTTAGATCATCACATATCTAACCATATTTGGTTTATCACATAACCACATATATTTGGTTTATCAGGTAATCACCCGTCAAATGTCCAAAAAGCATTATATAATCATAACACCTAAATAATTGTATTTATCAACATTTCAATCATAAAATTTCATTTTCCATAAAAAAATAATTCCATGGTAATGAGATAGTTAATCAACTTTCAAAATCTATTCAATACCAGAAGCCCCAAGAAGGTAATATGGGCTTTATTTTCCTTTTAAAAATATTAAGGCTTTTATAGGAAACCAAATATCAAATAATGGTTATGGTGGTGGAGAAGGCATGGTATCTATATACATTAAAAACATTCATTTTTTAGTTTTATAAAGAAAGTAAAATAGTTAATATAAAAGCATTCCTTTTGAAAACCTTCTAAATGATATTAAAATTCAAAGGGGTTTATTATACACCTTATAAAATAATTTTTTTACAACATCAAAATATGTATCAATGAATGGAGATTAAGATGAAGTCCTTTACCTATTGTTTGATTAATGATGTATGTTCCCTGTTCTTACTGAATAAAAAATGTCGGTTAATTTATATATTCTTTAGAAACATTTAATTTTTATTATTCCTTTTATATCATTAATTACCATGTTATAATAAATAGTTAATAATTTCAGTTCATGTTGGCAATTTTTTGGATATTCGATACTTGAGTCCAAAAAATGAAACCGATTTGATGTCAATATTCTGTGTGGTCATAAGTGCTCCATATCCAGAATAATATTGATGAAATTATTATCTTTATATATCATAAATTATTCCTTTAAATAACCACATTAAGTGTTTTAATTAATAATTAACAACTTTATAATCACGGAGATGGTAAGTTGTACGTACGCATGAGTAACATTTTCCATTTTCCATTGATCGTTATGGAAAGAAGTTAGGTTATATTTTAACTATCTTGAATTATAATAAAATAATTAATTTTTTCAACAATTTACATATACTTATATATATCATACAAGAGATATAAGGAATAAAAATGAGTCACTACACTTTGTGGAGATGATAGTTCATCCATACGCACGAACAATGTTATTATTTTTATGCACACATAAAATAAGAATGTAATTGAAATATTATTATCTGAAATGAATAATATGTCATGGATATGACATGTGAACATTAATAAAATTATTATAACTTGTCATGAGATATAGTTATGAAAAACAAATTAGATTAGTTTATGAATGCGATAGTTTCCAAGTAAGCCCAAATGATTAATTTCATTCCCCATTTAATGGAAGTGGAGATGGATTTAATTGATGATATTATCATTATAAAATTTTATTATATTTTTGATACATAATCAATTACTTGATCAGGGATTAATAAAATGTTATGGAAGTGGGAGGAGATGTAATATAGATATACATAAAGAAAACTATACCTCTTCATCAGTTGATCACCTTTGAAGAACACCTTAATACCTCTATGAAAGGTATCCAGCCAAAACTAAGGAAACAAAGAATGTGGAGATGGATTATTGGAAAGGATTTGGGTAGATATTTTTTGTTCCAAAAGTTTTTGGAAGTGTGAGTAATATAGAAGAATTTGTGCCTTTTTTGTAGGATAGGGGAGGGGAACCCTCAGAAACTCTTAAACTATTAAATTAGTATAAATTAATTTTTAATTCTAATTGACTAAAACCTGAGTTATGTAGAATTTAAGATGATTATGGTTCTAAATAATCTCATCCAATAAGTTTTATAAATGTATTGATTTTATTTTAAACCTTATTTTTCGATTTATAGTTAATTAATCTATTTTAATTTTTTTGGTGGTCACATCATTTTAAATATTAACATGATATAAATTTTACTTATATGGAGAACATTTCCCATAAATAGACACCTTATGAAATTTTATACTTTATTATAGTCACTTTTTAATTTTAAAATATTTTTTATTTATTTAAATAATTAAATAAAATATTGTTTTCATAAAATATCAATTTTGTCAATGTTGACACTATTCACTTCATTAAATATATATAAAATACAAACCAGAGAGATAACCTGAAAAACCCCATTTAGTAGACTTATAATATGTCATATTATACTAAAAAATTTATATATTACAATAATTTATAGTAATAAGTTTATTTATAATAATTTTCATACCATTTACTTGATATTTATATTAATAAAATAATTAATCTACCACTGTACTGTTAGTATATATGGTTATTATTTAATATCTAAAAATTATAAATAAATTCACATTATATATTTAATTTCATTATATTTTGGGATTCTATTTATTATCAAACATATATTATATTTATCACTCTATGAAATTATTATACTTATAAGAAACAAGAGGGTGACATGTTTTCTCTTTCTTTTTTTTAATAATATTTATATCACTTTTAGAGAAAAAATACATTAAATGATTCAATTATGATATTTAGGTGTTATTGGATGAATTTAATCCATTCAATAGTATTTTAATTAATGTTATTTTAATTTTATTATCCCTATCATATTATTAATTACCATAATTTACCAGATTTACCTTTAGCCGTGGTAAATAAAATATAGCAAATTTACTATTCCTAAAATCCAAAAAAATGATCCTATTTACATAATTTGTACCCACAGATTCCAAATATAAAATAAATAATTAAAAAATTATAACACAAAATATGTAGCAATTATCTTAGAATTAAACCCTGTTGACAAAATGTGAAAATGAGTTTTTAAAATTAAAAACTATGAAAAGATTGACATGCGTTTATATCAAATACCAATGTAAAATAACTTCTAATGAACAAAATAGGATTAAACTATAAGTAAAAGTAATTATAATTTAATACCTATTAAAAAATAATCCAAAAAATATAAATAAAATAGATAAAAAAAAGTTCTGTATTAAAATGTTATATTTTTACTATTCATTAAAATGTGAATTTTATCAGAAAAATACCAAAAAATTATCCAAACCCAATTTTGATGACCCTCTTAAAAAGTAGTTTATTTTATAAAATATAAATTATTAATTTGATGAAAACATGAATTAAAATGGGTTCTCCAACAAAAGTAAGTAAAACTACTTTTTATAAAATGTTAGAGTCTCTGTGCCAAAAATTGGATTTGTTCTTATTTTATGACCATAAAATTTATTTGAAGAAAGTAAAAACATTTAATAAAATCATGTAAACATAAATTAGGTAAATATGATCATTCTTTATAATACAATTACTAGAAGATATGTCTCATTTATAATAATAACATTAAGAATGTATTATTTATTGTCATAACTCAGCCTTTTGTGTAACATAAGATTTCAAAAAAAAAATCATTATTGTGGGTATAGTATAATATCAGAAATAGTTCAACATTTATAGTAAAATTAATATATAATTCATAAATATTAATAGATTGGAAAATTTTCTTATTCTATAATTACCTAGGATGTGACAAAGGCATTAGTAAGGATTCATGGTGGACCACTATTTATTTTCAATGATCATGATTTAAGGTTCATCATTAAATTTTAGAGATTTAATTAAAGGATATTATGCGCACAAAACATCATAAAAATTCATAACACCATATTTTTTGTTAAAAATATAAATAGTTATCTATATATAATACAAATTTTTATTATACTATTTCTCTGATTTCCATGAGAACTCTTATCAACACCTTCTAATGGTGAAGTTCGCATATAATAGTAGCTACTATTCATGAATTAATATAGATCCTTATTGAGATCTCTATGGAATTAAATTACAAACTATATCTTATATGAAAAATGTTTGAGAGGGGATGTTTTAGGGTTTTATGCTAATTCATGGGGATCTAATGAAGGTAATGTTTTTCTAATAAAAATCATATAAGGTAAATTATAATGATGTATGCATATAAACTACATATGAATTTACTATTTTAGGTTAGTGATTGAGTTTTCTAAAAAAAATTACACTAAATGTTCATCATGTGATTTGGATTAAAGGGAATGTTTAAATCAGGGAATGTTGGTCCATTTGTACTATTGGGATGAATAAGGACAATGTATTAGTTATTAGATTTACCCCTAAATTATTCCCTGAAACAATATATATTTCACGAATATTTATCAAGGATGTATAATCTTGAAACATACCATATAATTCATGTATATAAAATAAAAATGGATGATGATATATCACACAAATAGGTGATTGTTATTAATTTTGACTATATGGATAATGCTCTTCCAAACCAAGAATCTAGATTGGTGAATGTGCTTTGGAGGAACCAAAAGATTGTGGAAGCTATATGAGACCCTAATGGAATAAAAATGTACTCAAATATTTTTAGTAAATCATGTTTGATTTTAAATTATTATAATAAAAGTTTCTGATGGGGAACAGTGTAATAACCATTAAAAATAAAGGAATTAATATATCAGAAATAATAAATATGAAATATTAAATATTAATATAGAAATAATATGATCTATTTATGAATGAATATATACTAGGAAGATTTTTAATAAAATTACAATATAATAGTCAATTAACTCATATTCTTTAACAAACATCACAATAATAACTAGCTAAATATGTAAACAAATAATAAAAGTTATATGTTATATATTATAAGAAAAATAATAAGTTCTATTTGATGGAAAGGATTTGTATAATGTTATTATAAGCCTTCATTATTTTGAAAACAAAATTATCCGAACCAGTGCATAATGTCCATTGAGTACTATAACCACGGGGTGTTAAAATCAATGAAAATTTAGTGGTTATAATGTAAAATTTAGGATTTATTTATAGTGTGAGGGTAATCGAATTATTTAATTGGTTCATAGAGAAGAAATTATAACATGGACTTATAGTACAATACCATAAAAACAACATTTATTTTATCTTGAGAAGAATATAAAACAATAATGGGTTACCATAGATGGTATTGATACTAAAAATAATTGAGCAACTTCAATACCATGTTCTTGTTAAAAATCATACTACTAGACTCATCACAATACAACAGAATTGGTAGATTATATTATATAAAATTAATTTAGATTTTATGGTATTAACAATGACTACATCATTAGATCAATTTCGGAACTACTGTCTTGGTATTAATACTCATATTAGATCTATAATGATACTATGACATATAATAATTTCATCCATGGTGTTTTACCACATGTGTTTGTTGAAGATACCATGGTATTGGTAGTAGCCTTCCCATTAGATCCAAAATGATATAATGATAGGAATTATTGGGTTCTTTCACCACATGGTTATTATGATCCATTTTTATACATTAAATATGAATCATTTATTACTATGTATTATTATCTATTATGTGATTTAGTATTTTTCCATGATTTATGGTTTAATATTATTTTATATTATTTCATGATTATTATTTCCCCCATTAAAAATTTTATATATAATTTTTAAATTAGAAGGGAATCAAGTGTATTTTAGAGGTTATAAGAACACCATATTGATTTATTGATATACCAGAATGATATTATAGTATTATTTTCAATGTTTAATATCTTATTTCCCAAATATTATAAATTAAAATTTTTTGGAATAATTTGTATGTCATTAAATAAATGCGAACAAATATTGAAATTGAAATATAAGTGTATTTGTGGGATGTCTCTTGATCAAACACTGGTTACACTTTTACAATGAGAATTATATTGTATAAATATATACAAGGATTTGGGCTCGTTAACAATATCATGTAGTTACTCCTAACTAACAAAATAAATTAGAAAGAGGAATGATGTTTCTGAAGACCAAATCCATTAGATGAAAGTGTTTTTCATATAGGTTATTAATTTCATGGACCCATTTCCAAACTATTATGTTAAAAAAATCAATGAATATTTTGTGCCAATGTCAAAATGAATCGAGGAAGAGGAAACAATAATGAACATGATATTTCTGTTGAATATAATTGTTAAATAAAAATATATTTACTTTTTAATTTATTTAATACTAAGTATTAGTTTTGGAGATAACTTTTTAAACACTATTATATTTTAATTTCTTGATGTTATAGAATATGATACAACATCAAGACCCCATATACCCTCTAATTAGAGGTAATGTGGGATCATTAAACATTAAGAAATAATTTCTTGGATAAGATTAACCACTAAATCATTACTGATTTGAGATAAAATATTGATTATATAATATATTGTTATGAGGTAGCATTTCGATTGATAATAGTTACAATAGAATTTTAATTACTATTCGAAATAACATAAGAACTAAGGGTCACACTAGGAAATATATCTTATTAGGATATTCAGAGACATAATATAGACATATTTTTTTGTAAAATTAATATTATAGTATTTGGATGAACATGAAGAGATCAATATGGATGAATAAGATAGTGACTTGACATGTAATAATAAACAAATCAGTTAAATGGCCAATCATTAGGAGTGATAAAATTTACATTTATAAGAAATGTTTACTTTTTAATTCATGTTTCTGATTGTATCCAGTTTATTTGAAGATGCATTAATCAGGATACTCTATTGAAATATTGTTCCACCCTCATTGAGAAATTAAAATCCCAAGAAAACATAGAAAATAATACCAAATCAAAGGAAAATGATTAAATATATATTTTTAATATTCATATTATGATTTATTTTCCCTCTCATATCCAGCTCATGATTAATGTACGTTAAAATATAGCATTAATATAATGTATCTAATGGGGTTTGATGTTAAAATGTTTATTGAAATACAATTTCAGTAAACAAAATATGTTGAATTTTTTAATTTCCACTTCACTAATAATAAAACAATGTTTCATATAATCTCAAAATAAAATTCCTTGTAAAAATTAACTCATTAAAAAAAACCCTATAATAGAGGAATATTATTGAAAAAATTTAAGATATTGGAATGAATAGTTGAGAAAAAAATAGAAAAAAATATTTCAGTGAAGAACAAATCACTACATGGTGTCCATTGATGACACCGGTGGTTTTTACCTATCTATTTACATGTATCCAAACATAACCAAAATCTAGAATCAAAAAAATTTTCCATACCATTTTCCTATATATACTTGAAACGAAAAAATTAACCATATCATGTGTGTTATGTTTTCTTATGGAAGATAATGATTTTACCATAAATATACCCAATAAAAAATGAAACCATTGTATATTTTTATATACTATGCCCTTACATATTTGAAATGTAATTTACATATATCAACAAAAATATGAATAATTATTCATAGATAATAGATATATCCCTATATATTTATCTAAAACTACACCTACCCAACCCAACATATTTTCCTAAAATCACAAGATATCATTATTCTAATAAAATGAATGATGAATCCACACAATAGTTAAAATTCTATATGACCCTAGTGATGCTTTTTTAATCAATCCATTATCATGATTAAAACTACATTGTGGTCATACCATTATGATTTTTCCCTAAATCCCTTACCAAAAATATCATAATATGACCATTTACATAAAACGGTTTAGATAAATACTTTGAGAATATCTGAAAACATGCCCATGACAAATAATCAACACTTGGTAAACCATAATCTCTAATTAATATTATTAAATAACAAAACGAAAATCCACACCAACATTATTTCCCCTTTAATATAGATACACGGTTTTTAAAAAAATGATTAATATCATGACAAACATCATTTTGTAGTGTATCCTTATTCATATTTTCCCTAAACATCCTAGGATTTTATAGTTAATCATACGTTGAGATGTCATTTTTTCCAAAACCCCAATACGATTTTTTTTTGGAAAATAGTTATTGTAATGGTTTTTTTCATGGTTCTATAAAATTAAAATCGCTAAATTGAGACGAAACAAAACAAAACAATGATTTAAAGTACTATTTCATGGATTTTATATCCGATAAAAATAAATGGTAAATTTGAAATTACCATGGAATAAACCCCCACCTACTCCCTTACAATCCCCCCATGTACAAAAACATTATAGATGAAGAAAAAAAATTCCCTTTCCCATATATTAATTTCTATTTTCCATTCTATATACATTTCACAATTTAGACACCTCCCATTCACATAAATAACAACCCAATAAACCGTTTACCAAATAATTACATAAAACCATATCATAATCTAATTCCAAAAAACAAAAAAACTATAACCACAAAATATATATTTGAAATCCATCCCTCTATATGAATACACAAACAGAAAATGAATACTATACTCTTACACTAAATCATCCACATAAAATCTCTATATTTCTATTTTAATATAATTTGTAAGACTAAAAAAAATTATCCATTTTTTCTACTCAGGGACATGATCTAACTATATGATATGGATTCTGTATTTTATAATAATATTTAATAAGACATGGTTCTGTATTCCTGTAGATTTATTCATTGCGTTTCAATAAACTAGTGAATGTAAAATTAAACAGAATCCATTTGTTTCATATTATATAATTGTGGGAGGAGAGATATTAGAATATTAAATTGTATTTTATACCTTAGTCATACATTTCTTGTGAATGATTAACTATCACAACAATAAAAACTAATTGAGTGTTAATTTAGAAACAATTTGTTTTCAAGAAAATATTATTAGGATTTTTTATGTCCACTATATATGAGAAATTTGATTTAAATCACATTATGAATTATTTATTTTAATATTTTAAATAGGTAGTCAATAAAATGTTCTCAAACATTGATCACATTAAATAAAGGGGATAAAATCAAAATAATTCAACTATGTAAATTAAAAATTGGATGAACATATGCACATGAATATAATATTACGTGAGTTAGGTTTTATTATATAATTAAATTGTTTAATACATTACTACAATCAAAAAATAAATCACACAAAAACTAATAATTTTCTATTTAAACATTTAATAGTGATGGGAAATACTATGAAATAAATCATTATGGGATTCCTTTTTATCACACAGGTAGTGATTTGGGATGAAATGTTTTTCAATTCTTATCCACTTATCCCACTGGGAAATGTTATATTAATGGAAAATGATAATCTATTGATAATGTAAATAATGTTAAATGTGGGTAATTGATATTTTTAAAAAGGATTAAATAATAACATTTTCATGAACCACTCCGCTTTAGAGTCCCATTAGGGCCCATAGTGAATATGAGAGCAGCCCCCAATTAACACATTTAATAGGATATGGGTTGTAAAAAAAATCAATTGTATGATTCCATATAAATAGGTTCCACTACCCTCATAATATCATCAATATAATATCAAACACTAATAAAATCCATTTATATCTGATCACAACTACAATACCTTAAATACATTTAATTCTATATATAATATAAACTCTAATTTGTATACTAAAAAGGAATCTAAAGAAAACACATGGTATGCTCTCATAAAAATATAAATGATGAAATATTTTCTATTCAATTTACAACCTCTCTCTATTGAATATTAAAAAACTACTATATGTATATATATATATAATGGGGTATGTATTCATGTATAATCTATTGGATCATACTGAAAACCTCTCATGAATGTATAAAAGAGTCATACTATTACCCCAATGGGAACAATATCAAAATAGAAACATGAATATATTATATCAATTACCACTCAACCATAAATGGATTAATAAAAAAATATTATAAAAAAGGTATAATAATATAATATCAGTGAAATTACTCTTCTAGGTATCTTAAAAAAACATCCCAACAGATCTAGTCACTCTCACGCCCCAAAAATATATTTCATGTTATTCCACCCCTCTCATATAACCACATAACCACATGTCCTTATGTCCACATTTCAAAACTATATACATCATTCCATAGTTATATATCAACCTTATATTTCATGAACACAATTTTAGTGTGTCATGAACATAAAGGACATAAACCCCATCCCTATAAGGACTCGACCTTAAAACGTTACTTAATCATAAACTTTGGGAAAGAACATAAATTATTACACATTTAGGATCTTTTGGAGTTTATAGATTTAATTAATTAGGATACCATTGATATATAATATAACACATTCATACAAGAGGATACTATGAAAAAACAGTTTCTATTTATTCAAAATATAAAACATTAAAACTTAATATATGATTTCTTTGAAAAATCATCAGACATTTAACATTGATTCATTATTTGTCTTAAGAATAATTATAACAAATGAAAATAATTTAAAAACATGGTATGAGAACCAAAATCTCAGTAAGGGTTATAAAAATATGGAAAGAACACATCAGTCCATGAATACTTGTAACATATGAAATCATTTTCAAAAGGCAAACATGTCACAGATATATACTTATGTTGTGAAACCTGAGATTTCTAAAAGATTCCAACATTAAATAATAACATATATATAACCATAAAGTTATCTCGGGGAATTAAAAACATTATATTATAACCCTTGCTTCTATCATATAAATTGTAAATCTCTCAACTACGTTGCAATATGTGTAACCATCGTAGTTACACACAGACTAACCATATGGAAGAACTCCAAAATACACATACCCAATAAATTTTAGAGAGATATAGGTCTAAACCTTAATGATAAAAAATTCCATCAAACCAGAACATAATCATACAATAATAATAATAGCCTAAAAACATTGCTTTTGAATTTTGTAAAACCGAATTTTAAAATAGGATTTTAAAAAACAAACTCTATCATAAATAACCTATAATTGAAGTGAGACATGGTAGAGTTTATGGAAAATTTATACCCACAATAAATAAAAAAATTAAGAATATTACATAAAGAACCCCTCACAAAAACGTTTTTAATACTGCATAAATAATGAAGTAGAATGTAACCCCAGAGAATGGAAATCAGGTGAAGAATTCCCTTACCTCAGGCTTGTCATACTTAAAACATGTTAAACCTCATGAATAATGGATAAAAGTGTGTTATTAATATATTTAATAAAAATATACATATTTATAATACCTTATATGATCATTTCATTTATACATTTAACCCATTAATTGTTAGTATTTTGTTCCTTACATTGTTTTTGGGTGAGTTCTTTTCAAGATTTTCATGATTGGTTCATGATGGTTGTTCTTTTCAATTGGGAGTGTAACTATAGAATTAGAATAGAAAAGTAGTTAAATATTTCCATAACCATAAAATATACAATTTTTCATTTTTAATTCTGAAATTAGGATGATTCATATGAAAAAAATAATGATGTTTGTTTAGATTATTTAGTGGTTCTTTGATAATCAAGACATCATTTTGTTTTATAAATTAAAACCTTTTGTAAAAAGTAATTATAGAACCAAGGATGAGACATAAAATATATATTATAACTTGGTTCAACCATAAAAATGGTTTCATGACACTCTTTGAATTAATTAATGCAAATTGAAATCACATCATCAACGATGTCGGTAATTCAACACATTACGTACAATGTTTTTATTTCCTTGAAAAAGTGGGGGAGGAGAATAATATTGATGATCAATTATCCTTTAAAATAATAAAA
This sequence comes from Viscum album, assembly GCA_963277665.1. Taxonomy (NCBI): domain Eukaryota; kingdom Viridiplantae; phylum Streptophyta; class Magnoliopsida; order Santalales; family Viscaceae; genus Viscum; species Viscum album. The sequence continues at coordinate 205,637,057 of OY728143.1, forward strand.
TACAGAATATACATGATTTCAGAGCTTTCACCACTCTTGTATAAGAGGATTTGAGGAAAGTGAAATAATAATGTAAATATAAATAAAAGAAAAATTGATAAATCTCTTGCGAAAATTCAACAGTGTAACTGTGTCACTTAGTATTTCATAAATTAGATTAATTATAGAAAGGTGATATATTGTCACTATTTAATAATATGGTTAGTAAGGGGGATATGGATTGATATATCCCAACATATTCCAATGAATATTGGAAATAATAACATAAAATGAAAGAAAAGAAAGAAAACAAAAGAGGATTTTACCTTTTGATCTCTTCTCCTTGAGATCCTTCTTAAGGACATTGTTTTAGACCTTTTGATGATACCCAAATCCCTAGGACGTGGGGAAGAACCATGGGAGTAATGTTGGGCAGAACGTATATATGTATCAAGATTGGAGAGGAGTTGGAGGAAGAAGAGAATGAGGGTGGTATTTATAGTGCAGGAGAGGGGGTATTTCTCATTACTTAAATAATTATTATAATATTTTTGCTCAAGAATATGAATATTATTATTTAATGTGACCCCAAATAATAATAATGTCATGTGAGTTCGAAAAAATTGGGTTTTCATCCCTTATGATGCCATAAATAGTGTATTTTACTAATAGTTTGAATATATGGTATTTTACCATATTTCACTATTCATAAAAAACACAAGAATTTCCTAAAAATCCAAAAAATTATCCAAACCATTTTTCAATGTATAGAATTTAAAAATAAAGTACATTTTTAGAAATTATTTTTCAAAATCTCATTAATTAAATTTTTAAATAAAGTCATAGTTAATTCAAAAATTAATAATTTAAAAATAATAACTAATTTTATATCACATTGAAAAATTAATCAACATGTCATTATCTTAAATTCCTAATAAAATAAAATAATAATAAAATCTATAATTCCTTATATTCATATTACTATTAATATTAATATTCTTAAGGGTATGTTACTATTCTCCAAAAAACATGTTGGTTCCATCAGACTCCAAATAATATACTAAACATAATTGTAGATGGCCACTTTTCGTCATTAGAAACATAGAAGCAGTATAATTATGTTTAAAAGATAGTTATAAATATCTACATAAAAAATGTTTCATTTATTTCAATTTATTATTTTTTTAAACTGGGTTGTTATAATCCCCTCTTACTTTAATTCATAATCCCGACCATTCAACCACATCCAAGCCACATTAATATATGCCAATATATATAATCAACATCCATTCAATATTGTACAAATATATACCCATCATTAGCCATCATAATCGACACTATCTTTAATGTGGGTGTGGGGAAGAGGGACCAGTTAGCTATCCATCCAATTTATGACCAAGATGTTGGAAAAAACACCAAAACCCCAAAAATATATGGGTGTCCATAAGGTTATCTAGCTCGAGTGGGGTTTTTAAAAAAAAATAAAAAGGTAATAAATTGTATAATCTATCCGAAACATTCATGACCTATGGGATCATGTATAAAATCAACGCCACAATATTCCATAACAATCAGCTCACTATAAAAAAATTACTAACATCTACTTCAATAATGATATCCCAACAACCCCAATTCATAAAAAATAATGTTTCCATGACAACATTCATCACTTCCTATTTCACCTTGAAATTTACTAATGTTGTATTTTTAATTTCCCAGACATATTACATTCATTTTCTTTTATTTAATTTCATACAATTTATAAACCACTTTTGTTTTAAAGCTAGACATTATTTTAATTATTCACATACATTCTTAAATTCACTATTTATTAGACTCCACTCTTTAATACATAATAATAATTCTATTTATAACTTACTATTTATAAATTCAAACTATATAACCATTAAAAACATCATTTATTCCTTCTATTTTCCCTTCCCTAAGTAATTATCAAAAAATAACATAACAAATAATCTCATCACAACATAATCCACCCCTAACAGATAATATGAACATTACCACTTTCTTTCTACAAAACAATCCATCCCCTTAATAAAATTACAAAAAAACATCACATCCATTACTACCATAAACAAAAAAATTGTATCCTCTAAATTTTCCACTTTAATAAACAATAAACCCTTTTAATACATTATATATGTCCCAAAATTCACTATAAGATGAGAGTAAATATATAAGAAATTAAAATTAGTGAACATATCTTTAATAATTTCATAAATAAAATAATAATTTTACATTTAAACATAAACAATAAAAAAATATATTTCCACACTACATATTAATTACCAACATTGTATTGCTTTTACTAGAATATATGAATAATTAATAATAATAACATCCAAATTAATGAAAATAATACATATTAATCGACCTTATTTTCTATATCAAATAATGAAAAACAGACTAGTGATCCTTAGAAAATAATATTCATTAGCAATAATCTCATGTCAATTAAATTATTTATGAATAAATAAGAAAATTATTAATTCAAAATACCCAATATCACTATTTTCATTCTATATTTAAGCTACAAACTCATTATTCAAGGTAATTCATACATTTTAACTATAGAAAAAAATATTTCGATTAAAATAACATCAAATGAGAAGTATAAATGTGTAATTAATTACCGAATATTTAACTAAATCCCATGTGAATTCCACATCCTCCATTCCAATTTCATTGATCTAGTCAATTATAATTATTATGATAATATCGAACATGTTCAAATTGAATAAATAGAAATCAAAATTCCTTAAATTTAAAATTGGTTATAAATTATAAGTCTTGAGTCCCATTCCTTTACTAGTTCTTCATTAATCTCTATGAAATAACATGATTGTTTGGATAGTCACTCCACCGAAAACAAACAAGTGAATCCCTCAAAAATATGTAACACATAATCTCACATCAACCAGCAGACCCAAAATTAATCAAAACAAACCAAATCCCGATGATATAAACTGAAGGATAGAATTACCTAGAGTGAATTATAGAGAAGTGGAAATGTAATCTCAATGGATCTAAAGAATATTTCACATTTAATTACATTGGACATATGATACCAAAGGTATTAATGAATTCTAAATAATCACCATTGATCTCCTCAAGGATGTGTGATGTAAAGGTAAATAAAATAAACTCAAGTGTTTTATATAATTTATAATTAAAACTAGAAAATATAATTCCCCAACATGATATCATATAATCACACCATAATTGATTATTCAAATTAATATCTAGAAATAAAACATTAGTCTATCATTATATATCCTCGATTAACATGGACAAACAACCTTAACTCAACACAATTATTGAATTAAAATCTATATGCTTTATTATTATGACACATTACATGATAGTTGAAGAATAATGATGGATACTCAGGCCTTTCTTCCTAAAAATTGATGAACCCTAGAAAAAACGACACCATATCTAACGGAACCATGTCCCAACAAAAAATAATGAATTAAAGTTAGTAGAACAAACTCTTATGTATTCATGTTACAATTTTTTGGATTGTTTTATAATTTTTTTTTGAATATTAATTAATATTATCACAAAAAAGAAAATCAAAATCATTGAGAAACCCACTCCACAACACCAATATTTTTAGAGAAACAATATTCATGTATGATAACCTAATTAGATTCACATTATAATGACCCGATTACACTTCTACGTATTAATAATTTATTATCCACAATACCACAACCATACCTCTTTATATTTAAACAATACCTACACTTTGATACACTTTAAAATAAAATCCTCACGACTCCTCCTTCAATGACAAAACATACCGGATTATAACAACCTTTTCCTATAACAAAATCATCTTGGAAAATGAATAGGTCTGTGCCATAATGGATAATAAAAGATGTAATTATGTCTCTAATAACTTCTTCCATATTTGAAACTACTCTCAATGCCTCAAAAACTAAATATATTCAATTTACTAGTCACATAATTATTTCCTCATTACATAAGATTCCACTCAAGTAATATTAATCCTTTAAAATTGAATCCAAACATGAAAAAAATAGTATCAAAAAACAAAACTTCCCCTTTTGAATCATCGATAATAAAATCAATACTAGCACAGAAAATGTTATCTGGATGATAAATCACATCAATTAATCGACATTAAATTATATATTTTAATATTAAGAATAAACATAGGGGAATAATATTCGAAAAAATTATTTCTAAGAGAGAGGTATGTATAAAATAGATTAACATTATCCAATAGAAAAACAATCTAAAAAAAGAACTAAATCCGAAAAATATACCATATTATAAATTCTAAAGAGGCATACACTCCAAACACCATGTCAATATAAGAACTCTACTAAAATTATATCTCTAATATAAAGAGACATTACCTGTTACCTAACAAACACATGTGGTAACTATAAACCCAAATTTCACTATCCAGAGGAAATATAATAATCAATTATAGATGATAGAAACACTACTCAATTTAATCACATGATTATACCTTTCAGTAATCGTTAATTCTTTTATAATGAAATATCCTGTTCAATAAATCATGTTACGAAAAAATATAATTTAATAATAATTAATTACAATTATCAAAAAAATATAATTTTACAAAACCATTAAATATTGTAAATTAATTAGATGAAACATTATTCATTTTTTAACTCATTATTTTATATATCATATCAATTATTGTATCCTAACATGTTTGTGTTTTCAAAATACAATTAAGATATGTATATGGGTGAAATTCTAAGGAAATCGATTCCATTACACTAAAGCTTGAGGGAGGTGTAAAATTGAAGCTAAATTATTTTTAAAACATTACAATATTTAGTAATAAACCACTACAAATATTTGAGACAAGAATAACATCAAAATAAATAACACTAATCTAATTCTAGAATGAAAATCTTAAAATAAAATAATTTAGTATTTTTGGAGCATTTACTCCCATAGTGGGTGAATCTTTCCTTATTATGTCATTGTAGAGAAAGAGACACATATTTTATCACTAATATAAAAAATAATTATGTGATAGGGGAGGTATTATATTTATCCATTATGAGTACATCTTTTGATAAAAAGATCTCTAGATAGTTTGATTTTACTAGTTCCCTCTATTTTAAAAATATTTCCAATCCAGAACTAAAATGGTTAAAAATATATTCCAAGGTTCTTCGTCCTTGAGTATGGATCATCCCTAAAAGACACCAAGATTTTTAGGAAGAATTTTTTCTACATTTATTTTGACTATTCATTCTCAAATAATATATTATAAATGGAAACTCATTGATCTCTTTTTCTCACAAATATTATTTTATTTTTTGGAAAAAAAACATTGTTCTAATTGTCCTCTACTTAATCTTATGATAATTCATGTGATAATATTCCGTAGTTTGATTTTTAAAAATCCAATAAATATATATATTTTTTCAGCTCATTAACATAAGTCAAAAAATAATTACAATTTTCTTTAGATTTTGATCATTAATAATCTTGTCAAATCATTCTTTATAAATAAAATTAATTTATAATATTATTTGTCTTATTAATCATATTTATATTTGAAACATTTATCTTTCACTATGTATGAAAAATATTATGTGTTTATTTTAAACAAGAATCCTTCTCCTCACCGTGTAATATCTTATTTTCAAATTCCCAAATAATTCAATTTGTGGTATGGAATCATCAATTTTATCAAAAAATATTCCATAATAAAAAATCTAGTGATAAATGATTTTATTATGGATTAACACTATTATAAAATATCATAACACTAATCCAGATTCATTAGTCATTTTAGAATGAACATATCATTATGTTGTTTGATTGATTGAATTAAAATTCCCACACCAAAAAATTATATAATTTTCCCTTTATATAGCTTGATTCACAACATAAACTTCTTTTCCATGACACAAAAATCATCTTCATTGAACTAAAATTGAATCATGTTCTCTATTTATTGTATTAAATTCAAAGGAAATAGAAAATAATCCACATTAATTATGTCTCTGATTCATATTTGAATGAGTTTTAATCATACTTGACACCCAATAGAATTATATGTAACATTTAAAATGTTTATTATACTAATATATAATTGGATAATCTTCCAATTTAATAATATATAACATTATTCTTATAAATCAAAACAATAAACAAATATTGATTACTCTGATTCAAATTTCATTTAATTTTATGTATCTTTTTCAAAACTCATCTTATTAATTTTATATCACGTTTTTATTGAGTTAATATCAGGTATCAATTTGAAGAAAAAATGTAATATAATATAACTGGAGTTATATGTATTTAATAACATGTATGTGGGTTTATTTCTATTCTAAACCTGTGTGTCTTAAGAAAATAAAAATTAATCATACTTTGGAAGAATCTAATTGTACTCATCGATAGTAATGATAACCTTCAACATATAAAAACTAAAAAAACCACATTTCATTAACATCTTTCATAACAAATTTTACAATATAAAATTTTCTAAAAAACATTCTATACATAGAAAATACTATTAAATAGTTTCCAATGATTATCAAATATATAAGGAAACAAATATATTACATAATTTATTGTTTTATATGTACACTAATCACCTCATTTGTATTTTCTTCAACTCAAAAAAAAATTTATTTATCAAATCAAAAACATTTCCATTGATAAATATCAAGAAACCATACATCTTGATAAATAATGTTTTATGATAATTCCAAAACACAGTGATTATAATCAGGTGACAAATCAATATAATGGTTCCATGCATAATCATCCCACCAATATACCAATTTTCACTATTAATTCTTTGGATTCAATAAAATGATGAGTTGTTTTCCATATTCTAGCCCTAATAAAATCAGTCACATGTTCCCCTATTCTATGTTAAAAAATATCATTGGATTCAATGTAAGGTAAACAAATATTATTTTACTTTTCTACGCTTTTCATAAAATAAAACTATTTATGGGGAATTAAAAAGTGACCAACTAAGAGGGAATGAATATCCATGTATATTCAATCATAAGTCCTCATATATGTCCCATAGAATTAAATTCATGAAAACATTAGTAAATTTATCATGTGATTTAATATATTTAAGACTTATATATACATTTAACCCCTATATATATTGAAATATTATCTGATAATAATTTATTTATATATAGAGTGTTTCACTGGATTCTTGGAGTGGTAAATATCAATTTGATTATATATGGTAATTCAAAAAGGATTATATATTCTCATATTTATGTCTTTAAATATTTCATCCATTCATTTAATTATGTTATATATATATATATATATTTAAAGGTTGGGGCCAAAGCCTCATGTTTATTATTAAATCAAAGAAAAGACCTCTTTTAACTGGGTAGAGGGAAACCCATTACATAGCCCGAAGGCTCAGTGGTCTTGTAGCCCATAACATAGCCCATAGGCCCAAATTCTAAGGCCAATTCACATTCTGTGAATAGTATTACGGGGTGGTTACCACTAAGACAAACCCCAACTACATTTAATTTTTTTATATGGATGTGTTATAGTTAAATATTAATCCTTAATAATACTTAATTTTCATTGAATGTTTATTCCTGTAATTATATCTCCCATAAAATTCTCAAAAAATAATGTATCAACTGATGTTGATAACATATCATCATATTCTCCAGCCTAATTAGCATCGATATACCCAAATATGTTCAATATATCCCAACATTTATTTATCACTCAATATTTTAATGTTCCATATATATAATTTTAAAATCTATTGGTAGATATCATGTGTGAATGATTTTTAACACATGTATACCTTGAAGGTAATTTTTTTATATAAAAAATATCATCTATAGATGTGATAATATAAATCCATCTTCCAATTAAGCACTTGAAATATATTTTATTCACACATTTCCATCAGTTGTGATTACTAAACATCACTCAAACTGTTATAGGTTTGTAGACTAAATTAAAATTTTCATTCGTTATATCTTTAACAACTCAAGTGTATATTTTTTATGGGATATAAAAAATTAATCAATTTTTTTTAAAATTAAATCTATATAAGAAACCAATTTCTCCAATTATAGAAATTTCAAAATGATTTTTTATTTTCATTATATAATCATCCCCATCTTGCACTTATTCATCTGAAAACATAATGTAATAATTTATATAAATAAGTATAATATTACCTATGCTAAAATCCATTAAATAAATATTTTAGTGATATTTCCCTTTAATTAATTACATCTCTCTTAGGAATAAATCTATAATTATATCAAAAGTTCTAGAGGATCATTTTATCATATATTGTGTTTTCTATTACCTACACATGAAGGTTAATTCATGGTTAAGAGAAAAAACCATAATATTTCTAAGTATACACTTCTTCATTAAGATAACTATTTAATATAAATCACTTCACATAGAATTGAGTTATGTTATATTACATGGGAGATATAATATTGATGAAAATTATTATTTTATGGAGTATTTATATTAGATATAACACCTTTTCAAAATAAACCCTTTCAACAAAGAATATCCTTGGCCTAAAACCTATTCATCGTTTCTTAAAATATCTCAATGTCTATTAAGTCTGTCTCTATAAAAACACTTAGTTACAATTATATTTTTTCATTTTAGTGTAAGAATAAAGTATCACTTGTAATTTATCTCAGTCATAGCTATATCTTAATTTGATTATTTTATCACCTCAATTATCTCATGAGAAATGGAAACTAATTGTGGTTAAACCGTCCAAATAAGTTCAACATGGTAATCATTGATCCTCTTTATTTAGTCTAAACCGAATCATTATGATAACGAATTATATGTTATGTTTATAAATGATTATTTATTAAATTTTTGAGTTTCTCATTAGAAGTAATACCCTCATGATCATTGGTATTATTTTAATTGATATCAATTTAACTTTGGTCAATTTCTTCTTCAACAAACATTCCAGGATTCCTATTTTTGATCTATATAAATCATGGGTTTCGAAACACATTGATGTATTTCACTGTTTGATTCATTTTATATCACCATTACAAAGGATTCATATTTTGTTTCCTAAATGTGCACATATTTAGAATATTCATAAGTCATCACATGGTTTATCTTTAGAAAAATTATGAGAGCTTGAATTTAATTACTATGGTTTATCCCTTCTCAGCCAAAATTATATTCTTCATTATGAAACCATATTTCATTTATTTCTACATGAATAATGTAAAGACCTGTAAAATTCAAAGAAATGTTTTTCTTAATTTTATTTGGAATTTTACAAGAACGTTGTTTTAGACGGCACTAGATTCTGAGGCCCGGAGTGCCCTGAATTTCTATCTGAAGTTTAGCTCGGGTACGTTCAGTGAATGAACGAGTGGGAATTTCAAACTTTTGAACCGGTGCCCAGAATCGAATTCTGAGGGCACCGATGGAACCGTAGCACCGGTAATTGCTTAGGAATGCCTGTTCCGAAGTTGCGTTTTCATGAGAGTTGATGATAAAAATTGTGGAAGTTTATTTAATAATTATTCTACAATTTTTATTGTTTTTACTCTAAGTGTTTAGTTCTTGATGGAAGTTGGGTAACCACCCAACCTCCCTTGGGAGGTTATGAGGGTGGTGGGGCCCACACAAACCCCACCCCTTCATATCCTTTAAACCCCCCTCAACTCCCACTTTAATGTTGATAACTTAAGTTTATTAAACTTATGGTTTAATGTGCTGAGTTAAATGTAAGTTTTTGAAATTCAAACTCTTGAATTTCAAAAGCTTTGTTGTGTTAATAAAATAAGTTTAGAACTTATTTTATTTGGGTTGGTGTTTAGTTGTTTGAGATCCTTTGGAGAGAAAAAAAGCTAAGGAAGCCTTAAGTTCTTATTTTCCCTTTGACGAAGAACATGAAGAACGAACGATCATCGACGTGGAGCGCCGAGCCCTCGAAGACCGTCTTCCGCGACACCGACCCGCGACGCGACATCTTCCTCCACGATGTTCTTCTTCAGCGTCGTATCTTTTGCAATTGTTTTCCACGACAAAATCTCCGTCAACTTCTTCGAATCCTCGCTTCGCGATGTCGACATTCCTTTTCCGCCACACCCGACCTCCGCGACGCCCATCTTCTGTGGCTCGTTGACGAGCACTGTTCTTGAAACCGAGGTAGGAGTTTTATTTAATTATTTTGTTCGTGAATACCAACTTGATGATCTTCGTGGATTAAAACCAATAATTATCGAATAACGCGAGGGGACCAGACTGCATAAACACTACCGACCCTCCTCCTTATTTCATGTTGGTTCCTTTGTGGTTTGGTACGGGAAGGTGTGGTGCCGTCGCACAATGCGAAATCATGCGAATGGAAATGCGCGGCGCCGTCGCGCTGTGCCGTGGAAAGAAAATCAAGGACACGACGCCGTCGCGCCGCGCCACAATTTAATACAAGGACGCGACGTCGTCGCGCCGCGTCAGAGACAACCGAAAATATCGTGGCCGGTACCGGGGCTGCGGTGGAGGGGCGCGGCGCCGTCGCGCCGCGCCGGACGATAAGGGCCGCGGCCGATTCCGGGCCGCGTCGGAGCAAGGTGACCGGCGGCCGGACCGGGCCGCCGGCGTTGGAGCTGGAAGGGGACCGGCCATTGCCGGTCTTGTTGAGAAGGAACCGGCTGGCCAGGTCGGGCCGGCCGGACATGGAGGAGCCGGGGGACTTAATTCCACCGGTCAGACTTCAAACGGACCCCCTAAATGGGGGGCTGCGGTTACACAGGGGGGCAGGCGCCCCCCTGCCAACGGCTCGGCCTTCAGCCGAGCTGGCAGCGCGCTGGGCACGCTGTGCCCGGCCGGGGCGGCCGCCTGGCTGGTCCGCCAGGCCTGGCCGCACCCAGGACGGGCCGGGCCGACCCGGTTCGGGCTGACCGGGGGGTCTCGGGCCGGGTCGGTCCGGGCCCGAAACCCCCGTTTTTGGACTATTTGGGTTCAATTCCCTATAACTCGGGCTACGTACCTCTGATCAACGCGCCGTCAGTGGAGACACGATCCTTGGAACGAGACGTTCGTTTTGGTATATTGCACTCAAGGTTTAGGAATACTTGAGTTCAGCCAGATTGGTTCGTACACGAAACCAACCGGACCCTCGGAGCGGAAACGCTCATATCGTGAGCTTCGGACGTCCGTTTGACGTGCCGTAAACTATGTTGGTTTTCTCTTAGTGAGACGGATCTTTTGGCTTAATCCTCCCGAGTTTTGGATGCAGGTGGAGTACGGTCGGGTTGGTTTTTCCTTAAAAACCAACCGGGCCCCTAGGACGAAAAAGCCAATAACTCTCAGACCGGGCGTCCGATTGACGCGCCGTCTGCGACGTTGAGTTCCTGTTGACGATACAGAACTTTTGGATACATCAAATCTGGACTATGTGTCAGTTGATGTATCAGCCTCTCGGCTCATGGAGCGGACCCTCCCGAACGAGCTTGCTGTGTGCGGGAACCCTAGTGCTGGCTGCGACTGCTACTATGACTGCAACGACGACTGTGTAGAGATCCTCAGTAGATTCGATGACGATGACTACAGCACTCAGCGATCCTGTGTGGATCAGTTCTATCGATCTTGTGTGGATCCGATACTGTGTGGGTCAGCGCTCAGTGGTTCTGTGTGAGCCAACGCTTACAGATCTTGTGTGGGTCTGATCCTGTGTGGGTCATTTCGGGGGTTAGTACCTATCGATCCTTTGTGGGTCCGAAGACTTAGATGGCTCAGTGATCATCTCTATCGTCTTTCGAAAAAGTATACCTGTGTGATCTTAATCCTTTTTGATTTTTTGTGTGGATTGTGTTGTGCTGTCCTGTGTGGATTACGTTTTGCTTTCCTGTGTAGAATACGTATGCTTTCCTATGTGGACTGGGTTGTACTTGGGCTCGGAGTTTGGATCGTATTACAATTGATGACTTAGGTATATGTATGGGCATATACCTAAGCAGTGTCGGTTGTTACTTCGTGATTGTAACATTCCTTTGTGGTCTATCCTTTTTGGATTTTGGGAGACCTTCGGGGGTCTCGGGGTCCCTACTGATTAGTTTATACTCACCCCTGCACGGGCTATGCCCGCACTACATTGTGTTGGTTGCAGACGACGGACATCGCTGATCATGGTGGAGGCTTGCGGAGCAGGATGGTACCTGGAGGTGGACCACTGGGCGGGATGTACTCGGAGCAGTAGGCTGGACCCAAGGAGCAGTGGAGGCTTTCTATACCCACCCTTCAGGTGGGATTCCCAGTGGACAGCTCGTCGTTGCAGCTTTACCTTCAGTTGTTGTTTTCCCTTTCTAGTTGTACTTTACTTTCAGTTTGGGATTTTATTCTGTCCCACTTACTTTTCCGCACTTACTAATGTACCAGCTTTTACTTAGTGTTTACTTCTTCCGATTGCTTACACTGTAGTGCTTGTTTACTTTACAAAGACAATGCCTTCCCTTTTTACCAGGATTTATGCCTTGGTGCTAGTCGCCAGCCCCTGGCCTATGGATGGCGGGCTTGGGGTAGTCACGGCACGGGCCCCGAGGACGGGTCGTGACAAATTGGTATCATAGGAGTTTGGTTCTACCGCGGACTCTGATCTTTTCTATGTGAAGTAATAGTGTTTAGCGTATTGGGTGTGGTTATCAGTCCAGGGAGTCTAGCGTTGGTGCGGTGGCCGACGTATCCGTACACCAGGACACTGACTTCTGATTTCCGACTTAATGCACGAAAACATTGATTGCATGTGTGTTTCAAGTTTTATTTGTGATTACTATGTGTCAGCTCACCAGGTATATTGTTCTGACTATGGCACTCCTGTTTCTTTTCAGGATGGCCCCACGATGGCAGCCAGCTAGGGTTCCGAGAGTCGAGCCTGACGATAGCCCACCGAGCGACGAGGCCTCGGTGCAGGGCCCTTTGTCAGTAGTGGCATCGGCGGTAGCTCTACCCGTCGAGCCACCGATGCTTCCAGCACCAGCCGCTGACGATGCATGTTGCCTCAGTGCACTGCATGAGTTCCAGCACCAATGACCGCCTAGGTTCCATGGGGAGACGGACCCCTAGGTAGCCGAGGACTGGCTGGAGGCAGTGGTGAGAGTTTTCAGGCTAGTGAGGACACCAGCAGACCTCATGGTGATCCTCGTAGCGAGCCTAATGCACGCAGCAGCGGGACGATGGTGGAGATTGATGCTACAGGTGCACGATGAGCCATCTCTACTCTGGACAGACTTTGATAGCCTCTTCCGCTCAGAGTTTGTTCCAGCCACACTCCGTGCGGTACGCATCCAGGAGCTTCTTCAGCTGCGGTAGGGTAGCATGACGGTGGAACAGTTATCGGCGAGATTTACAGATCTCTCACGCTACTCTATAGACATGGTACAGGACCCATTATTTCGGGCCCGGAACTTTGAGCAGGGATTGAGACACGAGATCAGGGCATCATTGATCTCCCTCAGCATTCCGACTCAGACTGGAGTACTGGAGCAAGCCCTTTTGATCGAGAGCTTTCTTGCTGAGTCTACACCAGCGCCGAGACCCACCGCAGGCCGGAACGTAGCAGAGTCTTCTACAGCAGGCATTCGATGGATTACACATGGGTCCAGGCAGACTAGACCCTCAGGCAGACGACCTCAGGACTCTGGCTCAGCAGTGCGGGGCACACAGCACGGAGCCAGTCTTTCAAGAGGCATACATTGCTACTCATGCTGCGGGCAGGGCAACATGGCTCATTACTGCCTGACCCACCGTGCCGAGGAGAAGTAGACAGTTGAGGGACCACCGAGGCAGAGGCAGAGGGTCGACCGTGGTGGTCCGCAGAGAAGAGGCGGACGAGGCAGAGGAGCTGGCCGAGCAGCAGGTGGTGGGCGACGCTTTGAGGCTCTACCACCACCACCACCAGGAGGTCCACCCCGACCACAGGGAGCTGGCGGGCAGAGATAGGCACAACTCCAGGCAGTTGAGTCCTATGACCACGGCACGCCCGAGATGATTTTAGGTACTATCTCTGTCTATTCCACCCTTGCTGCAGTACTTATAGGCGCAGGAGAGAGTCACTGTTTCATAACTGCTGCCCTTGTTTGGAGCTCAGAGATTCCGACAGAGTCGTTGGCTCGATCCTTACGGCTAGAGACTCCTACGGGAGTATACTCGACGATTAAGGACTAGTGCCGGAAGTGTGAGCTTACTCTAGGAGGCGAGAGCTTCGACTGAGATCTTCTTGTAGTGGCATCGAGGACTTACGACGTCATATTGGGCATGGATTGGTTGTCTACGGTCCACGCACAGATTGACTGTATTAGGCACAAGGTGTGATGTGTACGCACCGACGGGAGCAGGTTCACCTTTACCGGCGAGAAGGGAGCCTTTGCAGCATAGGATGGACTCTCGTAGAGGAGAGGACAACCCATCACTCATCAGTTGGCTAGCCTCATCCTAGGATTAGTTGACGTGCAGAGTCCTGGTTTTCCTGCAGTGGTGGATCAGTTTGCGGACGTTTTTCCCGAAGACGTTCTAGGGCTACCTCCTCGTAGAGAGGTAGAATTTTATATTGACATGTACCCCAGGACAACCCCGATATCGACTCCAGCATATTGGATGGCCCCCGCTGAGCTTCGAGAGCTACGAGTACAGTTGGAAGACTTGCAGGGTAAGGGGTTCATCTGACCCAGTGTTTCACCCTGGGCTTCCCCGATATTGTTCGCCAAGAAGGTGGATGAGAGCTTGCGACTTTGTATCGACTATCGTCGCCTGAACCAGGAGACAGTGAGGAACATGTATCCCCTACCGAGGATTGATGACCTCTTTGATCAGCTCAAGGGAGCACGGTGGTTCTCGAAGATAGACATCAGATTAGGCTATCATCAGCTCAGAGTTCGAGGCGAGGATGTGCAGAAGACGGCCTTCAGATTTCTGTATGGTCACTATGTGTTCTTGGTTATGCCTTTCGGCGTATCCAATGCTCCAATAGTGTTCATGGCCCTCATGAACGGGATCTTTCAGCCATACCTCGATCGATTTGTCGTTGTCTTCATCGATGACATTTTGATTTACTCGATGACTGAGGAGGAGCACACCTATCACTTGCAGGTTATACTAGACACACTCCAAGAGAACCAGCATTATGGTAAGCTCTCGAAGTGCTAGTTCTAGATACGTGAGGTCCACTTCTTGGGACACGTCATCTCTGAGGTGGGAGTTGCAGTGGATCCTGCGAAGATCGAGGTAGTGCTAACTTGGGAGCCACCAAGGAGCGTGACAGAGGTGCAGAGTTTCTTGGGACTAGCTGGATAATACCTGAGATTAATACCAGACTTCTCCAAATTTTCGAAACCACTATCAGCTTTGAAAAGGAAGGGTAAACCCTTCGTGTGGTCAGACAGATGTCACTAGAGATTCCGGGAGCTGAGACAGAGATTGACCAGTGCACCTATCATGAGGTTGGTTGTGGAGGGAGTAGGGTACGTAGTCTACTGCGATGCATCAGGGACCGGACTCGGTTGTGTCCTGATGCAGGAGCGGGCAGTGATCGCCTATGGATCACGTCAGTTGAGGCCGAATGAGCAGAACTACGCTACCCATGACCTGGAGTTAGCAGTAGTGGTCTTTGCTCTGAAGACATGGTGACACTATCTGATGGGCGAGCGTTTTACAGTATTTTCTGACCATCAGAGTCTCAGATACATCTTCTCTCAGAAGGATCTGAATCTGAGACAATGGTGATGTCTCGAGTTCCTCTAGGGCTGTGACTTTGAGATAGTCTATACTCCTGGGAAGGGGAACGTGGTAGCCGATGCCCTCAGCAGGAGGACGGGTATTCAGCTACTTGAGGAGGCGACAGAGCAGCTAGCCGCTTTGCAGATATACTTCATTGATAGAGATGGAGAAACCTTACTTCAGTCTCTCACAGTCACTCCTCCACTACTACAGCAGGTCAGAGAGGCACAGCGTGGGGACGCTGACTGTGAGACGTGGCGTGGACAGATATCCTCAGGACAGGAACATGATGGTTTCTCCTTTGGAGAAGAGCACGACATCCTTTTCATAGGATATAGCTTATTACCAGTCGCTTTACGATAGGAGGTGCTGAGAGAGTTTCACACTTCTCCTTTGGCGGTACCTCCTGGGGTGGCGAAGATGTACCAGGATCTCAGACGACAACACTGGTGGCCGGGCATGTAGAAGGCGATGGCAGAGTTCGTTTCACGATGCCTAACCTACCAGTAGGTGAAGGCAGAGCATCAGGTACCATCAGGCTTGGTACAACCCTTGGACGTTCCGAAGTGGAAGTGGGACGACATATTTATAGACTTCGTGACTGGACTTCCACCAACATCCAGAGGTCACGACTCCATTTGGGTGATTGTCAACCGACTCACTAAGTCGTCTCACTTCTTACCCATTAGAGAGCAGGGCTCAGTGGATATCATGGGGCGTCTTTACGTTCAGGAGATTGTACGGCTTCACGGTGTGCCATCTTCTATTGTCTTTGA
The DNA here is from genome assembly GCA_963277665.1 of Viscum album. Taxonomy (NCBI): domain Eukaryota; kingdom Viridiplantae; phylum Streptophyta; class Magnoliopsida; order Santalales; family Viscaceae; genus Viscum; species Viscum album. The sequence goes on from OY728143.1 coordinate 205,653,586, forward strand.
TCGAGATGCTCGCTTTACTTCCCGGCTATGGAAGGAATTGCAGGAGGCGTTCGGGACGCAGCTACGTCTGAGCACAGCCTTTCACCCTCAGACGGATGGTCAGATGGAGATGACCATTCAGACTCTCGAGGACATGCTCCACGTATGCGTCCTCAACTTTGGTCGCAGCTGGGAGGACCACCTACCCTTGGTGGAGTTCGCGTACAACAACAGCTACCACTCCACCATCGGGATGACACCATATGAGGCGTTGTATGGCCGACTTTGTAGATCTCCTTTGTGCTGGACAGACCCTGGGGAGTCATCACTTGTGGGACCGGAGATGGTCCAGGCCATGACAGAGAAGGTCCAGGTCATCCAGGAGCGGATGAGGACAGCTCAGAGCCGGCAGAAGTCTTATGCTGACAGGAGGCGGAGGCCACTAGAGTTCGAGGATGGCAACCACGTCTTTTTGCGTGTCTCACCTCGACGTGGATTTCAGAGATTTGGCCAAGGCGGCATGTTGTCTCCACGCTTCATCGGACCATTCCAGGTCCTCAGCAGGATTAGAGAGGTGGCTTATCGCCTGGCTCTACCACCTCAGTTTCACCGGGTGCACAACGTCTTCCACGTATCCCAGCTGAGAAGATACGTGCACGACCCGACGCACCTCATTGACCATGGGGATCTAGACTTTGATGATGGGGTGACTTTTACGGAGGTCTCGGTGGAGATCGAGGATCGACAGGAGCGGGTCCAACGTGGTCGGTCGATTCCTCTAGTGCACATCATATGGAAGCACGGGAACCTCCAGGAGAGCACTTGGGAGCGGGAGGCTCAAATGCGTGCTCAGTACCCACATTTTTTTCCCATGTTATGATATATCTTTATGGGGACGTAAAGCTCTGAGGTGGAGGTAATGTGAAGACCCGTAAAATTCAAGGAAATTTTTTTCATAATTTTCTTTGGAATTTTACAAGAACGCGGTATCAGACGGCACTTGATTCCGAGGCCCGGAGTTCCCGGAATTTCTATCCGAATTTTAGCTCGGGTATGTTCAGTGAACGAACGAGCGGGAATTTCTAACATTTGAACCGGTGCCCGGAATCGAATTCTGAGGGCACCGATGGAACCGCAGTGCCGGAAATTGCTTAGAAACAACTGTTCTGGAGTTTCGTTTTCATGAGAGTTGATGATAAAAATTATTGAAGTTTATTTTATAATTATTTTAAAAAATGTATTATTTTTACTCTACGTGTTTAGTTCTTGATGGAATTTGGGTAACCACCCAACCTCCCTTGGGAGGTTATGAGGGTGGTGGGGCCCACACAAACCCCACCCCTATATATCCTCTAAACCCCCCCTCAACTCCCACTTTAATGTTGATAACATAAGTTTATTAAACATATGGTTTTATTATGGTGAGTTAAATGTATGTTTTTGAAATTCGAACTCTTGAATTTCAAAAGCTTTGTTGTGTTAATAAAATAAGTTTAGAACTTATTTTATTTGGGTTGGTGTTTAGTTGTTTGAGAGCTTTTGGAGAGAAAAAAAGCTAAGGAAGCCTTAAGTTCTTCTTTTCCCATTGATGAACAACGCGAAGAACGAACGATCTCCGACGTGGAGTGCCAAGCCCTCAGAGACCGTCTTCCGCGACACCGACCCGTGACACGACGTCTTCTTCCACGACGTTCTTCTTCTGCATCATCTCTTCCACGACCGTTTTCCGCGACGAAATCTCTATCAACGTCTTCGAATCCTTGCTTCGCGACGTCGACATTATTTTTCCGCGACGCCCGACCTCCGCGACGACCATCTTCCACGGCTCGTTGACGTGCACCGTTCTTGAAACCGAGGTAGGGGTTTTAATTATTTTGTTTGTGAATACCAACTTGACGATCTTCGTGGATTAAAACCAATAATTATCGAATAACGTGAGGGGGATGAACCACACAAACAAGGTCGACCCTCCTCCTTATTTCATGTTGGTTCCTTTGTGGTTTTGTATAGGATGGCGTGGTGCCGTCGCACCACGCAGAATCATGCGAAAGGAAATGCGTGGCGCCGTCGCGCCGCGCCATGAAAAGAAGATCAAGGACGCGACGCTGTCGTGCCTCGCCGCAATTTAATACAAGGACGCGACGCCATTGCGCCGCGTCAGAGACACTCGAAAATACCGCGGCCAGTACCAGGGCCGCGGAGGAGGGGCGCGACGCTGTCGTGCCGCGTAGGACGACAAGGGCCGCGGCCGGTTTCGGGCCGCGGTGGAGCAAGGTGACCGGCGGCCGGACCGGGCTGCCGGCGTCAGAGCTGGAAGGGGACCGGCCATCGCCGGTCCCGTTGAGCAGGAGCTGGCTGGACAGGGAGGAGCCGAGGGAATTAATTCCCCCGTCCGGACTTCAAACGGCCCCCATAAATGGGGGCCGTGGTTACACAGGGGGGCAGGCACCCCCCCTTGCCAACGGCACGGCCTTCGGCTGAGCCGGCAGCACGTTGGGCTCGCTGTGCCCTGCCGGGCCAACCGTCTGGCCGGTCCGCGCCCAGCTGGGCCTGGCCGGGCCGGGCCGGGCAAACCCGGACCTGGGGAGGGTCGACCTAGTTTGGTCCGACCGGGGGGTCTCGGGCTAGTTCGGTCCGGGCCTGAAACCCCCATTTTCGGACCGTTTGGGTTCAATTGCCCATAACTCGGGCTACAGACCTCCGATCGACGTTCCGTCAGCGGAGACATGATCTTTGGAACGAGACGGTCGTTTCGGTATATTTCACTCAAGGTTTCAAAATACTTGGGTTCAGCCGGGTTGGTTCGTACATGAAACCAACCAGGCCCTCGGAGCGGAAACGTTCATATCTTGAGCTTCAGATGTCCGTTTGATGTTCTGTCAACTATGTTGGGTTTCTCTTATTGAGACAGATCTTTTGTCTTACTCCCCCCAAGGTTAAGACATAGGTGGAGTACGGTCGGGTTGGTTTTGCCTTAAAAACCAACCAGGCCCCTGGGACGAAAAAGCCAATAACTCTCAGACCGGGCGTCTGATGGACGTGCCGTCTACGACGTTGAGTTCTTGTTAACGATACAAAACTTTTGGATACATCAACTCTGGACTATGTGTCAGTTGATGTATCAGCCTCTCTGCTCGTGGGGCGGACCCTCCCGAACGAGCTTGTTGTGTGCGGGAACCCTAGTGCTGGCTGCGATTGCTACTGTGACTACGATGATGACTATGACGAGATCCTCAGTGGATTCGATGACAACGACTACAGCACTCAGCGATCCTATGTGGATCAGTGCTATCGATCCTGTGTGGATCTGATCCTGTGTGGGTCAGTGCTCAGCGGTTCTGTGTGAGCCAGCACCTACAAATCATGTGTGGGTCCGATCCTGTGTGGGTCATTGCAGGGGTTAGTACCTATCGATCCTTTGTGGGTTCGACGACTTAGATGGATCAGTGATCATCTCTATCGTCTTTCAAAGAAGTATACATGTGTGAGCTGAATCCTTTTGATTTCCTGTTTGGATTGTGTTGTGCTATCCTATGTGGATTACGTTGCGCTTCCCTATGTGGAATACGTATGATTTCCTGTGTGGACTGGGTTGTACTTGGGCTCGGAGGTTGGAGCATATTGGAATTAATGACTTAGGTATATGTATGGGCATATACCTAAGTAGATTCAATTATTACTTCGTGATTATAACTTTACTTTGTGGTCTATCCTTTGTGGATTTTGGGAGAACTTTGGGGGTCTCGGGGTCCCTACTGAGTAGTTTATACTCCCCCCTGCACGGGCTATGCCCGCACTACGTTGTGTTGGTTGCAGACGACGGGAAGCGCTGATCATGGTGGAGGCTTGCGGAGCAAGACGGTACCTGGAGGTGGACCACTGGGCGGGATATACTTGGAGCAGTAGGCTGGACCCGAGGAGCAGTGAAGGCTTTCTGTACCCAACCTTCAGGTGGGATTCCCAGTGGACAGCTCGTCATTGCGGCTTTACCTTCAGTTGCTGTTTTCCCTTTTGAGTTGTACTCTACTTTCAGTTTGGGTTTGTATTCTGGCCCACTTACTTTTCCGCACTTACTGTTGTACCAGCTTTTACTTAGTTCTTACTTCTTTTGCTTGCTTACTCTGTAGTGTTTGTTTACTTTACAAAAGCAATGCCTTCCCTTTTTACTGGGATTTACGCCTTGGCGCTAGTCTCCAGCCCCTGGCGTTGGAAGGCGGGCTTGGGGTAGTCACGGCACGGGCCCCGAGGATGGGTCGTGACAAATTGGTATCAGAGGAGTTTGGTTCTACCATAGACTCTGATCTTTTCTATGTGAAGCAATAGTGTTTAGCGTATTGGGTGTGGTTAGAAGTCCAGGGAGTCCAGTATTGGTGCAGCGGCCGACGTATCCGTACACCAGGACCCTGACTTCAGATTTACGACATAATGCAGAAAAATAGTGATTGCATGTCTGTTTCAAGTTTTCTTCGTGATTACTACGTGTCAGCTCACCAGGTATACTGTTCTGACTGTGGCGCTCCTATTTCTTTTCAGGATGGCCCCACGACGAAAGCCAGCTAGGGTTCCGAGACTCGTGCTTGACGATAGCCCACCGAGCGACGAGGCCTCGGTGTAGGGCCCTTTGTCAGCAGTGGCACCGACGGTAGCTCTACCCTCCGAGCCACCGATGCTTCCAACACCAGCCGCTGATGATGCACATCACCTCATTGCACTGCATGAGTTCTAGTGCCAGCGACCACCCAGGTTCCATGGGGAGACGGACCCCCAGGCAGCTGAGGACTGGCTGGAGGCAGTGGTGAGAGTTTTCAGGCTAGTGAGGACACCATCAGACCTCATGGTGATCCTCGCAGCGAGCCTACTACACGCAGCAGTGGGATGATGGTGGATCTTGATGCTCCCGGTGCACGATGAGGCATCTCTACTCTGGATAGACTTTGAGAGCCTCTTCCGCTCAGAGTTTGTTCCAGCCACCCTCCGTGCCGTATGCATCCAGGAGCTTCTTCAACTGCGGCAGGGCATCATGACGGTCGCACAGTACTCGGCGAGATTTAAGGATCTCTCGCACTACTCTACAGACATGGTACGTGACCTATTATTTCGGGCCCAGACCTTTGAGCAGGGATTGAGACACGAGATCAGGGCATCGCTGATCTCCCTTAGCATTCCGACTCAGACATGAGTACTAGAGCGAGCCCTTTTGATCGAGATCTTTCTTGCTGAGTCTACACCAGCGCCGAGACCCACCGCATGGTGGCACGTAGTAGAGTCTTCTTTAGCAGGAAGTCGACAGATGAATCATGGGTCCAGGCAGACCAGAGCCTCTAGCAGATGACCTCAGGACACTGGCTCAATAGTGTGGGACACACAGCATGTAGCCAGTCTTTTGAGAGGCAGACAGTGCTACTCAAACGGCGAGCAGGGCCACATGGCTCGTGACTACCCGAACCGCCGTACCGAGGAGCAGCAAAAGGTTGAGGGACCACCAAGGCAGAGGCAGAGGGTTGACCATGGCGGTCCGTAGAGAGGAGGCGGACGAGGAAGAGGAGCTGGCCGAGTAGCAGGTGGTGGGCGATGCTTTGAGGCTCTACCACCACCACCACCAGGAGTCCACCCCGACCACAGGGAGCTGGCGGGCAAAGCCAGGAACAGCTCCAGGCAGCGGAGGCCTACGACCACGACACGCCAGAGATGATTCTAGGTACTATCTGTGTCTATTCCACCCTTGCTGCAGTACTTATAGACACAGGAGAGAGTCACTCTTTCATAGCCGCTGCCCTTTTTCAGAGCTCGGGGATTCCGACAGAGTCGTTGGCTCGATCCTTACAGCTAGAGACTCCTACGGGAGCAGACTCGACGATTATGCACTGGTGCCGACAGTGTGAGCTTACTCTAGGAGGCGAGAGCTTCGGCTGGGATCTTCTTGTAGCGGCGTCGAGGCCTTATGACGTCATCTTGGGCATGGATTGGTTGTCTACGGTCCATGCACAGATTGACTGTATTAGGCACAAGGTGCGATGTGTTTGCACCAACGGGAGCAGGTTCACCTTCACCGGCGAGAAGGGAGCCTTTGCAGCACAGGATGGACTCTCGCAGAGGAGAGGACAGCCCAACACTCATCAGTTGGCTAGCCTCATCCTAGGAGCAGTTGACGTGCGAAGTCCTGGTTTTCCTGCAGTGGTGGATCAGTTTGCGGACGTTTTTCCCGATGACGTTCCAGGGCTATCTCCTCGCAGAGAGGTGGTCATTTATATTGACCTATACCCCGGGACATCCCCGATATCGACTCCAGCATATCGGATGGCCCCCGCCGAGCTTCGAGAGCTATGGGTATAGTTGGAGGACTTACAGGGAAAGGGGTTCATCCGACCCAGTGTTTCACCCTGGGCTTCCCCGATATTGTTCGCCAAGAAGGAGGACGGGAGCTTGCGACTTTGTGTCGACTATCGTCACCTGAACCAAGTGACAGTGAGGAAAAATTATCCACTATCAAGGATTGATGACCTCTTTGATCAGCTCAAGGGAGCACGGTGGTTCTCGAAGATAGACCTCAGATCAGGCTATCATCAGCTCAGAGTTCGAGACGAGGACGTGCAGAAGATGGCCTTCAGATGTCAGTATGGTCACTATGAGTTCTTGGTTATGCCTTCGGCGTAACCAATGCTCCAGCAGTGTTCATGGCCCTCATGAACAGGATCTTTCAGCCATACCTTGATCGATTTGTCGTGGACTTCATCGACGACATTTTGATTTACTCGACGACTAAGGAGGAGCACGCCTATCACTTGCAGGTTGTACTAGACACACTCCGAGAGCACCAGATTTATGGTAAGCACTCGAAGTGCCAGTTCTGGATATGTGAGGTCCACTTCTTGGGACAGGTCATCTCCCAGGCTAGAGTTGCAGTGGATCCTGCGAACACCGAGGAAGTGCTAGCTTGGGAGCCACCCAGGAGCGTAACGGAGGTGCGGAGTTTCTTGGGACTAGCTGGATACTACCGGAGATTCATACCAGACTTCTCGAGAGTTGTGGCACCACTATAATCTTTTCCGAAGAAGGGGAAACCCTTCGTGTGGTCAGACAGATGTCAGCAGAGCTTCTGGGAGCTGAGACAGAGATTGACCAGCGCACCTATCTTGAGGATTCCTGAGGAGGGAGTAGGGTACGTAGTCTACTGCGATGCATCAGGGACCAGACACAGTTGTGTACTGATGTAGGAGCGGGCAATGATCGCCTATGGATCACGTCAATTGAGGATGCATGAGCAGAACTACGCTACCCATGACCTGGAGTTAGCAGCTGTGGTCTTCGTTCTGATGACATGGTGACACTATCTGATGGGAGAGAGTTTTATAGTCTTTTACGACCATCAGAGTCTCAGATACATATTCTCTCAGAAGGATCTGAATCTGAGACAACGGCTATGGCTCGAGTTCCTCCAGGACTATGAAATTGAGATAGTCTATACTCCTGGGAAGGGGAACGTGGTAGCCGATGCCCTCAGTAAGAGGATGGGTATTCAGCTACTTGAGGAGGCGACAGAGCAGCTAGCCACTTTGAAAATATCCTTCGTGGATAGAGATGGAGTATCCTTCCTTCAGTCTCTCACAGTCACTTCTCCACTACTACAATAGGTGAGAGAGGCACAGCGTGGGGACGCTGATTGTGAGACGCGGCGTGCATAGATATCCTCAGGATAGGCACCTGATGGTTTCTCCTTTGGAGCAGAGCACGAAATCCATTTCAGAGGACGTACCTTAGTACCAGTCACTTTACTAGAGGAGGTGCTGAGAGAGTTTCACACTTCTACTTTGGCGGTACATCCTGGGGTGGCGAAGATGTACCAAGATCTCAGATGATAGCACTGGTGGCCAGGCATGAACAATGTTGTGGAAGAAGTCATTTCACGATGCCTCACCTGCCAGCAAGTGAAGGCAGAGTATCAGGTACCAGCAGGCTTGGTACAGCCCTTGGAGGTTCCAGAGTGGAAGTGGGAAGACATATCTATGGACTTCGTGACTGGACTTCCACACACTTCCAGAGGTAACGACTCCATTTGGGTGATTGTCGACTGACTCACCAAGTCGTCTCACTTCTTACCCATCAGAGAGCAGGGATCAGTGGAGAGCTTGGGGCGTCTTTACGTTCAGGAGATTGTACGGCTTCACGGTGTGCCATCTTCTATCGTCTCCGATCGAGATGCTCGCTTTACTTCCCGACTATGGAAGGGATTGCAGGAGGCGTTCAGGACGCAGCTACGTCTGAGCACAGCCTTTCACCCTCAAACGGATGGTCAGACGAAGAGGACCATTCAGACTCTCGAGGACATGCTCCGTGCATGCGTCCTCGACTTTGGTCGTAGCCGGGAGGACCACCTAGCCTTGGTGGAGTTTGCGTACAACAACAGCTACCACTACACCATCGGGATGGCACCATACGAGGCGTTGTATGGCCAACCTTGTAGATCTCCTTTGTGCTAGACATACCATGGGGAGTCAGCACTTGTGGGATCAGAGATGGTCCAGGCCATGACAGAGAAGGTCCAGGTCATCCAGGAGCGGATGAGGATAGCTCAGAGCCGGTAGAAGTCTTATGCTGACAGGAGGCGGAGGCCACTAGAGTTCGAGGATGGCGACCACGTATTTTTGTGTGTCTCACCTTGACATCGATTTCAGAGATTTGGCTGAGGCGGAAAGTTGTCTCCATGCTTCATCGGACCATTCCAGGTCCTCAGCAGGATTGGCGAGGTGGATTATCGCCTGTCTCTACCAACTCAGTTTCACCAGGTGCACGACGTCTTCCACGTATCTCAGCTGAGGAGATATGTGCACGACCCGATGCACATCATTTACCATGGGGAGCTAGACATTGATGATGGGTCGACTTTTGCGGATGTCCCAGGGGAGATCGAGGATCGACAAGAGTGGTTCATACGTGGACGGTCGATTCCTCTAGTGCGCATCAGATGGCAGCACGAGAACCTCCAGGAGAGAACTTGGGAGCGGGAGGCTCAAATGCGTGCTCAGTACCCACATTTTTTTCCCTTGTTATGATGTATCTTTACGAGGACGTAAAGCCCTGAGGTGGGAGTATTGTAAATACTCGTAAAATTCAAGGAATTTTTTTTCATAATATTCTTTGGAATTTTACAAGAACGTGGTTTCAGACGGCACTTGATTACGAGGCCCAGAGTGCCCGGAATTTCTATCTGATGTTTAGCTCGAGTACGTTCTGTGAACAAACGAGCAGGAATTTCTAACTTTTGAACCGGTGCCCGGAATCGAATTCCGAGGGAACCGATGGAACCACAGCGCCAGTAATTGCTTAGGAACACCTGTTTCGGAGTTACGTTTTCACGAGTGTTGATGATAAAAATTGTGGAAGTTTATTTTATAATTATTCTACAATTTTTATTATTTTTACTCTAAGTGTTTAGTTCTTGATGGAAGTTGGGTAAGAACCCAACCTCCCTTGGGAGGTTATGAGGGTGGTGGGGCCCACACAAACCCCACCCCTTAATATCCTCTAAACCCCCTCAACTCCCACTTTAATATTGATAACTTAAGTTTATTAAACTTATGGGTTTAATGTGGTGAGTTAAATGTAGGTTTTTGAAATTGAAACTCTTGAATTTCAAAAGCATTGTTGTGTTAATAAAATAAGTTTAGAACATATTTTATTTTGGTTGGTGTTTAGTTGTTTGAGATCTTTTGGAGAGAAAAAAATATAAGGAAGCCTTAAGTTCTTCTTTTACCTTTGATGAAGAACACGAAGAACGAACGATCTCCGACGTGGAGCGCCGAGCCCTCGGAGACCATCTTCCGTGACACCGACCCGCGACGCGACGTCTTCTTCGACGACGTTCTTCTTCCGCGTCGTCTCTTCCACGACTGTTTTCTGAGACTAAATCTCCATCAACATCTTTGAATCCTCTCTTGGCGACATCGACGTTCTTTTTCTGTGACGCCCGACCTCCGCGACGCCCGTCTTCGGCGGCTCGTTGACGTGCACCATTCTTGAAATCGAGTTAGGGGTTTTATTTATTTGTTTTGTTCGTGAATACCAACATGACGATCTTCGTGGATTAAAACCAATAATTATTGAATAACGCAAGGAGGCCGGACCGCACAAACACGAAGACCATCCTCCTTATTTCATGTTGGTTACTTTGTGGTTTGGTACGGGAAGGCGTGGTGCCGTCGCACCACGCAGAATCATCCGAAAGGAAATGCGCGGCCCCGTCGCGCTGCGCCGTGGAAAGAAGATCAAGGACTTCATTCCGTCGTTCCACGACACAATTTAATACAAGGATGCGACACCATTGTGCCGTGTCAGAGACACCCGAAAATACCGCGGCCGGTACCGGGGCCGTGGCCGGTTCCGGGCCGTGGCGGAGCATGGTGACCGGCGGCCGGACCGGCCCACCAGCGTCGGAGCTAGAAGGGGACCGACCATCGCCGGTCCCGTTGAGTAGGAACCGGCCGGCTAGGTCGGGCTGGCCGGACAGGGAGGATCCGGGGGAATTAATTCCCCCGGACGGACTTCAAACGGCCCCCATAAATGGGGGGTCGCGGTTACACTGGGGGGAAGGCGCCCCCTGCTAACGACTCAACCTTCGGCCGATCTGACAGCGCGTTGTGCCCAGCTGGGCCGGCTGCCCGGCCAGTCCGCCAGGCCGGGCCGCGCCCAGCCTTCCCAGGCTGGGCCGACCGGGGGGTCTCGGGCCGGGTCGGTCCGGGCCCGAAACCCCCGTTTTCGGACCGTTTGGGTTCAATTGCAGATAACTTGGGCTACGGACCTCCGATCGACGCACCGTCAACGGCGACACTATCCTTGTAATGAGACGGTTGGTTCGTTATATCACACTCAAGGTTTAAAAATACATGAGTTCGGCCGGGTTGGTTCATACACGAAACCAACCGGGCCCTCGGAGCGGAAATGCTCATATCTTGAGCTTCAGACGTCCGTTTGACGTGCCGTCCACTATGTTGGTTTTCTCTTAATGAGGCTGATATTTTGGCTTACTTCGCCAGAGTTTTGGACGCAGGTGGAGTACGGTCGGTTTGGTATTGCCTTAAAAACCAACCGGGCCCGTAGGACGAAAAAGCCAATAACTCTCAGTCTGGGCGTCCGATTGACGCGCCGTCTGCGACATTGAGTTCTTGTTGACTATACAGAACTTTTGGATACATCAACTCTGGACTATGTGTCAGTTGATGTATCAGCCTCTCGGCTCATGGAGCAGACCCTCCCAAACGAGATTGTTTTGTGTGGGAACCCTAGTGCTGGCTGCGACTGCTACTGTGAATGCGATGATGACTGTGCAGAGATCCTCAGTGGATTCGACGACGACGACTACAACACTCAGCGATCCTGTGTGGATCAGTGCTATAGATCCTGTGTGGATCCGATCCTGTGTGGGTCAGCGCTCAGCGGTTCTATGTGAGCCAGCGCCTACAGATCCTGTGTGGGTCCGATCCTGTGTGGGTCATTGCGGGAGTTAGTACCTATCGATCCTTTGTGGGTCCGACGACTTAGATGGATTAGTGATCATCTCTATCGTCATTCGAAGAAGTATACCTGTGTGAGATGAATCCATTTTGCTTTCCTGTGTGGATTATGTTGTGCTATCCTGTGTGGATTACATTTTTCTTTCCTGTGTGGAATACGTAGGCTTTCCTATGTGGACTGGGTTGTACTTGGGCTCGGAGGTTGGAGCGTATTGGAATTGATGACTTAGGTATATGTATGGGCATATACCTAAGCAGTGTCGGTTGTTCTTTCGTGATTGTAACTTTCCTTTGTGGTCTATCCTTTGTGGATTTTGGGAGACCTTCGGGGGTCTTGGGGTCCCTACTCAGTAGTTTATACTCACCTCTACATGGGCTATGCCCGCACTATGTTGTGTTTGTTGCAGACGACGGACAGCGCTGATCATGGTGGAGGCTTGCGGAGTAGGATGATACCTGGAGGTGGACCACTAGGCGGGATGTACTCGGAGTAGTAGGCTGGACCCGAGGTGCAGTGGAGGCTTTCTGTACCCACCCTTCAGGTGGGATTCCCAGTGGACAACTCATCGTTGCGGCTTTACCTTCAGTTGCTATTTTCCCTTTCGAGTTGTACTTTACTTTCAGTTTGGGTTTGTATTCTGGCCCACTTAATTTTCCGCACTTACTGTTGTACCAGCTTTTACATAGTGTTTACTTCTTCCACTTTCTTACTATGTAGTGCGTGTTCACTTTACAAAGTCAATGCCTTCCCTTTTAATCGGGATTTACGCCTTGGTGATAGTCGCCAGCCCCTGGCCTATAGAAGGCGGGCTTGGGGTAGTCACGACATGGGCCCCGAGGATGGGTCATGAAACATAACTTTATTCATTTTTGATGCCACTATCAATAAGATATGATTCAAATTAATTTTCTGTAAACTCTCTTCAAATATCTGTTTTGAGATTCTTGATATTACCTCAGAGTTATTTATTAAATTTTCGTGTGAAAATATTGATCATTTACAAAAACATATGTTTAATGATTTAAAAGAAAACATAAGTAAATATATTAAAATAATTAATGGGGGTTATTAAATAATTATCAAACCTACATGATTGATGTCTCATTAGCCTATATAAGTCTAAATGAATTAATTCATTTGGTATACTGCACTATATTATTATTTTCTTATGACTATCCTATAAAATTTTACTTTTTATAATGATTTAAAAATATATTCTATTAATTTTTAATTAATTTCATATCCTCTTAACATATTACCCATTGAATGTTTCCTCATTATATTTTACTAGTATATAAAATTCTTCTATAGCGTTACATTTTTTTATATTATTCTCTGAAATAGCATGTATTAGTTTAATAGATAGTTAGTAATATGCTACCAATAATTCTTTCCGCAATTATGATAACTCCACCATCCTTTTTTATCTTAATTATTGAATCATTTATTTTAAAAATGAATTCATTCCTAAAATCATAAAGTAGGGTGACAATGAAAAAAATATCTTTCATATGATAAAAAAAACTATCTTTGGACATACATTTTTATATTCAATTTATTTTATCCCAACTAATATGATTATTAATGAGCATCCATTCTAAAATATAACAACACTTCAATAATTTTCATCAAGATTTTTTATATTTCCATTCATGTAAGATAAACACAATAAATGCAGAATCCATGTATTTCTCTTTTTTCTTTCTATAAGAGTCTCCAAAAAATGTATCTTTTCAACTGATTCACCTTTTTAAATATTCTCATCTCCAAAAAATGTTGCAAATTTCCTAGTAGTATGTTCATGAATTATTTTTAATAATAACACTACTGGTCACATAATCCAAATGTTTCATAGAGTAGAAAAAACAATTTTGGCTGACAAACATGATAAACTAATTTACAGAATATTCATTTTCATATATTTTTTCTTATTTTCATTGATATAACCCATAAATTATGGCCTAATTTGACTCTAGTAAAATTAAATAGTATACCATTAACTATATTATTTATTATTAAAGAACATATAATTCTCAAAATAGATTTTAAAAATCAAAATATTATGCAATAGATGTTTTTATCTATGAAAATTTTCTTCTATTTCGGGTGCATTAAAATAATAATTTATACTTTAAAATGAGAAAAATTATTTTTCCATGATATTTAAAATATCCATTGATATATTTTTAAAACATATCACAAATTTTTACCATAAAAAATTTCCCTATTTTTTCATTATAAATCGTCATATTAATCAAATCTTATTTAATATTTTGTAATGGTTTATATGTGAATAATTTACTAGAGTTTTTTTAACTTTTCATATTAGTTTGAGATAATATAGAATTTAATTAATTTTTAAAATATTAATTTTTATTTTATAGGGTATTTTTATCTTCATGAAACCATTATTTTTTTGTTTTTAATTATAATTCCATTTGGTTTTGGTTTCACATGAAAATCATTTAATATTTTCCCATATTTTTGTATTCTCAAATAGAGATTTTTAATTTATTAATATCAATATTATCCATGTTAAATTATTATTAATATTTATTTTATTTTTTATAACCCTCTTTAATCATTCTATTATTAATATTGATATTATTATTTTTTTTAGGATATACTTAAAATTAATCAATGAGAATTTGTTTTTTACAATCATTTACAGCTTCTTCATCACTAGGTGAGGGTTATTAATTTTTAAGATGAGTCCTGAATTTTAATTAATTTTTAATATTGATTTTTTTATTTAAAAATTACAGGGGAGTAATAATCCTCTTCCTTATTAGAAACGGTTTATCTATTTCTTATTCTGATCGTATTGTTCTTATAAATAGGTTTATTAACTTATTTAGATTTTTTTTGTCAAAATATCCATTTTTTCATATTTCTAGTCATCTTCATACACACCACCATTCCTTTGTAGACAATCAATCCCCATGTTCACAATTTGACTATATTATAGGAACTTCCATGAATATTTTATATAGTATATTTACTTTCCTTTAAATAAATTATTTAATTTGGATAAATTGTTATCTTTTATTCTTCTTCACTTCCATAATAATTTCATAATTTTATTGAGGAATAATTAATCATTAAATTGATATTATTTTCATTGTATGATATAAACCATATTTTGTTACCTCAATAGTCTAGTTTTAGAAAATATGATCCCATCCCTCTATTGTAAGAAACAAAAAATATTATAGTACATCATTAGTTAGGTCATATTTTTCATCCAGAGAAAATAAAATATCAATTGCATAATCCAGGTAATCTTCTCACCTATTATGTTACTAAAAATAACATTCACTATGTGAAATATTCAATAATGTTCTCATAATAAACATGATAATATTTTTTAAACCTTCATGTCCAAATAAACTATAAGCCTTCTTGAAATTTAATATATCCAATATTAAATTTTTAATTACCATCCCAATTATCTTTTCTAGGTATTTTTCCCATCACCTTCTAAATTTTTTTTTTCGAAAAGAAAATTACAATTAATATTTAAAAATTTTCCATCAACATCCAAATTTCTTTAATCAGAAAATATAATTGTATGAGTTTTCATAACTAGTTACAAAACCATAATAGCTAAATCAATACCTTATATACCAAGATAATAAAGATATGGATTTATCATTTTCAACTGGACATTATATTTTTTGACCTCAAATGTAGATATGTAATGGTTATTTTTTAAGAATAAAAAATTTTCAAATTAAACTCAAAATATAAAAAATTTAAAAAAATTTCATCATTGAGGGTTGTAAATAAATATTTTTAACCCTATATTTACCAAAAAATGTTAACCGTATGTTTTTCTCTCCAGGATCCAAGAATAGAGAACCCACAATTTTTACACTTATGTTTATTTTTCATTTTTCTATGTTTGGAATGAATGATAAAACGGATAACATGATTCAGTTTTTTATATTATAACATCAAAAAGTATATATAATTAATGAATAAAACAAAATGAGTTATTGATAAATGGAAGAGTCAAATATTTGATCAAAATGGTTCTTAATTATATGTATGTTTGTCTTAGAAAATAATTAGGTGATAAACAATTAGTGATTTATTCTATCTATAAGTGTTTTGGTATTTAAAAGTCTTGGAAAAACGTTCAATGGAAATCCATCACACTATCTCTACATTGATGAGGTTTCGAACACTCATAATCATTAAATCCATAGTTAAAATAACTAATCCTTGTCCCATTCCATTCATAACTCAATACACAGAATAGTATTGTTATGAAATTTACATTTATTGAAGGTTTGGAGAGATGTTGTGATAGAGAGATGAATCCAATAATAAAATGGAAGAGTATATGATGATCATTTATCTACTACCCACCCACTCACTTCTACACCATGTATGAGAATAATAAATTAGAAAATAAAAAGGTAGGATTCAGGTACCCATGTAATCTCTCATGGGGACCTACCCGTGAGTTTGATCTCTAAAAACATAGTGTATAATATCAAGGAAATATAATGAGATTCAGTAAAAAAAACTGACAGAAGAAGATAACACAACAAAAATGAATATAATAGTGAATTATAGTAATATATATTAAATGATATGAATTTCATACTAATTATAGTGATCCTTAAGACCATGCATAGGAGGTACTATCTAATAACCATTTCCTATTGTGTGGATGTGTGTATTTATAAGAATCATGGATATTCTTATCCTCTTCATCCTAGTTTTTTTAGTAATTTATTGAAGTCATCCTATTGATAGATGAATTGAACATATACAAGACACATGTGTAAAATCATATCCTCAGCATCTCATAAATATTCTCCCTTATCGAAATAATCCAAAAATAAATATATCATTCTTTAACATGATGTTTTTTATGTGGATAAACTAAGACGTCTCTTCCCAATTTGACTAAAACTGTCAAATGGTTATCATTTTAATTTTCGGTTGATACTTTCCAATTTTAGAAAATTTCTTTATTAATTCCCTAATTTATATTTTAGGAATGTCTAATGTCTTATGATATAGGGATGTAAAATTAATTGGATAAAAATTAATTATAAAATTGATAAATACCTATGCTCTATAAAAGTTTTATGAAGAAGTTATTCCACAACAAAAAATGTTTTATGTAATTCATTACTATATTACATGCAATAAAAAAGTATTAATAATCCTCAAAACAAATAATTATATTCACAGGATGTGGTTCTGTAATTTTCTAAGATTACATAAAAAAATCATTTGATGAAGAGAATTTAATATGAGTAAATTAAAGGAATTATGAAGAATTTTTTTATTTTATATTTTAATCCTTGCAACTAAAACCATGGAAATATAGTA
Organism: Viscum album; assembly: GCA_963277665.1. Classification (NCBI taxonomy): domain Eukaryota; kingdom Viridiplantae; phylum Streptophyta; class Magnoliopsida; order Santalales; family Viscaceae; genus Viscum; species Viscum album. The sequence continues at coordinate 205,670,425 of OY728143.1, forward strand.
ACATTATGTAGGATTGACCCCAATTATTGAAGAAATGAAATAAGATAAATAAAATTAGAAATAAAATTATTTTAATAGTTTATTACATTAGTATAAAAATCTATATATAGACTTCCCATTAATATAAAAATAATGATAAAAAGAAAAAATCAAAAATAAATCAATTTTATAACTACCAATAAAGAATTAAAAAATTATTTAGAAGGAGTTAATTAAAATTTTATTATACAAATTACTATATTATTTTTTATTAAAAAATTTATTTAAATATTGATAATATTATCTATATTCACTCCCCACACTTATACTATTACAATCTCGAGTAATCTAATGAATTCAATGACAAAAATAGTATATCTATGAATTTAAAATACATAAACAAGAAAAGAAAATAAATAAATTATTTTAATGTTATTGCATCTTATATGAGTTATGTTCTCTATCTTACACCATTTTAATCAAATTTTATTATTTATGAAATGAAAAAAATTAAATACGGTGGAATTAAGATTTCAACTATTGAAACCATTCATAAATTCCTCTTTAAATTTCTCTATATAGGAAATATAAATTTCCAAATCCATAATAAAACCATTATAACATTATTGTATGTAAATATTTCCCTTTATTCTATTAGATTTATTATTCCATTAACTTATATCAATTCATTTTTCATGATTAGGAATTGAAGAATTAGTTTATTTTTAAGGGAATTGTATGCACAAGTCACATATTCAAGTTACCAATGTATTTCAACAATACTCAAACACCAAGTGCCTAATTGTCTTAAAACAACTTATCGGATCTGAATTTCCCATTTTATTTGTTCAATGGGGATAAAATGAATTATTTGTAAGTTCTCTTTGAGAGGTATTCCTTTTAAAAATATCCATGTCAACTAAGATCATATCCAATATTCTAGTTTATATATGTTATAATTTTGAAACCAATTACTTCATTTTTATTGCACTCCTTTATTTATAATTCCAATGTATCCATAAATATTATTATAAAACATTCTTCTTAATCATTCAAATTAAAAATTTAGAAAATTATTAAATCCCCTAAAATAGGAATGATATTTTTTATATGTAGGTAAAGAATAATTCTCAATTTAATTATATAATTGAACTTAAAATTTAAAAAATAAAATATTTGAAATATTATAAAAGGGTTCCATGAACATTATAAAAATATATATATTAAATCCCCCACAATTACCCAACATAGATCATATGTATCGACTAGAAAAAAATTATTGATGTTTTAAAACAAGTATAAATTGAAGCAACATAAAGCTTATTTATAGTATATTTTAGTTAAGGACTCTATAATTATACATTGTGGATAGAATTAATTTAGAGTCATATATTTATTTTACATGAAAACATATATATTCATAGTATTAAATATAAAAAAATATTATGAAACATTAAAAATTCATTGTTTGACCCCCAAGAAGGCCATAGGTTTTGAAATTCTCTAGTGGTATGTATTAGTGGTTAACCAAAATCCAAAATGGGGTTTGATTCTATAATATAGACCACTATAAATTCTTATTATTTTGGCATCCATGAGGATTCATTCATCATAGACAACCATGTGAAAAATTTAAAATACTCTCAATCCAAGATAAATTGAACGAGATTAGAGAATGAGTTTGAAAATTAAAAAAGAAGCCTCCATTGTAGATGATACACCCTCTAATAATATAATGAAAAGTATAATGATTTTATTGAATTTTCCATAAGCTCTTATAAATTAATGTATTCTAATAAGTTGGGATCTATATGGGAGGAATGTGTATCCATCTATTTTTCATCAAATCCCATAATCTTCTTTTCATTATTTTTTTTAAATAAAAATATAAAAAAACCTAAATATAATCCATTAAAATTATTAGGGTTATTTTTTATTTAAAATAAAAAATATGTAAAAACAATAGTGTCCAGGATTTGGTCATATCCCTCTAATGTTTTATCTATCATTACATGTTATTCATTGATCTCCACATGCAAAATTCCCAAAAAAATTGGTTGGAATACTTTCCCAGTGATTGTTAAATTGCTAGGATATAATCAAAATCAAAGGAAGTAAGTTATTATTATTCTTATGGTTCATCTGTCATCCTTTATCTAGAGTTCAAAGAGGTTGGTGGCTATAAAAGACATACTTTCATTCAATTATCTAATATCACATTTTTTTCATTCATTTTTTGGTCTGTAATTAGAGATTTAAATATATATATGTGTGTGTGTGAATATTATATAATTTTGGTTATAATTTACTAATATGATATGGGGGAATGTATAGTTGTTGATGGTTATGTTTAAGGTAGTATTAGGTTCGATTATCCAACTAATTGGTGTGTACCAAGGGTTGAATCTGTTGAAACCATTGATTGTGCCATTATTTGTACTATTATAAGAAGATATGTTGATCAATATATAAAATATTTGTTGTCTAGGGTTATATTACTTGTATGGGATTCTATAAATCTTTTTAATATAGGAAAAAGTGTATAAATGCCTTAAATAATGGTCCACTTATTTTTTCTAAACCAATTAAGGAAAATTAATGAATGAAAATTATAAAAAAATGAAAAAATAAAATAGATTTCAAGAAGCTAATTATAATTGTTAAAATAAATAGTATTTCCTAAAATTAGAAATATGATAGTGATTTGATGATTGAAAACAACTATCAAAGGGTATATTTAAAATATATTTTCAATCCACAATATATTTCTAAAATCTGACAATCGGTTTCTCTTCTAAGGAGATGGTCCAAGAGTAATCCTCATTTATCATCAAATGCGTATCCTTTTTTTAATATTATATGTTTATAATGAAAAAAATACATGAATTTTTTTGGTATTATATTTTCTGAAAATTAAAAAGAATGAAAAATAGAAAAACTCCAATGGTAGGGTGAAAGAGAATTTTCAAAAATTAGATCGCAATGGGTTCTTTGTTTGGTTATTTTTTCTCCTAGAAAAATAAACTAATAATCATCCATTCATTAGTCCTCATAATTTATGTTTTAATACTGATAACCCTATATATACTCTCAATTAATAACTTGTTATCATCTTACATATTGGGTTAGTATAAACTCATTAAACAATTTTATTGTTTATCCAAGTCACCCGAAACAATTGTATTATTTTCATCCATCATTCTACATTAGTCTAATTTTATATAATTTATATAAAGAGAAAGGATATAGTTAGAAGTTATATCATATGAAAAAATAAAGATAAAAATGGTTTAGTGGATGATTATCATCTATACACTCCCCTTTAACTCATTGATGTATTATGTATGGGAATAATAAAACTGAAAACATCATTAAGTGATTTATATTCAAAATAAATTCCTCATGGGGACAAACCCTTGTTTTAGTAACCCAAAACCATAAAAATATATTTCACTAGAGCACCCAAAGTGTAGAAAAATAAAAAGGAATGGGGAAGGAATATAACACAACCCTGATCAAACAAATATTAAATTATATTAAAATTAATAATATATAAATAATTCTAATCTAATTCAACAAGGTCTATTCAATGTATGGAGTGTCATATCTAATTTCATTATAAAATGTTGTGGAGGGAAATATTGATATATATCCAAGGTATTATCCCCCTACAACCCCTCTTAGTTTTTAGTGTAATGACGATAGATATTTTCTTTATTCACGTTGGCTTCCACTAGTACCTATTGATGGTTAAGGTATTTTGAATATGGATCTATTTATTCTTCTACATTCACAAAATTCAATCCGCATTCACAACTAACATATTCATATATATGGTTCATTTTTGGATTACTATATAGACAACACATTCAATCTATAAAAATAAATAAATATGTGTTTATTGTATTTTAGGTTAAGAATATTTCATTCAATGAATTTATAATTTTATTTCCATTATCTACATTATAATGTGCGAAAATTTATAGTCCCTAAAACATATTAAGAAGTGGGGTGATAATTTATATGAAATTGTTTATGTCTTATATGAATTGATAATCCTGTATGAAAAGTATAATGTGAAAACAAGTGTTCAAAAATTCCAATAGTCTTACATAAAACTATACAGACTTATGAATCATCAAATAAAAGTCTTATAAACAATGAATTTAGGTCATGCATTTTATAGATTTCAAAAAATTGAAAAGTCATACATAAAGTGGAAGACCTACAAGAAGTGTGAAAGTCTTAAGGGAATATCACCAATTCATCATTTTTACCTCGAAAATGAAACCCATGAAAATTACTAACATAATACAATATTTTTCTATATTAGTCTATATTATAATGTAAAAATTAAAATAAACATCATATTTATAGATTAAATATGAAATATATAAACTAATGTAATATATTCTATTTAAAAACAATGGGAATGAAACATGTGACAATAATTATTAAATACAATAATAATATCATTCTTAATCATCTTAATATTTTAAAGGAATAATATTATGTGGGATAACCTTTATACCATGTAATAAAAATCATAAAGGAATCACAAAATATTATTATTAAAATATGTCTATTATAACCTAACCATTTAATTATAAGATATTGATAAGATTGATATCGTTTTTATTTATATATAAAAATTTCCTAATCAGTGAAATTTAATTTATTAATTTTTATGAAATATGTACTTAATTTTAAAAAAGACATTTTATTCTTAAAAATATATTATCCTCAAAACGAACTCTTCCTTAATTTTATGTGACATATTATATTAAATTTATAAATATTTTAGAAATATTATCTTATTAAAATGATCTAATTTTTAATGTCATCATGACATACTTTTCTTATAGGGATGTTTTGAGAGTTTTCTAAAAATGTATATATATTTAAATAAAGACTAATGAATATTGATATCATTGAAAACATTAATTTTTTTCAGTTAATATATAAGATAAATTATATTTTGGATAAGTATTAAAATTTCACTAGTCTTTTTTATTTTAAAATAATAGAATTATAGGATTTTTAGGTAATTTTATAGTTGAATTTACTATAATAACATTTTTTTACATAGAATAACATTAAAAAATAAATTTTCATTACATTTTATAAGATTAATTTTAACTTAAATTCACAAATTTTTTTGACTAATGATAAATGATTTGATATTTGGAATAAAAATATCAAAAATTTCTAAATATTTTTGTTTTATTTTTAGCCAATATTAATAGTAAGCATTATAAATTTCATTATCCTAATGAAGGTAAAATTGGTCAATTAAGGGTAAAAATAATTTCATAAAGACTAGAATGGTACCCATACACATGTAGTTATATATATTATGATTATAAATTATTTCATGTCATACAAAATTTGAATATATGAGCTTTTTTCATATAGATTTTATCTTTTAACTTATAATATTTTATGTAATGAAATGTAAAAAATGTCACTCGTTTTGTTTTATTGTATTTATATTTTTGAAATGAAAATAAAATGTAGGATTAGTCTATTTTAAATATTCATTTTAAATATATATGAATTTAAATTATCATTATTATTTATTTATATTTTATAGTTATAATATAATTAAAATAATGGCTTAGGAAACATCGATTCGAAATTAAATCAATTTCTAGAAACATATAATAAATTATTTTAAAAATGTTAAAATTAATATGATATGAAATATTTATTGTATTCCATGATTTTTAATGATAATAATTAAATATTATATAGGTTTTATTTCATTATAAATAATATTTTATTAAATGATTAAAAATTCATATCAAACCCATTTCTATCCAAATGTTTGGGAAATTGTTTTTATCATAATCCATTTTCCATTTATGGTCTAATTTTTCTTTTATATTAACATTCATGACTCATAATGATTAAAATCATTAATATAGTTTAATTGCGAAAAAGGTTCAACACGGTTTAAATAAAAAAAGATGACAATTAAAACATCTGAAAAACATGTCCAATTTTTTTGTAAAATTTTATTTTGTTTCATCTTCATCTAAGATTATATATGTTATAAATTTTGATTTATGTGAATGTTAAAAATAACTTATATTATTTTATTACTTTCAAAAATTCCTAGAGTTCATCTCCCCTCTCTTATATAATATTGACTCTTTTCCTCTTTTATTCACACTTTAAACCCATTTTTGTTATTATAATACCAACCCAAAATCACATCCTTGCATCCCTACCACATCATAGTTTCATTTAAGTGATCATAAAAATAACCTACGAAATATGTTTTTGCAAACCAGAATAAGTTTCCCAATGATTAGGGATAGTTCTTTTCCATTCTTTTTAACATTATTCATTCATATAACACCATGGAATATTCATAACACAATATGATATAACAAATTTTTTTTACATAAACTGATATGTTCTAATGAAAATGGAATAAAATACATCTATCTCCTCTTACATTAATTTGTAATTTCAAAATCCATTCGTCTGTTTGGCGGCTGACCACCTTGCAAACCGAACTAATTCATTTTCCATCATCACATTTCATGGATGGATATATTGATGGAATAAAAAAATATACGATATACATGACATGTTTTTTATTTTGGATAATTAATATATCCTGTATGTTCTTACCTTTCCATTCATTAAAAAATGATAACCCCATCCATGCATTAGTGTTGATTACCACCTCCATGAAGTGATTTGATTCTTTTTTATCTCCACATTTGTTAGGTGACATATATAATCGTATTTAATGAAATAGAATTTAATTAATTATATAATGATCTATTTCAGATGATAATGTAATACTTTCCTTCTTTATATAATGATTATTGAAAACAGACAATCTTACTAAAGCAGCCATACGACCTACCATCATGATTATTATTGAATAGTGAAATTATCAAAAACATCTTTACAAGTTGGGTTTAAAAATATAAATGATGAATTTTAAATATTATATCATTATTATTATTACACATTTGGGGTAATAGAAAACTATTTGACCACATTCAATCTACCAATGTCATTGTTGACATAAAATCAAAATATCATCAAAACATCTTAAATCTACCAAATTCATTTTGTCATTGTATACAATATGGAATTAACTAAAATAAAAAAACAATGAACCTGAAAATGGTTATTAATAAATTAAATATTAATCATATGTATGTTACTCATGAAGATAAAGAAATTATTTGATGATTCAAACACAATTTAAGAGACATTTCATTAAAATCAATTTTAAAATTTCCCATTCCTACCCTCTTTTTCCCAAGCCCATAATTTTCAAAATATTCCATTTATTTTTTTTATCTCAATGTAAAATAATTAAAAATTACATTGTATGTATCTTTTAAAATTCCTTAAAATGTTATTTGAATGATTTTTTATGTAATGTTATTAATTTGGTTCAAAACGATAAAAAATTTTCTATTTTAACATAAATGATGAAAACAACTTTTCATTCAATCGTAACCGTTATTTGAATTTTTGATTTTCTTACCAGATTTCTCTTTTTACTCAATAGGAATAAATTAAAATTAAATTATGTATTTTATTTTTTAAAATGGGTTTTTTAAAGAATTTATATTTCAAAATTATAAAATGTTATGTGTATTGGTTCAAAGTATTGTTTCACATTTTTTATAATAAAAAGGTGAAAGAGTCAAACAAAAATAAATGATCTTTGGATTTAGTATTATATATTATACTTGAGTAACATATAATATTATTGGTGATGATTATATAACTTATAGGATGGTTTGATCCAAATTATTCCTCATGAAAACGGGTGTTCCCAATTGAGATTATATGAAGGGTGATCCAAAATATAGAACTCCAATGTATTGGAAATTTATTTTGTTATCAAGATAATTGTGTTGTAAGTTGATTTTATGGTGATTCGAATTGGAAGTATTCAATAAGGGATCATTGAATGTGTTTCCATTTAGAACCTAAAAATATTTTATATTATTTATAAAATTTTTATGAAAATCATTTGAATTCAAAATGAATTCAAATAACATTTTACTCAATGGATGTATTATTCCATTCTAGGGTAAAAATTTATCTTTCTTTGAGAATTATTTCTTTTCGGGCCTCATATTTTCTATGTAACCATCAGAACTATGATTTCTCTATTTTATGTCCCTATAATATATTTTATGCTAAACTTTGGACTGATAATATGTTTTCCTGTTTATGTAAGTGATTAATTGAGGACAAGAACTGTTATGTTAATGAAAAAAATTAGCATTTGATCTTATGGTCTTAAAATAGTGTACCAAATTTGTTTCTTATTTTTGTATCCCATACTAATATTTTGGGTCTTACATCATGTTCTATTATATATTTAATTGGTTTATGGGATTTTGTGGACAAATAATAAGTACTGTTGAATGTCATGATGATTTTTAATGAAGATAAATTTTTTTCTTTAAAAATGTTTTGTTATGTGGGAAAAATTGTTAATGAATAAGAGTTTTAAATTTATAATAAATGGGTGTTTATGAAAGGTTTATGAAATAACAATCTAAAAACTATAAATAGTAATGATATTTTGGAATACATGATGATTTTTTATAGTCTATATACACTAGTATAGGTAATATTAAATGTTGATTCATTATAGTTTCTATTAGAGGAACGGTTTAGATAAATATAGCGGTTAGGATATTATTTTGGAATGTATAAAAGGCTTAACATAACCACAATGTTTGGTTTATTTCAGAGACATATATTTATTTTGGATAATTACAAAGAATTTAACATTACCTAGCAAAGTATATCATAGTTTCATACCCAATAAAAATATAATTGAATATGATTTTGTTTATGTACCTGTACAAAAAATTATTGATTTAGTAAATGGATAAATATATTTGGAACTTCATGAACTATGGATGTGATGGATAATTTGGTGGGTTTTTAATGTGCAATTGAACTAATTAAATCAATAATAAAAACTATAGTGGTCATTCTTAACTATATGTCATGTGTTATGACTCTCAGATTGAACCGGTTTGAGTTTCATAACTCATCAAGTAATAGATAAATGAATCACTATTTTATTTATTGTTATAGAGATCAAAATTTCTAATATATTCAATGACCTATGTTTCATGAATTTGAGAATAAACACCAAGTAATATTTAATACAATAATAGTAAGATGTTTTGTATGTTGTAAAGAACTAAATAAAAAATTATGTACACATGAATAATGAAAGATTATATTAATTCCATGAAAAATAATCAATTTGATACATTAAATTTGGGATTATATGAATTATGAATATCCATTTTCTATAGGGAAATCTCCTAAATTGGTTCAACAATAGAACACAAATAAATGATTATATATTGTTAATGAAATTATAGTTGATGATGTGGAAACCATAAATTAAATATAAAAGGTTTGGATTATATAATAACCTATGTTTCATATTGTAAAATTATAGCACAAGATTTATATTATTGGTTGTATCAAGTATATTTTAAGGAATAACATTGAATATCAATATAGAAATTTTTTAATGATTTTATTGTGTACATTTAGTTATTCTTGAGTTTATATATAGTTGTAGATTTAATGATGACCATAATTATAATTTAATTAATCATGTTTTAATTTTTTATGTGATAGAAGTACATTTGGAGAAATATTTTGGTTATTTATAGATGTTATAAGTATATTCAACCAATGATTTTAACAAGTTAAAATTTTATTTGAGGAATAATAAACTGTCAATTTTGGGAACAAGATTTTAAATGTATTCATATCCATTATGTTTTAAATGATCATAGATGATTGGGTTAGTTTTAGAGAAGTTTTTTATATTTAATGCAACCTCATAACAATTATATTATAATTGTATTCAAAATAGGATATCTCATAGACCATGCGAGAAGACATCCCATTCAATAAATCAAAAATGCTTGCACATACAACTAAAGGGTGATATGGGTGAAATTCTTACCACTATCCTACTTAATACAATATTTAGTATGAAATTATTTTTTTAATAGAAAATTTGGACTAATAAATATTATTTTAATTTTGGGACTATGCGTTTTATCTTATAAATAACCACAGGATAATAAAAAATGGTGGTTAATTAAATAATTTTATTTCAGTTGAAGATCAATATTTTTTGAACATTAAATTTATAAGGTAAATGATTTGTTTGGATAATATGGGATATTATTTTAGTAATAAATGTTGAACTATATTTTGGAATAATATATGGATTATAGTATCCTTTATGCCGATTCAGTTCATTTATGGAAATGATAACCATTTATTGAAATTATATGACTATTTCATATTCCTTTTTATAATAAGAATTTAACAATTATTGATGTGATTTTGAGATTAATGTTTGAATAATATGTAATCCAATAAGTTATTTTTGTATATTTCATTCTTAGTCTGGAAAAAATATAACTAATTTTTAGGATTTTAATTTACAGAATTATTAAATATGAACATTAGGTATTACAATGGATTTTTGGAGATTAATATATGATTTCATCATATAATGGTTTATTCATTTTGGAAATAATAATTAATTTTTATAATCATATTACTTTTGGATAATGCCTACAAATTAGATAAATTGATTTTTATTCTTTTTTTGAAGCATATGATTCAATGGATGTTGATTTTAGTGCTTCAATCATTAACACAATTCATCTTCAATACTTATTTTTTGAGGAATAATATTAGACCATGGGGGAAATTTATTAATGGATGAAATTATATTTTTTTATTAAGTATATTTAATTATTCTAGATTATATTGGAATTCCTCAACACTAGTAAAAGAATTTTGAAAAAAATGTTATCACATTAATATCATCATGTGGAAATGGTAGTACTCTATACACCTATTTGGTTTATAGTTTTATAATCATTTACATTCTAAAGATTTATCATTTTTTATGATAAATGATCCTCTTAACACTCCATTATCATTTAGAAATTACACATTTCTTCCATATCTGTAATTCCACATACCATTAATTTTTAACTATTTTAAACCTTTTTATGGGGTTTTCAGCATGACCTTCATATTTCTTTTTCCCTCTATTCAATTGGATGTTTTAAACTTCTTTTATGATGTTAGATTTTAAAAAAGGTATTTTCATATTGTGAACCCCTCACTACTATGATCAAAATCAAATTGTGTTTGTGAAAATTTTTTAAAAGTGGGAGGATAATATAACACCATAATTTTCTAAAATAATGAATTTATGTTCGTCAACATGCATAACAAGAAACACCACAATTAAAAGGACCACAAAATATTATTATTTAAAAATGATAATTATAAAATAAATATTGAATTTGTTAGTATAAATAAAAATTTAATAATTTAGAATAATATATAAATTTCCTAATCAATAAAAAATTATTTATATATTATTATTAAATAAGCAATCATTTTTTAATATGAGATTTTATTCTTCAAACATACGTCATCATCAAAAATGGTATTTATTTATTTTTATGAGAAAATATTATAATCATATTCTATAAATTTTATGATTTAAATTTTATAAAACTAATATCATTTTTGAAATCATTATATCATAATTAATTTTTAGTTAAAATTTGTGATTTTTCTAAAAAGTTTGATTTTTTAATGAGTAGTGAAAATTGATATTTTTATTGAAATATGTATTGAATTTTGATGTATTAAAATATTAATATTATATTTTTAATTAGTTGAAAAAAATAAATATTCATTTTGAAAAACAATAATTTAAATATATCCTCCCAAATTAACATAACACTTAAATTTAATATTAATTTTTTTTTCACAAATAAATAAATATTTTCCTAGAAAGGGAATTCCATAGTGTTTTGTAGGAATAATTTTAAATTAAAAATTTCTAGTTATGTTTTCTGAATCATGAAATAATTAATTCAATATTTTCAATGAGGTGTCCCAAATTTTGTAAATATGCCCCTTTCAATTTTTTTCAATTTGAATAGTAATCATAGTAAATTTTGGTGCCATGGTAATGAAAAAATGGTTCAATTAAGTATGAAAATAATATGATAAGGATTATAAAGTAATGGTAAATATTTTAATATTTTTATTATATTTGTATATTCATTAATGTCTCATAAATTATGTGTAATTATTAATTTTTATATGGAATTATTCTGAGACCACCGGTTTTGACAGCACGTGATTCCAAGGCCTGATTAGCTGGGAACAGAATTTTAAACATTATTTAAGTACACATAAGTAAATGTGTGAGCAGGTTTTTCTATCATTTGAATATGTTCTTAGATTGAAAATTTGAGGGCACTGTTGAATTCAAAATATCAGGATTCACCTATAAAGAACTTCACTTTGGCAGGGAATGGCTAAAGAGAAATGTTAATTTTCAGAATTTTTCAAAAATACTAAAAAACATTAAAAAATTATTTTATTTTATTTTCATATATGTTGAACCGAGGATGACGATGCAGAGTTGTAGTGACGAGGTGCATTGATGAGGCTAATTTATGGATCGTTAACTAGCAGCATAACGACACGTTAATAAATCAAAATAGAGTAATGACAAGTCATCGTAGCGTAATAGAAACATTTCGACAAGTTTTACTTTTATTTTTGTTGAATAATTTTTGAAACAAGGAAAAAACTGCGAGGATTATCTAAGAAACCACCGACAAACATTCTCTGAAATAAAAACGCAAAATTCCGATGAACGACAAACATCTTAAACGCACTGAAAAGAACAGAGCCAGAAGCGATGAGTGATGTTGACATAATGAATCCTTGAAGGCTTAAAGTTACAGTAACAAATTTCAATGTGATAGGGGCTGTTTTTTATATGTTCTATCTTGTTCTTTTCTAGAATCACAGAACAAGGATCAACCGAGAAACAAGTTGATCCGTGAATCAAGATTTTTTTGCAGGAGGGTAACTTTATTTGGAGGATTTTCTATCCGAGATAAGTTTTTATATTTTTGTGATTAAACATCTCCCCTGAGCCTCCTCTGTTTTAAAAACATCTTATGCATATGTCACGTGCCTACACAAACAATTCCTTGGACCCCTCTACATATGTTCTCCTTGTAAACTTATTGTCCAAAATGGCGGCAAGGCACGTCCGAGACCCTCGTGGTGATGGAAGAGTGTAACATCCCAATCATGTAATGAATAATAGATATTTTTATCTATGTCTACTAATGAATTAGATATTGTTTTAGAGTCTTAATATGAGAATAAATCAAATCTAAATCATGGAATACAGTAATATTTTTAAAAGATTGTTTTACTGCCTTTGGATGGAAAACCATTTTTAAATCGAATTTTTGAAAATTTTATAATCTCTATTTGTCAAAAAAAACATATTCTTTATGATTGGGACATTGAAATTTACATTGGATAAATTGTATGTATTTTCTGACAATGTTCATTTTTTAATGAATAGTGAAAAATACTGCATTTTACATCAAAACTTCTTTTTCATATAATTTAATTATATGGCTCGATTATATTTTAAATTTGTTTTAAAGTTCAATTAGAATATATTTTTACCATTTAATCCAATAGTGGTCGTTGGAATTAATTTCACATTGAAATTGGACTTAAACTAGTGTCAATTTTTTGATACTTATAGTTTCGTAAAAACACGCTATTTGCTCAGACAGCAGGAATTAATTTTTAAATTAATTAATGTAACTTATATGTTTTGAATTTTGTAAAATAGAAATCATTTTTAAATTCGGAATATCAAATATTTATTAGGGTGATGTTTTGGTATTTTTCTGAAAAACATCAATTTTTGATGAATAGTGAAACCACTAAGTGGTACTTATAAAAACTAATTTTTGGTTTAAATAAAATTTTACCACCTCTGTGTTTTGAATTTAAAAAATCCGACATACATGGTTGTCATTAAGAAGTAAAATTTTGTTCAATGGGGTTAAAATAATTTTTTTGGTGAATAGTTACTTTTAAGTTTTTAATCGCGATTAGAGGTAATTAGTGTAATTTAAGTTGAAAATAATGTTTTAATAATATGAAATGACCTAGACACATGTCCTACCCTTATTGGATGTGTCATGGCCGACCAAGACACCCCATGGGTCGATTTTTGGGACCCCATGGAGCCACATGGGTAAGATAATGACATTAATGCTTTTTATTTAATGTAAAAGTAAAAATGACACAAACATGAGTTGTTTTACTAAACCAATTTTTAAATGGGGTAATACAAGTCATATTTTTTACTATAAATATTCATTATAAATCTAAAAATATTTCCTAAATCATAGTATTTTTTTATAATTTTTATACATTATATAAATTAAATTATTTAAGACACCATGATGATTCAACGATTACCTCATTATCTAATGATTTAAATAAAATGAAAAGATAATGTAAAATCTAAGACATACACATGTCAAAAAACTATTGTATGGGTGGATTTAGGACTATGATCACCTTTTCCTCGAAACATATAATTTTGGGACCTTTTAAATCCGAAAAATATTTTATAATAAAGTATCCTTTTATAACTTTCCAAGAGTGCCCCTACTCTCCTCTTATAAAAGGCCCCCGCCTCTACCACCTTACCCACACCTCTCAAGCCTTTGGAACGACCAAAACCTACCCATTTTGTGTCTCCAAATCCCTCTCTAACTCTTAGAAGCCTCAATTTGGGCAGAAGTCTTCCCAAGGAATCCTTTGAGCTCAAATCAAAACGAGTTACCCGATTTAAAGGTAGTGTCTTCTATTGTGTTCTTATGTTTTATTTTTCTTCTCCAACCCCCTAAAATATTTTTATTCATTTCTTTTGTAACCACACCAGTATCTTAGATATACTAGGATGTTTTTTTAAGAAGTATTCGAGCTACACTTACACAAACCTACATCTAATGGTTAAAGAACATACTGTTTCCGTGGATGGTGAATTTCTGCCTCATATTGTTCAATATTCTTTTAACACCTTCAAAGTTGGCCATTAAGATGACACTATATTTATATATGATATATAATATTATTATGTTTTAATTAAGCTTCAGTATTTTTCAATTATGGAATACCTTTATGGTTTCCATTATGGGTAAACGCGATATCTTCATTTTAGGAAGTGCAGACCACCGCTCCCTCAAAGTGATTTGATTCGTTAATGCCATATGTGGGACGTATAAAGGATGTAATTAATGGTATTATATATGATATTATACTTTAATCATAATATACCTTTATATCATTATGATTCCATTCCATAAAATATGAAATAGAAATGAAAGTAGTGTTAATGGGTACGTACGGCTTACCGTCTCCATGAACGGTGCATTTCATTTCTTACCTATAAACATTATGTAATATTATAAATTCATGTATATACTTGATATATATGATATATATGATATCTACATCATTAGTATAACTCTGGATATAATGTATACAAGAACAACTTGTAATTATAAAGAGTTTATTTTTTACTCAAGTACCAATGATTGTTAAAACGACTGTTATTAACATAAATAATTACATAGTGTTCATGAAATTGTAATAAGTGATATAAAAGGAATAATGAAATTGAAAAAGTTTATTAAACAAGTAGAAATTAACTCATGTTTATTATTCAGGAGGTTAAAGAACGATCAATTCAAGTCAGACCTGAGGTATGGGACTTCGTCTCAATCTCATTTCATTGAGGCATATTTTGTTTTATACACAACCTTCTTTTATAGGGTGTATAAACCCATTTGACTTTTAATTTTATCCAAACAGAATCCTTTTTTATACGAAGCATTTACTAAATTACAAAAGGGAATGTTTTTGTCGTACGTATGCGGCGACAATGACTTCTCCGCCGCCGTGACCATTATTTGAGTTTCGACTTCCTCTACAAGCCATACCTTTTTTTAAATGAAAAATAAATACCATGTTTTACTTTTCTTTTATTTTGGTATTGAAAATGGTTTTCATAATGTTTTTATTATATCAATGTGTTGTATTGATATCTTGTGATTGAAATGTGGAAATATTATGATTCTTTTATGCATGTTTTATGTGATACGATTATGTAATGGTTCTTGGGCATTGTTATGAAGATGGGTGGTTCCGTGATAAAATAAGGGCAGGTGAGCCCGATATAGCTCTCCAATTCATTGGGTAACACGAAGGAGTGAAACTTTAAGGTTTCTCTGAAGATATTTAGGGAATATACTGTGAGTGGTATTCCAAATGTAACCAAGAGGGTTACTCCCTACGTAAGAATCTTATGAATGACTCAAGTTACCTTTATGTCTTATGATTTCTATGATTTATTAATGAATTTATTGAGGTTTGTTAATCTGCTTATGTTTTATGAGTAGAGTATGATTTCATTGACTCTTATCTATACATGTACTCATGTTTCCTTTCCATATTTTTATATCCGTTGCTAAGCTTTTTATGCTCATCCAAAGTTTTTTAAATGTTTTTCACAGGTCAAGGGAATGGTACATGATATGATGATAGTTTCAAGGAAGTGTCAAGAATGAATCCATGTTTTATTTTAAATATTTTTCCGTTGATGGGAAAAAATGAATACTATCTTTTACGTTACCACTTTGTTTAAATGTGGCATGTATTGCATGTTTTATGATCTAATTATCTAAAACTCTAAACCTAAAAATATACTCAATGTGTAATCTTGTAATAACTCAAGATTAAGTAATGTTTAAGGCTAGGGACTTATAGTTGATATTAGAGGTCGGTTTAGATAACTTTAAGAGTTAGAATTTTATTAAATGATTATCCAAAAATATTTTTTATGGTCCAATTGAAATGATATAGCATTTGAAGATTACCATGTTTCTTCATCAAAGACATGTTTGTTCAGAATGGTTTTCCACAGAGGAGATAGGGAAGCAGTGCTAGGAAGGCATACAGAAGGAAATAACCTTCCGAATCAGCATCGTGAGATGGTCGGAAATGGAATTGAACAGTTGTTGCAGTAATGGAGTAGTTGACTCAAGTGATAAATGGTGGTGGTATCCATGCACGAGATTAGCCAGATCAATAGCAGAGGAACATGTTAGTGGTGGAACATTTCATGAGGCAACATCCCCCATCATTCAGAAGATCATCTGACCCTATGCTAGCTGAAGTGTGTATTAAAGAACTGTATAATATTTTCGATGTCATGGGATGTTCAGAAAATAAAAAGGTTAGTCTTTCTATTTACCGTTTGGAGGGTGAGGCATATCAGTGGTGGTCGATGGTTAAAAATATCAGGGATGCTGATGAGATTGATGCTCTCGACTAGGATGAATTCAAAAGTATGTTTCATGAGAAGTATTTTCCTAAGGCTGTTCGACTTAGGATGGAAAAACACTTCCTGGAATTGAGGCAAGAGGAGGACTCAGTGGCTGCCTATGAAGAAAGGTTCACTCGATTGGCAAGGTATGATCCAAATTTTATCCGAGATCTTGATAGTAAAATCAATAGTTTTTACTCAGGATTAAATCCAAAATATCGAAGGGCTTTAGCTTCTCATAAGTTTAAAAGTTGTGAAAAGCTTGTTCGATGTGCTGAGAAGGTGGAAATGGAGTTTGCCGATGATCAAGTGTTCTATAACAACCAACAAAAGAAGAGACCGAGGTGGAAGGAGAAAGGGAATAATTCTTCAAAAAGGTCTGATGGTAAGAAAACTATGTTTCCAGTTTGTGATAAATGTGGAAAAAGGCTTGATGGGGAATTTCTTCTGAATTTTGGAAATTTCTACCGATGTGGTAAGATGGTACATAAGGCTCGTGATTTCACTGTAAAAGATCAAGGTGATGGTAAGTAGTCCAAATTTTATTTGCAGTTAGTGAAATGTTTTAAGTGCAATGAGATGGGTCACTATGAAAACGAGTGCCCGAAAAAGAGCTCGAGGGATGGGAAGTAGTTAGACTATAAGCAGAAAGGGGTGGTGAAATCCTTTGCAATTACTTCAGCAGATATCAGGCCATCAAATAAAGTTGTATCAGGTACTTTGTTTATTTTTTCAGATTATTCCAGTGTGTTTCTTGATTCAGGGTCTACACATTTGTTCATCTATGAAACATTTTATAGTAAAATGGGAATACTATATCAGTAAATTACTCCGGAACTTGTGGTAATAACACCTGGGGGAAATTTTGAGGCAAAAAGAATTCATAAGAATTTTCCTATCCTTATCTGTGGAAAGAACCTACTTGAAAACCTTATTATTTTACCTCTAGTAGAGTTTGATGTTATCCTGGGTATGGATTGGCTCTCTATTTTCCATGATAAGATTGACTGTAGATATAAATAAGTTTCTTTTTAGAATGACTTTCAGTTTGTGTACAATAATGAAACCTTACTGTTGATAACTTATGAAGAGGCTGAGAAACTTGTAAATGATGGAAATGAATGTTACATTGAACACATTGTTGAAAACATAGGAACTGTTCAGATTAATGATGTGCTAGTGGTAAATGAGTATCTAGATGTTTTTCCTGATGAGTAGCCTTGAACAATACCAGATCAGGATGTTGAATTTAATGTTGACTTAGTTTCTGATGCTAAGACAATTTCAAAATAACATTATCGAATGGCTCAAATTGAACTTTTAGAGTTGAAGGAGAAATTGCAAGATTTATTAGATAAAGGTTTAATTCGACCTAGCACATCACTATGGGGTGCTCCGGTTTTATTTTTTAAAAATAAATATGGTTCTATGAGAATTTGCATTGATTATAGAGCCTTGAATAACATCACTGTTAAGAACAAATATATTTTGACTCATATCGATGATTTGTTTGATCAGCTCCATGGAGCTCAGTATTTTTCAATGATTGACCTGAGATCAGGGTACCATCAGTTGAAGGTAATGGATGTAGATATTCCAAAGACTGCGTTTTGTACAAGATATGGCCATTATGAATTTGTAGTAGTGCCTTTTGGGCTATCCAATGCACCGACTGTATTCATGGACATAATGCATATAATTTTCCATGTGTTCTTGGATAAGATTATGGTTGTTTTCATTGATGATATTTTGGTGTTTTCTAAAAGTAAAGAGGAGTATGAAAGAAATTTAAGGGTTATTTTTCAAACCTTGAAACAAAAGAAATTTTATGGGAAATTCAGCAAGTGTGAGTTTTGGTTGCAACAATTTTCTTTCCTTGGTCATATTGTTTCTAACGATGGGACAACTGTTGATCCGGCAAAAACAAAATTTGTTGAAGAATGGACAAGACCCACAAATGTAACTGAGATTCGTAGCTTCCTTGGTTTGGTAGGCTATTACAGAAGGTTTGTTAGAAATTTTTCACGGGTATCTAGTCCAATGACTAAGCTAACTCGTAAGGGTGTTAAGTTTATCTGGAAAAAAGAATGTGATGATTGTTTTTAGGAATTTAAAAGAAGATTGCCGAATGGCCCAGTTTTGGCGCTTCCTTCCAGGAATGGTGAGTTTGTTATCTATAGTGATGCTTCATTGAAAGGACTTGGTTGTGTCCTAATGCAGAATGATCAGGTAATTGCTTATGCTTCACGGCAGTTGAAAACTCATGAGGTAAATTACCGTACACATGATTTGGAATTAGTTGTTGTTGTTTTCGCTTTAAAATTTTGGAGGCATCATTTGTATGGATTAAAGTGTGTAATATATACCGATCACAAAAGTATAATGTATATATTCACTCAGAAATAATTGAACAAGAGACAAAGGAGATGGCTAGAATTAATCAAGGATTCTAATTGTACAATTCATTACCATCCGAGAAAAGAAAATAAAGTTGCTGATGCTTTGAGTCAAAAAAAGTAATGCTTCATTAAAAATGTTTCGTTTGGAACATGATCCTTTGGTTAAGGATTTGATGAACTTTGGCATAGAAGTTGTTGGTGCAGTATGTCCTTCTATTTTATTTCAGGTATCAGTGAAATCTTTTCTATCAGACAGAATCAAGAAAGCACAGAAGCAAGACAGTGAGTTGTAGAAAAAGGTAGAGCTGGTTCAGAAAGGTAAGTTGCCTGAATTCAACATTGATAATGATTTTGTTTTGAGATTTGGGAAGAGATTGTGTGTGCCTTGTGATTTACTGTTTATGAGAGAGTTTTTATGTGAAGCTCATAGTTCTCCATTTTTAGTTCATCCAGGCTGTACTAAGATGTATAGAGATCTTCGAGAGTATTACTGGTGGGATAGAATGAAAAGGGAAATTGCTAATTTTACTGTGAAGTGTTTGACATGTCAACAGGTTAAAGTAGAGAGGCATTTACTGAAAGGGATGCTTCAACCTTTAGCAGTACCAGAATGGAAATGAGAGAATATATCCATGGACTTCATTGTGGGATTGCTGAAGACACCTCGAGGTAATAATCCAATCTGGGTTATTGTTGATCGCTTGACTGAATCTGCTCATTTCCTTGCTATACAGGATACTTTTTCCCTAGATCAACTTTCCTGTATGTATCTTAAAGAGATAGTCTAGTTACATGGAGTTCCTCTCTCCATTGTATCTGATCGTGATCTCAGGTTTACTTCTATCTTTTGGAATGGCCTTCAGAAGTCATTGGGTACTGAATTAAATTTTAGTACAGCTTCTCATCCTCAATCAGATGGGCAGTTAGAACGAAAAATTCAGAATTTGGAGGATATGCTACGTTCTTTTTTGATGGATTATCAGGGAAGTTGGGACCAACATCTTTCCTTGGTTGGACATTCATATAAAAATAGTTTTCATTTCAGTATACAGATGGCACCATTTGAGGCGTTATATAGGAAGCGGTGTCGAACTCCAGCTTTCTGGGATGAAGAGGGTGAAAGGAAGCTGATTAGACCAGAATTAGTAGAAGAGTTGGCAGAAAAAGTTCAGATAATACAGAAACACATGAGAATAGCTCAGAGTAGGTAGAAGAGTCATGCAGACAATTGAAGGAAGGATCTCTCTTTTGAGGTAGGTGATCATGTTTTTCTCGAAGTATCACCATGGAAAAGTGTGATGCAATTTGGTAAGAAAGGAAAGATGAGTCCAAGGATGATTGGACCATATGAAATTCTGGAGAGAGTTGGATTAGTTGCTTACTGAGTGGCTTTACCTCCAAGTTTATCTTAGGTACACAATGTTTTTAATGTTTCAATGTTAAGGAAGTACATGCCAGATCCATCTCATGTTTTGAGTCCAGAGGTAGTTCAGCTGGAAGAGAACCTATCTTATAAGGAACAACCGGTCCAGATTCTTGACCACAGGGAGCAAGTGTTACGGAATAAGGTGATTAATCAGGTAAAGGTTTTGTGATAAAACCACAAGGTTGAATATGCAACATGGGAATCCAAAAATGCAATGAGGGCTAATTACCCCCACTTATTCGATAAGTAAATAAATTGCAGGGCCACAATTTTATAAAGGGGGGAAGGATGTAACATCCCAAGTAAGTAATGAATAATAGATATTTTTATTGATGTCTACTAATTAATTAGATAGTGTTTTATAGTCTTAAAATGAGAATAAATTAAATCTTAAGTATGGAATACACTAATATTTTTAAAAGATTGTTTTACTGCCTTTGGATGGAAAACCATTTTTAAATCAATATTTTAACAATTTTATAATCTCTATTTGTCAAAATAAACAAATTTTTTATTATTGAGACATTGAAATTTACATTGGATAATTTTTTGGTATTTTTCTGACAATGTTCATTTTTTAATGAATAGTGAAAAATACTGCATTTTACATCAAAAATAATTTTTCATCTAATTTAATTATATGGTTAGATTATCATTTGAATTGGTTTTAAAGTTAAATTAGAATATATTTTTACCATTTAATCCAATATTGGTCGTTGAAATTAATTTCACTTTGAAATTGGACTTAAACTAGTGTCAATCTTTTGATACTTATTGTTTTTTAAAAACATGCTATTTGCTCAGACAACAGGAATTAATTATTAAATTAATTAATGTAACTTATATGCTTTTAATTTTGTAAAATAGATATCATTTTTTTATTTGGAATATCAAATATAGCTAAGGGCGAAGTTTTGGAATTTTTATGATAAACTTCAATTTTTGATGAATAGTGAAACCACTAAGTGGTACTTATAAAAAATGATTTTCCATTTAAATGAAATTTTACCACCTATGTGTTTTGAATTTAAAAAATCCAACATACATGGTTGTTATTAAGAAGTAAAATGTGGTTCAATGGGATTAAAATAATTTTTTTGGGTGAATAGTAATTTTTATGTTTTTAATCGCGATTAGAGGTAAGTAGTGTAATTTAAGGTAAAAATAACGGTTTAATAATATGAAATGACCTAGACACATGTCCTACCATTATTATATGTGTCATGGACAACCTAGAAAACCCATGTGTCTATTTGTGGGACCCCATGGAGCCACATGGGTATGATAATGACATTAATGCTTTTTATTTAATGTAAAATTAAAAATGACACAAACATGAGTTGTTTTACTAAAACAATTTTTAAATGGGGTTATACAAGTCATATTTATGTCTATAAATATTGATTAGAAATGTAAAAATATTTCTTACATCATATTATTTTTTTTATAATTTTTATACATTATGTAAATTAAATTATTTATGACACCATGATGATGCAGCGATTACCTCATTATTTAACGATTTAAATAAAATGAAAAGATAATGTAAAATCTAAAACATACACATGTCAAAAACCTATTGGATGGGTGGATTTATAAATATTATCACCTTATCATCGAAATATATAATTTTGGGAACTTTTAAATCCAAAAAGCATTTTATAATAAAGTATCCTTTTATAACTTTCCACGAGTGCCCCTCCTCTCCTCTTATAAAAGGCCCCCACCTCTACCACCTTACCCACACATCTCAAGCCAATAGCTCAGACAAACCCTGCCCATTTTGTCTCTCCATATCCCTCTCTAACTCTTAGAAGCCTCACTTTGGGCAGAAGTCTTCCCAAGTAAACCTTTGAGCTCAATTCAAAAAGAGTTACCTGGTTTAAAGGTTGCGTCTTCTATTCTGTTCTTATGTTTTATTTTTCTTCTCCAACCCCCTAAACTATTTTTATTCATTTCTTTTGTAACAAAACAAGTATATTACATATAGTAGGATGTTTTTATAATAAGGATTCGAGCTACACTAACACACACCTACATCTAATGGTTAAAGAACATACTGTTTCCGTGGATGGTGAATTTCTGCCTCACGAAACAATGTTTGTTCAATATTCTTTTAACACCTTTAAAGGTGGCCATTAAGATGAAACTATATTTATATATGATATATAATATGTTTATGTTTTACTTAAGCTTCGTTATTGTTCATTTGTGGCATACATTTATGGTTTCCATTATGGGTAAACATGATATCTTCATTTTAGGAAGTGCGAACTACCGCCCCTCAAAGTGATTTGATTCGTTAATTCCATATGTGGGACATATAAAGAATGTAATTAATTTTATTATATATGTTATTATACTGGAATTATAATATACCTTTATATCATTATGATTCCATTCGATAAAATACAAAATAGAAATGAAAGTAGCGTTCATGCGTACGTACGGCTTACCGTCTCCATGAACGGTGCATTTCATTTCATACCTCTAAACATTATGTAATATTATAAATGCATGTATATACTGGATATATATGACATATATGATATATAAATCATTATTATAACTATGGATATAATGGATACATTAACAACTTGTAATTATAAAGAGTTTATTTTTGACTCAAGTACCAATGATCTTTAAAACGACGGTTATTAACTTAAATAATTACATAGTGTAAATAACATGGTAATAAGTGATATAAAAGGAATAATGACCTTGAAAAAGGTTCTTAAACAAGTAGAAATTAACTCAAGTTTATTATTCAAGAGGTTAATGAATGATCGAGTCATGTCGGACCCGAGGTATTGGACTTCGTCGCAATCTCCTTTCATTGAGGCATATTTTATTTTATACACAACTTTATATTATACAATGTATAAAACCCTTTGACTTTTATGTTTATCCAAAAGGAACCCTTTTTTATTTGAATCATTTAATAAATGACAAAAGGGAATGTTTTTGTCATATGTATGCGGTGACAATGACTTTTTCCGCCACCGTGACCATTATTTGAGTTTCGACTTCCTCTACAAGCCATACATTTTTTAAATGAAAAATAAATACCATGTTTTACTTTTCATTTTATTTTGGTATTTAAAATGGTTTTCATATTGTTTTTATTATATGAATGTGTTTTATTGATATCTTGTGATTGAAATGTGGAAATGTTATGTTTTCTTTATGCATGTTTTATGTGATACAATTATGTTATGGTTCTTGGGAATTGTTATGAAGACGGGTGGTTCCGTGATAAACTAAGGGCGGGTGAGCCCGATATAGCTCTCCAATGCATTGGGTAATGTGAAGGAGTTAAATTTTAAGGTTTCTCTGAAGAGATTTAGGGAATATAATGTGGTGGGTTTTCCAAACGTAACCAAGAGGGTTACTCCCTACGTAAGAATGTTATGAACGCCTCAAGTTACATTTATATCTTATGATTTCTATGATTTATTCATGATTTGATAAGGTATGTTAAAGTGATTATGTTTTATGAGTAGAGTATTATTTCATTGATTCCTATGTATACATGTACTCATGTTTCCTTTCCATATTTTTATATCCCTTACTGAGCTTTTTATGCTCATCCCAAGTTTCTGAATTGTTTTTCACCGGTCAAGGGAAGGGTACATGATATGATGATAGTGTCAAAGAAGTGTCAAGAAAGAATCCATGTTGTATTTTAAATACGTTTCCGTTAATGGGAAAAAATCAATATTATCTTTTATGTAACCACTTTGTTTAAATTTTCAATGTAATGCAAGTTTTATGATCTAATTATCTACAACTCTAAACCTGAAAAGATCTTCAATGTGTAATCTTGTAATAACTCAAGATTAAGTAATGTTTTAGGCTGGGGCCTTATACAGAGACCTGAGAAGCACGTAGGTGCCGAGGGATTGGAAAACATACCACCATAGCAACACTAGTGGCCCATAAAAGGTGCCCCCAGTGACATTCCCACACCAGCCGCATGGAGTGGGTGGCGCCATCTAGCTCCATGGTAGAGGAGGTGGTCGACCATCATCGGTCGTGCTATAGTAAGGTTGTGCGATGCAGCGATAGACGAGGGGGACACAGTGCTAAGTGGGCGTCAAATGGAGGGACATAAGACATCCAGGCCGAGCATGTGGCTCGGAGATCTATGATCTCCCGACCAAGGCATGAGGGCCCCTTGAATCTGTGCGGATAGTGGAGGCTGGGCACGACAGTTGGTAGCGTCTCGGCCAGGCGGCATACACCTGCCCTCACCATGTGGGTCGGGATTTGGGCTGGCAGGCCACACCCCTAGCTTATGGAAAGGACCCACACACAAGAGGCTAGACCCGCACCATTCAAGCCAGGACAAATGCGACCAGGTCACTAGGCGACCCATCGGGCTGGACCCTCGGCCAAACTCGGTCATGTCCAACGAGGCCCACTGGGAACAACCCACTGTCCAGGCCATACCAAACCGACCAATACTCGAATGAGGTCCGTGCGAGTCATTCGAATTAATCCAATGTATATGGGACCCCTGTTCTAGGTTGGTAAGGTCAGTCTAACGGGGTTGAACTATACCCCGACACAACATGCCCCTTTTTACTAAAATGATAATAATGTGCAATCTAGCCTTCCAAATGATGAGATGCTTATGGATTTAGAACACTATCTATAAGGTTTATCTTTTTTAATTCCCTAAGAAGACTTTCATGGATGAAGAGATGTGACAAATGGATTGAGGAGTGGTTCTCTCAAGAACGATATGTACCGAACCATACGGTTGGATGAGACCTAAAGCCTGCTGACATTAGACTCTGTGAGACTCGACTAGGGCCCAATGGGAATTACTTCTATGGGACATTATAGGACCACAATGGAAAAAACTTATGTCTAAAATTGTAGGATCACATTACGTGACGATGAGGAGTACCATAGTTTTCAATGATTAGTGGGAAACACTTCTATGTAGCCTAACAGTCCCACGGTATGTGATGAGTAGGTGTACCGAAGTAGTTCAATGTTTGTTGGAAGTACTTCTTTGTGACTTGGTATTCCCATTGTTCTTGATAGAGGAGGTGTTCTCCAACATCCATGGGGTTGGATGGTGTGACTGATGTTTCTTCTATCACTATCCTAAATGTATACCTGGTGTGACCTGCCTTGTGCTTCGTGATTTACTATGAGGATTTCTATGTGGTATCTACTTATTGTTTTGGGGGCCCTAACGAGAATTTTTTTACTCACCTCTACAAGGGCTTTTCCTGTGCGTGTTGTGTCTAGTGCAAATGATCGATGTTTAAAAATAGATTTTGGTGGACCAGGACCCAGATGTGCTCAGAGATAAAGGATAGACATAAGCTATGATGTAGGAGTTAGTGGTTTAGGACCAGGCAGGGCCCAGCAGTTTCGAGTGGACATGATATATTACTTTGTCTTCCAGTATCTACAGCACTCTCACAATCATGTTGGGTTTTCCGCAGATGGCCATCAGGATTTCCATTTTGTAATTTTATATTTTCAATTCTTTTGTTGGGTTTGTATTATGAACCACGTATTTTAGTTGTACTTTTACTCAGCTTTTTTTTAGTGATACTTGTTTTTTTTCAGTGTGTGAGACTTGGATGGGCGTGTGTGTGGGTACATGTACACAGGAAAATTCCTCCCATTTGTTGGTTGATGCCTTCAGTGCTAGTCACCATCCACTGGCCTTCGGGGGGTGGGCTTGGGGTATTCTCGATATGGGCCCCGGGGGACGGATCGTGACATATTTTTTCCAAAAAAAAAAATAATTTTCAATGTTTGTCCTATTTTACATATTTAAAACAATTTCAACATTATAATATTTTTTGCAATAAATTTCAAAATTTTCATTCTCTTTGAAATATTTTCATTAATGTTTGTAATTATAGATAAAAAATGTTATATTGCGTTATGAAAATTAATTTAATGGATATATGTTTTTTATTTATCGTGGGATTCGTTTCAAATTTTTAGTGATGAAATAATTACCTTAAATGCATAAGTAACACCGATAGAAGTATTTATTTTATTAAAAGTAATATAAAAAATGGTTCATTTTTTGAGGAAATATAATTAGAATAAATAATTTTGTTACCTGCTTTTTTTTGGATATAAATGATGTATTTTGTGGGTCTTAATTACTTATATTCTAATTTAGTAATTTTCATATAGTTTTATAAGTCTAATTAAATGATTGATCAAAAGTTTCATTAATGTAATTTTATAATAAATAAAAATTTATTAAATGATTTTAAAACATAAAAAATCATACATTCATATAAGGGATTGTGATATGGTTGAAAATATCAATCATGGTTCACTCATTATCCAATTATCATCTTATTGTAATCTTCTTGACCCCAAAAGAGTAACAGCTTTAATATCATTATAATTATGAAAAAGTGTTATCAGTAGTAAAAATAAAATGCTATGGGTGAAAAAATAAACTAAACATATAAAAGTTTTAATGGAAGATATGATCTAAAACAATACCCATCATATATTATAATATATTCAATTTAGATCCATTTTAAAATAAAAATTAATTTTTTTAAAATTTAATACTTTAAGAAAATCCTTTAGTGTCCCTCCCCACTCTTATAAAGTTGAACCTCCTCTACGATTTTATTTATAAAAAAAATTCTCGACTGGACCAACACATATACCTTTTTATTTCCGTACCCATGTATTGGAATCTTTTTTTTTCTAAAAACTATCCTAGAAATGATTTCGATTTAAACATATATAGGTTTCTTGAAGAAGAGGTATTACTCTTAACCAATGATTTTCTTCATATTTATTTTACTACAACCATAAAACATTTATAAAACATAATGAAATAATAAAAAAATTCATATACTTAGTTTTTATTATTTTAATGGAATCATTCTCTTCTATATCCTATTCCCTAAAATGGGAAATAAAGATATCATTTGTGTGTAGGGAAAAATGATGACAAAAGAATCAATGTAATTTGTTATCTATTACCAAATATCATAGATTTATTGAGTCAAATATTTAATGTATATATATGATATTTATGAGAAATGTATCATTAAATAATAGTAATATTTCATTTATTTTTCTACCATTCTATTCATTTTAAAATGATAGAACTGTTCATGCATAATTGCAGACTACCACCTCCACGAAGTAATGTGATTCAATTTTACTCACCACAACACAAGGATAATATATATATATGTGAATTTAAAAAAACAAAATGTTATTAATGACATAATTATAATTTTTTTAATATAAAATAATTCTTTCCTTAATCTTAAAATGGTCATTATAAAATTCAAATGTTACTCATGTGTTTGTACAACCTACCATATATATGATTATAAGATCAATAATTCTTCATAACCATCATTGTTTGTTAATTTTAGAGTTCTAATTTTTGTTTAAAAGTTATAATTATTTTAGGAATTTTATTCTTGGGATGAGGGAATAATGAATTTCCTCACCATAGTTAATTTGATGACAGCATTGTTGATATATAATCTAGATATCATCAAAACATTAGATGTGTAAATAATAGATTAGAAATTTTTTTAAAATTTTTTAAATAAGAAAAATAATTAATATTAAAATGGTTCTTACAAAATAAATAATAAACATATGTTTTTTATGTGAAAATCCAGACTCATGGAAGGGGAATTTCTTTTACAAATCATATTCTAATGTTTCCCTTCAAACTCATTTTTTCTATATCTTTAGTTATAAAAATATTATTTTAAGGTATTTATTTGTAAATAAAATAATTATAGAGTACATTTTATATATCTTAACATTATTACAATGTTCATTTATGAATAATATTTTTATGTATTTTGTTAAATTCATTACAAAATGGAAAACCGAATGTTTTATTTTAACATATATGGTGACAATTCCATTAAACAATGTAATTAATATTATTCGACATACCATAATTTACTAGATTTCATGTCCTAATAAAAGAAAAAATATAATTCCCTTAATTTTGGTTTTTTTATTTATGAATATAATTTTACAAATTAATGGGTATATTTAATATTCAAAATTTATTTCCATATGGGAAAAAATTTGTTTTTTAGTGGTTTTATAAAGAAAATGTACTAGTATAAAATGTTTTCTTCATGATATGATAAATGAGAATTGTATATGGGGATGGTAGATCCTTTCATAGAATATATTATGGGTTGAACCCCATTATAGTTCAAGAATATCGGTGATCCAATTATAGCTTTATTTATGTGTGATCCTCATTGTAGCTATAAATTTCACTATACAGTGATTATGTCATCACAATAATTATATAGAAATTTGACTATATTATTTTTCCAATTATAAGGAATCTATAATGTTTCTATGAATATGATTTTAAAATTCATCTATATCACTTTTCTATGGTCTATATTTAGTTTTCATGGAAATAATTTTATTTCAATGTTAAAATAATTTTTTTTCTTAAATGAAGGATAATAACCATTTTGTGAAAAAAGGTATTTTCATTAAATTTATTTATTAGATATCATTTTTCTATTAAACCCTCATGACTATTATTTTTCTATTATGTTTACTTATGATTAAATATATGAAAAAATTGGGATGAATTTTTATTTTCATGGGTATGTAAATGATAACTTATTCTAAATTTATATTATGTTAAAGGAAAACTATCTTATTGGTCTCTCTGTTTTAAAATTGGGTAATGGGATTATATCATCATTTTTTGCCACTTAATGAACATTTTATTATAATATCATATTTTAATCAGATTTTTTTGGGGTTCTAACAATTTTTAAGATCAATGAGGTTTTCTAGTTATATGAAATCACGATTATTCCTGAAAAAAATTTATTTTTAAAAACTGTGTTTTGTGGGAAGAATGTATTCTTAATAGAAGTCATGAATTTTTAATTAATTTTTATTTTGTGTAATGTTTATGAAATAACTCTAAAAATGAATATATTATATAGATATTTTAGAGTGTATTAAGGTGAATTAATTTATTACGTAATTGGAATATGTAATGTTTATTCCTGGATCCTTATATATTCCGTATTACTAAAGAATAATAAATATTTTTAATTTCGTGGGTTTTAAACTAATTTGGAGAAAAAATTATTTTAAAAAATTTATATTATTTTCAAAATGTCGTCCCCTATAATTCAGTTTATGGGAACCCAAATTAGATCATATTACCTATGAAGTGGCTAGGTAAATAGGTATTTAACAATAAGATGGTTGGAGTGATGAATAACTATTAAATTATTTATACAATTTCTAGGTTGTTAGAAAGATAAGACAATGACCATTTAAGAGTAGGTTACATTAAAACTAGATTACACACAACCATATTCAAAATGTAAGGAATATGAAATAAGAACATAGTATTTTAACACGAATCACCCCCTAGTGAGGGAATATGACTTTATTGTGCACAAATCGAGTCCATGAATGATATATTATCAGTATTCTCAAAATTTATTAAATTATACTGGAAATCACCATCCTTAACACTTGTAAATTTATATATTTATATTATCTATCTCTTGATAGTTTGTGTATAATAGTTCATAATAGATTAGAAATGTGAATTAAAAACATAAATTAATAGATCATTAATATGTTCTTGTATATTTTTCATCCAATATATACAAGAAATTTTGGATTTTTATATTCAGAATCAATTCATGTTTCATTATTAAAGAATGTTAACTTTTATAAATATTAGGATTAAATATAGACACTTTTCCGCTTATAATCTATTATATTCTTCTATTTCTCAAATTCAAAAAGACTACATAGTTCTCATTATCAAATATTCATTATTTTTAAAATAAATGTGAAAATATTTTATAATTTGAAGAATACGAATAAAATTATAAAAGTAACAAGATATTTCCATTTAAATATATCTATGAATAATTTTTTATTTCATACATCCATTGATTAACATTAAAAGGTTAATAATATACATTTTAAGCATCCACAATATGGGGATATTTTTTCCCAATAAGAATCCTTAAAATTTGAAGCATTATCATTCTATGTGATTAAAAAAACAATATTCCCAATTGTTATGGTGTAATACCCTAATCATGATTCTAGTTACATTTTTGTAATTAAAAAATAATACATTTACTTACAAGGTATCTCCTGATTCAATGAAAACCAATTATTCATCCCAAAGTAATTTTTCATGAACACCACTCAACATACCAATCTATAACAATATCATACCAGAAATTATACATCACCAACAATTTTAAATGACAATATCACTACATTGGGAGAGTTCTTGAATTAATATAATTTGGTCCAGATAGTTAAGTCCCTTAATTCACCTATAACTCATATCCTAGTGTGAACTTCATTCCCCAAGTCTCAAAATCATCTTCATTGATTTTATTTAGATTTAAAATAACTCATTATGATATTCAATACATGGAGAACATTATATTTTGACCATATTAGGGCTATATGATTCTCCAAGGAAAGATTTTATTTTTTCATGACACTCTAATATTCATTTTTCACCTCTGAAAACATTATGTTAATTATATGTGACATCACATCATTCATATTTAATAATACACATCATCATTCCCATGTAATGTGTCCTTTATAATATTTTTATAAATTTTAATGACTCCCATTTAAGATTAAATACATCTATGACCCCACGACTATTGAATTTAATCTCACGTAGAATGATGTTAAATATCTTATACCTTTTTTACACCCCCATAAAATATGATATAGTTTACGATGACATGGATATAGTCATATATTGGTAGTATTATACATTAGTAAAAAATTTATTACTAAAAAATCAACTCCAATAAGACAAGAGAGAGATATTTCCTAATGTATTCCTTTATTTGTTAATTTTCTTTTTAAAAATTACTACTAAATACATCTCAAGAATTCATCATCTTCATTAAAAAAATTATTATCCTAAATTAAATAAAAAATTATTAAAAAGAAAACATATTCTCAATAGTAATAAATGATTTATAACAATATTAAAAAGTATAAAATACACTACATAAACAATTTAATGATTTCTCTAGGTTGGGATATTCTAAAAAATTCAACCAAAAATATAATGAGTATTCACAATGAAGCATATAAAAGGAGGAAAGTCACTGAACTGAATTAAAACAACCTAAAAAATCCCTGAACCAGACACACTCTTAATTATTTTAATAAAAATCTAAATATAATGATATTACCTGATTAAAACACCTCACCCAATCCAATAAACACAATGAACTAAGATTCACACATTGTATCAAGGTCAAACCACATCACATTGAAAAAAATTATCTTAACCAATAATTCCAAATGGGATTTAATGAATACCAAATACAAAATCAATTATTCAACTCTATATTACTTCCACACTCACCACATCATACTACCTATAGAACAAAAACATTACTATAACACCCTCATTTTCTGGTAAGAAACTCTTTCCTTATTCTTCTTAATTATATAATGTCTAAGGGTAATGTTTGGTATTTTGTAGAGAACTTTTATAGTGTATTTTTGGATTTTATATAGGTTCATGGGTGGTTAATAATTTTTAAAACCCATGAAACACTTGCAAGAAACCATGTACTATGGGATGAGGAAAAATAGAAGGTGCACAGGCGAGAAACGGTTTCTCCCAACCGTGATACTGCTTAGTAGAAACCGTGTCCTTTGACACAAATGTATTTTCAAATTGATGAGGTACAAAATTCTCCCAAGTTGGATCATGGTTTAGAGACCATGTTAGATGACCTTACGATGATCGTCATTAAGGTTGTGGCTAATGCATTGTAAGAGCACTGTTGTCGTAACCATGCACATAAACCATGTGTGGGTCAAAATCAAATCCTAAAAACTTGTATCTCACCTTGTTTTACTTTTAACACATTCATTTTCCTCCTATGCATCCCAAATATGATATTTCTCCCTTTCAATGGTCCTAGAGGGGTTATCCATCAATTCAGAGGTGATCAAATATCTTCCATTAGATATTAGAAGCTAATTACTCACGATAATGGATCGTTATTTGTCATTCTTGATGTTTCCCTTAGATATAAATCTCCCAATATCTCTCTCAGATTCATAATTCAACAACCACTTTGGGTACATATAAGTTTTTGGATTCCAAAGTTGACTATATTTGATCTATTTGTTGATAATGGAAGAGATATAAGGTTGGTGTGAGGATATTCAATCTAGTTTTCAAATGTTTATTATGTTGTTTTTCATTTTCACAAAAACTCTTGAGGTATATAGATTCAATATCAGCTCCTATTTATTAGAACATGAAAGGTTAGTTATAAATTTTTATCTTTGATTGAAATTGATTGTTTATGGGTTGTGAAGTAAATTTTTAAACCCCATTGAGTGACAATTAGTCGAAATTTAGAGAATGGGGTGTTATTAGAATGTGTTTTGAAAACATTATTTTGATGTGCTGATTTTAAAATTATTGTTAGTTTTTCTTTGTTATAGAAAATTGGTTTTCAATAAAATGAGTTATATTTTATTGAATGGTATAGACACGCTTGGATTTGGGATGATTTGGCATGGTTGTGAGGAATGTGTTTATATGCATTGGGATGGATAATGGTGTGAAGTACCACGAACAAAAGGTTGGGATGAATATAAGCATGAAGTACCCCGATCAAATAGGTCAACTAAGTGACAGCTTAGTTGATAGATGACTCACCACTCATGATTATAAGGAGTTCCACATTTTTCATGCATGGTTGTATGTATGGTATTGAAGAAAGGAAGGCGTTATTCCAAAACATAACATTAAATAATTTAATGAATTTTTATGTGATCTCCATGGAAAAATGTTCAAAATAGATTTAATTTATATTTTTTACAAAATTTTATAGAATTTTATTTATATAAATGTTTATATCATTTTCATTACTAGTGGAGTGAGTATTTAATACATTGGGGAAAACAACTGTGTTTTAGTACTCACCCATGCTTTAGAACATTGGTGCTTTTCCAGTTGTCGTTTATCAGGACAAGCAAAAAGATAGGGTATCACATGTATTGCTTATTAAATTATAATACATGGGTTTTTTGGTGATGATGAAGCAAGGATCTTATAGATATCAAAGTATATTAGTATTCTTGTAGTGATATTAGTTTGCCTTTTGATATTTACATTGATATTATAGTCTTCAATTTTGGAACTTGTTTCATTACGATTTTGATAAATTTAATGTTGAGTTATCTTACAATGTCACCATGTATCAAATAGTGGTTGATGGTTATGGATTATTTGGTTATTGTTTTTATTCTTAAAGGGAAAATTGCCTCCACCTATATCAAACCCCTACTAAATTTCATTCCTGCCTTTTGCGTATTGGGGATTTCCCTTATAGAATAGTAATGTGTTACAAACCTCTCATGAAAATGAGAAGGGGAGGACATTACAAATGGTATCATTTTTTTAGTGAAAAAAAGCATGTTGAGAGAAATTGCATTTTCATGGACTTTCAGTTTTGGAACAATTGTTCTAAAATTTCTTGATCTTGGAGTGGATAAGTATTTGGGTTTATTATATGGTACGAGTTG
The DNA here is from genome assembly GCA_963277665.1 of Viscum album. Taxonomy (NCBI): domain Eukaryota; kingdom Viridiplantae; phylum Streptophyta; class Magnoliopsida; order Santalales; family Viscaceae; genus Viscum; species Viscum album. Next base: position 205,705,124 of record OY728143.1, read on the forward strand.
GTGAAAAGGAGTAATATTGTCTGGACAAGAAAAGTAGTGCATAAAGAGACATATCAAACATTTTTATGCTGAAATTCAAGTTACTAAGGAGTTAGGAACATAAGTATTTTTTGGAATGTTATAAGATTTTGAAATCTCATTATCATGGGTTTATCTAATGAGATGATCATGCCATGTATTGGAAGAATGACATCCCAATATGATTAAAAAAATCATTTTCTATAATGATTTATAATCTTGTGAAAAAGTTATGATTTTGAAAATTTTGAAAGTATTTTAAAATGAAATACTTTGAAAAAGAATATAGTTATGGTATTTCAGAGATGATTGGATTTCCAAAAATCATGTTATTGTTTTGAAAATGGTTGAACATTGTTGATTTTGGAATGAAATGTTATGATAGTTGGTGCGGTAGAATTTTATATTGTTAATTATTCAGTTTATTGAGTGTGAGACTTATAGAATATGTGGTTTTCTTAGAAAATGGTTCCATATAGGCATTTTAGAAACTAACCGGAAGAAGCTACGGTGAATATAGTTTCACATGAACCACAGGTGAACAAAGATCCAGTTCAGAGTATCAACCAAGAATTACATGCTCTCAAAAGATGGAATCAGAGGAATGATCCAGTGAAATTAGATCATTCATTCTAGATCCAGATGTAGAATCCACCCACCATATTAGGTGCCTTTGAACTAGAATATGCATAAGAATGGCTGAAAAAGATGAATTGTATATTTGATTTCATCACCACACCATCAGTACAGAAAGTGAAAATGGTAAAAATATATGATTGAGGATCATGCATGCTAGTGGTGGGATCTAGTGGTGCTAGCTAAAACAAAGAAAGGCCTCAGTTGGGAGGACATTTAGTAATTGCTCGCAAATATCTCTATCTTCACAAATTTATGATTCATAGAATAATGTGATTTTTTATCTTGAAGTAGGAAAACCAATATGCCTCATTTTATGTGGATAAACTCATTATTTTATAAAGCTTTTCACCCAAGTATGTGACTAGTGCATCCTTAAAGGCACCCATATTTGAATTGGGTCTAAGGAAAGTGATTTGATCAATAATAGTTATTTTCTATATTACTAAACATACAAAGATTGTGAATGGAGTGATGATGGATGTACAAGAAATATTAATATCTATGGGAGGTGGTAGTATAATGATACCCACATGAAATGGTGAGAACTCTAATGTTGTGAGTATTTAAAAGAGGGAAACCTATTTCTAATTTTGGATTGTTAATCAAAATTAGAGGGATGGAAATGTAAACCATGATCCAAGACTAAAGATTAAATCAGGATGTTAGTATTGTGAATAACATGAACACATTAAGAGAGAGTGTATGAAGAAACATATATCATTCCATAACTACAACTATATAGGGAATCTTAGTGCTATTATGATAGTGCTCCAAGGTCAGGTGCTTGAGACACGTCTCAGGTGTGAGAGAAATCATTTGATTCAACAGAATGAGGATAGAATAACTAATCTCATCATTAGAAAAAACCATTCTATAGGGATTCTACGAATACCATGACTCCACGTGTAATAATATTTCAACAAGGTAATAAAGAAAAAAGTGCAGTGATGAATCAATTGTATGAAGTTGAATATGTGATTGTGGATGATCAGGTGGGACTATATAGTGATAGGTTTGATTATTTTAAATTCTACCCTATTGCACGTTTATATTGATACTGGTGAATCCCATTCATTTATTTCTTCTCATACTACTGATTTTATGAGTTAAAAAATTTGATGATGCCCTCCGTGATAACACATCAAACTGCTCAATGGGAAAGGGAATGGAAATACATTCTTTGTAGAGATTATTTTATAACCATTGATGGAGTTGAGATGAAATGGGATTTATATATTATATAGATGGATATATATGATGAAATCCTGTATGTGGATTTGTTGACAATGGCCACTGATCACATCGACTGTTCTAGAAGAATAGATAGTTTTGTGATTGAGGATGACATTGATCATCTTTTAAATACATTATTGGATGTAAAGACATAGAAAACGAGATTCTTGGTAAAAAAAATTGGAATTAAATCTTACAAAATGTCATCATAGACATTGGAATCGATGGAGGAGATCAAGAATAATATTTTTCCATTAGTGATAGATCACTTTCCAGATGGGTTTTTTGAAAATTTCTATAGATTACCACCGGTAAGATAAGTGGAGTTTATAATTGATCTCCTCCCTGTAAATAGTCTTATCCAACTTCTATTTTATCAAAATGAAAAAATATAATTAAAGAAACTAAATTTATATTAAGAGGAACTATAAATAAAGGGTTTCATTCTTCCAAGACATCTCTGTGGGAAACACTGGTCCTGTTCATGAAAAAAGCCGATAGAACACTAAGGATAAATGGGGACTATCGTATGATGAACCAAGATACAATAAATAATTGGTATCAAAATTCATAAATTTATGATCATTTTGATCAATTAATGGGATCTCAGTGGGTTTTTAAGAGTTAATTGCTATCAGGATATCACTAATTACGAGTTTAAAAGGAGGGTATTCTTGAAGAAACTTTCAGAAAAAGATATAGCCATTATGAGTATGTGGTAATGCCTTTAATTATTAGAAATTCCCCACTGGTCCCTATAGAATAGAATAATCATATTTTTCAGTTTTTTCTAGATTCTTTTATTGTGGTGTTTATGGACAACATACTTTTATATTCACGGACAACATTAGTGAATGATCCACTGATGAAGATAGTGTTGGGAATCTTGAAGGACTATCATTTAAATGAAAAATTTGAATTTTTTTATTTTTTAATACATTTTATATTCATTAATGGAAATGTAATTTATGAAATAGTCATTTCAATGGATCTGGAAAAGATAGAAGTTGTTATCTCATGTAAACCACCAAAGAACGTCTTTAAGATGTTGAGTTTTCATGGTCTAGGTGGTTATTACAATCACATTGTGCATTAATTTTTATGTATTGCCTTTCCAATTAGAGATTTGGAAATGAATAATGTTCCATTTCAATAAATTGATGAATGATTTAAATCTTTTAGAAGTTAAAGGTTTCCCTTAAAACCACACTGATCTTTTGTTTGGAATCAGGAAAAGGGTAAGTGTGCATTGTGATGCTTCAGGATTTGGGTTGGGGTTATTTCACATAGAAGTAGACCATTATGTTTCTTATGGGTCAAGGAAGTTAATGGTTCATTATAAAAACATATCAACACATGATTTTGAATTATTATCAGTTGTACATGCACTAAATACATAGAGTCATTATCTCTTCAGTGGGAAGTTTTCTATGTTCGTGGATAATAAAAACTTGAAACATATTTTCTTACAATGGAATTTGAATCTGAAGCAAAGAAGATGTATATAGTATCTCCAAATTTTTGAATTTATATTTTTAGGAACAACATGTAAATGAAATTTTGTGGTTCATGCATTAATGCGAAATTCATCTGCTTAGTTAGAAAAAGAAGATTTTGATGAGTGGAAGCTGATGTCAGAAAAAATAACGTCAATGTCAAATGTGTAGAACAAAGTGATGTTGTGATTATCTTTTAGTTTCAATTGTTCCTAATTTAAACTATATGGTAAATGAGGCATAGATATATGATGTTTAATTTGTTTCAAGGAGGTCTAAACTCAATGGTGGGGGAGAATATTGAGGGCTTCATATTGGATGCGAGTTCATTTTTATTATTTTAAGATCATATGGTTGTACCTACGAATTCTTAAGAAACAATTATTCATGTTTACCACCATTAGAGATGTTCATTCCATCAAGGAATATATAATATGTATTAGCCATTGAAGTCTAATTTCTAGTGGAGTGGCATGAAAAATAAGGTGGATCTATTTATTTTCCAATGCTTAACTTTTAAGAAATTTAGGGTAGAACATCAGCCACAATAATGTATGTTGCAGTCCTTGCCTATTATAGTGTGTAAATGGGTGAAAATAGCCATGTATTTTATTTAAAATTCTCCTGTGAATAGTTTATAGGCATGATTCCCTATAGTTGATAGCTGTTCTACTTACCATATCATCCAACATCATACTTATTTGTGAAACACATCTGGTAGAGGATTTGTCCAAAATCTATATATGATAAGTGGAAACGAGACATGGAATACACATTTTGATCGTATCAGATCAAGAAGTGAGTTTTACATCACATTTCTAGAAATCCATACAGAAAGAAATTGGGACTCAGTTGGCTATTAGTACTATGTATCATCCTCAGACGGATGAAAAATCCTAAAGGATGATACAAATGTTGAAATAAATTTTGTGGGATTATGTGGTGTATTTCAGTGGATCATGGGAAGAAAATGTGTCTTTATTGTAGTTCTTTTGAAAAAAATACAATCAATCCACAATAAAAATGGAGCTAATTGGTGCATTGTATGGTCTTCTTTTCCATTCTCCACATTTTTGGTGGAAATAGGTGAGACATCACTAGTCATACCAAACCTTTTCTATGAAATGATGGTTAAAATTATGTTGATCGGGGAGCTAATAGAGACATCTTAACATCATAAGAAATCATATTCATATCATCATTTCCAGCTATTGTCATTTCCTATGATTGTTCATTTGTTCTTGTGGATTTATCTAAGGTTTAGACATTTTTGTTGAGAAGTAGGGAATGTTATCTCCTAGATAAATTGGCCCTTTTGAGATATAAGAATGGGTGGGAGAGGTGGAATATCTGTTTCCATTACCACCATGGTTTAGTGTGGTTCAGAATGTGTTCCATGTATCTCAGTTGAAAAAATAACAGCTTTCTCCAAAAAAAAATTCTTAGATGGGATCACATGGACCTCGATCCGGATTCTCTGGTGGTTCATATACTACTGCATATTTTTGGTAGGAAATAGAAATCAATGTTTGAAAAAAGCGTCGTTGTAGTTTAGTATTTGTGGAAACAAGCTCAAATTGAAGAAGAGACTAGGGAACATGAGGATAAAATTAAAGAGAAATGGTCAAAACACAATTAGGACTCGGATGGTTTGCTATATTCTGGGGATGAAAAAACCAATGGTGGGGAGAAATTAACACCCCTTGGTTCTAGTAAGTAACCCTATCCTTATGATTTTTATGTATATAAAGTATATAGTTAATGTTTGAGAGAGTTTAGATATCTTTTAATGTGTATTTGGGGATATCCTAAAATTTCACGGGTGGTGCATGGTTTCTAGAAGTCGTGAAACACTTGTAAGAAACTATCAATAGTGGGATATGGGTAAATGAGAAAGCTCACGGATGATGCATGGTCAGTCCAAACGGTGAGGCTTCCTAGTAGATACCATGATCTTTTAAAAAATTTCATTGGAAGATTTGATCCTGGGGCTTCAGAATTTTATGAGAATAGTTTGGAGACTATGTGATATGACCATGTGAGGTTCATCTTTAAGGCAGTGGCTAACACTTGGTTGGTGCATGCTTTACCTAACTGTGTGGCTAAACAATGTGAGGGGAAAAATCACATACATAAAAATTGGATCTCCCTCAATTTTCCCCTTGGTATATTCATATATCCTCTTATGTGTACCTAAGTCTGTATTTGTCCCTCTCAAAGGTCAAGGATGGTTCTATCATTAATCCAAAGATGATCGAAAGGCTTTAATTTGTGATTATAAATTTATTCCTCATAGTAAGTGATCATTATTTATCTTTAATAATTTATATGTTAGATCTAATTCACCCTCTCTATAAGTTTGTTATATCTACAGATTATGTGCAAACATATAAGGTTGTTGATGATATATATAGTTAGATATGGTCTTCTTGTTGATATTGAAGGATATCTATGCGGGTTAATAGAGATTTAACTTGGTTTTGTGATGTTTTTTTGCCTTTAATATTTTTCACAAAAACACTTGAGGTGGGTGGATTCACTTTCGAATACTCTATCTTATAACATGAAGGACTAACTTCAAATTCATTTCATTTATTGAAATTGATTTTTATGGGATTTGAAATCATTGTTGAAACCCTTTTGAGAGATTGTTTGTGAAAATTGGGATATTAGGATGTTATTAGAAAGTGTTTTGTTGACATAATTATAAAATGTTGATTTTAAAATAATTTTTGGATTTTCTACGTGGACGAATAATGATTTAAATAAAAATAATTATGATTTATTAAATGGTTTTCACACACATGTATTTGGTATCATTTTTCATGGTTGGGAGGTATATTTTCATATCAATTTGGATGGATTAGGGCATGAAGTACACCAATAAAAAGGTGGGGGTGGATATGTGTATGAATTACCCCATTAAAGTGGTCCACTAAGTGATGGCTTAGTGTAATGATGACTCTCACTCATTATTATAGGGAGTTACATTTTTTTATTGCATGGTTGGATATTTCTTAGTGTGTAAATTAAGGGGTTATTCCATATTGGAACATTAAATGATTTAATGAATTCATAGTTTCTTTCATTTTAAAAAATTTTATAATGCATTTTGTAAATATTTTCCTATAAACTCTTATATAAATTGTCTTACATAAATTTTTCTAACAAGTTCTATCCTAGGGGAATGAGTAGGGAAGTTATTTGGGGAAAAAACTACTATATTTTAGCACTCACCCCTGCTTTGGTAGTTTACTTATTTTGCATATGTTATTTACTGGGATAAGGGAAGAGGTAAATTTTCACATATCTTCAGCACTACTTCATGATACATGGGTTTTATGATGATGATGGAGCATGGAGCTTGTGGATCTTGGAGTATTGTGGTTAACATTGAGCGTTTTTACTTTTAAAATACTTCATAATTTGATATTGTAGTCTTCCATTGTGGAACTTGTTTCAGTTCTATTTTGATAAATTGAATGTTGAGTTGTCCTTCATTGTTATCATACATCATATAGTGGTTGTTTGGTTATAGATTATTTGGTTAGTGGTTCTATTCATAAATTTTGAATCATCCCCACCTGTATTGAAACACTTCAGATTTTATTTCCTTTCTTTAGCATCTCAGGGATGTCTCTTAAGGACTAGTAATTTTTCACCACCCTCTCACGTTGATGATAAAGGGAGGACATTAAAATGAGGCATTATCGTCAGCTTTTCCATTATCTTGTAGAAATTATCCCACTATTATCTTAATATGGTTCCTCAACTCCATCCATGATCTCAACCATAAACCCACCACCCACCATCAAATACGTTTCCTCAAAGAAGACACCATACATCAGTCTCTTATTTCATTATTAACAATGCTATCTAGAAATTGAAAAAAAATATGAAAAAGAAAACATCCCGATTAGACACGTTGGACCCCCCAATCATGGAACATTAAGAGAACATTCATAATTTTTAATTTTTATAAATAAGTAATATACTTCTTATTAACAATGAAAATTATTTAATTCAAAGAAACCACTTCTATATGACCAAGGTTAATCATTCACCACAATTGATCATGTCCCAAAACAAGACTGTGGATAAAAAAATCACAAAAAGGAACTGGAGTCCTTTTCAAATTTATTATAACTAGAAACTCATATAACCACTCCTAGATATTGTGGATCGAGAATAATTAAATGAATTTCAACCCTTATTTCTTATAAAACTTTTTCAAAACCATGTATCATTTCCACTTATTTATATTCATGAGCATAAATCAGTGAAAAATATCTAATAACATGTCGACAACTAAAATGTAAATGTTAAAAACCCATTTCAAATAATTATACCACTCATAAATGTAGAGAAAACTCATACACACCTAAAGTATACCATTCATTCATAAATCCTACAAATTGATTAACTAACTCATCCTCCATTAATGAATCTAATTATATTTCCTTCTCAACACTATCATTTCCTCCAATAGTTCACTTTCCACATTATAAATCTAGTAGTATCTATCAACACATAATATAGTCAAAATCATCTTTTTTGTCCACACCAATCATTAACTCCACACAATACGCACAATGAACAATGAAAAAGGAAGGACCTGAACAATAACTTTTTTGGAATATGTAATTATATTTATATATATTTAATCACATTAAATCATGATTGACACATCATTAGAAACACTGAATTAGAATAATAATAAAACCCTTTAAATAAATAAATTGATATTTAGGAAAATCATCCACACATATTACCATAAAATATACTTTTCCTTGGAACCAATTTCTTTTAAAACATCTTAAATATTACATTAATAATTTTACCAATAAAGAACCAATATAAGACACCTTCAATCCTATTTGTATGACATATAATAAAATCAACATAAACATTATTAAGAATTAAATAAACTATTAATTTAATAAAATATAATACAATGAAATAAAATTATTATATAAGAATGTGATGAAAATATTACCAGAAACAAATAAACACAATATTACACATCCTGAGAAGAGTTATGAAAATCAGTATTCTAAAAGGTAAATAAAATTACCCTAAATAATTCATTGCGAATTAAATAGACTATATTTTAAAATTTAATAGCTTAACACTTCATAAATAACTAGATAATTACAGTTTAGTATGTATTTTATTAAAAAATTTAACATGATATCCATTAATTTACATAAAAAACAATGACATTTGAGATATACTAAACATTATGACTAACATATCACATTAAACATATCTCCCAGAATAATCCATAGATCTCACGATATAATGAATTATATACATTTATCATATTTTTTGGCTCATACAATTCTAAAAATCTATTCATCTAGTAAATGTCAACATTTCGAACATCCAAATTTAGATTTTAAGATTAACACATGATATGTTTAAAAAATATAAAAACATGGGAATAAGGTAATTTATCTTATATAATTTAATAATCCACGATGTTTCTAACATTACAAAAATTATTAATAAAACCCCATTAAAAATAAAAAAATTACACATTTTAATAAAAATATATATAAAGATAATGATACATTTTTCAAAAATTTAATGATTTAAATTTTTTCTTCCATTAGAAACTAACATCAAATAAAAATAATTTCTTTTATATTTTGAAAATAATTGAAAAATTATATCCCTTTAAAAAATGAAAAAAAATTAATTCACAATCATATCATTATAAATAGGGATAACCTTAATACAAATCTATATAGGTAATAATTTTCTCACAATATAATATAAAACTACAGATGAGTCATCTCAAGATAATATATTTAATTGTAATGTGAATTCCAATAACCTCTTTTTATAATTAACACCAATACATGGGTTAGAAGCAAGAAACAAATCCTAAATATTGAACTATAGAATTCTATAAAAAATAATTTCCTTATTTTCATTATCATTCATAGGAATAATCAAAATTCAATCATAATAATAGTGAAATATGATGTGTATTCCATACCAAAGACTTTTCTTTTCATGTTCTATTCTCTTTCCCAGTACGTTCTGTGATATGGATGTCCTTGTGTTGAATCACAAGGGTACATAATCACTAATTTTCTAAATTTTCTCAATTTTTATATTATTAATTGTTTAAATGACAACATACCAAAAAAAATATTCCAAAAAAATGTTTTAATGTATTTAACTATATATATATATATGTATAATATATTTAATTGAAAGAAAATTTCTATCAATTAAAAGAAAATCCAAACAATAACCATGTACTACACGAGCAAGTAATTTAAATGTTATTCACTACATGTATTATTTAAAGAAGTATATACTATATTTAGTGGATTGTCCATAAGATTATATTATCTAATGTATTTAATTATTTTAGGTCCCATAGGGGAGGGAAGCGGATCCACTAATTTTTCTTCAAATAAAACAATATTAGTTTCATTATATTTTTCTGATAAAAACGGTAAATATATTGAATATAATTCATTAACATAGAGGTTGTTAATTTTATTATAATTTTTTAAATAAGTAATAACTAGAGATTTAAATATTTTTTCACCTCCCTATGATGTTTTAGAAATAACCACATGTTATGGATTGATCTCCATAGGTAAAATATGGAACATCTGTTGGTCAAAATTCTCTTCATGTTTTTATTCCATATCTAAGACATCTTCATGATTAAAGTGGAATGATTTATTCTTATTATTCATGTTGTTATGTAATCCTTTCTCCATTAGTTCTTAAAGGATGATGACTATAATAGTCATAATATCCACTAATTCTCCCATATCACAATTTTTTCCTTTTCTAATAAATCATTAATGATTTAATAATATATATATATATATATTAATCTCATACATTATTGGTTCTAATTCACTCATATGGTGTGGGGAATATACAGTTGATGATGAATATCTTTATGGTGTTTTTATGTTCAATTATCCAGCAAATTGGTGAGTACAAGAGATTACACCAACTGAAAACCGTTGACTTTTTCAATTAATCGCTCTTTTATAAGAAGCTACATTTATAAATATTTAATGTTGTTTTCTAGAGTGGCTCTATTGAATAATATGATATTCTACAAAGCCCTTTTAACTAGTAAATATTTTTTTATTCCATTAAATAATGGTCCCACTATTTTTCCTGGACATGTTTGAAAAAATAAAGTATGGAAAACTATAAAACAATTAAGAATTAAAAAGAAATTATGAATCTAATTGTAATTATGAAAATATATAGTGTTTTAACAACTTAGAACAATACAATGATTCCAATATTGAAAGAAACCATTGATGGTTATGGTCAAAATATATTTTCAATCTGTAATATAATTTTGAAATATGACCATAGGCTTGTCTCCCAAGGTGATGTGTCTAGAGTAATCCTTATTCTTATGTATATGATTCATATTTTTTATATTTATATTTATTTAATGTAAATAAATGGAATAATTTTTTAGGAAATAAAATTTATAAACATTAAATAGAATGGAAACGAAAAAATAAATAAATTTCTAGGTAAGAGATAATGATAACAAGTTAGATCTTAACGGGTTCATAAGTTTCTATATTTTTGTCACATGGAACAATTAATCCATAATTTTTCATTGATTTATTCACATTAACTATGTTTTTACTATTAATATGCTTTAAATTCCTAATATTTTGTATCTTTTTATCTTCTTACATAGTGGAGTGTTATTGACTCATTAATTTATGGTATCTATTTTCCAAGTCATCAGAAACCATTTTATTCTTTCATCCATCATCCCAAATTACAGTAATTATATATATAATATATAAAGAGAATGGAGGGAGGGAGAATTTTTTAAAGAGGGAAAAATAAAGATCCAAAATGGATGACTAGTTGATGATCATATATCTACTCCCCTATAACTCATTATTGTATTATAGAAGAGAATAATACAATGAAAAACCTCATTTAATTGATTCATATTCCCATGTAATTCCTCAATGGGGACATACTCTAGTTTTAGTTCCACCTAACCATGAAGTTATAAATCAATATTAATTTAAATGTCTAATCAAATAAAAATAAGTTGGTAGGAAATATAAAACATCCTTAATTAACATAATACAGAATTATATAAAATTTAAAAATTATAAATAAATCCTATCGAATTTTACCATGGCTGATGACATGTTTGGGGAATCATTTATAAATTAATTTTGATTTTTGGGGAAGGGAAATATTAATACTCATACATGGTATCCTCAAACTCCCCCCACCAAGATTTTATTGGAATGAGGATAGATATTTTCATTCTTCATGATGGCTTACCCATGTAATTGTTGAGTGTTAATATTTATCAAAAGGGATCTCTCTAATATTATCCTTCCTTAGTAATCATCCAATGATCACTGTCAATAACTTCATATAGAAGGTTATTATTTTTATTACTAGAGAGATAACCTCTTGATTCTATAAACCCATATAAATTGGTTTTTATTTTGTTTTATGTTGAGTATATTTCATTCCCTGAATTTCAAATTTTATTTCCCTTCTCTTGATTTTGAGATCATAGATTTCTAATTTTCTAAATAATTATTAAGAAGTGGAAAAAAATCGTATGAAAATTTCAACGTCTTAAGTTCAATCATAGTCATGTATAAAAATTATTATGGTAAAAAATTGTTCCCAAAAATGCAATAATGTCATACACGTAAGAATAAAGCCTTGTGATTGTTCAAATAAATGTATTACACACATAGAATACAGCTCTTCTAATTTCTCTATTTATGAAAACTCAAAAGTATTACTTTTAAAGGAAGTCATATATGAAGTGTGAATGTATTAAGGTAGCATCACTAATTTTCATTTTCTACCTCATACATGGATCCCATGAAAATTAATAACATTGTATATTATTTTTCTATATTATTCATTAATATAAGAAAAACAAAAAAATAGCAATTAAAATCATGTTAACATATTAAATATGGAATATATAATTTAATGTAATAAATTATATTTAATAAAAATGTAAATAAACCAACTAAAAATAAATATTAAATAATTTAATTATTTCATTATGAAACACACTAAATTTTTAAAGGATGTATATTATGTTTGATAATGTTTATGACATAAAAACTCAATTTTAAGGAAGCATAAAAAATTATTATTTAAATATGTTTTTTATAACCTATAGATTGAATAAGATGATATTTGTATGATTAAAATAATTTTTTATTATATATAAAAATTTCATTATCATTAAAATTGTATTTATTAGTTCCCATGAATTATGCATATAATTTTTAAAATAATGGGGTTTTCACTAAAAATACATTATCTTAAAAATAATATTTATTTTTTATAAGAAATATTATATTAAATTTATAAATATTATATAAATTTTATTTTATAAAAATGATATCATTTTTAATTTCATCATATAATAATTGGGTTAAAGAGAATTTTGGAGAGATTATTGAAAAATTTTATTTTTCAATGAATAATGAAGATTATTGAATTTATGGAAAATGGTTTTTTATTTTTATGTAAAAAAGATAAATTAAATTATGGATAAGTTTTAAAATTTAATTATAATTTTATAGTTCAAAATAAACTAATTATATTGTTTTTAATGAAATTTATTGTTGAAATTAATAAAGTAACATTTTTCTACACAAAATGTAAATATTTCAAAAATATATATATTTCATCAAATTTTCTATGATTAATTTTTAATAAAAATACAAAAAAAATTTATATTTATTAATTATAATATATTTTATATATGATATCTGTAATTCCAAATTTGGTAAATTTTTCTACTTTATTTTTAGCTAAAAATTAATAGTAATCCTAATATTTTTTTTACCATAGTAAAGGAAGAATTTGTGAAGTATGGGTAAAAATAATGTCATAATGTCTAGAATACTACCCTAACCCTTGAATTAATTTTATTTTTTGAGTATCTTTTGTCCACTGTCATCGTAAGTTTAAAAATAAGACATTTCTTTATATAGACACGATTTTTCCATAAATAATATATTATGTCAAGAAAAGTCAAAAATTTATTTTCTTTCTTCTATTATAATAAATTTTGGAAATTAATATTAAAAAAGGTATATTCTAATATAAATATTCATTTTATGTATTTAATAATTTAAATTATCATGGTAATTTATTTATAACTTATAATTATTAAATAATTAACTAAAATGCATATGCAATACAAATACACAATTTTTTCAATTAAGAGAAAATTGAGATAAACAATTTTATAAATACTAAAATTATTATGATTTTAATGATTGAATTTATTATATAATTTTTTAGATAATAATTACATTTTATAAATTTTTTAATTCTTTATATTTCAATTTCACTGTTGCATAGATGTTTTAAAAGGGAAATTAAATGAAATATTCCAAAAATTTTAATACTTTTATTTTTAATAAATAATATTTTATAAAATAAAAAAAATAAAAAAAATACTAAATCCATCCATATGTTCATGATATGGTATAAATATCAACCATAGTCCATTTATGGCCTAATTTATCTTTTATGGTAAAATTCAAGACCTCAAAATAGTAAAATAATTAATATAGTAGAAATTATGAAAATGTGTCATCATAAGATGAAGTATAATGATAACAGTTAAAAAATCACCAAAAGACATCCATTTTTTATTAGATTATTGTATTTTGATTCATCCACATATTATGTTGTAATATTATAAATTTTGAGGTATGTGAATGTTAAAATAAATTAATAATAATTTCATACATTCATAAATTCAAAGAGTGTCCCTCCACTCTCTTATATAATATAGGCACCTATCCTATTTTATTCAAAATTAAAAAATATTTTCTATTATTACAATCCCAACCCAAATCATTTGATTGCATCCCTTCAACTTCTTAGAGACCTTGGAGTGATAAAAAACCATCTTAATAAATATTTTTGTGTAAACCACAACATTTCTTCCTAATAAGAGAGGCAATTCTTAACTATGAATTTTAATTTTATTCAATAATATCACACAATAAAATATTCATAAAATAATATAAAATAATAAAAAAATAACATTACAAATACTGAGATGTTATCACAAAATTATAATAACCTATATTTTTCACCTGTAACATTAAATTAGAATTGAAAACGTCATTTGTGTGTATGGTGGACAACCACCTTATGAACTGATCTAATTAATTATGTATAAATATGATATTTAAGACATATATAATTTTCATAAAAGGTGTTAAAAACAAAAAAAATTATTCAATGTTTTCACTTGTGTTAAAAAAGACAAAAAAAAACAAAGTTCTATTTTAACAAATATGGGATAAACAACCTTTTCAATTGTAACTATTTTTTCATTTTTGGATTAAATTACCATATGTTTTCATTTATTGAATGAAAAAAAATTCCCCATCCTCCTGGGTATTTTAATTTTTTAAACATTATTTGAGAGGAATGTGTATTTTAATGTCAAAATGTGTCATGTGTTTTGGATCAAAGGATTTGTTCAAATGATTTATGATAAAAAGATGGAAGAGTAAAAAACATTCATGATATTAGACTTGAGTAAGATATTTTAGACTTGAGTAATATATTTTATAATGGGTAATCATGATACAACTTATATTATGGTTCGAGCCCCATTATAACTCATGGAAATGGGTGATCCCAATTTAGATTATATGAAGGGTGATCACAAATATAGAACTCAAATGTATTGGTTAATTATTATTTTGTCATTATATAGTTGGGGTTTGGATTAGTGGTAAGCAACCCATAATCCTATATGAAAAATGGGGTCTCAAAACACATTGAGTGCAGGTATTGTAGATATTGTAGCAGGAGAGACACTATTGCAACGACGGGCACATTACTGGAGGCAGGTCACTGTTTCGGTTACATAGTACTGTAGAAGTGGTGGATACTGTCTAGTAATGTAGCAGACAGAGTATGGTAGTAGTACTATTAATATAATGGGTCTTGGGCCAAAAACTTTGCCATACGAGCAATGTAGTGGGCTAAATGCCCATTGGTCCTTTTAGATATGTAATGGGTCTCCCTCAACCCAGTTAAAAGAGGACTTTGATTTGCTTTAAATAATAAATGAGGATTCAGCACCAACCTTTAAAAAATTATTTTGTGCAGATAATTATTTGTAATTCAACAATATAGTGATTCCAATTGTAAGGATTCAATAAGGGGTCTTTTAATATGATTCCACGAGGAGCCTAAATGACATTTTTATGGTTTCTAATTAATTTTTTAGGGAAATAATTTTATTTAAAATGTAGTGCTAATAATATTTTATTAAAAGGAACGATTATTCCCTATTATGTTAAAAATGTATCTTTTTATGAAATTATTTTTTATGGGACATCATGTTTTCTATGTATCCTTCATAATAATGATTTTACTATTTCTTTTATTATAATGTATTTCATGCAATACATTGAGATGAAAATATGTTTTTATGTGTAATCAAATGATTATTTTAGATCAATGACTATTATGTTAACAGAAAATCCTTTTTTGATCTCATGGTATAAAAATAGTGTAACAATTTTATTTGTTCTTTTTTGTATTCTATACCATGATTATGGAGATTATGACATGTTCTAAAATACCCTTAACATGTTTAATGGATGGTTATGAAAAAAATATTAAGTCAAGTTGAATGTCATGATGATTTGTCGTGAAAATAATTTTTTGTCTTTTTAAATTGTTTTGGGAAACAATTTTACTAAATAAATGTTTCCACATTATAATAAAATTTTCTTTTATGTAAGGGTTATGCAATAACTATCTTTAACTAAAATATTGTAATTATATTTTGGAATACATGAAGATGAATTATAATCTGAATAAACAAGAATATGTAATATTTGAGGTCTAGTGCATATATTTTGTGTTAAATGAATATTTTAGAAAAAAATAGAGTTCAGTATGTTATTTGAGAAAAATTAAAAGGATTAATATAAGTACAATGGTAGGAATGTATGGGAGAATTAAATTCATTTTGGATAATTCAAAATAAGTAATAATAAATTAGATTTTTATATCTTATTTTGTATCCCTATCAAAGTTTGATTAATTGTGATTTTATTGATATTAATCACATAAGACAATTTATTTTTATTAAATGAGTAAATCTAATAAGATATGATTTAATTATGGATTTGATGGATAATGTGATTGTTTTTCAATGAGAATCTAAACAAATGGGGTATAAATTGAAAATTCAAGTGTTTATTCATAACCAACTATCATGAGTTTTGATAATCAATAACATCCATGTTGAGTTTCGTACCACATCGAGTAATTAATGAATGAATATTCATTGTAGTTAATGTATTATAGACCAAAAGGTTAAATATATTCAATAATCTTTGTGTCAATAATATTGGAAGAAACACCTATTAATATGTCATAAAATAAATGGATTATTTATTTTATATTGTAAAGGAGGGAATAGATGAATAATATACATATGAAAAATGAAACGGTATCTTAACACCAAAAAGGGGAATAAATTTGTTCCCAATTCATCAATTGAATAATGTAATTTGTGGAGTATAATATTTATTAATAATAATGATCGAGGGGGAATGCTCAATAATTTTCTCAGAAGATCATTACATGTAAATGTTTAGAAATTACCAATTACATTATAATTCATTATGTCAAAACTTTAAATGAAATATAAATGTTATGGATTATATATTGACCAATGTTTAGATATTGTTGAACCAGAGTACATTAGTCATATTACTATCTGTATCAAGGATGATTTAAGGAATAAAATGTAATATCATTTTGAATTTTTTTTAATATGGTTTTTACAAATAGTGATTCATGAGTAATGATTTAGTAGAATATTTAATAATTATAATATTTTAAAAGGAATTATTACACATTTAATTTTTTATGTGATTGAAGTAATTTTTGAGACATTTATTGTTTATTTATTGATGTTTGGGCTATATGTCACCATTACCATTAACATGTGAAGATTTTATTTTATGAATTATGGTATATTCTTTTTGAGGAAATGAGTTTAATGTTTTTTATATCCTTCAGGTTTTATGTGATCATTGATGATTAGGGTTATTTTTTAGGTTGTTTATCATATTTATTAGAACATTAAAATAATTATTTTAGAATAATTTTTGAAAAATAATATCACATCGGCCAAAAGAAAACCCATCACACACAACAAGTAAGAAAGACTTGATACCAAAATTTATGGGTGATATGGGTGAAGTGCCACCCACACTCCTACCTGATTCCCTGGTCAGCATGACATTGTGTTTTGTGTAATAATATTTGATAGATAAATATTGTGTTAATTTTAGGAACATATGTTTTATCCTATAAATAACTATGGGATTGAAAATTGATTTGGTTTTTAACTAATTTATGGTATTTTAGTATAAGATCACTATTTTGGATCATTAAATGAATAAGTTAAATAATTTTTTTGGATAAAATGGGATTTTATTTTTTCAATAAATATTGAAAAATATTTTGTAATAATTTATGGATTTACGAAGATTTGAGTAATTTTTATAAATGGTTTCTATATAATCTAATTTATATGAATATGAAAAATTATTTATTATTATATAATTTTAAGTTCGAATGATGAGATTTTTAGATAAATGTTGGAAGAATATGTGATTTACAAATTCTAATTTTTCAGTTTCATTTTTATTCAAGAACATATTTTAGTAATTTTAGGGTTTTTTAGTTATATAATTGTTTAATTAGAAAATTTTGTAATACTAATTACATTTAGAGATTAATTTATTATTTCTTTATATAATGGTGTATTCCTTTTAGGAATTACCTTTAATTTTTATGACCATTTTATTTTTGGTGAATGTTTAATAATTGGAGAAATAAATTTCCATCATTTTGTTGAAGAATATGATCCAATGGAATTTTATATTAGTGCTTCAATTATAAATTAAATTTATATTTAAAACAATTTATTTTTTGAAAAATATGATATCATGGTAGAAATTGATTAATAGATCAAACTATACTTTTCTAGTAAGTATATTTACTTATTATATTAATCTAGATGATAATTTAATTCCTCAAAATTTTTAAAAGGATTTAGTAAAAATATATTATTGAATTCATTTATAATGAAATGATAGTACTTTTTTACAACTCTTTTGTTTATAGTTTTCTGGCCAATTACATTTTCAATATAATTCACTTTGTAATGATCAATGATATTTTTAACTTTACATTATCATTTGGACGTTATTATTTTGTTACATGTCCATAATTTTACATCCCACTGATGTTTTACTATTTTTAATCCTTTTAATTTGTTATTAAACCTGACCTTAATATTTCCATTTTCCTGTTTTCGAGGGGAAGTTTTATTTACCCTCATTATAATGTGAGATTAAAAAAAAGGTATTTTTATATTGCAATCCTTTGACTACTATGATCAAAATCAAAATTCCTTGAAAATAATTTTTAAAGGTTTGATGATAATGTAACACCGTAATATTTTAAATGAAGTAAATTATATTTGATTACATGCACAAAATTCAACCCTGAGATTAAAATAATAACAAAATATTAGTATTTGAAAATGAAAATTATAAACTATATGTTGAATTGGTGGGTAAAAATAGAATTATAATAATTTATAAATATATAAACATGCATTAATAAATAAAAATTTATTTATATATTCTTATGAAATAAAAACTAAATTTTTCAAAATAGATATTATTCTTAAAAAATAAGTCATCATTAAAAATGCTATCTATTTCATTTTGTTAGACAATTTTATTATTATTTTCTGTAAATTTTAGGAATTTTATTTTATAAAACTAATATCATTTTTGAAATCAAAATGACACAATTAACCTTCTGGGAAAATTCCATATTTTCCTTAAAAGTTAGATTTTTTAATGAATCGTGAAAATACATATATTTAAACAAATGTGTATTTTATTTTTTATTATTAATAAAGTAAAATTATATTTTATATTAGTTTTAAAAATTAATTAGTTCATTTTGAAAATTTGTAATCCAATTAATGCTTTTTCATTTAATTATACATTTTAATGGAGTATTAATACGTTTTTCAAATATAAAAAATCATTTTCCTAAAAACTATTTTTCATCCTATTTGTAGAAATAATTTTAAATTAAAAATTTTAATTTTGTTAATAAATCTTGGAAAAATGGAATCTATAATTTGAATTAGGGGTTCCAAATTTGGTAAGTATGCCAATTTTATTTTTAGTCAACATGAATAGTAATGATAGTAAATTTTGTAACCATAATAATGATAAAATAGTTTAATAAGGTGTAAAAATAATATCATATTGACAATAAAGTAACCCAAAATCATTGCATATTTGTTATTTTATTGTCTTATTTAGTCTATACACATTCATAATTTTATTGTATGACCATTCTTTCATATTGTAATTATTTTCACATTTTTATATATTTTATTCAAAGGCAAGTCAATAATATTGTTCTCTTTGTTTACATATAACTAAATTTTGGATATAAAGATAAAAATATGTTTTATTATGTTATTAATTTTAATTTTAAGGAGGTATTTTTTTATTTAGAATGGGATTTAATTTTAATTCTTAGTGGTGAAATAATTACATTCAAAAGCTATGAAACACTAATAAAGTATTTATTTTAATAAAAATAAAATAAAACAAATTATTTAATTTAATTAAATGTAAAATGATTATAATGAATTATTTTTTTGAATGAGGTTTTACATAAAAATGATTTAATATACGTGTTTTAATTAATTATATTTGAATTTAATTGTTTTCATATAGATTTAGAAGTCAAATTTGTTCTAAAATTTGAATTAATATTATTATATAATAAATAATAATTTAATAAATGATTTTAAAATCCAAAGATCCTACATTAACATAATTATTTGATATTTGCCTGAAAATTTCAAAAATATTCCACTGATTATCCCACAAAAAATTTCTAATAACCCTCTTGACCATTAAGGAGTAACATATTTAGTATCGTGGTAATTTTTAAAACGTTCTTTCACGGATGAAAAAAAATGATATATGTGAAAATTTCAACTAACCATATCTATTTTTTCTTGGATGAGATGATATATAATAATACCTAATATATATTATAATATTATAAATTTATATCCATTTTAAAATTAATTTTTTTTTTCATTTTTTATTTTAATAAATACCTAGAGTTACCCTCTATACCAATATAAAAATATGCCTCCTCTTCTATTTTATTCATAATTTAAAAACCATATTTGGGACTAGACATATATATATATACCTTCCATATCTATATACTAGTTTCTTGGTTTTTTTATTTGAAAAGCTTGCTAGATATGATTTTGAGGTAAACCATTATAGGTCTTTTGATGAAGATGTATTACTCTTAACCAATGATTTTCTTTTTTATTTCTTCATCTACCACTATACAATAATCATAAAATAAAATTAATTAATAATAAAAATATATTCCATATAATTATTCATTATTATCGTAATGTAAACACCAAAAACTCTATCCTTTTCCATTAAATGGGAAATGAAAATGTCATATGTGTGTACGGCGAACTAGGACCAGATAATCCAATGTAATTTTTTTTGTCAGTGCATATAAGAAATTTATATAGTTATGTATTAAATGTATATTTATGATATTTATTATGTATTTATAAATATATAATAGTAATATTTCTTCTATTTTTATAAAATTCCATTCATTTCAAAAAGATTGATTCGTTCATCCATATGTGTTCACTACATCCTCCATAAAACTATGTGATTCCTTATTCAACACCACAACAAAATGATGACATATATAATTGAATTTAAAAAATAAAAAAATCTATGATATAATTATTATTTTTTAAAGATATAAAAATACTTTCCAACTTTCAATACTGGTCGTTGAAAAATTCAAATTTTACTCATATGTATATATCACCTACCATCTCTATGATGATAGCATGTTTAAGTTTTCAAAACCTTTTTTATTTTGAATTTTATAATTATAATTTATGTCTAAATGATATAATTATTTCATGAATTTTATTTTAGGGATGATGGAATAATAAAGTCATTCACCATAGTCAAATTATCGATGTCATTATTGATATATAATCCAAATATCATCAAAGCATCTGATATAAACAAAATTTATTAGTTAATTTTATAAAAGAAAATATTAAATAAAATAAATGAAAAGTTAATATTAAGAACATTATAATGAAAGAAAAAATTAGCATATTATTTTTAACAAATGTTTGTGTTGGGATATTCTGGGCAGTTCCCTATTTCCCATTAACATGAGTGTTTTCTAGCATCCTCCCATAATTATAGAGTTGCATATTCTTGGTTTTTCATGGATTTGAGTTGTCATTTCTTAAACACTGTGCCTTTTTTAAGAATCTATTCTGAACCATTTCACTACTGTTACAAGCATAGCTCAATGTGTTCATGTCAATGATATAAAAGATCTATAATCCTAGAATTTATTGTAAAAGTGAAACTAGAGGCTCGAGACCTTGTAGATGATGTGGATGTGATGTTTTTTATTGTTTATATTATATATCATCAGTTCGATCATCCATTTTCGTTGGGAGTTTATTTTTATAAGGGAGGTTCGTAGCCAAGAACATAGATCTTCATTCCTATAAAGAATTTATTTTTATTATCTGGACTACATCAAATGAGTTTAGTTGACACTGCCCATAAAGGCAAGAATGTCTCTATTAAGGTAACCTACTGCCATCATAATGAAATAAATGTTGTTCATGTTATCAAGATCACTAGATTGAATTTTGATCATGTTTTTGTTGGTGGTGATATGTATGTTGTTTCTCCCAGTTAATTCTTGGATGATTACTTGGAATCATCTATATAATATATAAATTATATTTTGAGATGAATTGACAAGACCATTGAAGGATTTTATGTTCAGGCCTCCACTCTGGTAATTCCGATTAGTGGAATATGCATTAGACTTTTTTTATAAAACGGATGTGATAAAGATAATTTTAATCCTTGTTCCCCTTGGTGGAATATGTGTTCCACATGGAAAAAAACAATTCAGCCCTTCTGTTTTATGTTTTTGATAGGTTAATGACATGACTCGGACATGTTTATTATAACTACATATTTTGGCTTTTTTTTCTTTGAATACTCAACTTGTATCCCTCCCTAAAATCCCTAATAGTGTATTCTATTTACACCTCTTTCTTTCTGTGTATCTTTGGTTTCATTTAATAAATTCATTAGGTTTATGTATTGGGATACCAATTTATGTCACTGCTTTTACAAAAAAAAGACATCAAAATCACCCTCATGGAAAGGGAATTACTTTTAAAAATAATCTTATGGTGTTTCCCTTCAAAATCATTTTATTCAATATACTAATTTTTGAAAATTTCATATTTTGGTATTTACATGGACGAAAAAGAATTATAGAGTACATTTTATGTAATTTATGACTCTATTTAAATATTTTTGTAGGGGAATATTTTTAAATAATGTTTTTACAATCATTAAAAAAGGAAAATTGTATGATTTATTTTAATATATAGAGAAAAATCTATTTCAAAACAAAGTAACGATTTTTTAATTTGGTGTAATATAATAGAATTCATGTTTTTATCAAAAAAAATTCCTTTTCTCTTCCTTTTAGAAATTTTATTTATGAAAATTAATTTAAAAACAGTAGTTATTTAAATATCTAAAATTGATATTCATATGGGTTAAAAATAGTTTTGCAAAGTACTTATGATGGAAATGATATAGTATGAAATGTTTTTCTTCTGATATGGTATATGAAAATTATATATGAGAATATGTAATCCTAATATTCATTATATGATGTGTTAATTCTTATTATAGTTTATGAATATTAGGGAGGGTTTTGTAGGTTTTTTGAAGGGTGATCCGCATTATAGTTGTCAAATAAATTGTGAAATGATTAGGTTCTCTAAATAATTATATTTGAATGTCACCATATTATTATTCCTATTATAAGGGTTCTTTTATGGTTTTATCTAAATGAATCCCCAATGAATTTATACAACATTTACATGATTTGTAATGTTTTTATAGAAATAAAATGATTTCATAGGTATGATAACAATCCACTATTTAAATGACTGATCAAAAACTTTTAGATTAAAAAAGGTATGTTATTAAGAAAATGATTTTATAGGATGTCATATTTTCAATGAAACCCTTATGACTATGACTTTTCAACTATGTTTTCATATGATGTATTTTTTTGAAAAAATGGGAATAAATGAATTTTTTCATGTGAAAGTAAATTATAATTTATGATAAATGTTTATTATGTTCAAGGAAAGCTCTATTTTTGATATCTGTATTTCAAAATGGAAAAATTTGTTTCCTTCCAATTTTTTTTATACCTTACTATGAATTTGATTCACATCTCATATATATAATATTTAGTATGGGTTTAATAATGGATAAGAATAAATTAGATGTCTAGTTTAATGGCATGATGATTTATAATTAAAAGAATTTTTTTAAAAGCAATGTCTTGTTAGAAAAAAATATTCTTAATAGATGTTTCCAATTCCTAATAAATTTGGTTTTATATAAGGGTTATGAACTCAATCTCTAAACCACTAAACCATATATATCATTAATAATGCATATAGGAGAATCAATTTATTATGACATTCAAATATCTAGTGTTTATGTCTGGGTCCTTATATATTCCATATTACAAAAGTATTAATAATGTGTTAATTTCTTTGGTTTTATAATAATTTTTATGATAATTCATTTTACAAAATTGATATTATTTTTAAAATTATGGCTCTTATAAATAAGTTGAAGGTACCAAAATTAGCTCTAATTCCATATAAATTGGCCGGGTAATAACTTATGTAACACTATAAGGGGGGTCTTGAACGACTATTAAATTAAATATACATTTTTATTTAGTTTTAAATAAATAACACTAAAAATTTAAGAGTATATTGAAGTTAAACAAGATCAAATACACCTAGATTCAAAAAATAAGGAAAAAAATAGAGAAATAATTTTTACAAGGTTCACCCCCATGTGTGGGACTATATCCATAGTTTTAGAAACTCAAGTCCTTGAATGATATATTATTACTATTAAAAAGATTTATTACCTATGAATGGAAACTGTCATTCTTACTAATTTTTTATCAATACATTTATAGTTTCTATCTTCTGATAGTTGTTGTTTGATAGTTCATTGGGGTTTAAAAAAATAGTTTTATACCATAATTTAAAATAAAATCATAGGTTCTAGGATTATTTTTCATGAAATATAAATATTTAATTTATGTGATATGGATCTTAAGTATCAATTAAATTTTTTTCATTAATAATGTGAATTTCATGAATGTTTAAGAAGAAAAATAGAAACTATTCCACTTATACTCACTATTATTACTCTACTTCTTAGGTTCTCAAAAACCCTATAATTCTTATTTTCCAATATTTATTATTTGTAAAAATAAAGAGAAAACATTTCATAATTTGAAGAGTGGGAATGTGATTATAAATTTAATATGACATCAAAGATTAATTTTTTTTTTTAGAACAGATTTATTTTTTATAGCCATTGATCAGTATTAACAGGGTAATAATATACATTTTAAATATCTAAAATTCTTAGATATTATTTTCTAATTGAGTTCCCATAAAATTTGGGCATTTATCTTTCACTATGATTAAAAATTATTATTCCCAATAGTTATTGTTTAACCACATCATCATTATTATAGTTTCAATTTTTAAATACATAAATAATACATTCAATGACATGGAATATCTAAACGAAATAGAAACCAATTAATAATCTCAAAATATTGTTTCAAGACTTTCTGTGATCATACCACTCTATACAAATATCATAGAGATAATTATTCATCATCAAACATTATACATGATGATCTCATTGCATTGAGCGAGTGATTGAATTAATAGAACTGACATCAGATAGTTATGTCCCTTAGTTAACCAACAAAAAATTAACTAGCGTAAACTTCTTCTCCACAATGAAAAAATCATAATATTTGATATTATCTAGATTCATAATATCTCTTCATGTTATTAAATATATGTAAAAAATAATATATTCATCATATAAGGGCTGTAAGATTCACCTAGGAAAGAGGTTAGTTTTATTGGATGCCGTATGAATCATATTTCACCATTGAAATGATTATGTTACTCTTTTGTGACATACCATCATTCCTATTAAAAAATACAGAAATTCATGCCCATGTAATATATCATTTATAATATTTTTCTTAATTTTACGTGAATCCCATTTAGGATTACATATCTCTATCAAACCTTGATGGTTGATTTTAATATTACATAGTATGGTCATAAATCTCAAGTATCTTTTCTCTATCCCCAAAATTTTTGAAATATATAACATTTTCATAGAATTAGTAATATGTTGGTGGGATTATACAATATCTAAAATTTTATATCTCAAAAAATTAAACATTTATTAGACATGAGAGTCATTAAGTCTAATTTATTCCTTTAATTGTTTATTTTTTTAAAACACAATAGCACAAAAAATCTCAATAATTCTTCACATTTATTAAAAAACATTCATTATCATTTAATAATTAAAACCATTCTAAAAACCCATATGATAAATAAAAAACTATAAATGATTCATAAAATTTTATAAAATAGATAATATATATCATAAACAGTTCAATGATTTCATTATGTACAAATATGATAATAAATTGTAACCATAAATATAACGATTATTCAAAATGAAACTTAGAAAATGAGTAATGTCACTAACTCGAAATAAACCCACCGGTGAAATTATTGATCCAAAGTCACTCTATAATAATTGAATATAAATTTATATCTGACCACATTTCTAGATTAAAAAATCTCCCAAGACATGGAACACAATGAAATATAGGGCACTCATAGTGTTGGTGTTTCACAACATAATAATGAAAATATTGTGTCTTACCCAATAGTGGACACAAATATTTAATGAAAAGAAAATATATATTAAATTATTCAACTCCATATAACATCCACATTTTCCATATCAGCCTACATCTATATCAAAAACATGAGGCATTTTCCTTGGATATCCCATTATCCTAGAGAAATTCTCCCTTAATTATCTTATCAGGATTCCATAGCTCCACTAATATCTCCTCAAAAAACCCACCACCCAAGGTTAAACAAGTTTTCTTTTGAGAAGACTCAAAACACCAGGACCATATTTCTATATCATAATTGATATCTAGAAGTTGAAAAATCTATGTGAAAAGTAAACCTCAATATCAGACACTTTGGACACTCATATCAATAACTCAAAAATAACATATATAATTTTTTATTTTTATTCATAGTGAATAGACTTACTATTAACCATGATAAGGAACTATTTTAATGAAACCTCTTCCATTCAAACATGTTTCATAATCCACACCCCTCAACCACCCCACAAAAAACCCAGGTATATAGAATAAAAAATTGATATAGATTTATTATTAATTTGACTATAACCAGAAACTCTGATAAAAACTCAAAAATGTTGTGTCTTAACAATCATAAAATGAAATTAAACACTTCATTACTGTAAATAATAGATAATACAATTTCATATTTCCCCTTATTTATATTACTGAGCATAAAACTCTTAAAATTATCCAATAACATATCAAAAAACAAAAAATAAATTGCACAAGGATATTTAAAATAAGTATACAACTAAAAATGTATAGAATAATAAAACACACTTAATGTATAACATTTATTCCTAAATCCCCCAAATTTATAAACTCTCTCATCCTCCCTTAGTGGATCGCATTATATTTACTTATGAACACACTCATTTCTTTTAGTAGTACTCTGGCCTCTTAGGCCTCTCATAGTGTATATCATCCCATAAAAAATTATAAAAAACTATTTGTTGTCCCCATTAGTTATTTACTCCACACAATAGGTTCAATGATCCTAGATAATAAAAGTACCTTTACAATAACCAAAAAAGAAGAAGTAATAATATTTATATAAATTTCAACACATTAAATCATGATTAAAAGATACTAAAGAAAAACACTAACTTATAATTGAATACGTCAATTGAAATAAAAAAATTTAAATTTATGAAAATCAGCCACAGAATTTTTCTTAATTTTTTCCCTAAAAACCAATTTATTTTAAATTAAACTTAATATTTTGTAAAACATTTTACAAACAAAAACACATTATAAAACCTTACCAATCCTATTTTAATGACCAACAATAAAATCCTCATAAAATTTATTAAAAATTAAATCAACAATTCATTTTTGAAATAATGTTACAATCGAAGAACATCATTATTTGAGGATGTGATGTAAACATTATCAAAAAAATAAACTAATTATTATACATATGGAGAAGAGTTGAAAGATTATGTACACTAATAGGTAAATAATATTAACATAAATATTTAATTTCTAATTAAATAGTATCAATTACTAAATTTATTAATATAACAGATCATAAATAACATGATATTAATAGTTTAGTATTTAATGTATTAAAAATTTTAACACAATTTCCATTAATTATGCTAAAAGCACTATGATGTTTAAGATATACTAAAAATTATGAATATAATATCATAGTAAACAAGTTTCCCTTAAAAACACACAAATATCAAAATATAATGTATTATATACATTTATCATATTTTTTCAACTCATATAATCTAACATTCTCTTCATCAAGTGAATATCAATATTTATAATTTCCAAATATTGATTTCAATATTAATAGTTAACATGTTTTAAAAATAAAAAAACATGGGGATGAAGAATTCCATATCATCTATCTTAATGTTATACTAGGCTTCTATCATCACAACACTTATTAATAATACACTATTACAAATGGTAAATGTTTGCATTATAAAAAAAATATTTAAAAAATGATGATGCTAGTATCAAATATTACATGGATTCCATGTTTTAAACCAATAAATATTACATCAAATAGATGTCATTTATCTTATAGTTTCAAATTAATTCCAAAATAATATCCCTTTAAACAATACATTCAAATGAAATCATAAATATATCAATATAAAAATGGTTAACTTTATCACAAATCAATACATGAAATAATTTTATCACAATATAATATAATACTACAAAAGGGTCATATCGAAAAAATGTAATTAATAGTAATGACAATTATCGTAACCCCTGCATTTTTAAAACTATTCCAAATACTAGATTTATGAAACAAATATATAGTATTAAAATGTGGAATTTCACATAAAATCATTTACTTATATTCATTTTCATTCCCAAGAATAATAAAAATTGTAAAACAGTCAAATTAAAATATGATGTATATACCATACCAAGGAATTTACATTGAGAGTACCATCATCATTCCATGTACGTTCCGGTTTGTTGAGTTCCTTGTGTCGAATCATAGGGGTACCTAATCAATAATCTACTAACCGGTCTACCTTTATATATTATTATTAGTTTAAATAATAAAATATCACATAATATATTCCAAAAACAAGTATAAATGTATTTAAATAAAAAAAATATAAATGAAATTAACAGCAAAATTCAATCTTATAGTAGTAAATCCAAAGACAGACCATGTGCACCATGAGCTAGTAATCTCAATCCCTTTCACTACTTCTATCATATAAAATTATAAAATATATACATATATATAATAGGGTGAGAATGTATTCAGAAATATTATAATAGTCCTAAAAATAAATCATGAATGTATTGTAGAACCATATCAATGCCTCAATGAGATAAAATAAACTAACTCGAACATATGTCAGAACAAATACCACCCATCCTCACAGACTCTCACTCACCGAATATTGTATATATTCTATTAATAAATAATATATATATATATATTGTATCATGTAATTATATACCTTGGGTTATGGTTTTTGTCACACACCGATGATATATATGTCATTTTATTCAACACATTCCATATAACAAAAAAACTACACATTTACATAATAATATATTTAAATGAAAAACACATATAACACAACTATATCAGAACCTCAAATCACATAATCATCACAGTAGGGTTTCATTAACTTTAATTAAATCAATCGTATTCTATCCTCTACCATGAATGACCACTACCATGTAACCACAATAAAACCACAAATATATTACGTTGTATATATAAACCATCACCAGTAGAAAATTTTTACGGTTTTTATATACCATACATGAGTAATCAAAACCTGTACTACATCTAAAATGGGAGTGGGGAAGAGGGCTAAGTCAACCATCCATTCTATATACATCCTTGATATTAGGGAAGCACCGAAAACTCAAAATGATATGGATGTTTGTAATGGAATCTGACTACAAAGGTGGTGTGAAATAAATAAGAAGGAAATAAAATATATAATTTTTTTAAAATTTATTGTAGTATATGTTTTAAAATGTCAAATCCAGGCTATAATAGCCCATATGAATAACCTCACTCATCATATCTCTTACAAACAACTTCTATTATAACGGTGACACAACCAAACTATATTTTCGACCACAAAACATTTATAAAAATATAATTCCAGTAAAAATTATCTAGGTCATTTAATAATAATATATATATATATTATAATCATCAATTATATAGTATTTATTTTTTTATTTTTAATGTGTAACCATTCAATATGAAAATGTTCATTTCAAGTAAATCATTATTCACATTATTAAAATTTGTTCCATCCTTGACCTGTTATTTGGAAAATGCTTTGAAATATTAAAATAATCACATTTTTTCCTTCATTTATCCACTATAT
Source organism: Viscum album (assembly GCA_963277665.1). NCBI lineage: Eukaryota > Viridiplantae > Streptophyta > Magnoliopsida > Santalales > Viscaceae > Viscum > Viscum album. Next base: position 205,735,404 of record OY728143.1, read on the forward strand.
CCCCGTAACCATTAAAAATTTATTCTATTCTAACCATATTCCATGAAAATTGGAAACTATAATATATACCTCATGATAACCACACCTATAACTGTATAAGAAACCACATAATCCACTCCACCATCCACATTAAAATCCATAATGCCACATTCATTCAAAAAAACATTACATGCCCCTCCTACAATAACCATAAAATATTACATTCAATACAACTATTGAAAAACCACACTATATTATTGTAGTCATCCGGAATAATCAACCATCACCCTTTGAAATAAAGAAATGAAGGCCTTAAATACAATTGATAAAAGGTTAATGATAGTAGAAATTGAATGTAGAGATCTTCTCTTAAATTATTATTTCACATTAAATAAGAATTTCATATTAAAATAATTACAGCAATATTCAATATTTTAACACAACCAATTCACGACCAATGTAACATATTTAAGTAGATTATAACGATGATAACAATAAAAATAATACCAAAAAACATTATTTAGTAGCTTATATCAATACACCATATTTCATTTAGGGAACAATAAAAAATATAGAATCAAATCATCTCAAATAACTTCCTCTAGGAATCATACCAAATCCATTTAACAATATGTATTGAGGGGAAAATATATAATTATAATTATAAAGAATCTATACTTTTGTAATATTCTTTATATGATTAACCCATTATGAAATATAGTTTAACTATTTATCTGTAAAAAACATGTTTTTTAGGAAATTGCATAAGATAATATGTATCAATAAAAACATATCGAATTGAATTATCTAAATCACATGTGAATTCCACATTTCTCCATCCAATTTTCATAATAATTTAAATTATCTTAATTATGATTATTCAAAACATACCCTCAAGTAAACAATTCCCTTATAGTTTCCAAAATTACATATATTTATAAAAGAAGAAGTATTGAATCCCCTTCCTCAACAACATTAACAATTATTTTGAAAAAACTAGAATGGTTGGTTGGTCACACCACTGAAAAAACTATGGGAACCCGTTTATATATAATAATTTATATTTCCCATCACATACATAATCCATAATTAACAAATTCAAACTAATATCACATCTATAGACCACATAAGTTTGAAGAACAACATATAATGAAGAATAAGATAAAAGGGAATCACCTTAGATCATAATGAGAAAATATATTAATGTCAAAGGATAAAAGTTACCAATAAAGCAAAATGATATCCAAATATACAACTATCATAAATTGGGGTTATATAAAAATGGGTAAAATATATTTAATTTGACTGAAACCGTTAAATTATAAATAAAATTATACAACACAACATATTGTTGGGATTGGTTATGGTATTTCCCCAATTTTATTTATTGAAATGAAACTCCAAAAATTATTATGAGATAAAAAATAATATATCACTAAATATATTGATTAAACCAACTTATTCGAAAGAATTTAATAATTTAACTGATATAACATATGATTTCACAACTTAATACTCGACCTTTATAGAAACACATCACAAACGATGACTTGTCCTTCCTCATTGTCTGTGAACTGTGGAAAAAACTACGATGTAATGAAAGGCACAAAGGTAAAATATAATATCAAGAGATAGAAGTAGTAATTTTATAAAATTGATATATAACATGGAATGATAATTTAAACCATAAAAAATCCGTCATATAATATTAAATAAGAGGCTCATGTCAAAAAGACAAAAAAATCAATGGTAAGACCTAGATACATTCCCACCCCTATGATATTACAATAATCAAGAAAGATAAACCATGGAAGGTTCACATTAGATTAAATCATGGATAATGCAACATAATAATAACATGAGAAAATTTATTCTATAACTATATTTCATCATGTCAAAACCATATATCATTTCAGAGATAGAGAAACACAAAATCCTTATACCACTTCTGTTACCCCACAACATATAAACTATGCCATGACTCTAACCTTCCTAATATAACACAATATATTTCGTAATAAACCTATACTTAATCTAACACTTTATTTCTTAAAAAATAAGGATATTATGAAACAAACATTTTAAGATGAAAATATATCTCAGAATCACCCCTCCAACCTGATTCTTCTCTACATATCTACAACAACCTGAAATAATAAACTAATAGTTTGAGGAAGCTAGAAAATTATATAGAGAAGAATACATGAATGAGAAGGTGTCTCTTGAGGATATTTTTAACCTAAAATATCATTCAAAATTATAAAATAAAACCTCATTATGGAATATTTCAATATCATTTTCATCTCTATTTGAGACCATGATTATGAAATAAGTGAATTATGTGGCTGAAACCAATAAATAAATTATGCACTAGTATCAGTCCATTATTGTTAATTTGGACATGTAACTACAAGGTTGTCCTATTCCACCATTATCTCAGGGTGATAATTTACCCATTACCGAAGAGGAGGGTAATGACATAATGTGGATAAGGGATTTGTATTCAGAATTAACTCTAGATCATGATCAATATATTGACCCCAATAATTATGTTATATCACCTTAATAAATATATATTACCCTTCCTTCCACAATACACTAATAACTCATAACCTGATGTCATTAAAAATATATTGAAACACATTTTTGAGATAAAACACTTTTGGATTGAGACATTATTAATTTTATTGAAGGAAAGGAAAAATGAAAAAATGGGGATTATATTGGTAATATTAAGAAATAGATGGGGGAAATTATATTTTTTTGAATAAATACACATTGGTGGGTTTTTAACTTCCCTTAGAGTAATAGAGAAGTTTGTTTATTTATATAGACCCTAAAATTCTAGATTCAATTCATTTGGTTGAAGTGATAACTCGGGTATTCCATGTATCCTTACCCTTAGATATGAGTCATAACCTAGTATTATTATAGCTATCAACCTTAAATCTCAAAATAAATTTGAAAATAAATCTTTGGTTTTCATAGATAGTATCTTATTGGATAGCCCTCCAACTTCACCTAAGGGTTAGAGGTTGGAGTAAGTTTATGGTGAGACTATGGTTGATCCACATGAAATTTTGGGGATATTTTTATTTTAAAATAATTGTGTACTCTAAATAATTTATATTTAATTCATGATATCTTTTTAGTATATGTTCTGATCATTTAAAAGATGGAAATATATGGAATATATTCAAATATGACAGAACTAATTATTTAGTTCCTAATAATTTATTAATTTTAATTTTAATTTTTAATATTATTTTGTAAGTAAAATTTAAATATAATAATTTTCATCTAATATTCATAATCAATATAATACATAAAAAATAATTTACTATGAAAAATAGGCATGGACACATAGGGAAAATGTTCTAAAATTTCATTAACCACATATATTTATTTATTTCATTAATTGTTATGTATATTCAAAATTGGTAATAATTTTATACTAATTGATGATTTGATGGAATGTATAAATTTATATATATATATATGTGTGTGTGTGTATTTAAGAAAATAACAATTATAATGAATTTCTTATATTCCTAATGGATAAAAATATCGCAATTAAAATATAATTTCATTGAGATATTTCATGAAATATCTGGCTTCTGGATATATTTATTTATGTGTGGAGGAATTTAATATACAGTTCATATATATATATATATAAATATATATATATTTGGATGATTTTAAATGAGAGGGAAGTTCGATACAACCTAATTATTAATTCATTTATTTATTTCTATGTATATTGAACCCAATTTAGGATCCTTTGAAGGTTCTATATTAATTAATAAATGACTAAGGATGTTTCCAACTTATGGACAGATAGACTCACCATGATGTGATTAATATATCCCCGCTTCCATTTTATTTAAAAAGTTTTTATGTAACTACTAAATAGTATTTCAATTTTAGGTTTTTATAATAGTGTTTTTTATTCTCAAAAAAATAATTTGTGTAATTTTATAATTAATTGTAGTCTTATAATTTTTTTATATTCGTTGTTTTAATTAATTCTAAATAATCATTTATTTAATTATAAAAACATACTTTTAAAAATGATCTATTCTATAATGGTTAATGAATATTCAATTGATACACATTATGTATATTGAGCAATTAATTAGTCATGGATAAACGTATATGTAATGAATTATTAAAAAAATTACTTCAATTTTTTTAATTTTGAACTAAATTATTTAGCCTTGTTTTATAATTTATTAATTATTTGATAAAGAGAGTTTCTGAAAGGGGAAACATAATATGATAGAGTGTTTTATATTATGAAATTTTGTTTTTTATTAACATTTATATAAAATGTTTTTTTATTTTATTCCTTTTAATTGATTATTTTTTTAAAATTAAAATAGAATTATATATTTTATAATTTTTAGATTAAACCATAACAAAACATATATTAATTGAGAACCTATAAATTAAGTAACTCAATGTAATTTATAGATAAATGGAGTTAAACTTTTATGAAAAATAGAGCTTTGAAAATTATTTCCGACAATCTATTTTAATTAACAGTTTTTAAATACATTTGAATATAATTTTTTAAAATTAAATTTTAAATATTTTTAAATGTGTGATTGGTTTTTCATGTTGTGAAATAAATATATTTTATCTTTTACCTATTTGTAGTGAAAACCCATGAGGTTGCATTGTACTATTTTTGAACAGTTTTATGGATTGATAGATTATAATAAATTTCATACATTTTTTCTCATCCATATAAGATAATAATTCTTATCATTGTGTCAATATCATTGATTATAAGTGAGTTTTCATTAGTTAATACTGATTTTTTAAGGTAATTTGATAACTATTATGAGTTGATTAAAAATTATTCTACATTGATGGGGTATTCCCATTTAGTTTTGGTTGTTGTAACATTATTTTGACATATATTATTCGATTAATTTGAGATCCTTATGTGTGTCATTTTTTGGTAGATTATGATTTATTATGAATCTAATACCAAGAATAAATTCATTGGTGTCCATGATCTACGTAAAGTGGTAAAACATTTTTTGACATAGTTAAAATTATGAAGTGATGGTTGTCATTATAGATGCGTAGGTGGATAAAACCGTGATAATCATAAAATATTGAATTTTTTGTTCCCCATTATTATAACATAGTGAGAGATAGGTCACTAAAATTAATCCTCTCATGGTGTGATATTATGAGGTTCTAGTCTTATATAATTTGGATCCTTGATAAGGTGTAATGATAAATTTATATGGTGTTAATGTTTTTAAGGATACGTGTGTGGTTCTTAGTTCTTATTTTCCATGAATGTTGGTATAAATAATTATATAAAAAAATAGAATTGAGTCTTCCATATGAAATTTTTTAGGGTTGTATTTGAATAATAATGAAATATATTTATGTTGTGTTTTAATAACATTGACGATTAATTTACCTCAGATGATTAAATAGATGAATATGATAATTAGATAATATTTTTTAATAATTGAATTTTTTTAGACAATTGTATATATCTTATTATGTGAACATGTGTAATTATATACATTTTTACCTTAAGATATTTATATAATGACTAATGATAATGGAAATTTTAATGAAAATAGTAATATTAAATAAAAAAAGTTTTCACAAAAGGTTTTAAGAGACATTTTTTATTATAACTCCCATGATTTTGGAATAAATTGTTTGTGGATGTGAAATCATTTCCTAATGATCAAAAATGGATTTATTGTATGTTTGGGGTTAATTTCTAGAAATATATATATGATTAACTCAAATATAATTATTATTAGTGCATTATATCCATAATGGATTTTAAACCCTAGAAATATTATTTCATGTAATTGTAGATTATTAATACCTATTGGGAGAGGGTTTTTCATTGAAATGTATTCCCCTTCCTAGCCTTTTCATTGAGATCTAAAAACATGGGAGTTAATTGGAATATAGGTTTTCATGGCCATATCATGGTTTTGGAGAAATCATAATCTATTTTTGGGGTAAATATTAATTAATGGTATTTATAAAATATTGGGAAACATCAAACGCTATTATGAATTGGGGTTTTAATTGTATAAACCACTCCATTTACACTGGAAACTTCTTATAAATCTATATATCTCTCCCAATAATTTAAAGTAATTATTATAGTTGTCTAGGGTGATTTTATTAATCCTGTAACCTCTCATCAATGGATCTAAGCTGTGATTAATGAATTAGATAAATTACATTAGTTAATAAAACTACTTCCACTATATCATTCTCTCATATTCTCAATATCATTCTAAATATGAGGGTATTAGATATTTGAAAATAGGTTAAGGGATTTGGGACATGAGTTTATAGTTGTTGGTATTTATTTAAATCTTTCCTACTTTTCATCATTTATACTATAGAAGAAGGATGTATCAAAGAACTATATGACTATATATGAAACTCAGAGCTGTTATTTTAAATATATATTTTATTTATGTTTTTTACTAATTATATATTATTTATGATCTCTTTTATTTATTTTTTATGAAATTTTAAATTTATGTAAAATAATATTTTAGAATAATTTATTTTTATGGAAATATGTGTATTTTTTATGAAATGATATTGGAAGGAAATATGGATTTATAGAAATGGATATTTTCAAATATGTGATTAAATTTACCATATAATTTTAATGAATAGTTTTCAAAATGGATTTTATTTCATATTGATTAAAATAGAAATAGAGATTCAAATGAGGAATAAATTATTTTATTTTCAATTTGAATTATATACTTTAATGGTTTATTATGTCATTGATGTGAATTTTGGATTTAAATAATTTTTGGAATTCCATTTATTATTTAAATTATTAAAAATTGTTTATAGTTTTTTAATTTAGATATGTGTTTTCGAACATAGATTTTGGGATTCAATGAACAGGGTGTGTGCGTGTGTAAAAATGTTTTTGTGAGACCGTTATTTTAAAACTCTATGTCACATCAATGGAGATGGGTGAAAAAATGATCATGAAATAAGGAAATAATTGTATAATAAAACCATGGAAATTTGGAAACACTCACTATGGTGTCAACTTGGAATTGTTACTGGGGATTAACAGTAATATAATTCCATCTAGTTGGGATTGTTGGAAAAAAGTGATTTTCCATCAAGAGATATTATAAAGACTTATAACTGAGAATTGTATTTGAAAATGATGATTTTAATTCATATAATATGAAATTATAATTTCTCATTAGGTATTCGGAAATGTGTATTTTCAAATAGATTTTTTATAACTGGATTTTTCACTTAGGTTTAAAAAATAGAGTTTTCTTGGATTTTTAGGAAAATAGTTATTATAGTTAAATGTTTTTTTGGGTGAAAATGTTGTCATATTGATTTGATAGATGTTATAACCTAGTTGAAATATTCTGTTAAACAATTAATGAATTATAAAGGGATGATTTAATTTTATAAAGAATTGTTAAATCACATGTTTTTAATTTAATGTTTGTATTATTAACTCAAATTTTATTCATTTCATTGGGAATTAATTTTGCATGGATGTGTGTTTGAGTTATGAGATATTACGAATATATTTTTAGTCAATAATATATTTTTAAGATGAAAAAAATGTTTTCTCCAGTTCAAATGATATTGGTAAATTGATTATATATGTCTTAATTAGTGGATAACAGTCTTTACACATTAGCGTTATGGTGGATGATTTAATAACTCACCATGATAGAATTGGTATTTTATGTTGGTGTGTATTTATCACATTACATTACACTTTTAGGATATATTTTATTCTAATAATGGTTTATTTTAAATGTTAATTTTTGATTGAAATGTATTATTTAAATGTTGTGTTTTTACATATTCATGCACTCTTTTTGTTTTGTACATGAGAGAACGAATTTCTTCATGGTTTCCTTTTATTTTTCCCAATATTCCAATATCCTCTGTAGATTAAAAAATTTACTACATGCCATGTGGAATCTCATATGTTGTATTACGGTTCAAGATCATATGTGGGGCTATTATATAATTCAAACGAAGTGATCATTTATGTCAATTCATAGGATATTAGATAGGTGTTAAGAATATGATAGATTGTAATAATGAGATACAAATAAAAAAGCCTTAGTGATGTGGGAATTGTTTTATATTTTCCATAATTTTTTTAATTTTTATTCTCATTTTATAAATAAAATATAGTTTTTTCTTTAATAATCAATAAATATTTCCAATTTTTTATTTAATTTAAAAAAAATTACTTTTATGTTAAAATATGTATTATACTATTTTTTAATCCATTTTCAGTAATTTTAAATAAATAAATTAATTATATTTAACTTTCATTTTTTATTTTTTAATTTTTTTAAATAAAAAATTTTCATTTATTTGATTATTTCATTACATCATTATTTTCTGTTTTTCATATTTATGATTTCATCTATTATTTCATTTGATTAATTTTTATTTAACTGATAATTTTTATTTAACTCATAATTTTTATTTTTAGTTAATATTTTTATATAATTGTTTTATTCATTCAATGGTTTAAGTTATTAATCTATATGGTTTTTTTGTTCAATTAATTCATTAATTAAATTACTTCATTTTCAAATTATGTTTAAACTAATATAATCATATTACAAAATAATTAACTTTATTTATTCATGTATTAATTTTAATTTAATTAATTTTTTGACATTGTAAATATTTTTTTATTTTCTATTTTAATTTTTTATTAGAAATATTAAAAATTATTTATTACATTTTATTAAATTTTTAATAGTTTATTATTAGCTACCACCATAAAGTAAGAGTCATGACCCAAAAATATAATGTGCTGACTCAAAGGATTCACCTCTAGGATCTTCTCCCACCAACACAAAGTATTAGAAGCCTAGTAATGGAGAATATTTTGATTCATCTCCAGAACCCAAACAATTACATAATAAACCCCCACCAGAACCCCCAATTGGGACTCCATTGAGTCACCTCCACCCATAAGATGATATCTTATCACTAATTCAAAATAAATTCCTCCGGAAAATTCCGTCATTTTATTCCAATGGTGACTTCATGAGACACTGTTGCATCACCACCAATCATCATTGTCACTCACTTATAGATGACACACTACGGTGGCTCAATAACCACTGTTCATTTAACCTAGTGCTACCAACACCCATATTTCCATTCAATGACGACTCCATCAATCAATGAAATATCACTAAATTATAAATCAAATCAACAGTAGTATAAATAGAAATCTGGCCTAATAGAATCAATCCTAAAAATTATCCACTAGAACCCTTAAATTGAAGACAAGGAAGCCCAAATTGGAAGATCCCTCCCCACACACCATTACCAAAGAATAAAAACCCAGTAGTGGGATAAATCTGAATACTCACAAAAATTCACACCAATAATGAATTTGAAAACATAATTGAACCAACCTAAAGAAATTGTGCCCACTACTTCTATAATCGAGTTGATGCATGAGATCTGAATCTGCATAACAGTAAACAATTCCAAAACTAGACAGAGTAGTGTTGAACAACTATACAAAGTCGTGCCACTAGAAAACACTAGTAAAACCCCAACCACTTCTCTGATTCCACTAGTTTTGTCTTCCATTTCACAAATCCATCAAAGTCACACCCCCCTAGCGTGACCCTCTAATCTTATACATAAATCTGACCCGTTCCCATTTTCTTCTTTTTTATTTTTTATATGTAATATAATATATAATTATAATATTAATATAATAAATATAATAAATCATAAATATATATATATATTAAAATACATAAACACATATATAATAGTATAAGAAAGTAAATTTATATATATTAATTGTATAATAGTAATTATATATGTATTTCTACATATTTATATAACAATATTATCAATTATAATAAATAGTATTTATAAATTTAATTTTTTATTCATTTATTAGTACGTTTGTTTATATATTTCTCTATTTAATGATATTATTATATATGTATATATATATATATAATAATAGTAACTAATTTTTAACAATATGACATCTTTTTTTATTGTTTATTGATGTTATGGTTGATCTTGAGGGATAATTGGGTCATTAACTACTTTATCAAGGGGGAGAAGGGTCATTGTAAGAGGCAAACTACAATCACATAGAATTCAGAAATGGTTGATGATGAGTACATCATGGGATCCCACATGGATTTTTTCATCTACATATTATTTTTTTCTCATTTTTTTTAACTTTTAAATAAGAGGAATTACAACTCATATCTTGTTCTAGATCTCCCCAGATATGAGAATTTCCACCAACACATGGATATAAGAACCCTTCCTCTCTTCTTCTTATCTCGCTTCACTATTGCCATTTACTTATTGTTTCTGTAAATATCATTATGATTCTCTTTTTTCCCCATTAGGATTTCTGTTTGTATTATCTTCTTTAATTCATGCCATGATCGGGAATCCCTAGTAATGGAGTGAAATTTTGTGGGTCCTGATTATTGTATTGAATCCCAAAACTACCTAGAGATATAATCTTCATTACATTCATAATTTTATCTTCCCCACACTAAGGATATCTTGATAGTGAATTGGTGTTTGAGAGGGTGTATTTTAATAATGGATTAGATTCTCTCTCAATTTTTTATTTATCATTTTACCCTACTTCACTAAACTATATTAATTGAGTGGTTATTTGAGGTTTTATGTTTCTTGATCCCTTAATTATAAATATTTTCACAAAGAAATTCATGGATGACGTGATTTGATCTAGAGTTTTTTCACTTTTGGGAGAGTTCTCATGAGTTATAATTAATTCATCACATTAATTCTCATAGTTTTGGGAGAGAGATAGTGGTGTGTATTCAGCCATCGACCAGGAACTATGTGAGGATGCTATTTGATGAATTAATATTTTTATATATCTATGTTAGTTTGTTGAAGGTTGATATACTAGGATTAAGGCTTAATCTAGTTCGCACGGTTTTTCTTCTTTCATTATTTTCATCTCATTCAATTTTTAAGTTACCTATATTCTTAATGTACACCTTTTCATAACCCAATCTATGTTTTCTTCATCAGTATTTCAACTCTCCCACCTTGATTTTCAATGTAGTTTTTTCATGGTGTTTTTTTCTTATTTCAAAATATAAAAACCCATAAATATTGTTGGAAGGGCCTCTAGGTCATTCGATATTTCTACCTTGAGATCGACCGTGGTGTTATCCATTTTTCTACATACCGAGTCATATAAATATATCTTTGAATATAACCCCAATGGGTATATTTCCAAATATTTGTTCTGTTTTCCGGAAAAAAAATGTTTTCCATTGTGGTGTTTTCAAATATTCACTTAATAAAAAGAAACCAAAAAAATTAAAATAATTTAAAAAAAGAATAAATGGAGACTGCAATTTAATTTTAGAATAGTATTCTTAATTTCATTGATGTGAAAGAAAAATAAGTGGATGTTGAATTCATCCAATATTGATTATAAAACCAACTATAAAGAGAGATCTCATATGCTAAAAATGATATCTCTCATCAAACAATGAAGAAATATGCCCTTAGATTCTATCAAATAAAAAAGGTACGAGAGAGTAAAACCAACCAATATGGGTTTTCTGGTAATAATAAGAATCATTGACTTCCTTGGACATGTGTACCTAGATTAAGCAGTCCAAAATTTAATGAATATAATCTAACAAGCCACAAATATAAAACATTCTAGAAAACATCTATGGAAAATGGAGAATGGAAAATGATAAATAAAAAGGGATATGCTTAATTTATTGAGTATGAAATATGAAATGATTTTCCTATTGAAATTCACGTGAAACATTTATAAGCATAAATTACGTGCTCACAAGATATATGATTTGAATACATTGAAGAAGGTGGGTACAATAAGGAGGATAAATATATTTACAACACTTCTATTGAAAGTTTTGGTTTCATTGACCATTCAAATGATTTTTTCTTAACTCAACAGGTACAACCGGAATCAAAAATCCCTTCCAATTCCTTGAAAAACACCACAATAGAGTAAATTTTCATTAACGATTGGCTTGAAGAGGTTGAATACCACTCCTTTTTCACAAAATACTCCTAAGGTAAATAATTACTCATAGAGAAGAACATAAGGATTATATTGAGGGAGTTTAAAATTTTATGGATAATATTTTTAAAAGATTTAATACCAACTTTTTTTAAGATAAATCTATTTTAGATTTTGCAAGTGTAGATATTGTTGAGTTAGATGCATTTTATGAATTTTAGGATAACCTTGAAGTAACCAACCATGTATTTGAGTGAGAAAATTATTAATTCCCAACGGTTGAAGATTTGTTGTTGGGGTTATTCATAGGTCTAAAAGTGGAATATGACTCATATTCTATTTTCAAAGAGAAAAGTATTAATTGGATTGAATCATAGGAAATGTCACATAAATTTGTTTTAGTCTCATACCCTTTTCAACTATATCCTCAATCTTACGAAGTAGGGAAGTATTCATACATCTTTTCTTCTCCTCTATTAATCCATAAGATGTACTCCACTATTATGGATAATTATTTGAAGTATTATTCCTATGATAACCTCTATATGCTATAAGTAATTGAAGCTGGAATGAATCATATTTGCTGGTTATTACAACATTATCCACATCCTCCATCAAACTAGGGTTAATTCAATGATTATCCCGCTATAGACTCTCAAAGTGTTGCACCCATTGGGGGGTTATCCCAATATTACCACTTTTTTCGTTTCTATCTTGATATTTTAAGTTATATTTTATTTTTATTTTTATTATTTTTCTTAGTAATTAAATAATCAATTTGTAACTCAATATGGTATACATTCAAAAGAAAAGGAAGGAGCATATTGGATTCACTGGATAACACTTCATATCTCACATTTTCATTGAATTTCATATTAATCTTTATATCTTGAATTCTAATGCTAATATTTTTAATCCCATAGAGACATGAATATAGAATCCATATAATTATGTTCTATGGTAACATGTAGGATTAATTTAGTTGAATTTATAAATTATAAGCATTGAAACATAGGGTTGTACAATTTTTAATTTCACAAATTTAATGTCATTTCATTTAAATTTCCTAAAACTACGAAATACGTGTGGGGACGTCGCCTCTTATTTTTTTCAAAAATTTTTACCTCAATTTTTTACTGGGTGTTATATTTCTAGAATCGAGTTAGTTGAAAATTAAGATTAACTATATTATAATGTCCGCTTGCACAAATTTCAATATTATTAATTTTATTGATGTTGTACAATATTAATTATCACAATAGTTTTTAATTTAAATAAAAAATATAATTTATTCTTATAAAAAATTAATTACATGATCATTTCCAAATAAATTATTTTCACTTGATTTTTTTGTGGTGGTCAGTAGGGTCCATTGTATTTGTTTTCCTTTTTTTCTATTCGATGGGGAAAAAATCTTTTTGAGTTTCCATGTTATCCATTTATTTGAATCATTTTACAAATAATTTCTAAATATGTTTTGAAATTTGATTTACCCGACCATGAGATCCAAAATTGGGGACAATGTATGGTATTATGTGTGGGGGAGAGGGTTCTTTCAATGTTATGTTGTTCTTAAATTCTTGGTTCTCAAAATTAGGGGATATAAAATTCCCCCAATATTATTTTTCATAATTATTGTCAAAAAATTATAAATTTTGTTTAATTATTACAAAAATTTTCAACATTTTTCACAACCTAATTCTTTGTTTGATTCTATCTATACATAAATTAATTCCTTCTTAAAGGATAAAAATTTGATGGATGTTTAGTGTTACAATGATTTATGATGTTATTTGTGGTGTATGATTACTGAGTTGTGTTTCACACAATTTTTATTAATATTATGTTTAGGGTGTAGAAGGGGTTATTTGGGGTTGATATTAATGGAAATATGATTATAACATTAGTAAACAAGAAATTTGACCTGTAACATAGGGGTCTTACGATATAAAAAATAATAATCACCATTGTCAGCCAACAAAAATTATAAACATATAAGTCCTTTGAAACTATTTTAAAATGGGAAAATGGGACACCCATGATGAACAAATAAGAACTTAAGAACCATTTCTCCATGTTATCCCTATTTACATATCAAATAAGTTCTTCAGTATAAATCCTTTTACAATATTCATGGCTGGAGAAAAAAAAAACATAAAGTTTCTAGTAGTCAAAAAATGGGTTCATTATGCTTATGGAATTTTTAATCCATATGAATAAGGGGACAATTGTCTTTTGTGAAGTTCATTTGAGTTGTATTAATAATGTGATTAAAAATTGAAATTTTATTTTTAGAACCAAGGAGATATTGAAAATTAAAGGTTTCTTTTGTTAATGTTTTAATTCAACATTATCTAACATATCATCACTCTTTGTTTTGGAATATTAGATGGAATTTAATTAAGGGTTTTAGTTGAATTAATATAGGATGAATGAAATATTTGATAGTATATTAATCTATATACCCTTGATTATTAGGGTATTTTTTAATATATGAAGGTAAATATTTGAACACATTATTTGGAAAGCATGACCCGATTACGTTCCTCTGTATTTAATAGTTTAGACATACTCAATTTGAATTCACTCAGATAAATTATAACATATTATTCTAAAGATTGAAGCATGCATTTGATTGAGTCAAAATCATATCTCCTACCTTTTTCACTTTTCCGCGTCATTTTTTTTTACTTTTCAATCCCATTTTATTTTTAATACAGTGTTTTTTGATAATTAGAAATTGATTTCAATTTTTTATTTTATTTGATTAATATTTATTTTTTATTAATTTAAAAATTATAATTTTTTCAATCATTTTTTATTAATTTCAAAAAAAAATTATTTATTTATTTATTAACTTTCATTTTTTATTGTTTTTTAAATTACATTACTTTCAATCTTTTTTATTATTTCAGGATTTATTTTTTTTTTGTGTTTTTTAGATTTTATTATTTCATTTATTAATTTTTTTATTCAATATTTATTTTAAATCATCTATTTTAGTTTTAAATAATCATGTTATTTGTTTTTTAGATTTATTTATTTTTAATGTAATTAATGTATATTTTTTATCATATTCATATCATTTATTAATTAAATTAATACATGAATTCAATTCTGTTTAAAATAAATTACACTTACTGAATAATAAATAAACCAATTTCATTATTTTCAAATTTTAGTTTAATTAATTTTTTATCTTTCTGTAATTTTTTTTTTTATTTTTTTTTATTTTGAGTTTTCAAATATTAAAATTTATCGAATACATTGTTTTTTATTTTTCCATATTTTTTTCAGTTATAGCCATACAATAGAAGTTTCCACCCAAAATAATGATTCGTGAGTCAAAGTAGTGACATCATGGATCTTCTTCCACCAGTACCTACAATCAAAAGTAGATCAACGAACACTCTATTGAGTCACTGCCCAAACCATAAATAGTGGGTTAAGGAGTGATATCTAGAACCCCAACAATGACTCCATTGAGTAAGAGAAACCCATATATTGGGGACTCTCCACTTCTGTAATGGTAGATCCTCCAGACACTGCCACCATTTCACATCCAAAAATGAATACTAGAGTCCTCATTACATCGCCACCCACCATCATTATCCCCCAATACTAGAGGAAAACAAACAGTGACTCATCATTCAATGTTTTTCAAATACATTGATTCCAAAAACCATCACACATTTCAATTTTGACTCCTCAAATCTTCTACATGCCTCTAGTAGTCAAATAAAATCAATAAAAGATTCCAAAGAAATCCATACTGATAGAATCAATCAATAACCAAAACCACCAACACCACAAATTAATAAAAAAGAACTCCAAATTTTAATAACCCCAACCATTCACCATTTCAGAAGGATAAGCTCCATTTTTTGAGCCATATTTTAACAAATGAATACGATTTCCACACTAGCTACAAAATCCAGAACCATAATTTTACCCACCTAAATATCTTTCACCTAAGAACTACTACAAATGAGGAACTATACTATATCTTTGTCAATAGAATGTTGAAGCCCCACTTTATGAATAAGAGACAATCCCAACTACAATGAGAACTGGAGCATTCTCCTACCACTAATTTTAAACTTCCCTCTTCTCTGAAGCTGACAATGCCTTCTTCTACTGTGCAAATCTGTCAAAGACAATACCGACAATACCCCTATGTGAAAACCCCCAAGTCCTCTACTCAAATATAAAACCCAAAATTTCATCTTTTCATTTTTATATAATATTATAAATAAAAATAACCATAACAATAATATATAAAATTAATAATAAGTATATATATTAAAATACATACATACATATATATATATAATAATACAATCATTTTTTGTATTTATATAGGTAATAATATTTTAATAGTAGTAATTTATATTGTTTTATATATCTATAAAATAATATAAATATTTATAACTATTTATATTTTTTATAATATATTTTTATTTTTTTAGTATATTTTTTTATTTTTCTATAAATAATTGTAATACGATGTATATATATATATAATATTAACTATTTTTGAAAAGTCTAAAATATTTTTATTTTATTATTTATTTATGATCAAGAGAGAATTAGTGATCATGGATCATTTAATTTCATAACTAAGGGGAAGTGGGGTCCTTTTAAAAGGAAAAATTCACTCACGTAGAATTCACCGAACGATGTTGATCAGTGAATCAAGGGTCACCTCAAGGATTATTATTTCTTCTTGTTAGAATTTTTTCTAGTTTGTAAATTTTTTTACTTTTGAATAAGAGTAACAACATCCTCTATATTATTCTAAAACCCCACATACATGGTAATTTCATTAAACACTTGTATACGAGAACCCTTCCTCTCTACTTCATCTTCCACTTCATTATTTAAACTTATTTTTGTTTTTATTAATTAGTGTGCTGCCCTATTTTCCTAGTTCAATTTTTAAATCTACTATCCTATTATTCATTATTTCAGATTTTTGATATAGAATATCCAAAAATGGAAATCCAGTTATGAAGATAGGATTCTAGTATTGAAAACTAATGCTACCTAGATATCCAAGCATCATTATGATCATCATTTTCTCGTCATCACTATATGTAGACCCTGATGGTAAATTGGGGTGGGAGAGAGTGAATTATTGAACTGGATTAGATTCCTTATAAGATTCCCTAGATCATTTCTTCATTCTTCTCTTAACACAATCGATAAAGTGGTAATGTGATGTTTCAATATTTTGGATAACGCGACGATTAAAAAATGCATATAGAAATTCATGGATGGAGTGACATGATCATGAGATTTCATCACATTACGAGAGTGCTCGTGTGTAGTGAGTAATTATGAACATGCGTACTCATTTTTTTAGGTGATATATGAGTTTTTATCAATCCATAAAAAATTAACTAATAGAGGATTAGTTTAGGTGATTAAATTTTCTATTAGATCTATAATAAGGAGTTGATGGTGGATCCGCCTAGATCTACAAATGATATAGCTGAATCAAATTTTAATCAAAGATTATTATCATGTTCCACATTCTATTCTATATCCTAGGTTATTTTCATAATCTATTTATTCACTGTAACCCCCAAATGATTCACAAATACTTTTAATATATTACATATTTCAATCAAAAATGAGACTCTGTGAAACACCGTTTTTTTATTATAATTAGATAAATATGATATTTAAAATGTAACCATTACACATATTTTTTCTGATTCTATGAATATAATTTTAAAAAATATACATACATGGTTGTTATTAGTATGATATTTAGAGCCTGATAGGATCAATGTAATTTTTTACTAAATAGTAAGTTGACTATTTTGAATAGTAATGTTTTTCATAGGAATAGTAATATTTCCCTTATGAGTAGAAAACCAGCAAAACAAATTATAACCTCACTCATGAAAGTATAAATTAAAAATGATAAACATATAAATGAGAGGGTGATATAATTATAATATAGTATAAATAGATAAATTTTTTAGAAAATTTTAATTATGTTTTAGAATTTTTATAAAACATACATGTTTATTTAAATATTTAAAATTAATATAATGATTCAAAAGAAAATATATGTTCATAAAATAGAACAAAAATTTAATGATTCTATATATTATAATTATAACATAATTTCTTTGGACATTAGTTAATTTTTCAATGAGTCATAAAATAATTTATAATTTTTAAATCGGTATTTTTTGAGTAAATAACGATGGTAATTAATAATTTAATTTCCCATAATTATAAAATTATATACATACATTTTGGTCAATTTTTGAATTATCCATATTGAAAAATGGTTGGATTGAATTTTTTAGATTTTTCTAAAGAAGATAACTTTTTAGTAAATTCTAAAAAATAAAGTTTTTATGAAAATATGGTATTTATGTGATAACATCAAGAGATAATTATGATATAAAATTCCTTAAAATTATGGACTAAAGAAATAATAATGTTATAAAATACTTTTTTAAAATAATTCAAAACATATAAATTATATTTTTCATGATAAATATAAAAGAACCATTGTCACTATCGACGTAGTGCCACAACCACACTGACAAAGCCAAATTGGTTCCATAAAAATAGTTTTTATGATTAAAAAATTAATTTCAATACTTTTTTATTACTTATTATGTATAGTGTATTATTTATGCTGATATTTTCTAATCATGTAGTTAAATAATGTTAATGCTTATCCAAATGTCTATGTAATTCTTATGTAAGGAAATAAAAGGCACAATAATAAGTTTCAGAAGTAGTCTTATTAAGTATATGTTTGAATAGTCATAATTAATGAATATATAATATTATTTTTAACCTAATTTATTAATTTCTATGATATTAATTAATATGTAATTATTATATATGAAAATACTAACATTAATTCTAATGTATTTCTGATGTAGTTCTTGGGAAAAATAATAAAAATAAATAGTGTGTTTTTAATTTAATTTTAATAATTATTAAATTATATATATATATATATTAGATAATAAATACATCATAAGAATGTGTATAACATTATCACAAAATTATTCTAATTTGGGACAATATGTACCCACATGATTCACTTTAGGGACTTTACAATTTTCTTTTTCAAAAAGAATTGTAGTTGTCACATTATAGTTTTTAATTAGTATAATATAAAATAGTGTATATTAGTGTTTTTGAACTTATATAGTGTATTAAAATATATTAAATTTATCATCTTTATGAAATTATATTTTTTATTTTTAGGGAATAAATATGTACCCTAATGGATTGAACAATATTGATGTATTAGTTATTTAATTAATGAATAAATAAAAATATTGATATTAATTACAATAAAATAAATATAATATGAAAATTTTAAGTTAATTATCAATTTATCTAAAATTAATTTATATATTTAGGTTATTGATAACATAGATTCTAATTTTGAAAAGAAATTGTTTTTAATGTCACGGTTTTGAATAGTGTATAATATCACAAAAATTATTTTTCATTATTAAAATATATTATTAAATTAATTTAATATCACATAATTATTGAAATAGTCCTAAAATTATAAGATTCTATAAATATTGTGATTTCCTTTTATTTATAGTTTTTTTTAAAGTCTTTAACCCTATTTTTAGACTTAATATATCTTAATATTTTAAGCAATTTCTTATTTTCCCCACACCTCAATTATAAAAGGAGGATCCTCCCTTCCCAAGCTTTCATCACCTTAAGACTCCTTTCTCACCTATATTCTATAAATTTAATTTCTACTAATCCCTTGATAAATTCTATTGATTATTTCCACACAAAAATTCCACATCCAAGAGCCAAATGAGGATCTAAAGGTGAAAAAAATCAAGAGGTGTGATTCCTCTATCTTACATTTTAAATTTTTTTCACTTCTACCTTATTCAAAACTATAATAAAATGATATATTAAAATTATAGTATCATTTATAAACAATAATGTTTTTGTATTGATTGTATAGGAATCATAAAATCTCATATTTTCTTATGTAATTTCTAAATTATAAAATTTTCATTTGTGGTGTGTCAATACTCCGCCTTAATGGAGGATGAGTATTCATTTCACTTTACCACCATCAAGGGAAGATTCAACTAATTTTTTAAAATCAATATATATATATATGTTACCAATTCTATATTTTTTTAAAAAACAATACTATAATATTCTGACCTTGAAAAGAATAAAAAATACATAACCAAAATAATGGAAATAACAAAATATTTTTAACAAATTGGTGTAAAATGGTTTAATAAGATGATGTAAAATATTATCAACTTGAGATTTGTCATGTAATAAATTAAAGACATCATTACAATGATTATACATGTGTTTTGAACAAATTTTAAGGAAGTCAAACAAAGGGTAAGTGATATCCTAACTCAATTTCCATATATTGATTTAGACATCTATGTCATTTGTTATGTTTTTTCCAAGAATATATGTCAATGACCAATGATTTTTTATACAGTATGTCCACCAGTATTTTATGCATTTATATTTTTACACATAATTATGTCATTGATTTCTCCTCACTCTAATAATATTATCATTTAATGGGATAAATTCACAATCTTATTATTATGTGTGATTGTTTATAGGTAAGTATTTATTGGGACATATTTTACATCCATTTCCATTTTATTAAAATAATTAGAAGGAATATTTATAATGATTGATGTATGTAATGCTTAAATGAAATAATTTTTAATGGTTTCTAAGTTTAACTCTTCTAAATACTTCTCATTATTATCCATGTTTTCAAAATAGGTTTTAGTGATTTATTTAAAAGTACATTATTATTTAAAAATATCATTTTTCAAAATTCTCTAATTTTTTTGAATGTTTTATGTGAAATTTTATTTTGAAAAATAATATCTTCTAAACGAGTTATTTAAAAAATTCACAACTTTTGAATAAATGATTTAAATGTAAAAAAGGGTGTTTATTTCATTAAATGTTAATGATTTTATTAGAGATATCTTAATAAATTTTAACATCCTTGAAGAAAATTAAGTTTATCTCGGAATAATCTTTTATGATATAATCTACCATATTTTATTGAGTTTTAAATCATTAAATTGATTATGGATGTGTTATTTTATTACCATTCAAAATTTTACTCTGAATGGATAGTGATTATGTTTAAAAATTTGGAAATGTTATTTAAATTTCATTTGTTAATTTAAATATTAATGTATATATGTATTATGATTCACCTCTTTGATATGATGAATAAATTGTAATTTGGGGTCAGATATAGCCTCTAGATGCATTTCTAGGTCTCATGGGATAGACTAGTTTTTGTATGGGCTATCGTCCAACCTGATTATGTATTGTGTCTGGGCGGAATCCTTGATGGTATATTTTGACCTACCTCATTATGAATTCTCTAACTATTAGATCAATATTTTTTAGTCCATGTTATTATTCATCTTGTATAATATCCATGGTTATGTTTTATTATGGAATTATTTATTCATCTTTTATTTCTTCTATATTATGATCAATATTATATTTTAATGTATAATGTTCTTTATATATTCAACATGCCTTATTATTTATGATTCTTGATTATTACTTCTGTGTATTAATCTTTTGAGCTCATCCTTTTATTTTTTTATTTTCCGAAGGATTCCAAGATTATTTTTATGAATTAAATGCATAGATAATCTATATGAATAAGAGTGTTTTAAATGGAGTCTCTATCATGCATTTCATTTCGAGTTTTGTTGTTGAAATTATGTATGTATCTTGTTTTCCAAATCTACTAGAAAATTATTTCCTTCAAGATGCATCTTCTTTGTTTATATTCTAATGTAATAAAGTTAGGAATCGTCTCTTGTATACTTGGGTTTATGTCCTTATATTTGGTATCAGCGAATTATTATTAACAACCTTGAAAAATAAATTTTAAAAACATAGATTATAAAATGTTACCCTATAGTAGAATTAAATGACAAGAATAAAATAAAATGAAAGAATTTTTATATGGTGGATATTTAGAAATATACCCTTATTTAGATACTATAATAGGATGTTTTTCTGGCATAGATGTACCTATGGGTAACAACTCAGTGTCTCGGGACTACACAAGTTAACCTTGTACAAAATAATAGTCCTTAATACACACCTGGTCTAACACTCCTATGCGATATTATTATGATAATTTAAATTTTCTTTAGAAGTCATTAAAAATAATTTAAATATAGACATTTCCTAAAAGAAAACATGTTTATGAATATTATATTAGTTATGTATAAATTTTTCAATTTATTTTATGTATTTCACTTGTATGTGGATTATAAATTCTGTTTCATAGTGTTTTAATGTAATATAGTGTATGTAATTTGTTTTTAAATGGAGCCTACTAGAAGTAATGAGAACAACATCAATTCACATAATCTAAGGATTAAGAATTATTGTTTCTTCGATGATTTTATGAAATTATTTTGAAGGGAGCTAGTCTCTCAAAAATTCTCATCATATGATGGTATTGTATCTTGTCCAAAAAAAAGAATAAGAAATTGTTTTATAGGAATTATATATTCAGAAGGAAGTAAGAGAAGAAAAAGAAAATTTGGAAAAAGATAGATAGTAGGAATAATGTAAAGGGTTAATTTCCCACATGTGATAATCATTTAAGGAAACACCATAGTGTATTCTTAAAAGGAATGTCAGTTTTCTAAATGTGTGGAGAAAAAATGCACCATTATTTTGATTGTAAAGGTAACAAAAAATTTAAAATGTATAGTTCTTAAAATATAAATATATTGGACACTACAACAATAAATGTTCCATGAATCAATGGAATATACACAAAAAGATTAAAATTGATCATGGTTTAGGTTATGCAACTACCATGGACGAAGAGGAATGATTAATGTTCTTATGTATATATTGACAAATTATGTATTTTTAAAATTTTAATCATTGTTTTATTGGTCATAAGAATTATATAATATTTAAGGAATATATTTTAATACAATTTCATAAATTATTTGAGTTTTTCTGATAAACTTTACAATGGAAATGTGACTTAATAACTAGTTAAATGATTAGAAAGAAGTGTGGCTGAAGAAAAGACACCCCCTAATATGATTTGGATAACATAAATTACATAGCACTTATTATCGTTGATCTAAATAATGGATACTCATCAAATTTGTAGAGTATATAACATTTTGAAATTAAGGAATATATACACATTCGTATGATTTACATAAGGAATACAAAATAATGAAAATATTGAATAAGGATTTATGGTAATTCAGTTTTTACCATGCATTAAGAGAATACAAGGATAATATACTCACCTATTTGTACCACTTCATTTTGATAGTATGTCTGTTATGGAAATGCAGTGGCCTACTTTATAAGTGTGGGATCATGATATTTTGGAAAAGTTAACCATTTATTAATTGGTTGTATTTGTTCTTTTGGCAAGGTTTTTGTGATTATTTTACCATATGATACAACTTTTTTCCTGAAATGAATTAGGAATAATTAAAGTCATAACTGTTGGATATGGTTTCATGAAAATAAATGTATCAAGTACTCATAATTCCTTACATTATTGAAGTGTGACATAATTTCTCAACTTTAAGGAAAGGTTCTTGAAATAAAAAAACTGTTCTCATAATACCTTCTTTTCCACTGTGGGTTTTCCTGAAATATATTTTATAGTATCATCCTTATTTCATTGTTAATGTGTAATTTCAAATTGACAAGACTTAATATATTTAAGTTGGGGGGAATGTAACACCACAAAGATGTACACAAAAAAATTAATATAGAATTTAATTCACACAACATTGAGTCTCAATGAAAAAACACATTTTTATAATAATTATTTAAGAAAAATAGTTATAAGCTAATCATTAAACATAATTTCCCCACTTTGAAGAATTTAATTTCATAAAAAAGGCATTTATAGTTGAGAATATTATGACATTTAGGGTCTGAAAGAATCAACATATTCTTTGGGTAATAGTGACATGACTCTTTCATATAGTAATGTTACCCTTATTAATAGTAATATGACCCTTATGAATTGTAAACATGCCAAATGAATAGTAAACCACAACCATGAAATTGTAAATAAAATTTAGGAATCTTACAAATGGATATATAATATAATTATATCATATTATAACTAGATAATTATTTTAGAAACTATTAATTAGGTATTAGTATTTTTATAAAGAAGAAATATTAAATTAAAATTTTATAATTATATAATAATTTAAAAGAAAATTTATTTTCATAAAATATAATCATAAGATAATTTTATGATGCATATTTTTTATAAGATAATTTTATTATACCTTAGTTAATTTTTCAAAGTTTCCTAAAACCTGTTATAGATCTAAAATTTTTATTTTTCAAGTGAATGATGATTTTATTTATATTTAGAAACATATTATCATTAAAAAAATATATTTTTTGAATTATATTTGATTAAACAGGGTTAAAATGAATTTTTCTAATTTTTCTGAAATAATAGAATTTTTAGTAAATTGTAAAAAAATACCATTTTTATGAAAATACGGATTTTTTTTGTGAAAACATATGGTGATATTTATGATATAAAATTTAATAAACTTTTGAAATAAATAAATAAATAGTTTATAATATAAATTTTTTTATATAAAAAATTATGAACATATAAATTATATTTTTATTGATATGTATAAAAGAACCATTACCATTTTCAATGTGGTGCCTACACTTCAATCACAAAGCCAATTTGTTTCCATAGAGATAGTACTTTAAAAAATATAAATTATTTTCAAGATATTGTTATTAATTATGATGTTTAATTTAATTTTTTTATTTTTTTTCTGAATTTCATAGTTATATAATATTAATCATATCCAAATGCCTATCCAATTCTTGCATAGGAAAATAAAATAGAAAATAAAAAAGTAAAGAAGTTATCTTGCAATGTATATGAGTTAATACACATAATCAATGAATATATCATTTTATTTTAAACCACATTAATAAATTTTTTATGATATTAATTATTATTTAGTTTTTATATGTGCTATAATTAACATTAATGCTTATGCAATGCTAATGCAGTTTTTGTGCATGAATAAGAAAAATAAACCAAGTTTTGTCAATTTAAATTAAAAGAATTATTATATGAATAGTATTTTGGATAAAACATTTTTTATACGAATTTTTCATCCATTATATCAATGTGATCAAAATTGGGACCACGTAGACCCAGATTAATCACAATAAAGACTTATTGTTTTTATTATGAAAAGGAATTCATGTAGCCACATTTTAGTTTTTTATAACTACAATATTTTATTGGGTGGTATAACTATTGAGTTTTTCTAACATATATTTTTTATTTAAATCTAAGAAATTTAACTTCTTCTTAAAATATTATTTTTAATTTTCATTGAATAAATAATTACCATTATTGCTTGAACAATTATGATACAATAAATATTTAATTAATGAATAAATAAAATTATTAATATTAAAAATAAATAAATAAATATAATATTAAAATTTTAGAATAATTAAATATTTTTTAAATTAATTTGATATTTTTATATTATAATAAAATATCTTAGTCGAGTTATAAACTTTTTTTGTTGTATTTAATGTTATATTTAAAAATAGAATTTCATTTGACAACAATTATTTTTCATGATTATAATATATTATTAAATAATTTAAAAATAAACATTAATTGATAAAGTCCAAAAATAAAAAATACTATATCAAAATTGTTATTTCCTATTATATATAGATCTTTTTATAGTCCATAATCATATTTTTAGACATAATATATCATAATATTTTTAGTAAATCATTATTTTCCTCATACATCAATTATAAAAGGAGGATCATCCATTTAAAATATTTCATCACCTTAAGCCTTCTTTATCACCTATATTCTAACAATTTCCCTTTTAATAATCTCTATAAACATTCTAGTGCTCAGGTCTCACAAAAAATGTTCACTTCGAGGAGCCTAAGAATTTACTCAAGGAGAAAATATTCAAGTGTTGTGGTTCCTTTTTTTATATTTTGAATTATTTTTTACATCATCCTTATCCTCAAATCCTATAAAATGATTAATAAAAATTTCAGTATCATATATATAATATATTTATTTTGACTTTATGGTATAATAATCAAAAAATATTTTATTTTTAACCATTATTCAAAAATAACGAATCCACCGTCTATGGCGTGTTAATTCACCGCCTTTGTGGACCAAGGGTTTTCATTTCACTTTACCATATTCATGGGATGTATTAATTCATATGTATTTGTATAGAATTATATATATATATATATATATATATATATATAATCTATTCAAAATTTTTTTTTATTGTTATAAGGATGACCATAATAAACTAATCATGTACACAACAAAGAGAACAAACCTGAAATAATGGAAATAACACAATGTTTTTAATAAGTTGGTGGAAAATGTAATTAGAATATTTTTTAAGTTATCATAAACCGAATTTTAGTTCTATAATAAATTAATAACACTATTAAAACCATTATAAAATTGGATTGAACAACATATATTGAAGTCAAGCCCATGATAAGTGATACCTTAACTATATTTCCATTCACGTAGTAGACATCTATGTAATTTGTTACGCTTTTTCAAATAATTTTTTTCAATGAATAATAATGTATTATACTATATATCCCCTTTTATTTTTTGTATTTATATTTCACAAACAAAATCATTTCAATGACCTTTGCTCACTATAATGATATGATTTTTGAAAGGGATAATTTTGTAGTCTCATTATGAACTAATAATTTTTATACATAGGTATTTATTTGGATATATTTATCATCAAAGTAAATTTTTTTAAAAAATGTTTTCTAATAAAATCATTTTAAGGTTTAATATAAGGAATCCTTAACTAAAATATTATTTTACATGTTTTAATGATTTATTCTTCTTAATCATTATCATTCATGTCAATGTTTTCAAAATGGGTTTTATGGATTTATTTAGAAAGACATGAATATTTTAAAATATTATTTTTCACATTTATCTCAAATGTTTCAAAGTAGTATGAGACACTTTAATTTAGTAAAAATATCTTTTAAATTCCTTTTTAATAAATTCAAAACTTTTGAATAAATGATTTCATTATAAAAACAGTATTTTTCTCTAGAAAAATTCATGATTTTATAAAAGTATTTTCATCTATTTAAACACCCTTGTTGATTATTATATTTCATTATGATTATTTATTTATGATATCAACTTTGATATTTTATTGAATTATTTGTAACTAGTTTTACTGTGGATGTGATATCATGATATAATGCACCATATTAATTTATATGTTTAGTGATTATATTTTCTGATTAGGGAAAGATATTAAGATTTCATATATTGGTTTCAATATGAATGTATATGTTTATTATGATTAAATATTTTCATATTATTAAATAATTTGACTTAGTAAGTGTTGGGTGGGCCACAATAGCCCCACGGTGCATCGTTATGACTCATGATACATACTAGATTGGGTATGGGATAACGTCCTGTCTGATTATATATGTTGTCTTATCAGAAGCCTTGATGGTATGTATATTATGTCCCATATTATTCATTCTCTCCTTATTATATTTTTATTTTTATATTCTATGTTATTTTCTGACTATTAGAATATCAATGATTATGTTTTATAATCGTGTGATTTATTCATCTTTTATTCCTTCCATATTATTCTCAAAATTATGTTTTAATGGAATGTGTTCCTTAGTAACTCACCTTTCCTTATTATTTATTCTTTCGTTGAATTACATACCCTTACTAGACATTTTAGATCACCCCTTTATTACGTTTCCTTTCCCCATGTTTTGAAGAAGAAACATTGAACATTCTTTTAATGATGTATTTTATGTCATTTTATATTTTATCATGTTTTATTTTCTTTTCCCAATGTATTATCAATATCATGAATATAAACTAGTATTCATTGAATAGTAAATTGATCTCTCCTTTGTAATTTTGTTCCTTATAACCATTCCAATGTAATATAACAATGCACCATCTTCAGGATTACGGGCTCGGGGATTTACATTCACCCACACACTATTTTATTCATTAATGTTTCACTTCCCTTACAATGATTCTTCATGTTGTTTTTTATTGTTTTATATATCAATTTTAAAAATATTGAATTATATAATGTTTTTGAAATGACAATGAGAGAATTCGACCCTACTTTGTTAATAGTGGACTAAAGGTTATACATTGAGCTATATATATGTTATTTTATATTCATCTTTGAACATCATAATGTTATGTACAACATCACTTATGTAAAACATTTATAGAGATCTTGGTTTCTATGTTATGTTAGGGTAAATAACAGTATTTTTTTGATATTATATGGTTATATTTTTTCCACTATAGCCTAAATTGGGTGAAAAACATAAAGAGTTGATGTATCATATGGATCACATGGTATTGTTTTGAGTGGTAAGGGCTATTATCTTCTGTGAAAATTTATTTCCAATGACATTGGGGTTATAATGGATTAAATATTTTTTGATAAACTCTTCAATGTGGATTGGTTTAAATAATTTTTAAAATAATTGAACAATTTGAATTAATTGTTAGGAATGAAATTATCAAAATAGTGGATACAATATAATTATAGGTCGAAATATTGACCTTTTTGGTGAATAATGATAACATGAACTATTTGGGTTTAAAAGGAATCATTTTTGATATATTAAACATTCAATTAAGGTTAGGTATTTTCAATAATGGGAGGGGGATGAGAACATTAGGTTACGATCTATTGGATCCCCAATTAGTTTTCTCTATTATATTGGTTATCCTAGTTCGTTGGGACATTAATTAGTATGAATCATTAAAGGTGGATAATGGTTGGGTATCGATATCATTACTGAATGGGAAAAAACACTAGTTAGGTAGATATTGAGAGTTTTATAGTGTGTATGAAAATGTTCAATCACTTTTCAAGATGTTGTGTGAATAATTATTTTCCAATTTATGTAAAATACATTTTCATGACCTCAAATTTTAAACACATTAAATTTATACTATATTGAATATATTGGGTCACACACAATTTGAATGTAACCCAACAACTGGTACAAATGATCCATGGTTCGTTAAAATATCATAAAGAGTACAATCATTATTAGATAAAGAAATAATAATAAATTAAATTAATTATATATTATTATTTTTCTATGATTAATACTTTGGAAAAGATTCATTTCAAAGAACCATTTAAAAAAGTGAAACATATGTTAAGGTAACAAATTAAATTGATCACAATTAAAATTTTATTATATTATCTAATATTTATATTTATACCAAACATATAAACATTTAATTATGTATTAATTTATATGAAATAAAATTAAATACTGTAGAAGTTCAAAATTGTAATTTTTTTAAAAAATCATTTGTATTTGTATTTTTAATTTTATTTAAAACAAAAATGAAAAGAAAATTATATAATTTTGGTAAAAAAAATTAATAAAATTGTTAATTATAAATTTCAATATTATCTTATGAGTAATTTTTTATATTTTTATAAAATAATTTATTTTTTTTGGAATAAAGAAATTACATCACCTTTTTTCAATTATCATATTTCAAGAGTGGTTTAAAATATTATGAAAACATTTTAATATAAAAATATTTCAAATAAATAATTTATAATAAATATATTTAATTTATAAAACTAATGTATACTACTTTGGAAACATAATTAAAATTTCTTTCCAGAAACTATTGTTGTTTGATACATTGAAAAATATACATTCATCACTCATAGAAATAAAAAAAATTAATTTCATATTTATGATAAAAAAGATTTCATAATATCTAATTAGTTCGTATATTTTTATGCATAAAATTATGACTCCTATAATTAATGATAATGAACATGATAATAGTGAAAGTCTTATTTTTAATCATTTATTTTATTACTAATGTATAAATTTTATGTAATAAAATATACTTATCTATATTATATAATTAAATTTTTATGATTTTAACACATGTATAAAAATATAATATCACTCATTAAGTGGGAAATCATTTCTATATACAAGTAAGATTACATAGTTTTGATATTTTTTAAATAAAACCATTTTTCAATATATTAAAAGTTTTAATTTAAAATTAAACTTTATATTATTTAAAAATTTAATTATATAATTTGGGGATTATATTTAGATTTATAAGAACCAAATTTTCTAAGATGGGTTATCCAATTTTTTTTCTATAAATTTGTATTTGCATAGATGAAAACTTGTTACCAGAGTGAAAACAAAAAATAATAAATTAAACAATCTCATAAAAAATGAATTCAAACATAATTAAAACACATTGTAAAATTGATGGAGGATTAATTAATGGAATTATCTCACCCAAAAATATATTATTTATCACTATTAGAACGATTAAACCATTAATATTGTTCACAATAGTGTGATTTTATTCAATCGTAAAAGGGGATCACATACACCCCATCTTAGTTACCCATATCGTTGAAATTTTATTTGGAAAACTATTTAATATTAATACCCAATCATTCCATTTGACATCATAATTATTATGGTCAATATAATTTTTCATAATACCTTCATTTCCAAAGAGAATATCAAGAGAAATTTTACACTCCCAAACAATGTATTACTTAATCATTATCATTTTATTCTTAATAATTTTATTCAAAACCCACCTTAGAAAATGTAATAAAATTACCTCATTATAATTATTTTAATTATTTATTGTTATATTAATTTATGAACAATTATTTACTTATTTGTTTCCTCTAATAAAATCAAAATCATATTAATTGTGCTTCCATGTTGAAGGATGGTTCAAAAAGATGTTTTATTTTTTTAATAATAACATTAAATGAATGAATTTAAAATTTTAATTATGGAAAAAAAGTTATGTTTACGACACAATTTGTTTTATAGAAAGAAAATAATTTACATCATATAAGTGATATTAACAATAAACTGTTGTTGTAAACAATACACCCTAAAATGAATGTATTAGAGTATATTTTCGAATATAAGTTCATTTTATAAAATAATATATAATTATATAAAGTTTATTCTAAAAATATTATAATGGAAAAAAAAAATTATGGATATTATGATTCTATTCTCCAAAACATTTTACCATGTTCACATAGAAAAATAGATAAATAAAAATTGACCAAACCACCCAAAATAACCAATATAAGAAAACAAATAAAAAAGTGAAATATAATAATAATTGCTACTTAATAAATTCAATATCGATAAACAAATGTTCCTAATATGTTGTATAATATGAATAATTATATTATTCAGGATATTAGGAATATATTTAGAGCTAATCAGGTCATGGTTTATAGTTTTTTTCTAAATCAATTTCCATCCATTTAGATACATGATTTCTTATTAAACTATACTATTCCATCTTTTATTTATTCTAACAAATGATAATTATATTTTCAAATACTCATTTTTTATTGTAATTATTCAATTAAAATTAATTATAATTGATTCTTACCTTAATGATTATTTTATAAGAAAGGGTTTATTAGAACCAATTTCTATTTCTTGGGTCACGATTCTTATTTTACACCAATTTACCTTTATGTGGTGAATATAAATCCTATTTGACAAATCGTATCATGAATTATTATTTTTTAATAGTATTTTATGTTAAATGTTAATCTATTTATCAATCATAATTTTCCAATTTTTATTTTTCTCAATCCATAATAGTTTTCCATTCCCAAATGGAATTTCCTCGAGTAAAAAAATACTATATATAAATATGATTTTCTGATACCATTTAACCATTATAATTAATATTTAAAATGGTATTTTTTTCTTTTTTCTCATAGGATGTTATTATTTTCATACGTATCATCATCCTAAATGAAATACCTTCTATAATAAAACAATATCATTGGTAAGAATAAGTCTTCCTCTTTCTAACAGATATTTCTTCTCCATACCTATATTTTCCCTTAATTGAATGTTTTTAAATTATTTTGGGAACTCAAATTTGAATTAATTCATGAAATCCTATTAGAGACCCCATCCTTAGTAGACTAAAGAAAATTTATACAATATTATATTAGAATAATATAAATGAAATTACATCATGAAAGACCAAATTATTTTGTAGGCTTGGAAAACTTGATACAAATTTAAAATTATTATTACAATATAAATCATGAAATAAATAGAGTGTTTTCTTGAATAATTCCATTATTAATCATAGTGTATCCATGTATCTCATGAAAAAACACTTCATACTATCATTAAGAAATTAAAAGATATAAATGAGGTGAAATCAGATTCTTAATACAGGTATATGTATAGTTGAATATATGCATAAATAAGGAATAATTATTATGCTACTATAAAAAATTGAAACACATACCATTTAATCAAAAACATTAAAATAACATTGTATAAATAAATTATGATCAAATAAGTCCATATTAATAATAACAAGAGAATGAAAACATATCCATGGATATTATAACTAATAAAATATTCACATGGAATATTAAAAACTCAATTGATAATGATGGAAAGTATAGTACCAGACATATAGAATATATTATTGAGGCCTTGTGAGAATATATCTAAATAAATTGATAATGCCTCAGTCCAAACCCAATCTAGTTAGTATAATGATACCTACTGATGCATCGATGGGATATAGTGGGTCTCACCCATTATTTACTAAGTCCAATGAATTCCTCTTACGAAAGGGATAAATCATAATAAATATATTGATTCAAATATAAAAACTAACATAAAAAATGTTAACATGTACCCCAATAAATAATAATAATAATAAAAGATCATGGGAAAAATAGTGAATTGTAGTAAAATTATACATCCAATGTCTAAATAATCATAATCCATCTATATAATTAATAATAATTTTATCAATATAAAATATCCATAATGCATCATATGTAAAATATAGGTTTGATGTCATTTATAAATTGATAATCCAAGAAAATATCCTTGATATTTTTACAAAATAATGTTTTCATTATGAAAATCACCTTTTAAAATAAATTGGTAATAATTTTTTTATGTACAAATTCATCAAAAGTAAAAAAGTAAAAATATTAAAATAATAATTAAAACATTTATTGGTCATGATGGTGGATAATTTCACTCTTGTTGTACATGTTAAAATAATTATTACTTCCAAATTTTTGTTAGAATAAAAATGATCATTATTTAGAAAATAATATGATGAATTTATTCGATGAAATTTGTGAATATAATAAAAATGGGTAATTATTTATTAAATAAATAACTTTAAAAATGTAATTTTTTTATTTTATTTCATGTTTATGGTTTTTGATGAAAAATTATTTCTGTCCAAAGTGAAAAATAATGTAAAATTTTCCAACTAACATTCGCCTAATCATTTTAATTACCAAATGGTGGAAATTTAATACTATTACTTGAAAAATTTAATGAATAACCATAGAAGAATAAAATTGATAGATTTTTATCTATAAATATCATATAATTCTGTTGTGGGATACATGATCATAAAAAATCTTTAATAATGATGGGGTTGTGAAATAAACCCTTTACACTTCGGTAACATCTAAATCATAATCCCCAAAAATTGATGAAATAAAATGAAAAATGAAATATTGATAAGGAAAAAATTTATTATATGATATTTAATTGGGGTATTATATAAACCACACAAATGATGTATGCGGTGAAAATGGAATTTGTCTCACTGAAGTACATGCTGGATGAGAAACCCATTCCTTATTCATAATTACCTTCATAAAATAATGTAACTCCCATATTATGTCTTTAATCATGTTATTAATTAATTACATATTTATAATATTTTTTATTATACATATATGACCCTAATATACCATTTTGTCATGTATTTGTTAATAATATTTTTTTGATTTCATTTTTTTGGGTGTCAATTTCTTTTTTGATATTACACTTTTTGTTAGGAATGTTCATGTTCTTCTTCATATGATATATATAGTCCCTAGAATTATAATAATGTTATAAATATAATATTTTCTAATTAGAAACAATTTTATATCAATTTATTATATTTGAACAGGGAAAATGAATGATATTTATTTATGGAGATGGTAAGTTATATGTTTTTAGAAGTGACAATATCATTCCCTTAAAGAGTGAAAGGAAATTGATGATGGTGATATATTAATTTTAACGAATAATTAATATATAATATATATCAAACCATTTCATTAAGTTTATCTATTTTAAATTCAATGTAAAATTTATGTGAAAAATGAATCACATTGGGTCACAAGGTGGTTGTCCTCCACACACATGAGTGACGATGTTGTACATATAACGGAATAGAAGATAAAATTTTAATTTTGAATTGAAAATTTTATTTTTAAAATAATATCGTAAATATCATATCCTTTTAATAAATCCATCTTTATATCTAACCATAAAATATGGTGATGGAAAACATATTATATATATTCCCAAGGAAGTATGTTGTTGTACACATGAACAATGTATTGTTTTCCCAATTGATTTATGAGAATATGGATTAATCTTATCAAAACAATAAAATAACATCTATGTATTTTATATGTATTAGTTTTATTATAATTTAAGTGTTAATAAATTATATATTATGAAAAAATAAGAATGATATTTAATGATATTTGTTAAGATAATTATCATTATTAAGGGAATCCTCTTTGGATATTCTCTTAATCACTATATGGGTGATATTTTTGGAGGAAACAAAAGGAAAAAAATATATCTATGGATATTGGGAGGGATTCTAGTAGGGTTTTTCTAGACAAATTTCTTGAAATTTTTGAATAAAAGAGGAAAGGGAATTCCCTTTTATAAGTCAGGAAATGGGAATATATTGGGAAGTATTTGGAAATATTACAAAAGAATCTCCAATGATAATTCAATCACATGAAAAAAGAAATAAAATAAATTTAGGTTATTATTTGAAATTATATTGTAAAAATATGGCTATAAAATAATATTTTTACATGTTTTTTTTGTTATTTTAACTCTTATATTCTTATTTTATCACAATGGTAAACCCAATTACACCTTAAATGTAGTATTTAATTTTTATTTTTTTCACTATTTATTTTAGTAGAAATTTATGTAGAACTTATTATATAATATAAATTATTATAATTTCAAATATTGAATTCATTTTTTCAATTTCAATATTCAAATGTGATAGAATTAAATTTAATATTATACCTACAGACGTGGCGAAAATAGTGGGTTTTGAAAGAAAAACTCTAATTAGTATATAAGGAATTAATATAAAAATTAAATATGAAATAGATTAAAGTGAAATAAATTATATAAATTTTCATGTAATAGAAATGATTTGTCTTTAAAATATTTTAATATATAATTTTTAATTTTAAATAATTTAATGGAAATTGTGTTTTTATTAAAAATCATTTTTATTTAATATTTATTAAAAAAATTAACTTTTTAAAAATTCTACAAAATTATCGTAATGTATTTTTTTGAAATATTTTTTAAAGAATTATGTTTCTATATAATAAATTTATAAATGTGGTAAAAAGTATTTATAAATTATTTGTGAAAATCATGACTAAACTGCCATTACAACAATTGGAGTTTTTCAGAATACATTTCCTACTCTTTTATATTTTTCTTATTTTATTTACAAACATTAATAAACCATTAGATTTATTTTTTAATGATTTAGACAATACAATATCATTAATCTACTCAATAAAATTTATAGTCAAAAAATAAATGGCATAATTAAAATGTTCATGATTAAATAAAAATATTTTAATAGACTATCATGTTTCATTTATATCGATGTTAGGTACATCCCAAATTATCAATTGTTAAAAAATTAATTTAACATTAATTGTATCATAATGTTTCTCGATGTTATACTATATTATAATATTGGTGTTATGTTTCATGCACACTAGTAAAAATGATGTTTCTATTTTATAAATTAGAATGTGTTTTATACTCACCTTCTTCAACAATTTATGTCCTCCAAATTTAATCTTTATCTTGATAATCTAGGTCTTTACATTTTAAAATACCTTCATTGAAGCTCATATCTAAAAAAGAATTGTCAAAACATCCTCTTAACAATATATAAGTGGTTTTAAAAAGTTCATATGGAAAAACAGATAAATAGGAATCATTATTGTAGAATATAAGTGGAATATGAAGCTATGACCACTAAAGAAAAGTAAAAATAATTATATGGAGTTATAGAGTTCATTGATCCCAATAATTTGAATGAGCAATGGAAAGTTAATTATATCAAAAACATTATTCTGTCAAAAATTAAATTTTCACTAGTTTAACATAAAACATGTTTTTAGGATAAAATTTTGTTTCTATATCCTTTTTCAGGACATATAGAATTCCATTACCATTAAAAAATAAAAATATATGAAAATATACCTAATTGATATCATTCTATTTTAATGGTAAAATATAATCTTTTTGATGTTATTCTAACATTTTAAAATTCATTTCATATTACATGAAATAAATATCCAAGATGTGCTTTTTATGCATTAAGTAATAAAATTAACAATTAACATGTCATTAGATCAATTAATGAATGAAAAGTCCTTCATCATCTATATAGATATTTTACAATTTCAAAAAATGTGAGTGAAATTTATCTAATAACACCAAATGTTCAACCAAATAAACACCATAAATATTTAAATAATAAATATAGTGACAATTTTTAATTCAAGATTCAATGTTAAAACAAATTTATGCTCACTAAATCTACATTATATTCACCAGAAAATATAATTTGTTCATTAATTTCATAATTAAAATATGTGAATACATTTATCATTATAAAAACTTAATGAAAACATGAATTCTTAAAAACTGAAATACCATTGTCTCGAATGTATTCCATAAATCAATACTTGATGTGAACACAATAAATGACGACATAAACCATCAATAATCCAACAAATTTCATTGTCCCCAAAACTATCCCATAAATATCTTCTTATAATACCAACATCAATAAAATATTAAGTTTTATCCTCCCTCAAAACAATTTTTTTCAAGAGGATTTACTTTTCACTAAATGATGTTTCTTGATCATACATACCATTGAACATATGCTCTAAAATCCCAAAATAAATAGTACTATATAACAATCCATATATATCTCATGAATTATATAACCAGAATATCATTGAAAAAATACTCTTATAAAAAAAATACTTTAACCCATATACACACAAAATAATAATTCATCTCTATTTGTGTTACTCATATACATTTCCCATGATCCCTTACCTTATTTTTGGGTATTTTACCATATTAATTTTGGAATTCATTTGTATAGTGACCCATCTTATTATAGTATAACTATTGAACATAAAAAAATTATTTCTTTCCCTTCAAATCATGGGAATGTTACATCTTCTCTCCAAAATGATAGGAATATCCCATACCATTCAAATAAGTACAATATTGTTTCATTCCACAATTTTCACGTGTGGGAAAATCAATATTTCCTTTTCCACCTTATCCATTTATTCTCTACCATCCTCTTATTATCTTTCATCACATTGATGCCATAATAAATATATATTTATTTCTCTAAATTGATTTCACATAATAATATTTACTCATATAATGTTAATATTTAGGAAAATTGTTTCATATAAATTTTTCTAATAATAACATTAAAACAACCATTATCCATATTTGGATTATATGCATTGTTATGGTTCTCATTCCTTCCACTGGGTGCAATTTATAAAAAATGTAATACATTAGAATAGATCAAAAATTGTGAAACATAATGTATAGTCTCAAAACTAGATAATTTCGTAAAATAAATTGAATCTTTTATTTATATAAAATATCATAATTATAAACATGGATTCTGTATGATATGATTATTTTGAAATAAAAAATAATGGTTTATAAATATAATGTGAATGATCCTATGAAAATCACCCATGAGTGTCAAACTAAATATTTAGTAAGCCCCGTTGTTTTTTAATAGTTATTAGTTTTTTCAAGTACAATGTTCTAATTTTGGAGTTATTACCCCTAGGTACATCTATTCTATAAATATTTTTACTTGTTGTATCAAAACATGGATATATTTTCAAGGAAAAAAGTA
The DNA here is from genome assembly GCA_963277665.1 of Viscum album. Lineage (NCBI taxonomy): Eukaryota > Viridiplantae > Streptophyta > Magnoliopsida > Santalales > Viscaceae > Viscum > Viscum album. Next base: position 205,773,701 of record OY728143.1, read on the forward strand.
TAATACCCATCTTAATAAAACATTTAGATATTATTCTATACTTATATTAACATTATATCCTATGGTTATGACACCAAATGTATGTTATAATAAATCAAGATCCAAAGGCTTCTATGAATCATTATCTACTACCAACTATATCATCACCAACCCCAGTATCCTAGTATAGGTGTCTAAATTATTAATTTATAATAAAACACAAGGAATAACATCCTAAAGCATGGAATAATATTTTATTCTTAGGAGAAGTGATACACAAATGATATTTGTTTTAGAACTGATAAAATGAAATAGAAAAATTATTTTCTTTCTGAACACCATTATTCATCATAGTGTATCCTTGAATAAATATCGGAAAAATATTAATGGTATCCTAAGGAATATAAAACATACAAAAACGTAGAGATTGGATATCTAGTAAGGGTATGCATAGAGTTAAATTTAATAATAAGTTATGTATAATCAATATTTTAAGGTAAATAATTTAAACACACACTATTTATTCAAAAATTTAAGAATATTATAGTGTGAATAAATGATGACAAAATAATTTCATATTAATAATCATAAAAGATTTAAAACATAAAAATGTATATTAATAATAATCAATAATCACAAGAATCTTCAATACATGAATTAATAATTATGTAATTTGAAATTCAATATATCTAAACCTAACATTCTAGGCTTTCATCCAAGCTATATATATATATATATATTAGTAAGACCTCGTCCAAACCCCAATCTAGTTTGTTTCATAAGAACTACTAATGCATTAAGGGGCTATATTGTTCGCCACATATCACATATTGATAGGTATGGTATCAATACAATATATACTAAGTGGATCTTAGGTAATGTATAGGATTGATATTATTGATAAACAGAAATACCAAAAAAATGATCCTTAAAATATTTTTGGAAGGAAAACAATTTCATTTTGAAAATTACTTTTTAACACCAAAGGTTCACTAATAATTTTGAAAAACAATTAATTGAAAATAACCTTTTAAAATTTGTAAACCAAGCATTTAAATATTGATTATTACCGATGGTGTAAAATTATGTTCATGTCATACAAGTTAAAACAAATATTCTGCTCACAAGTGTTGTAAAATATAATTTTTTTAAATGAAAAGAATATTAATTTTAAAACATTTTATAAAAGTTTAAAATGGGTAAAAATTAATTTAATAAATCATTTTTAAAAGTTTAAGAGCATTTTTGAAAAACATTTTATTAAAAAAGTGTTTTGATGAAAAAAGACATCTAATTAATGAGTGAAATAATGTCATATTTTCCTTAAATAATGTTTTTAAAAATTTTATATACCAATGGATATAGAAGTGGTAATATTACATTAAATATTTGACACCTCAAAATTTTAAAATAAGTAAATTGTTTTCGTTAGCATATTTGTAACATAAAACCAACCATAATTGAAAAATATAAAAACCCAAAAAATTTCGATATATTTATTTTTTAAAAAACATCAATTCATTTAGTATCTTTTATTACATTCAATGATTTGTTTAGAATCCATTATATTCAAAAATATTTTTATATTTTGTTACACGTGACACAAATTTTATCTTATGATATACGCAATACCTTGATTAAACTAAATGTGAAATATTAATAAAATATTATTATAATAGTTGTTACCGAGACATTTGAATGGGGGGTATTAATATTAATCACTAAATAATGATAATTTTGGTTAAAAATTTATGAAAAGTAAAATAAGAATCATTTAAAATAAATATAATTGTTTTTTTAGTAACATTATTTTTTTCAAAAGAAATTTTTTCCATGGGTTACATACCTGAATTGAAATTATTTTATACAAATTTTAGAAAATTAATGTTATAAAAATATCCTCATTTTTTGAATCAGAATATGAAAATTACCTTGGGTGATTCTTTGTGAATTTTCTAAAATGTCTCATTTTTCATTGAATAGTGAATATTGAGAAATTTTAATTAAAAATGAGTTTTTATTTACATTATTAATAAATTTATATTATAATTTGAATTATAAATTTAATTAAAAATATTTACTTATAAATATTAATATAAAATAGGTTATTTGAACCATTAACATTGTAAAGACACGTAAATTTATCGAATTTTTTTTAAATTTTCTTTGGAATTTTACAAGAACGCAGTTTCTAACGGTGCCTGATTACGAGGCCCGATGGGCCCGGAATCAATTTCCGAAGTTTGGCTCGGTTATGTTCAATGAACGGACAAGCGGGTTTTTCTAACTTTTTAACCAGTGCTCGGAATCAAATTCTGAGGGTACCGATGGAATCACAGCGCCGGTAATTGCTTAGAAACGCCTCTTCCGGAGTTGCGTTTGCTCGGGTGTGGTTTTTAATTTTCGGTCTTAAAGTTAAGAAATAAAATAATTGTACGACAAACTTCATTTTATTTCACTTAAGCCACTTGGAAGCCACTTGAAGCCACTTAAACCGGCTTAAGTTGAGTTGATCAGGATAGGATGCTATCAAAAAATATCCTACCCTCTTGGTAGGATATTTGTGGGGTGGGGCACGCATGAGCCCCACCGTTTCTTTCCGCTAAGTAACGCACCCGCGAAAACCTGTCTTTATGAAAGTCAACTGACGCATTTTATTAAATTCTTAACGCACCATTTAATTGGGCAGTTTTATTCATGAATTAAATGGGCGGTTTCTTTCGTTGAATTAATTCTACGAATTAATGGGTCGTTACTTACCTCTTATTCGTTTGTTGGCGTAATAATAAAATAAGACCAACACAGACTTTTGGAGGATTACACGTTGAGAGGCATTTGACAGAATTCTTGTGCCATCACCCTTCTTCGCGAAGAACGCGAAGAACGCAAAGAACACGAAGAATTCGGGCCTCTAACGAAGAACGCCGAAACCGCGGAAATCAACGACGCGACGCCGTGTGCCGCGACGCCAACGTTTCCTGTTCTGCGACGTTCCTTCATCCGCAATGAAATCTTCCATCTTCTGTTTAAGGTAAGAGATCTCGGGTTTCTTTTAAAAACTCCTTTATGGTTTTTAACAATGCATGGATTTAATTATTAAAATTAAATCTGTTGTTCTTGAACCACGGAGTTTGTCGACGCGCACCGTGTTCCGCGACGACGCGACGCCCTTCCGCGACGATGTGACGCCTTCCGCGACGCGACGATCCCCTCCTTCCGCGACGATCAAACCCGTGAAGAACCCGCGTGCAACGACTTGACGAGGTAGGGGTTGTTGTGAATATTTTATATTCTAATGAATGTTTCTTTAAAATAAATGAACTGGATTCATATGACCAATTTTAATTTATTAAAATTTTTGTTTCATGTGTTGAATAATTCTCCCGTTGTTATTAACTAACGCGGAGGGTAAAGGCCAAACGAACACGGCCCGACAACCCTCCGCCTTTCTTCATGGTTGTGCGGATTTGGTGGGCGACGACAAAACATGACGCAAGGGCAATTTGTTGATTCTGCAGTGATGAACGGAAATCGGGAGGGACAACGACGCAGACGAGAAGGAAAACGGACCACTAGAGCGACTCCGGAGGCCCGCGGATGCTGCTGGCGGCGCGGGTCTCCGGCGCGGCTGCGGCCAGCGGACCCGCGACCGCGCGGTTCTGGCTCACCCACATGGGACACGGCAGAAACCGCGTCCGCTCGATCCAGCGCGGCCCCATGCGGGGCCACGACACCTCCAATCCGCGGGGGCAGCGCCCCGTGGCGTCCAATTGCTCGGCCGCTCGGCCGAGCAGAGCCAGGCCGGTCCGACAGGCCGGGCCGCGCCCTGGACAGACCGGACCGGGTCCAGCCGGGTCCGATCGGGTCGGGTCAACCCGGTTCGGCCGACCAAGGGGGGGTCGGGCCGGGTCGGCCCGGGCCCGGACCCCCCGTCTTCGGACCATTTTCGGTCAAAATGCCCGTAACTTGAGCTACGGTCCTCCAAACGACTCACCATCAGTGGAAACGTGATTCTTGGATCGAGACAGTCGTTTTGGTATATCGCACTCAGGGTTTCGGAATACTTTGTATTCGGCCGGGTTGGTTTGTACACGAAACCAACCGGGCCCTCGGAGCGGAAACGCTCATATCTTGAGCTACGGACGTCCGATTGACGTACCGTCAGTTTTGATGAATTCCTCAGAGTGAGACGGATCTTTTGGCTTACTCTGCTCGAGGTTTGGATGCTGTCGGAGTGCGGTCGGGTTGGTTCGCTCACAAAACCAACCGGGGCCCTGGAACGAAAAAGCCAATAACTTCCAGACCAGACGTCTGATTGACGCGTCATCTATTGCGCTGCGTTCCGGATGACGATACAGAACTTTTGGCTTCCTCCGCCCGAGTTTTGGATGCAGTTGGGTTATAGCCGAGTTGGATTGTGCCTGAAATCCAACTGGGCCCCTGGAATGGAGAAAGATGGTATCTTTCAGACCAGTCGTCCGTTTGACGAACCGTCAGCGGCGTTGGTGATCACGTTGAGAAACAGTCCCTATTAGTATACCCTATGAGTGTTCAGGGTATAGTTGAGTTACGGACGGATTGGTTCGCACACGAAACCAACTGGGCCCCTTTGATGAAATGGCTAGCAACTCACAGACCGGGCGTCCGATTGACGCGCCGTCTGTTTTGTTGAGACCCATATGACGAGGCGGTCTTTTGAGATACTTCTTCATGGGACTTTGAGATACTTGGAGTATCTACCAGTAGCTCGTGGAGCGGACCCTCCCGGACACGAGCGTGCGGAGTACGGAGACCGTGTAGACGACTGAGACCTGACGAATGTTTGACCGACTCGACTTGGAGTGAGTCGACTAGCCCATTGGACGGAGCGCCCGGTATTTGGAGGCAGAACCGCGATGGACGGAGCGCCTGGTAGTTGGCAGCAGACCCGCGGTTCTCCACTGGAGGAGTACCTCTGTAGGCTATTAGGGAGAGCGCCCGACATTTGGCGACAAACCCTCAACGGACGGAGCGCCTGGTAGTTGGCCGCAGACCCACGGTACTTGATAGGAGGAGTACCTCAACAGTCTTAGGTTAGTGAGCAGTACCTCGGAGTTGTGACAAGTCCACTGTACACTCCAGAGACGGAGCTCTTCAGCAGTTATGGTTTTGATAATGAAAATCCTGGCTGAGCTGAATCTTTTGACCTTTTTGTATACCTCATGATTGAGATGGGTCGCTTGATAACTTAGGTATATGTATGGGAATATACCTGGGTAGTGGTAATCCGTTTATTTCACAATCCTTGTGTTTCCTCATGAATGATATGGGTTACTTGATAACATAGGTATATGTATGGGCATATACCTAAGTAGAGGTTATCTGTTGAGATCTTCTTTGTGGTTATCCTTGTTGGTTTAGAGAGACCTTGAGGGTCTCGGGGTCCCTACTGAGTATCGTTATACTCACCCCTGCACGGGCTATGCCCGAACCTCATTGTGTTGGTTGCAGACGACAGGAAGTACTGACGGAGGCCGAGTGTTCGAGGACGAGTCAGTACCTGGAGGTGGACTACACGACGAGTCAGTACCAGGAGGTGGAATACATGACGAGTCAGTACCCGGAGGTGGACTACACGATGAGACGACACACGGAGGAGGTTGACGGATGAGAGCGTGGAAGAGGCTATCTATACCTATCCTTCAGGTAGGATCCGAGGAGGACGACCCAGGAGCCACTTCCGTCCTTCCAGCTGTTATCTTTTATATTGTACTTATTCAGTTGTAGTTGTACTTTCTTTTGGGTTTGTATTCTGGCCCATTTACTTTTCAGCACTTCTCTTGTACTTAGTGTTTACTTTTTCCGCTTGCTTACTCTGTGGTTCTTGTTTCCTTTTATAAAGGCAATGCCTTCCCAGTTATCGGGATTTACACCTTCGGTGCTAGTCGCCAGCCCATGGCCTATGGAAGGCGGGCTTGGGGTAGTCACGGAACGGGCCCCGAGGACGGTCGTGACAAATTGGTATCAGAGGAGTTCGGTTCTACCGCAGAACTTATAACTCTGATGTTTCTTTCTATGAAGCAATAGTTTTAAGAGTACTGAGTGTGGTTTTCAGTTCCGGGAGTCCAGTGTTGGTGCGGGCAGCCGACGTATCCATACACGAGGACCCTGACAACTGATTTCCGACTCTGTGCACGAAAACACTGATTGCGTGTGTGTTTTCCAGAAGTTTTATTTAAATTTCAGCTCAAACCAGTTCATCTCACCAGGGATAGTCTTTGACCGTGTCATGTTATTTCTTTCAGGATGCCTCCCCGTGGACGACCAGGTAGAGCCCGGAGAGTGGTACGTACTGACAGCCCGCCGAGTGACGAGGCCTCAGTACAGGGCTCTATCCCAGTTGAGGCACCAGCGGAGGCACCAGCGGTACTACTACCCGTTGGGCCACCGATGCCACCAGCCCCAGCAGCAGAGGATGCACGTCACTTGAGCGCACTTCATGAGTTCCAGCGCCAGAGGCCACCCAGGTTCCAGGGAGGGACGGACCCGCAGGCAGCTGAGGATTGGCTGGAGGCTGTGGTGAGTGTCTTCAGGCTAGTGGGGATGCCGATAGATTTCATGGTGATCCTTGCTTCCTGCCTTTTTCAGGCAGCAGCAGACAGATGGTGGAGCCTGATGCTTCAGATGCATGATGAGGCGACACTTCTATGGGAGGACTTTGAGAGCCTGTTCCGGGCAGAGATTGTACCAGCCACCCTTCGAGCAGTGCGTATACAGGAGCTACTTTAGCTGCGGCATGGCATCATGTCAGTGGCGCAGTATTCAGTGAGATTCACAGACCTCTCCCGCTACTCCACATATATGGAATGGGACCCGTTCTTCAGGGCCCGAACCTTCGAGTAGGGGCTCAGGCGAGAGATTAGAGCTTCGGTTGTTTCTCACAGCATCCCGACGCAGACATGGGTGTTGGAGAGAGCCCTCTTAGTAGAGAGTTTCCTTGCTGAGCAGTCTCCAGCAGCAGGACCCACCACTAGCCGGCTTGCGGCAGAATCATCTGCAGTAGGCAGTAGACAGATGACGTAGAGGTCCAAGAGGACCAGACCTACCGATGGCCGACTGCACGACTCAGGTTCAGTTGTGCGGGGAAACTGGGGTGAAGTCAGAGCCAGACGTTCCAAGAGTGGACAATGTTACTCTTGCGGCGGAATTGGTCACATGGCACGTGACTGTCCGACCCGCCATGCAGATGACCAACAGTTAAATGAAGAACCTCCGAGGCAGAGTTAGAGGTTCGATCAGGGCGGACCGCAAGGAGCAGGTGGCCATGGAAGAGAAGCAGGCCGTGCAGCTGGAGGTGGACGACGCTACGGGATGTTTCCACTACCACCAGGAGGCCCACCCCGACCGCAGGGGACATGAGGACATGGGAGAGCTCAGCTTCAGGCAGCCGAGGCCTATGTTCATGGAGCTCCGGAAGCAAATGGACTGGAGCGGGACTAGCTTCCGACCTGGAGGCTATTAATCTTGTTGCTTTTAGTTTTTTTTGATGTTTGACTGTAGTTGTTTTGTGTCTTTGTACTATGAGCTGCAATAATGAAAAGACACTTATCTTTGTAAAGTTTGATTTCCTATCCTTTTTGTTTGGTTGATACTGAGTGGTCCCGGTTAAGACTGATGACTTGAACCTCACTTTCGAGTTTTCTACTGAATGAGACCTAGTGACCACACATTGATGCCGATAGTGTGACTCGACCCTTGGAGGCGAGAGTGACAGTTGGATCTCTTGGTAGTTACGTCTAGGCTTTACGACGTCATCTATGGAATGAATGTATCATTAATGTCACGATTGACTGTATTAGGCAACGAATGTGGTTCATCTAGGGGATGAGACCAGATTTCTCTTATCGGCAAAGAATAAATCTTAGCAGATCTTGTGAGACTAGAGAAGGTCAAGGTCATCCAAGAGCGGATGAGGACGGCACATGGCTGACAGAAGCCTTATGCTGACGGGACTTGGAGGCCTCTAGAGTTCGAGGATGACCATCACGTCCTTATACAAGTCTCACCTTGATGAGGTTTACGGAGATGTGGTCAGGGAGGCAAGTTATCTCCGAGGTTCAACAGACCTTTCTAGGTCCTCAGCTGGGTAGGCGAGGTGGTTTACCGCTTGACCCATCCATTTTAGTTGCACTAGGTGCACAACTTTTTCCAGGTATCTCAACTAAGGAGATACATGCTCGAACCTCCGCATATCATCGACCATTAGGAGCAGGACGGTGGCGATGAGGTGACTTCTATGGAGGTTCCTGTGGGGATCGAGGATCTATAGGAGCGGATCCTAGGAGGACGGTCGATTCCTCTTGTGCACTTTCGTTGGCAGCACGAGAACCTCCAGGTGAGCACATGGGAGCGGAAGGCTCAGATGCGTGCTCAGTACCGCCTTTGTATCCCTAAGTTTGTGGTAAAGATTTACGGGGACGTAAATCCCTGTGGTGGGAGTAATGTAAAGACCCGTAAATTCCAAGGAATTTTTTTTAAATTTTCTTTGGAATTTTACAAGAACGCAGTTTCTGACGGCTCCTGATTCCGAGGCCTGGTGTGCCCAGAATCAATTTCTGAAGTTTGGCTCAGGTACGTTCAGTGAACGGACGAGCGGGTTTTTCTAACTTTTGAACCAGTAATTGGAATCAAATTCTGAGGGTACCGATGGAATCGCAGCACCGGTAATTTCTTAGAAACGCCTCTTTCGGAGTTGTGTTTGCTTGGGTGTGGTTTTTAGTACTCGGGCTTAAAGTTAAGAAATAAAATAATTGTACGACAAACATTATTTTATTTCACTTAAGCCACTTGGAAACCACTTGAAGCCACTTAAAGCGGCTTAAGCTGAGTTGATCCAGATAGGATGCTATCCAAAAATATCCTACCCTCTTGGTAGAATATTTGTGGGGTGGGGCCCGCACGAGCCCCACCGTTTCTTTCCGCTAAGTAACGCACCCGCGAAAACTCGTCTTTATGAAAGTCAAATAACACGTTTCTTAAATTCTTAACGCACCGTTTAATTGAGAAGTTTTATTCATGAATTAAATGGGCGGTTTCTTTCGTTGAATTAATTCTACGAATTACTGGGTCGTTACTTACCTCTTATTCGTTTGTTAGCGTAATAATAAAATAACACCAACACCGACTTTTGGAGGATTACACGTTGAGAGACATTTGACAGAATTCTTGTGCCTTCACCCTTCTTCGCGAAGAACGCGAAGAACGAGAAGAACGCGAAGAACACGAAGAACGCCGGCCTCCGACGAAGAACGCTGAAACCGTGGAAATCGACGAAGTGACGCCGTGTGCCACGACGCCGAAGTTTCCTCTTCTGCGACGTTCCTTCCTCCGCAATGAAATCTTCTATCTTCTGTTTAAGGTAAGAGATCTCGAGTTTCTTTTAAAAACTCCTTTATGGTTTTTAACAACGCACAGATTTAATTATTAAAATTAAATCTGTTGTTCTTGAACCACGGAGTTCTTCGACACGCACCGTGTTCCGCGACGATGCGATGCCCTACTGCAACGACACGACACCCTTCAGCGACGACGCGACGCCGCGACGCCCTTCCGCGACGATGTGACGCTTTCCGCGACGCGACGATCCCCTCCTTCCGCGACGATCAAACCCGCGAAGAACCCGCGTGCGACGACTTGACGAGGTAGGGGTTGTTGTGAATATTTTATATTCTCGTGAACGTTTCATTAAAATTAAAGAACCGGATTCATATGATCAATTTTAATTTATTAAAATTGTTGTTTCATGTGTTGAATAATTCTCCCGTTGTTCTTAACTAACGCGGAGGGTGCGGGCCAAACGAACACGGCCCGACAACCATCCGCCGTTCTTCGTGGTTTTGCGTATTTGGTGGGAGACGAAAAAACGTGACGCAAGGGAAATTTGTTGATTCCGCAGTGAAGAACGGAACCCGGGAGGGATAACGGCACAGACGGGAAGGAAAACGGACCACTGGAGTGACTCCGGTGGCCCGCGGAAGCTGCCCGCGGCGGCGCCCCGGCACACCCCTGGACAGGGCCCCGTGGCTGAAGTCGCGGCGGCGGCGGCCAGCAGACCCGTGGTCGCACGGGTCCGGCTCGCCCGCACGGGACACGGTAGAAGCCGTGTCCGCTCGAACCAGCGCGACCCCTCGCGGGGCTGCGGCACCGCCAATCGGGGGGGGGGGGGCAGCGCCCCGCGGCGTCCAGCTGCTCGGCCGCTCAGCCGAGCCGAGCCAGGCCGGTCCGACCGGCCGGGCCACGCCCTGGCCTGACTGAACCGGGTCCAGCCGGGACGGACCGGGTCAGGTCGACCCGGTTCGGCCGACCCAGGGGGGGGGGGGGGGGGGGGTCGGGCCGGGTCGAACGGGGACCGGACCCCCCGTCTTCGGACCATTTTCGGTCAAATGTTCGTAACTTAAGCTACGGGACTCCAAACGACTGGCCGTCAGCAGAAACGCGATCCGTGGATCGAGACGGTCGTTTCGGTATATCGCATTCAAGGTTTTGGAATACTTTGGGTTCGGCCGAGTTGGTTCGTACACTAATCCAACTGGGCCCTCGGAGCGGAAACACTCATATCTTGAGCTACGGACGTCCGATTGACGTGCTGTCAGATTTGATGAATTCCTCTGAGTGAGATGGATCTTTTGGCTTACTCCGCTCGAGGTTTGGATGCTGTTGGAGTGCGGTCGGGTTGTTTCGCTCACGAAACCAACCGGGCCCCTGGAACGAAAAAGCCAATAACTTCCGGACCAGGCGTCCGATTGACGCGCCGTCTGTTGCGTTGCATTCCTGTTGATGATACTGAACTTTTGGCATCCTCCGCCCGAGTTTTGGATGCAGTTGGGTTATAGCCTGGTTGGATTGTGCCCGAAATCCAACCGGGCCCCTGGAATGGAGAAAGATGGTATCTTTCAGACCAGACGTCCGTTTGACGAACCGTCAGCGGCGTTGGTGATCATGTTGAGAAACGGTCCCTATGAGTATACCCTATGAGTGTTCGGGGTATAGTTGAGTTACGGACGGATTGATTTGCACACGAAACCAACCGGGCCCCTAGGACGAAAAGGCTAGCAACTCACAGACCGGGCGTCCGATTGACGCGTCGTCTGTTGCGTTGAGACCCCTATGACGAGGCGGTCCTTTGAGATACTTCTTCGTGGGAATTTGAGATACTTGGAGTATCGACCAGTAGCTCGTGGAGCGGACCCTCCCGGAGACGAGCGTGCAGAGTACGGAGACCGTGTAGATGACTGAGACCTGACGACTGGTTGACTGACTCGACTTGGAGTGAGTCGACTAGCCCAGTGGATAGAGCGCCCGGTATTTGGCGGCAGACCCACGACGGATGGAGTGCCTGGTAGTTGGAAGCAGACTCGCGATACTCGACCGGAGGAGTACCTCTGTATGCTATTAGGGAGAGCACCCGATATTTGGCGACAAACCCTTAGCGGACGGAGTGCCCGGTAGTTGACGGCAGACCCGCGGTACTCAACAGGTGGAGTACCTCAACAGTCTTAGGTTAGTGAGCAGTACCTCAGAGTTGTGACAAGTCCACTGTACACTCCAGAGACAGAGCTCTTCAGCAGTTACGGTTTCGATAATGAAAATCCTGGTTGAGCTGAATCTTTTGACCTTTGTGTATACCTCATGATTGAGATTGGTCGCTTGATAACTTAGGTATATGTAAGGACATATACCTGGGTAGTGGGTATCCGTTGATTTCACAATCCTTGTGTTTCCTCATGATTGAGATGGGTTATTTGATAACTTAGGTATATGTATGGGCATATACCTAAGTAGAGGTTATCTGTTGAGATCTTCTTTGTGGTTATCCTTGTTGGTTTAGAGATACCTTAGGGTCTCGGGGTCCCTACTGAGTATCGTTATACTCACCCCTGCACGGGCTATGCCCGCACCTCGTTGTGTTTGTTGCAGACGACAGACAGTACTGACGGAGGCCGAGTGTTCGAGGGCGAGTCAGTACCTGGAGGTGGACTACACGACGAGTCAGTACCCAGAGGTGGACTACACGACGAGTCAGTACCCGGAGGTGGAATACACGACGAGACGACACACGGAGGAGGTTGACGGATGAGAGCGTGGAGGAGGCTACCTGTACCTACCCTTCAAGTAGGATCCGTGGTGGACGACCAGGAGCTGCGACATCTGTAACTACCCTTCAGGTAGGATCCGAGGAGGATGACCCAGAAGCCGCTTCCGTCCTTCCAGCTGTTATCTTTTCTGTTGTACTTATTCAGTTGTAGTTGTACTTTCTTTTGGGTTTGTATTATGGACCTTTTACTTTTCAGCACTTCTCTTGTACTTATTGTTTACTTTTTCTTCTTGCTTACACTGTGGTTCTTGTTTCTTTTTATAAAGGCAACACCTTCTCAGTTATCGGGATTTACTTCTTCGGTGCTAGTCGCCAGCCCCTGGCCCATGGAAGGCGGGCTTGGGGTAGTCACGGCACGGGCCCCAAGCACGGGTCGTGACAAACATCATGAATTTTGATATAAGAACCCTATAAAATATTGAACATTTTGTAACACCTTGACCAGAGAAGCCCAGATCCGGTGCATTATTTTAATATATAGGCATGATTACAAGGACTCAAATCCTGAAACACCGATTTGTTTAGTAGTTTTGGAAAACCAGATACATACCTTGGTTTTGTATTACAACTTTATAGGAATAAAATAAATGTTTTTTTGTTATCATCCACAACTCTATGTTCATCCGTATAGGTCATTCAAAAGAATGTTCTTCATGTCCTGTGAAAATGAAACATAAGAAAGTGGTGTGATCCAATGCTCAGAAAGGGTATGTAATATAGTGGAATATATTATAAAAAATACATTAGGCAAGTTGAATAACTTTAAATATACACCTTTAACAAAAAAAAAGAAGACATTATGGAAGGAATAATAGATGAATAAATAATGACATAATCATGTGTATTCTTCTAGTCAACTAACCACATGAGCTATAAATACTAATTTCATAATTATGTATTGAATAATTTAGGACATCATAACAAAACCATCAAGGCCTCATGCCAAGACAATAAATAATCATTTTGTCAAGGCCTTGTGCCAACACCATAGTTTGTCTCATGAGACATACCGATGCACCGAGGGGATATATCCGGCCCCACCTGAAACTTAATATGTCCAATTAATTCATATTAAGAATTGGTATAATCATAAACAACATACAAATTCATATTGAAACTATCCAAGGAAATGTTAATAAATTTCCCCAGTCATTAATCATAATCACTAACCACTCAGATTAATATGGTGAATGGATTCAATATAGCACATCCACATTAAAAATAATCATAAGACATTAAATAAAAAATATTGGATTATATCATAGGAGATAAACCTAAATGATGTAAAATATTAAACAAATAATTTCGGCATCGATGAGGATAATTTCAAATGAGACCATAGAAAATCCTTAAGGAAATAATACTTAAACATTCCAAAGTGTCACGTACCTCATTAAATCATTAAAATAATAATCCCTTTGAATAACATCAGAATAAAGAGACTATTGATATGATATACCAAAGGGAAATGCATACACCAAAAGAATGAAATGAGTGGTGAACAATAAATATATCTCATAAAAGTAAATGAGAGATGAGAAAAATCCTTTTAAATTTTGAAATAAGTGTTCTTTTAGAAAATCAATTATATTTTCCATTAAATAAGATTTCAAACATCAATATCCCAGAAAATAATATACTAGTAAATTTAAATTATATTTTATGCATAAATAATGACCCACTAAAGTGAAATCATGTAAAAATATTTCTTTATATTCGTTAAAAATAAAACATTTTAGAGAATTTTAAGGTGAGTATTAAATAGAATTTGAAAGTGAAAAGACATATTTGTTCTCTTAAATACATAAATTATCGAAGGTTATTTTTCAGGGTAAAATGAGTTTTTATGAAAATAACGGGGGCTTAATATATATTCTGTTTTAAACATGAAAATGGGTAAGAATTCTAGAAGATATATTGATTCAGGATTGTATTTTAGAAATAATTGTGAATGTTCATTTTAGAATGTATAACTACCCCTAATAGAGGGAAGGATTCTATTTGGTAAAAAAATATAGAACACTCACTCAGAATTTTTGAATACTACATAATAATACCTAATAATTTCATTGAGGTAATTAGACAACAGAATTTACACTATTGAAAAAGAGGTTCGGGTGGAAAACCATTATCACATTGTAATAAATCAATTCGTATGATCCAAAATTAATAATGTTCAAATGATACATTGAATACCATTAAAATAAATATATTAATGATATATTACATTAATGGTCAGTAAACATACATCATAAACATATATTAGTAGTGAATACAGAATATTTCACAAAAACAGAAGTGAGATGAAGAAACCCTTATCATATGTCCGAATGTGTTCCACCCTTTAACATAAGGTCCTGGACTATTAAATTAGAATTATTAATAAATTAATTCAGAAAATATCATACATTTCTTTAGTTTATCATAATTTTATTATGTTCATTATTGACTTATTTATAAGTTATAAGATTGAATTTTTTCTTCTTGGAGTGTTCGTTTCCTAGCTTTTCATGATTGGTATATTTGTATATTAGTATGGATGTTCATGTGTAATGGATATAAATCTATAGAATTGAAATTACATATTATTTAGGAAAATATAGATGTTTTAATGGTCATTTCTATAATTTGGTAACAAGTAATGAGTATGAATCCATAGGTGAAATATTAATGACATTCACCAAGATTATTTTAAAAGTATTTTGATTATTTGGAACTAGTTTTGTCATTTGAGTTATTAATATGTACAAATACTAGTTACTGAATATAAAATAAGTTATAATACATTTATAATAGACTGTTTCAACAATTAAATTTTTTTCATTATAAGTAATGAAGTAGAAATTGATGAATGAAAGTTCTTCATTTGGAAAGGTTGTAAATTGGAACCTCACACACAATAATTTCTTTTATAAAATAATAGTGGGAGAGATTAAATATTAATGATGGTTCTTCCTTTATCATATTATAATTCAGTTATATAAGGGATATGAGATTTATAAAGGTAATTTTGATAGATTGGGTGTATATAAGTTAACAATAGAAAAGAAAATGAAATGAAAATGAATGAAATAAAATGTGAATTGACCACTTGAATCCACCTCCTTCAGAATCTGTTAAAGGGAAGGAGTTTTGGACTATTTTAAAGATCATGATATTATTGGACGTGGGGTGTGACTAGGGATTGGTATTTGGGTATACCTTATGGGATCTTCAAGTCTTAGAGGTGTGAAGAGAAGAGGGAGTGAGGGGGGAGGGTATAATGGAGGAGAGAATGGCTTTCAGAATTTGTCAATCATTAGTTTATTAATTTCACTCCAAACAACAAATATTGATTATTAAATGGTCATGAATTGAAATAAATTCTTGTTAGTTTGATCCGAGTGGGATTACATCACTTAGTAGTTCATAAATAGTTCATTTAACAGATAACTTGTATATTAGGTATATTACTTTATATAACTATTAATAAAAAATTCTTGTATTTATGATATAAACAAAAATTCATCCAAACCATTTTTCAGTGAGTAGAATTGAAAAATGAAATTTATTTTCAAAAAATAATTTCCTAATTTTGTTAATTTAATTTCAAATAAAATAACAATTTATTCCAAAAAACAACTTTAAAACTATATCTCATTTTATAAGACCTTGAGAAATTAATCAACGTCCTATAAAATTATCATATAATCATAAGACAGTAATATAATAATTTTTGATTACATTTCATAAAAATAAATTTCTATTTTATTTATTAAATTAATTAGAGACTATAATTTAAATATTTATGTCATACATTAATAACAATAATTATAATATGATTGTTTTTTCACATTTGATTTGTCTAAATTGTATTTATTCATTCATGGGTGAACGTTATATTTTTTCTATGATTTTATATTCATTACTATTAATTATTATTTATAAGGGTATGTCACTATTTATAATGGTATATTAATTTTCACCAAAAATTACGTTTTCCTTATCAGACACAAAATATCTTACTGAATGCAATCGTGTATATCAGTTTTTCCTAATCCAAATCATAGAGGTGTAAAAATCATGTTTAATTTAACAGGTTATAACAAAGTGATGTTTTGTAGAGACTAAATTATCATGCATTCTATAATGAATATATTTTTTATTTCTTGGGGTGTTACATTATCACCTCCTTTCAAACCTTTCGTCCTCAAAATTTAAAATTGAACATCAAAATTTAATAGTTAATACATCGAAATTACCTTGTGGTAAAACCACATCATGAATATAGGTAAAGTATTCAATTAATAAGAAGAAAGGTAAATTAATCAGTTACTACAAAACAATTCATACTAATTGGAAAACATGGTAAAAGAAGAATAACCAAATAATCATCAAGCGACATTAAACTGTAAAACCCATTCAATGATCAACTTAATCCATTTCGTAAATGGTTCAAAATTTAAAATTATAATGATTCAACACATTATAATTAAGGCCTATCAATTTCCAATATAAACATATCATTAACCCTTAATCAATAAGAAGCATCTCTGAAATTCACATTTTAATAATGTGAATAACATCATCATATATCCTCTTGAAATATGGAAATAGTTCGAATTACTTTAAAACCTATTGAAAACATGAATTCGTCTATATTTTTTACGTAAGATACATGTTATTGAACATATTTCATAAATAAAAATGTGTTGTAAAATCCTTCGTTGATAGCATAGAACGCTTCTTAAAAAGTAAATAATCAGTACCAAGGTAGTCATAACTTAACTGAATCAAATATTTCTTCATCATTGTCTCATCCGTAGATATATATTAAGGGTTGTCTTTCCATTAATCATGTGTTTTCTATAATGTTTAACTTTCTTCTGAATCAATTTTTCTTAGTACCATTCACCATATGACCTCAAATCATTAATTAAATAGTACTATAATACAATCCTTATATATCTCATAATTATTAAAACCAATACATTACTGAAAAAATATTCAAATGAAATGAATCTTGACTAGGAATATTAATCAATCTACATCATATAAAGTATCATCGTAACCTGATAATTCTCCAAAATCATCATTTGGGGTATATTTATTTGACACAAGGGACATTGATTTATTTCATTTCCCATCTCCTTGCAATTGATGCATTGAATATGGGGAGATTCTTTCCTTGTCTTGAAATTATGAGCATGGTTTCCATTCTCTCCACACATTAAGCAAAATCCTTTTCCTCTCAAGAATATACTAAGGTGTTTATTTCCACAATTAATAGATGTGGGATAATACAAATTTCCCTTATTCACTTTATCCATGTTTTCCCCACCTTCTTATTCTTCTTTCCCTTCCCTTCAAAGCTATAGGACACAAGGATGTTATTAAATACCTTGTCAACACATGATACTATCTACTTATAAGATGAGGCTACTTGGGAGATAATATTCTTTTTTACATTATGGCTTGAGACCATTATAGATATGACCCTTCTTACTCTTCACATCTTTTGAATTGGTATATTTCACATTCCTTCTACTAGGCGCCATTTCTAGTCAATTCCATATTATATATTATGTAATAAAATTATGAACTCTCTATCTCTAAACATGGTACAACACATAACATAAATCTATGCATCATGAATCCTAGAACCACATACTAGGTTACAATAAGGGCATAAATCCTTCATAATTGTTTGTAATAAGATTATGAATTTTCAAAAACATATCCCTTGGGAGTGTTAAACCAAGAGCGCAACCATGACCATTTATGTGCACTAGTTCTTATTCGACTCTAGCTCAATGCGGTGTTTTCATGTTTTACCCATAGATACATAACTGCCATAGCCACCTCTACTTGTACGTTTTGAGATTGGGATGTATTTTCTTGAAAAACCGCACAATCAATTTCTTACCAAAATTCTAGGATTTATTTGTATTCTTATACCCAAACAAAATCTTAGGGTTTTGTTCACTAATATACTTATTTTATATTATGTTTCCTTGTTTTCTACTAAATATTCATTGAAACCAACTGTAATACCCTGATCCCAGAATCCCGAAGCAGATGTATTATTTTAATTCATTAGAATGGTTACAAGGAATCAAATCCTAAATGAGCAATTAGTTTAGTAGTTTTTGAAAACATGATACATACATAGGTTTAAAATTACAACTAGAAAGGAAAAAAAACATAAACATTTTACTGAGAACATCTACAACTCTATGTTTATCCCTGTAGGTCATTCATAATAAACTTCTTCATGTCATGAGAAAATGAAACATAAGAAAGCGGTGAGCTCAAACGCTCAGTAAGGGTAAGAAATAAATTGGAAAATATAATATCATAATCATTAGTCATGTTTAATAACTAAAAACATATTCCTTTAACAAAAACATGAACACATTATGGTAGGAATGAAAGTGGAATAAATAATTCCATAAGCATGGGTATTCTACTAGTATGATAAAAACATGAACCAAAAATACTATTTTAATAATGGGGGAATTCATAACGAGTGACATCATACCCATACCATCAAGGACTCATGCCAAGACTATAAATAATAATTTTGTCAAGGCCTTGTGTCAAGACCATAGTTTGTCTCATGGGAACTACCGATGCACCGAGGGGAAAAACAGGCCACACTCGATACTTACTATGTCAAATTTATTCATAATATGAATGGGGTTAATGATAAACAACATAAATATTCATATTGAAACTATAATAGGAAATGTAAATAACATTCCCCAATCATTAATCATAAAAACTAACCATTTTGAGTAATATGGTGAATGGTTTCAAAATATTACATCCACAGTAAAAATAATAAAAAACCATTAAATAAAGAATATTTTATTATATAATAGGAGATAATCAAAATTGAAGAAAATGATTCCAAAAATTATGTGGACAAAAATGATGATGCGTTTTAATAAGATGATTGAAAAATCATTGAAGAAATAATCCAAAAACATTACAAATTCTCCCATACCAAATTGAAAAATTCAAATAATAATCCATTAGAATATCATATGAATAAGGAGAAACATGATATGATATACCAAAGGGTAGTAAATACACCAAAATAAATAAATCAGTGGTGAACAATAAATATTTCTCATAAAATTTAATGTGAGATGAGAAATATCATTTTTACTTTTGAAAGAAGAGTTCTTTTGAAAAATCATTAACATCTACCATGAAATTAGATTGTAAAAAATAATATCCCAGAAAATAAAATAATATAACATTGAAATTAAATTTTAGGAATAAATTATTTCCCACTGATGTGAAATAGTGTAAAAAAGAGTTCTTAATATTGTTTAAAATAAATCATTTTAGTGCATTTTAATGAAAGTATTAAGGATAAATTTAAAGTGAAAAGGAATTTTTGATCTCTTAAATCCAAAAAATATCAAAGTTCATTTTTCAGGATAGAATTATTGTTTTTATGAAAATAATTTTGGCTTAATACATATGCTAGTGTACACTTGAAAACGGGTAAGAATTCCAAAAGATACCTTGAATCAGGTTTGTATTTTAGAAATAATGTTGAAAGTTTCTTTTAAAATGTGTAACTCCCCATAAAAGAATAAGGATTCAGGTTGATAAAAATATATAACACCCATTAAAAATTTATGAGGAGTATATAATAATACATAAGAATTAAATTTAGGTAATTAGAAAATAAAAGTAACAAGAATGAAATAGAGATTCGGGTGGAGAACCCTTATCACGTTGTAATCAATCGAATCATACGACCCAAAATTAATAATATTTAAATGGAACATTGAATACCATTAAAAAAATATATTAATGGTATTTTACATCAATGGGAAGTGTACATACACCATCCACTTTTATTAGTAGTTATTGTGAATCTTGGTGTACTCAGCGTCAGAGGATGTGCACACTACCCAACTCTGGATAGTCCTGGATACACTTAGAGAGTATCATCATTACATTAATCTCCCAATGTTCAATTTATTGATGAGGGAGGTCTAATTTTTTGGAATCATCATCTCAGAGGATAGAGTTGTAGTGGAACAGTAAAAGATAGAGTAGTGCTGGCTTGGGTGCCATCCAAGAGTGTGATTGAGGTGAAGAGTTTCTTGGGGTGGCTATATATTAACATAGGATGGTACCAAACATTTCTAGAGAAGAATAACCCTTATCAAGCTTGAATTTTAAGGGAAAAACCTTCATTTGGAAAGAGAACTTCTAGAAGATTTTCAATGTGCTGGGGCAGAGGCTAACAAGTGCCCCTATCTTGAGACTTCTAAATGAGGGTGTTGGGTTTGTATTTTTCTGTGATGCATCTGGGACTGTATTGGGTTATTCCCTAATACAAGAGTTATAAGTGATCACATATAGCTCATGAAAATTGATATTTCATGAAAAGAACTATAAAACTCATGACCTAGAGTAAGTAATAATGTTCTTTGGTTTGAATATGTGGCATCACTACTTCATGGGTGAACAGTTTACCGTCTACTCCAACCATAAGAGTCTACGGTATAACTTCTCATATAAGGACATGAAAATGAGTCAATAGAGTTGACTGGATTTCCTCTAGGACTATGACTCGAAGATAGACAATACATCTTGGAAGAGGAACATGGTGGCCTATGTGCTCAGCAATAGGACTTGCTTACAGCTACTGGGTCAGGTGATAGAGCAGTAAGACACGATGTATATATCCTTCACGGATTATGATGGAGCTTCATACCTTTAATTGATGACTATCACTAATTGACTCTTACAATGATTCATGGATGCACAACTTGTGGATGTAGACTGTGTGGCCTAACATGCTATGTTATCCTTAGGATAAGCCCCTGATAGAATTTTCATTGGGTGGGGATCATGTCATCCATTTCAAAGGGTTCACAGTAGTACTAATGGAATTGTGATAGGAGATTTTGGGTGAGTTCCATACCCCCCCCTTCAATGTGAATCCTAGAGTGTCGATGATGTACCAGGATCTTCGACATCAGTTATGTTGTGCAGGGATAAATAAAGTAGTAGTGGAGTTCATTTCACGAGGCCTTACTTGTCATGTAGTGAAGGCTGATCATTAGGTTCTAGAAGTCTTGGTACAACAACTTGATGTACTAGAGTGGAAATGGGATGGTATCTCGATGGATTTTGTGACGGGGTTACCACATGCATCCATGGGCCACGATTCTATCTAGGTGAATGTTGACTGACTCACCTAGTTATCTCAATTCCTAACCATCTGAGAGAAGGGATTGATAGAGGTATTAAAACACCTCTATATATAGGTGATAGTGTGGCTCCATGGTGTTACTTTGATTATCATCTCAGTCTGTGATTCACTCTTTACATCCCTGTTGTGGAAGGGATTGCAGGAGGTGTTCGAGACTCTACTAGACTTAAGAACAACCTTTCACACTCAGATAGATGGTCAGATATACCAGACCATAAAGACCATGGAGGACATGCTTTGTGCATGTATTCTATTTTTTTTTGTCATATTTGGTATGAGCACCTTCCACATGTGGAGTTTTTATAAAACAAAAGCTATCACTCCACCATTGTCATGACATTGTTCGAGGCATTTTACGAGTGGCCTTGATGATCACCATTATGCTAGACAAACCAAAGGAAGTCAGCACTCATGCATCCAAAGTTGGTACGAGCTACCACTTAGAAGGTGCAGATCTTCTAGGAGTTTATGAGGACTACACAGTGAAGGAAAAAATCATATGTGGATAGAAGATAAAGGCCCTTGGAGTTCTATGAGGGAGACCGTGTTTTCCTCCGAGTCACACCCTGATTGGGATTGTAGATATTTGGTCGGGGAAAAAATTTATCTTTGAGATTCATCAGATATTTCTGTATTATTAAAAGATTCCGAATTGTGGTGTACCACCTAGTTCTCCCTCAAATATACACTAGGTGAATGATGTTTTCCACATGTCATAGCAGAAGAGGTATGTGTATGATCCATCACACATCATTTACTGGGGCAAGTTGGACATTGATGATGGGGAGATGTTGGCGGATTTCCAAGTGAAGATGGATGATTGATAAGAGCAGTTCCTTTGTGGATAGTCAATTCCTATGGTACTTGTTCGATGGTAAGAAGAGAATCACTAGGAGACAACATGGAAGCAGAAGTCTCATATTCATGCCCAGTAACCCCTTTTGTTTGATTATCCCTTTTGTTGACTTACGGGGACATAAATCCTTAAAAGTAGGAGTAATGTATTTCCCTAGAATTCAATAATTTTTTTAAATTATATGGTATTATTTTGAGACCAGGCGCTAAGACGTGATGTGATTCTGAGGCCTAGAGTGCGCAGGAGGATCTGTCCAAAAATTTTATGTTTTAAGAAGCACAAGTGATCGATTTTCATGAAAAAGTGAAATATATTCAAAAAGGGTGCCATGTTCGGTAATCTGAGTCCACCATTTAATTCACGATGGTGGGTTTAACCTAGGAATGACTTAATATTAGTCGGCATATCATTCCAGTGAGAAAAATAGATATTTCATAACCGTAAATAAAATTATTAAATAAAATTATTTTATTTTTAAAATTCTTATAACTACTGAACAGTTACTCGAATTGGATATATAAGACCACCATTGATCTCATGATGGTATTCATTCCTTAGGAAGTGGCTAACGTTAGCCAGCGTGGGCCAACCGTGAATGTTATTTTTTGGATGTAAAAAATATAATTAAGTAAAAATTAATTTTTTTAAATCCTTAAAACTCATAAAAGGTTACTCTGAATGAAAATATGGGAATACGATTGATCATATGAGGGTATGTTACCCTTATGTGGATCTTAACCTTGACCAACATGTTTAAGGGGTGAAAGATGGATTTTTTGATCTTTTTAAGAAAATTAAAATGGTGCGCATGTGTGGTTTCGAAAAGATATAGATTGGTGCCCAAATTAAAAATATGAGAAGAATGGACCTAACCTCGACCAGAATGTGTTGATGGAAAAAGTTAATTATCCGAATTTTCATAAAAAAATAAAATAACGTAAAAACTTATTTTATTTGTTATTCCCAACCATTGGGCTATGACACAGTGGCACTGTGGTGCGATGACAATGTGATGACGAGTTCCATTAAATAAAGCGTAACAGATACATTGTTTTATAAATGAAACAATGAAACGATGCAATGACGCAGCGTAACAGAAATGTTGGTACATGTTTTCTTTTAGTGGGTTAACGCATTGGAGACATCAAGATCAAAATGGGTGGAATTTCCCTAATGAACCTATGGTGAAAATTTTCTCCAATGACAAATGATTAATGATGTTGGATTTCTAGTTACATCGATGTGCCTTAATGAACGAGACCAAAGAGCATCAAATGAAAATGAAACATGAATCCTCATAGATGGATCACTTCAATGAAGAACTCTTGTGAGGTAGGTGTTTTTTTTTATGTTTCACCATTTTTTATACTAAATAATGAACATGGATCAACTGAAAAAATGGTTGATATGAAGATTGCTTGTTTATGCAGGAGGGTAAACTTTATCGGGGTTTTCTCCCATATTTATTGATTTATTTTGATAGAACTTTAAACATTTATCCCATGTTTATAAACCTCTAATTTGGATGGTGTGGGACAACACAAACAAGGACTGAGACCCTCCACCTTATCCATATTTTTTTGACATTCTTCATGGAAACATCTTCCAAATTGTGGTAAGGAGGATTCGAGGCCATTTCATGCAAGATGGAATCCCTCAGAGGACATAGGCATAAGCAGTGTGAAGAATGGACCACTAGAGTGAATACAGTTGTTTCTTAATGATCCTATCAACTTCCTTGGACCCTAGGCCCTGATGTGTTATGCCCAAATAGTGCACCATAGAAGAAAGCCACAACCTAATCAGACCGCAAAGATTTTTTTATGAGATGCTGGGCTCCGTGCCAGTGGTCGGCGTTAGGGAGGCGGCCCCTCGTTCCCGTTGGTGGAGTGGCCCACAACCGCATGCGGTGGATTTAGGTGGCATGCTATTTTCAACTGCGCGGAAAGGGGGTAATGGGAAACCGACTATGCTTGCCATGAAGGTGCACGCCCAGATGTAAAATAGTATCGGGCAGGGTGAGGGTCCCTAGAGGGCTAGACCCATAGCCAAACAGGACGGGCCGGATCCAGGTCGGTTCGGTGGACCCCGGGCCCGATATGGGTCGGGTGACGGGACCGAGGGTCGGGTCGGCCTGAACCCAGACCCAATTGGCCCCTTTTGGAGAAAAACCCATAAATATTAAATCAAGAATTTTATTGACATGATTTTGGTGGCATTGGAACACTCGTGATGAGATTGATCTTTTAACATACTTTTGGGAGGAATTCAGGGAAGTTGAAATATAACAAATGACTTGAGGATCAATTCTCTTGTAATCAATGGCACTACGTGCGGAGACCCTACAATACTTAGTAGGGACCCAAGTGGCTCTGTGTGACCCCGTAGAAACACGATACTCGAAAGGATGAGTACCTCGATAGGCCAAGGTGGGATGCAGATCTGTGTGCCCTATCATTCCCATGGTGGGGAGCGGCGCTGTGTGACACATGATACCCACATTACACATCTTGGATGAGTACCACAGTCGTCCACGATCAAGGGAATGTGGATCTATGTGACAGGGTAGGGCCCCAATGGGGAGCGACTCTATGTGATAGAGCATACCCATGGTACTCATTAGGGAGGAGTATTCCATCAACTCAAGGTGCTCAATGATATGACTAATATTCTTACGTTACTTACCATGGATTATACCCAGTGCGAACTATCTTGCTTCATGATCATGCCTTATGATCATGCTTCGTGTTTTGCTTGTATATTGATTTTTTGGACTTTCCTTATTTTTTTGGGGTCCCTAATGAGTATTGTTTTAATCACTATTGAACGGGATTCACCCACATGTATTTTTCCTTATTTTGGTTATCAAAACATTGACATAGACATTCTTGGTCCAGGACCTGGTGGTTCCCAGTGAGATGGGATAGAAGTGGCATAATTCCATAACTTCTGATAGCCACTCCTTTCCTACCCAATAAGTGGGGTTCATTTGCAGACAATTAACATATATCATTTTTTTAATTTCGTGTTTTAATTTTTTCTTTTGTTGGGTTTGTATTCGGAATCATTTGACTTAAAGTATTGAAAGTTACTCGGAGGTTGTTTAGAACCATGCATGTTATCTTTTCTAGTTTTCCTTGGGATGTGGTTGTATGTGTGTGTATACAGGTACTAAATAAAATGCCTCCCACATGTAGGTTGATGCCTTTAGTGCTAGTAGAAATCCCCTAGCTACCAGGAGGCTGGCTTGGGGGAGTCACAGTATGGACCCCGAGGGATGAGTCGTTATAGGTGATTTGGAATCTTGCAATTGGGATATCAATTAGGTAATAATGCATATATGATTATTAGAAATCAGGATGATTATAAATACATATAATATAAAATTTAAATATACTAGTTCTTTTGGATTGTAATAATTGGTGACTAATCAATTATAGTGTTTGACATGGTGAATGATTTTTGAATGCTGGGAAGTTGTTTCTTTAAATGACAATTAATATTTAGACTTCTTAGTTGGACTCTAATAATATCTATGTTATGTTGTTTGAGCTATTTTTGAGAGTACCTACAATCGTATAAATTTGTAGATTAGATATTTTATTTTAGTGGAATGACAACATTTTTAATCCTATTATGAATGTGTCAAATTTATATTTTGGTGGTGTATTCTTGAGATAGAAGGGTCTCATGTGTAGCAACATTTTTTGTGGATGATTCATACAACAGTATTAATTTTAAATATATGAAAAATATAATTTTTTTTATTCATGGATATACATATGATATTTAAAATTATTTTTTGAATTTGAGTAGAGATTGTTCATTTGATAATGAAACAAGGCAGAATTTATGGAATGATAGGATTATGAGTTAGATTTTTGAGTACAATGAATTCATTATTAATAGTATGTTTTTTGGTTTTTAGTTAGGTTGTTTATCTATAATTTATAAATCATTATTAGCAAGGATAATATATAATGTTTGAAGATGGGTTATGGTGAACCCAGGATAAGTCACAATAGTTAGGCACAAATTGACATTTTTAGATTTAATTGAGTATGGTGTGGTGGAATTTTTATTGGATGCTTTATTTATTAAATATATATTGTGTGATGTGTATCATAAGATTGGGTAATAAAATTTTTTAAGATGTAAAATGTGGTTCTGGTGGATTATATGTGTTGGAGAAACCCTAATTTCTATAGTGCATGGTGTTATTGGTATAGATTTTCATAGATTTATTAGATATATCTGGTTTAGTTATATTTAGCATCAATGTAATATCTGTGATAATAGAGTGGTTGAAGAAAACAAATGACGATGAATCCATAATTATATGATCATTTTTATGGGGGATTTGTTTCCTAATTTGAGGAGAAATTTGGTGGTTCTTATGGTTCTCAGGAGTGAAATTTTAAATGATTTTATACACTAATGTTTGGAAATACATTGTGTATCGTTCAATGATAATCCTGAAATTGGACACTAATTATGATGTTTAGAAATGATTATTGACATTTCTGGTTATGTTTCTCATTTTTTTATAATTGGTGAATTCATAGCATCAAGTACTTGTATGAATTTTCTGTATTTTACTAATATAGCATAAAAATATGAGTACATATTTTAAAAAATTATTGGTTTTTCAAGGTATCCATAGATTCAAGAATGTGTTTGGGTGATATTATATCCCTTAATAATGTTATTTTATTTATTTCATATTGATAAACTATTTTAATTGACCATAAGAAGAATATTTTTGATATATAGTATATTAGACATCAGAGAGTACTAAAGGTAATTATCTTAAATTGGGGTCATCAATTTAGTTTGGGGCTCTATAGAGGAATTTTTATGTACATTGTGATATAATAGAATGTTTTAATTGAAAATAATCCATATTTTAACGGGTACATGTAGTTTATCATTAAAATGTGAGAAGAAATATTTTAGCTCTAGGATCATTATTTTAGAAGATCATCGGACTACCATTTTATATTTATTATGTTCTAGTATAATATTAGTCATCAATTATATATTTAGAAATAAAAAATTAATTCACTAAATTTTTTACCTTTCTAATTAATATTATATTGGATTGAGGTTGTTAATAAGACTGTTGTGGGGCCCAATTTGTTTTAGTTGATGTTTAGGTAACTTAAGTAGATTTGGAATCATGTTATTTTTTCTAATAGATGAAAAGAGTTTGGAATTGATATTTAGTTATTCCTATTTTTTTTTTAAGGATTTTATATTCATGTAATTATCTCAAATATTTAGGCACATTAAGCTTGTAAAATGAGGCATGTCAATTAAAAAAACGATAATCATTGTATATGAATGAAATAAATGAAATCTATAATAATAAATCAGTGTGAAAGAAAGTAGTTATTTAGACTCATGGTCATTCTAGTATATAATAACTGATCACCTAGTTGGCTAATTCCATATACAAAATAAATAAAATGAAAACAATTTTCTTTATTTTATTGTAATTCCTAGACCAAATAGCTTGAACAGTGATCGAGAAAGGATTTTATGTGTCCTTAGGAATTAAGCTGCATATTTTAGAGGCTATGGACATTATTCATTGTCCTATTATATTTATGGGGAGCCTATGAACCTAGGTTAAACATCATCACCATACCCAAAATCTATAAATAATTCAGCATAACCAATTTGTATGTTGGAAAACCCAACACACATGATGACACAAAATAGTTATCCAAATAGGTCCCCCATTATGTTGAATAAAAACTAGAAAAAATTCTAAACAAAGAAAAAATACATAATAGATTCAAATAATGTTAACAAGTATTTACATGTATCATATAAATAAAAAGGATAAATTTGATTCTAAATGCCTAAAAATAACTACAAACCAATATTTAATTCTTCATAACTCATATAATCTTCTTTTTGAGTCCTTGTCTTCCACAACACTCTATAAATGTACCATGTGTCCAGTTCCATGTGAAAACTGTATTCCACAAGAAACATGGAAGGTATAACCACATATTTTGAAAACCAATACGTGAACATATATATGGTGAGTCTAATAACTATTTTGGAACACCCAATAGCTCAACCATATTAAGAGCCTTCAAGATAAAATATAAGGACATTAAATAAATATACAAAAAGTGTAGTTTTTTATATGAAACAAACCCAACCCAAAATCATAACATACAATGCACATAAAATCATATTGGTATCGTATTTATAGTATAAAGAGAACACCATAACTCAGTACCCCATATTCATTGCCTATATACTGGATGGAATATAGTGAGCTCATACCATAACTATATGATACACAATGATGTAGGGTAGTGTGTCATTATGAAACCAACCCACTACTCAAATGTGGAAGGATGAGTGTTAACCAAAACAACATTCATACAAACAATGATAATTTAAGGTGCGTTTTCATCCAAACATCCACCCAATATCTAAAGTAAGGATTATCATTCATATATCTATAATCCTTCTCCAATATTTCTCACTCAATAATGGTGTTTTTCATATATATCTCATTATCTGTTATCCAATTCTTAAAAAAATACTCATACCAAGACCACTAAGTCTAGGTATAGTATCTAATAACACAAAATGAACATAGTTCACA
Organism: Viscum album; assembly: GCA_963277665.1. NCBI lineage: Eukaryota > Viridiplantae > Streptophyta > Magnoliopsida > Santalales > Viscaceae > Viscum > Viscum album. The sequence continues at coordinate 205,802,526 of OY728143.1, forward strand.
TACATTTATTTACTGAAGACATCTCATGAAAAGGTTCAATGCTAATGAATTGAATGATACTATGAACCAGTCCCATAGATTATCCCCATACCAGGTCTACAATGGAATAATCATTTTGTCACCACCCATTATTGTAAATATGAATGGAATACGATTGGAATTTTTTTTTCAATGAGATTTTTTTAAAGAGGATGTTTTTATCCTTCTATGTGTGAATGAAGGTGTACATATAGATTATTTTGGGAAATATAGAGGTACAAAAGGATTCATGAAACGGTGAACTAAATATTTAGAAAAAGTTAAATGTAAACATCATGGTTGATAGGGTTTTGGGTAGAATAAAAAACACATGTGGTAACATTGATACATATGTCGTATCATAGAGCGACCATTTGGTAGCATGAATAGTCAGGTTGGAACATGAAGTCAATGAATAGTTTTTATGAGAAATTGAATTTTTCATTCATGGTCATTTGTGATTCTTCATTTTGTTAATTTTAATGAAATGATTATTTGGAATTAATAATGTGTTCACCTCATGGAATTAATTTACATGAATTAATAAATGGAATATTAAGTATATTTCATAGTTTGTTTGAAATGCATGATATATCATTGAGGTGCAGTTGATTCTTATTGTTACTAAAGTGTACAATCAATCCAATAATTTTCCACTTTAGATTTTCTTATTAGGATATTAAAAGTAATTTCATAATGAAAATTTATAATTGGTGAGATTTTTAAATAATTGATAGATGATATTACTTGGAAAATTTGGTGAAGGAAAATCACTAGTCATTGAGTTATTAAAAAATATTTTAATTAAATATTAATGAAGGTCATTATTTATGTTGTTAACACTATGACGATTATGGGTGTTTAAATAAAAAATTGACTGAGATGCATGGATTTATTCTCAATGGAATAAATTAAGACATATATTGAAGATGAATGTGAAAACTATCATAAGTTTAAATAATTGAATTATAGTTCAGAATTAATGATATATTCATGATGAAAAGGAATACATGTTGATTGTGGAAAAATTCAAGAGGTATAGGGTGTGATATATATAATTAATAAATGATCATGACTAAATTCATATAAAAGGAATAAATAAATCCAGAACAGTTCTTAAAAATTGAAATAGTCTGATGATATATTGTATCATGATGATGGTGGAAAAGGATAAATAAATATAGAGTAGAAACACCCTGGATGTACCTATATTTATTTAATAGATTTATTATAAGAAACCATCATGATTAAAATATTTTTGAATTCATTTTCAGGAATATATAGAGAGAACAAAATTGGAATTCTATCTAAGATTCTAAGTAATCCATTCATAAACCCTTACTAAAACTCAATTATTGAGTTTAATAATACTTCAAAATCAATTAAATATGGAGTTGTAATCCATTAACCAGTTATTTTGGACAAACCAGGTAAAATATATGAATTCTTACTTTACTTTATCTATATCTACTAGTACACAAATGAATAAATTAACCACAACATTTTAGTACTTAACTAACTCACGAGAAAAAATATTGTAGACGAATTTAATTTAGAAAATAATTCAAGATTCTCTTATTATGGAGTGGTGGTGTGTAGTTGCAATAAGTGGTATCAAAATGAAATTTTATGAAGATGAATATGTCATCAATGATCCTAAATCCTAGAATGTCCTATGAATAATATTGGAATTATTTTTTTATTTTTATAAATTTTTATATAATGAAAAATTTGAAGTGATCTCATATTGGACATCTTGGGTTAGAATTGATCATTTTGTTAATTGATCTAGTTTATATTAGTAGTAATTCAGGATTATCTATGACTGAAGGAGATATAAATATTATTGATATAGAATCAATTGTAAAGAATGTTTTGTCTTGTGCTTTAACTGATTATATTTTTATGATGGTGATTGGTTGTTATAATGAAAAGATCTTTGGTAGAAATTTTCCAATATGGATGAATGGAGAAATAACGTAAAGGAATAAAAAATCATATTCTACAAAATAAATTTGATGAAATAATCAGATTTTCTAATGAAATTTTACATGGATTATTTTATCACATCACTAATATTTTTGGATAATTAGAGGTCTTGGAGATTATATATAATATGAAAAAATTGGGAATATATTACTGAGAATACATCCACATTAACAAAATTCAAATATTATTTCTCATAAAGAAATTAATATAATTAAAATTTCCCTTGATTACTTACATTGTATTCATGTGGATTATTATGTGATATTCAATATGAAGGGAACCAAAAAATTGGTTAGTAAATAAATTTCATTTAATATTATGACAACACTTAATTAAGTGATTACGGAGAAGAACTAAAATATATTAATGATGAATTTCTTTCTTTCCATTCAAGAAATTGAAAAATGGAAAGTGATTAATTTAATAAATAATTACCCCTAATCAAAATATGATGTGGAATGGTGAGAAAAAATTTAGTTATGTACCATAAGAGGTTTGATATTAAGGTGGAAGTAATAGAATATTTTCAGAGGCTAGGAAGATTATTTCACCCTCAAAGAGATCTCAAATAACGAGGCTCATTCACAATGTAGATATGAAGTAGAGTCTTATAAGAATGAAGTAATAAACTGTTGATGGTCACATAGAAGGATGGGAAACATAATTCTTATATGATTAAAAAGATACCATGATGGAACATGTTATAATTTTTTTTTCATGTAGAAAATAAAAATTATAAGATTAATTGTATTTTATACATCTAGGTAGAATTATAATGATCTATTGGCATGCCTAATATAAAAAAAATAAAAAAATATTAAAATATCTACTTCTAAATGATTATTTTGATTATAAGAATAAGCATGATACAAAATTTAATTGACATCAATGATAAATATAAGTTATTTTTCCCATTTAGGTATTGGGGATGTTACTAACTAATAGTTTTCAAAGGGATAATCAATTAAAATATATTGATTTTATTAACATATTTATATGAAACTGGAAATAATTATTTATTACATAGAGGAAGATACAGTCACATTAAATATATAGGTTTTAAAAAGAAATCAATACATTTGATCCAAGGAAAAAATTACAATTTGAAAGACTCTTAGAAATGAAACTCATAAAAGGTCAATGAAAGGATCAACTATGGTTGGATTAATTAATAAATATGAAATTAACAAATTCAACCATAAAACTGGTTTTTGTTGTGAGGATGATTCCTCAATAATAAGTAATTTATAATTTTAAATAAGGGAAATGAAATAGATGAGGTCATCTGAAGACTCCCAAATGTTGGGGATCAATATAAAATATCCACAAGGTTGATTTTATTTGTAGACAAGGATGTTAATAAAATATCCATATATTATTGGAAACATTAATGGAATTCTTCACCATACAACATCCTCCAACCATTATCATGATGATATATAAGATGAAAATATATCAATAAAAATTTATTAATAATTTCAAAAATTTCCTCATAAAAATGGTAATTCCATTTATGTTGATTTTTTCAATTTCACTAATCATGGGGAAAAAATTGTAATCATGGGAATATTGAAATATACAATGTGGATTTCAAAATACCACGGAGAATGGAAGAATAAAAATCTTCGTATATCCTTATAAAGGACATGTACTATATATTAGAAAAATAAGATGAATGCATTAATAAATTCTATTATGCAATTGAATAAAAGGTGTTACATAGGAAAATAACTCATCCATCACAAACCCAGAATAAGATGAATATAAAAGATAATATTGAAATGGTTTTATAAAGGCATCCAAGAATGAAAACCAGTGGATCATTGATATTGGGTTTCTGGGGTTGGGGTCTTTACAGTTGTTATCAAATGAAGTTTATTAGAAACATTAGAAACTATATTTAGAAATCATAGACTAAGGAACCAAACCCTATGATAGAATTTTTGAATAAAAATTGAAAAATAAATTAGAATTTTGGTAAGGTAGTGATCATGTTGGTCTTCATAACTATATATCTATGTATAGATACTAAAAATAGACGATTTTCAAGAACAATTGTACATATGGGTAACAAATCGAATAGTGTTTCTCAGGATGGACTCAAAGTAAGTTGGTATAAGACAAAATTCCTTTATATCCACCTATTTTGACACTCCTGGGGGTTATGAATAGGATAATTCATAATTTCATTATAAGATATTGTAATGGATTTGAATACCTAATTAAAATTAATAAACTAGTATAAAAATAAGGTGTTTTAGGTTGAAAATAATGTGTCCTGCTATTCAATAAATTATTAAACATTTTTCTCAATATGATTTTTTTACTCACACTATGCTTTCAGGTTTAGTGAAGGGATTGAACCTAAAGGAGTAATATAAACAATGTACATGAGCGACCAGATGGGGGTGATGAGAAACCAAATGTGGTGAAATATATCATCTTCATGACTAATCACTTATCCCAAAATATTATTAATTAAATATACATCATCCAACTCCATAAATCACCAAAGTATAGGAGGATGGAGTTTTGTATGTGAAATAGTAGAGGATACCATAGAGAAAAGAAGGAATGATTTCCATCATTTATGAAATGTAGATGGATACACCCATGAACATGTCTCAACAGAATGGGTAACATATTTATATATGAGAAATAAGGAAGTAAATCAAATAATTATCAACGAAAAAAGTGAGTATAATGGATGGAAATAAACCACATCCTAAGAATCAATTTATATATTTAAATGTAGTGAAGCTATGAATTATTTAAGTCAATTCCCTCTCCTAAAGGATAATATCTAGATCATGGAAGGACTTATGTCGAAATAGATGTATGAAGTATTTATGTTTTGTTGTTTTATTCTTGGAATTAGTGATTAAACTTATTTATAGAATGTTCATCATATCTATTTTGGATTTTATATTAATGTAGTTTATGAAAATGGACAAACTAGAGGTCGATCGAAAACCTGTTGTGTCAGAAATGATATTGGGTTTGAACCCATATCCGAAGGGAGATAGAGGTGAAACACTAACCACTTGCCTACACAATGTCATAGTTAGTAGGAATTTTTTAACAACATAATATGTATAGATTATTTTGATTGTAGGGAAGTACATTTTATCAAATAAATAACCATGGAATTGGAAATTGATTTGGTGATTTTTTGATTACTTTTATTTCATAATATGTTTTCTATTTTGGGAATCCTATAATATTAAGTTAAATATGATATTTTATGTAACAAAATGTTGAATTTTAATCTTATTGTCAAATATAGTTTTATTGTTTACATATGATGATTCAAGTTATTTATTGAGATGATTATCATAAAATGTTGATTATGTGATTTAGGAAATCATATTTTTGGTATGAGACATTAAGAAAGATTAATGTTATTCGGAACACTATGTGATGAAATCCTTTTTATTTTTTGGGTTTAAATCATAGTCTAATATAGTTTTAGTAAGGATGGTTATTAAATGAATGAACTATGTTGAACTTTAGGTATTACTATTTAATTTTGGAGACAAAATATATTTCTATCATAGAAATATTTATTCCTTAAGGGGAAAAACATTATCTTATCCTAATAATTTTAGTTTAGGTTATTTTATAAATATAGGAGGAATGGATAATTATACATTTCAAAATTTTTCGATTATTGGAAATTTATTCCAATTTTTTAGATGTTAATAATCCATCTTGAACATTCATTTCCACGTATATGGAATGAAGAAAAAATAGATAAAAACACATCCAAAGGATGAGATTATTCTTATGACATGGAAATTAATCATGTAATTTTATTTACTAAAGTACTTATCTGAATATTAAAAGAATACCTCAACTATTGAAAAATATTTTGGAACAAAAACAACATCTATTTAATTATATGAGAAATCCAAGATATTTTAACAGATCAAAATTATATGTCCTTGTGATCGTAAATTGTTCCATGACCAAGTCCTCCATCACACTCCATCAGAGCATTATGCATATATTGTTCATCAATGTATGTATTTTCATTTCTCAGTAATTTTATTCTATTAGATTACATAGTTTTATGGTAACCCCAATATTACTTATTCCCTCTTATTAAGAGGATATTTTATTAACATTACTTCCGGTGTGGGTTTCCAAAAAAAAATTAATGTGTGATACTTTAATTTTTTAAACTTTAATTTTTATTTACAATGACACAATTTATTGAAGTAGGGGATAACGTAACCCTATTATATTTTATGATATATATCTTTTTTAATTTAAATTTATTTTATAGAATAAGTTTCATACAACACAGAGCTTAAACGAATTATGATATACAATTAAATATAATTATTATTAAATAATATTTATAACCTATCTGTTAAATTGGTGATAATGAATAATATTAATGAAACTTATATACTATATATTTAATAAAAAGTATTACATTTATCCAATGTATTTTATTGGCATATGATAATCATTAATTCGATCTTATACATTAAAAGACTATATATTTCTAAATCCAATTTAACCAACATTAAATGGAGGGATTATTTTAAAACTAAAATTTGACACTGTAAAAAATTATTTTGAACAAAATAAAAAACATTTTTAAAATTGGAGTGTCAAAATTATCTTAGGGTGAATTGTTTTAATTTTTTTGAAAATATTCATTTTACTGTTAATAAGTTAAAAATCTTAATTTTTATAAAACTGTTATTTTCAGTATATTAATAGTCTTTTTATGATTTTAATGTTAAAAAAACTGTTGAATTTAAAAATAAAATTTTGGAATAATATAAATATAAATATGATATAAATATATCACTGTAAAGATAAAAAATGTTTAATAAATTATTAATTAAGTGTTTATATTTTAATAAAATATATGTGTTTATTTTTAATTTCATAATAAATATAATTATTTGAATGAAAATTTATAATCAACTAATTTATTAAAAAATTGATATTTTTTGTCATATGATTACATGATAATCTAATGAGACATTAATTAAATTTTCAAAGTGTTATAAAATCAGTTTAATTTTTAAAATTGATATTCTTGAAATAAATGATGGTTTTATTTTAAAATTAAATTTATAATAATTATAAAAATATTTTCATAAAATGGTGTTTATTTTTGAGTTCTATATACTTATAAATTTTAGTAGTGTTTTTTATTTTTTTGAAATAGTTATATTTTTAGTGAATATTGAAATATAGTAATTTACTCTACATATATATTATAGTATAAATAAAATATTACATGTTCCATGAGTGATTTAAACACAATAATATCAAAAATCCAATAATTATTAAAATAATTTACTAAAAAAATTTAAGCTATTCATTGTCCTAATTTAATATAATAAAATAATGATTAAAATAATAAAAAAACGTCACCCTCCTCTATAATGTAAAAAACCACTCACCAGGTCCTATCTTCACACCTTATAAACATTGATAATTTTAAAATATCCATCCAATACTCTTCTCAAGACCATCCCCCACAACAAGGATCCTATGTTCTTAACCAAATTCCTAAAGTAATCCCCATAGGGAGGTTCTCAAATAGGATAAAATCAGGAGGTAAAAGAACTTTCTTTTTCTTTTAATTTCATTTAATTTTATTTTATTTTCTTATCCATCCGTCACCTCCCCTTTTCCAAAGTAAAATGATTAATCCATTATCTATTTTATACTATAATTTTATTATTTTAATGTAAAATCCAACACGAAGTCTCATCTCTTTTTCCTTTTATTTTAATGATGAAAAATTCATCCAAGAGGTGTCGATTTATAACCTTCGTGGATGACACATTTTCAATTTTCAGTTCTCCCTTCAATGATAGTTATATAACCATGATTATGGTTAGAAAATATTTTACTATACATATTATATGTTATTTTGTTCTATAGAACAATGTTATATAAGAGATATTAATTAATATGACAAAACTAGTTTCTTTCACTAGAAAAACCACCCAAATAATATAAACGATTATCGTTATTCTTTTCTCTATTGAATCGTCCTCATATCTATAAAAAATATAATATAAGACCATTTAATATTATTTGTGTTCATTTTAAATATATAATTTAAATTTTTGAGATTTAGTTCCACTTTTCCCAATCTTCCATATACGTGTAAAAGTAAATCAATCCTGAAAACCATGAAAAAACACTCTTGAATGATCAAATTGAATATCATCACCCATTAAAAATTACAAAAATTAACTTAGTAAAATTATAATAAATCATGTATATTTTAAATAAGTTTTGAATAATTTTTTTAATGAATCCTATTTCATTGTCTCAGATATCATGTGAAATTGTAGAACACATTTAGACATAACGTAATGTCTTTCTCGTCTCACGTTTATTTCAGTGACATATGCCTTATTCAGGACTATTATATATTTGTGGTGCATGTATACATTCCAATGATGTATAATATCATGAGTCTATTTATCTTCATGATATTGAATTATTTATTTGATGATCATTAAATTTATTGGACATATGATTCGTTTGATTACAATGTGGTAAGAACATCATCCAAAATGTAAATTTTTCATTCAGGTTACATTTTCCCTCTTTCTACACAAATGTAATTATCCATTTATTTTACCTGACACGTATAAATTATTTTTATATTTTCCAAAATTGACTATATAGATTTGTTAATCTTTATTTTATGGGTAATTACATTTTTTATAAGGTTCCTTTTTCAATTCCTCGTGATAAGCAAGGCCAAATTAAGGGAAGTTTCCAATTTATTACCCATTTTATTCTGAACCTCATAATATATATTAAGACACAAGTATTCCTTTAAAATAAAACTTTTTATCATGAAAAACTATTGTAGCTCAATTCTGGTATTAAGTAATCAACTGATCCTTTTACCACCATAAATATTGTTGCATTTTCTCTTAAACCGCACCGAAGTGGACCATTTCTAATGTTTATAAAAATCTTTTTTTTTTCTTTTTTTCAAATCAGTTGGAATTCATATATTCCTCATACATAATTTAATTATCATTCAGTTTTAATTTCTATGAAATTAATATTCAAAATTTTATTTCATAAAAAATTAAAATGATTTTTAAAAGTAACACTTCTTTCCAAGGTAAATGGTGATTTATAAAAGAAAATTATATGATCTTTTTAGATTATTTTCAACTATTAGTGTGATTCAAATATTTTAAATTTTTATGGGAATACATTATTTAAATATATTTATTTAAATCCAGACATTTTAAATATGTGGAATGAATTAGACATTGTATGTGATGGGCAGGACCTACTATGGCCCCGCGATGCATCGGTAGGTCTCATGAGAAAAAATAGAAATGGATTTCTCTAATTCTATAATGATTTATTTTTAGATATCTTGTATGAAAACTTGATGGAATGTTTCAAATGTCTGGTATTAAGTGTTACCATATTATGATATTACTAATTGATAAATCATGTTATTATTAGACTAGTAGAATATGCAGGGATATGTTTCATGTAATTATTTGAATGGAATTAATTATTTAACTTTTATTCATTCAATATTTTTCTCTTAACTATGTTTTATTGCAATGTGTTTCAATTATTCACCTTTCCTTATTATTTATGTTTATAATAGCTTCCAGTCAATTTTTTTACCCTCACGGAGCATCTGATATCACCCCATTATTATGTTTTATTTATCCCCATGATGCAAATATGTATATTATTAATGACTTGAAGGGATAATCTAGGATCTATTGTTGTAACCATTTATGTTCCTATATTGTTTTTCCTTTTGATGTTGTTGTGTAAACATATGTTGTATCTGGTTTTCCAAAACTATTAAAATCTTCATTCATTCTGGATGATTACACCTTTTTATAGGACCAAGGTAATAAATTAAGGAACCGAAATTAGGCTACTCAGGTTTTTGTATTTAAATTAGGTTTCCCAATAATATTCGTTCATACGCCCTTTATTTGGGACAGGGGCCTCATGTAAGTGATTTTACACTAAGGAAGATGGGGTGATTATGTAAGTGTCTTTTGTTTCAGATACTAAATGGACATTGAACTCCATAATCCCTCTTATTTATATTGTTTATCAGATTTGGATAGTTACCTTAGGAATTTTTGGTGTCTTGGAAGAAGTGGCTACATGATCAGAGCTTGGAGGACTTAATTGAATTTTTTTAGTTATGGAAATGAGGAGCCCGAGGGTCCAATTATAGTCTAAGTAGATTAACCACGTATATCCTATATGCAGGTGCTTGGTGTAGGTATCCCGCACTGGGGTGGTATCCCTTTCAATATCGCACAAGGGGATATGTGGGCCTTCTGATGTGCATGTGTGGTTGCACAAGTCATCTTAGGAAAGTCCATTTGATTCTCCTTGGGAATATTTATCATTTTAACATTCTGAATATCCTCTTTATAATATTTTTGTTCCTATTGAAAAAATGGTGTGCAAAATATACCCCCCATTCATGATTGGATCCAATTGGAAGAAGTATGTATAGTACTGAGGTATAATAAGTAGAAGAATATGAAGGTGGGGCTGGTCAACCACATATGTCATATTTCATGTCGGTTGTTCAAGTTGGGTGCATTGTTCAATCATCCCAACTTCCTATCATATTTACGATTTGTAAGACCATGATGTTAATAAATATTGTTATCCCCTTTATCAATTTTCTCACATTCTAGGTTTTTGATTTTTATCTCTCGTCAGGTAGGTCGTCAACTGAACTATTTCATTCTTATCTTTTCTTGAATTTTCAGTCATAATTTATAACTCTACAACCACATGAGTGATGGTGTTTTGTAGAATCACCTAGATGAGGATCCATGATTATGAATTTGTTTGAGGGACATGTGTAATATACATGGTTGAGCGGGCTATACGTTTCACATGGTGAAAGTGCATGCACGAGTCCTTCAATTTTCAAAATTTTCAAAATTTTCATTGTCAAAAAATTAACATTTATAAGTCAATATTTTTACATAATGGTAAAAATAATGTCTTATTTTATTTTTTCAATGGATTCCCTAATGTCTTCCACTAGAAAACCTACTACAAGTTCTTCTTAAATGAAAAAATCTCTTAGTCTATATTACTATGATGTGGTTGATTTTTCTCTTTTGGATTTTGTGATTTATTTAGAATTGTACGATCATGATTACCCTCTAACCAACCCATTTCCTTTGAATGATCACAAACTTCCCATGGTTTCCTTCATACCTAGTCTTAGAACTACGTCCTAATGCCCTAGTTAGTGAATCATGCTAAATAACATTCTACCAAAAGTTTCTCTACGTGTGATTATATTAATCAATGAATGGTTCCCACCGGTTGTATAATGTATCATTGTAGCTGTAATAAAAGTCTGAAGTCATATATCTTTGAATCCAATCCTCATTTTTTGACTCAACCTTTCTGGATTTATTGACAAGTCCGACACATGGTTAGAAAGGGGATAAGGATTTTAGTTTTTTAGGGGGATTCAAACCAAATGAATTTAAAAATTATTGGTGCACTAGACTTGTTCAGGATTTAAAAAATAGATAGAAGAAATCAATATCAATGGTTCTATTTGGGTGGAGAAATCAATTATTTACAAGAACACCTAAATCATCCCCAAGTTTATGAGTCGAGGAAGATTGGAAAAAAATTGTTCCATCTGATGCATTGTGAGGAAATAATGAGCCTATGGGTTGTCTAAAGAATATCTGGCACCCGCATTATTGGGGAAATCTATGATGGGTTCATCCCACTAAAAAAACATTGGATGACACTAAAATGACACCACCCTTTTACCATGATCTTTTTATGGTGTTGAGGAAATTTCATAATAAAGATCTGCACCACGATGGTGACATACATCCCAGAACATTTATAAAAATTGTTCTTGAACATGAAAGATATGGTATGACATAAAACATCCCTACAATATTCTCTGCTTTAGAGATTTGGGGTGCTTATGGATTGTTTTGGACGACCTTAAAGAAGGGGCAATGTGCCTTTTGGGTTTATAAGGTCAATACCAAGGATGAGGTGAATACTTTCCAGGATTGATTCCACATTATTTGGCTAAATATTTATCATCTTTCAGTTGGTGATTCCATTAGCAGTGTGAGTCCATGAAAATTCATTTATCATGATCAAATTCGCATAGAGGAGTAACAAAGTGTTTGATATCACTACCTTATTTAGAATTTATGGTTTTTTTCACCAATCATAAAATGGTAAGGCTCCTTTAAGAATTTTACAAACATTTCATGTTTCAAAGCGATAGTTTATATCTCTTTTTATTTCATCTGTAGTGCTAAGCCAAGTTAAAATCCCCAATAGTAGATTTAGGAATTTGTTCAAGTAGTTTCTGGAATCCAACCACTAATCCTAACATTCAAATATGATGTAATGAATCTAAATTTAATGGATGACTTTGAAATTCTTGTAATATTGTTACCCTTCGATAGGGAAACTTATCATTGACAAAAAGTGAATTTTTTTTAACCGAGTTCATATATGATATCATTCATTAAAAGGGTACAGATGTCTAGCATTGATAGTGAGATCATTTTTGAGGCTTATGCTCTATATTAATTTGTTGGCTATTTTAAGTGTCTTAAAAATTCAAGTCTCTTTCTTGATATGCATGTTAGGATTGAGAAAAATATAATTATAGCCCAAAATTTCAAGACCCTGGGGGATATAGAGGAAGAAAAAATTTCATTCATGTTTCCTCCATCCGATGCATAAATTGGGCTTAAGTATGGGTATACCAAGGAATTCATATAATCATACCCTCAAGAGGAATTGAAAAAATAATTCTATCGGGTTAAGGCTACCAAAACATCATATTGAGGTATTCTTGGTAAGAAGGATCTAGATGAAGATGGTGATGTTTAAGATCTGGATCCTTTGACTAAATCATGGGAAAATACCATTCAGTGAGCTAGGGTTGAAAATATCATTCCTTCTATGCCATGGAGGTCTATTCATCACCATTGGGGGAGAAACTTATTCAATCCACCAATTCATCTATGCATAAAAAGGGGTTTGAATATGATTTCAAATTGAAAGTAGTTGGTAATTACTCATATCTAACCACATCAAATCCAAATTATCTTTGAATTTTAGTTATCTAAGTGTGGGAAAGCATAAATCATGATGTTAGATTTTTATGTATGTTTTTTAGGGATGGCATGAAAATCCCTGGGCTTAGTGAAATTATATCACCCTCTGATCTATGTCATGAAATTGATTTGGATGAGGTTATGTGGTGTCCTTAGGAGATGAATTATTCAATATACACAACTGATGATCAGTCCCCGGTCACAAAGAGAGTATTCGACATACTGGACTAAGGAATTTTGTGTGGGGTTTCTGTTCATACTGACAAGGAATGAAATGAAAAACATGACCCTTCTGATGTATTTTTCTTCTATCTCTTCCCATTTATTCTCTTATATAAACCATTATTAATATTTATGTGATTAATTTTGAATATCAAAAGAGAGTAAGAGGGAAAAGGGTAAGAAAGAACAGCAATAGTGGTGTCTGGGTCATCGACGTATGTGCCCATAGGCACCCCCATTTGAGCATTGAATGAGGCCCTAATGTCCCTATAATTATCGTCGTGATAAAGGGATATGATAGAGTAGATAAATATAGAAAGCCCTCAACCATCACTTCATGTATATTCTTCCCTAAGGATTGAGGTGGACCTTTACCATCTTGATAGTGTAAGTGAAATTGGTTATTAAATTTTGTTGGGTGCATGTCCCATAGTAAGTATTCATGTTATCATTAGATATCATGGATTTATTAACATAATTTTAGGATTTTGATTTCATTTTTGAGAATTAGTATCAATTATCCCCATAATTGGTCCCTCAATGATCATTAATAGATTATGGAGGATTCCATGGGGTAGGTTTGGACCCATACTGATGAATATGTCTTTTTGACAGAAGTAGAATCAAGGGATGCATCCATGTTCACTTCCATTCATACAAAGAGTGTATAGGGACCTAGAAATATCATATGAACATTCTCTTATGTCAGTAGTTGTTTATTTTATTTTACATATCTCACGATATTTCAGATCCTTTACCTACACTGTAGGACCTTTTGGTAGTCAATTCTAGTATCACTATTGCTCCAGACAAAGTTGATGGGATCTCAGACTATCCGATTAAGATTTTTATGTTAACCCTAACTTCATGAAAATTGTCAATATTGTTTCTACAGAGAATTTGATTTATGGGATTGATGACAGAGCCAATTTCAGTCATGAGAAACTTTCCTCATATTCCCACACTAGTGATAATGATGCGACACATGATGGTTTGAATCCTGAGTTGAGGGATCTAACTAACCAATACATTGATATTCTAAGTTCCCTCAAGGAGTTAAAATATATACAGAGGTGATTAGAAGGACATGAGTTTTGTTGTTATTTAATTTTCCATACACAGTTGGTTTTATTTCACCTAATACATTATATTAAATATCAACTTCTATTTCATTTCCTGTAGATAATGTTGAGAAGTCACTTCAGGAATGAGGAATCCAAGAACATCCTAATCCTATTTATATATGAGTGATGATTTAGAATTAAAATGTTGGGGTTTCTCAAGAGCCGCTAATCCCATTAGTTGAGAAACACGGGTTGATAATCCTATTTAGGATGTCCCTTGTTTGTGAATTTATGCTAGAGGCACTAGAGAGGTATTAATTCCAAGGGTCAACCAGATGAATGATGAGTGTTATCAACTATTTAGGTCACCTCATTGGCTTTACTATTTGTTAACATCATGATGTTGATGATATGATTCACCTTCTATTCAGTTGCATTGGCTTTGATGAATAGTCCTATGATGGGGGATTCTATAAAAATTCCACTATTTTTGGTAGGTGGGACTAAGGATGTTTTCGAGGGATATAATAAAAGTACACATATCACTATCCATTTGAGAGATTCTCTTAGTATGATCTGAAGGAACACATTGTTTTCTCTTTACAAGCCTTTTGGTTGTTTGGGATATCTGGAAGAAAATTGGGGAGATTCCACTTGATTAATTATCATCATGACTTCACTAAATGAGATTCGATCTTTTTATATTGTGGTATGGAGGATTTAATTATAGTGAGAACCATGATTTGGTGAAGGTGATTTCCTACAAATGGGAGGAAGAGTGATGATCGTAGAATGTCGAGTCATAGCTGCAGGTCTAATTTGAGGAACATAGAGACACTATAACCAAAGATAAAGTCACTAAATCCTTGAATATGGAGTAGTACGAAGACCTTCTTCATGAGAATTATCTAAATAACGTTTTTTAAGGAAGAGTTAAATTACATAAATGAAGTGCTCGTCCAACTTCACTGATCCATTCCAGGGCCTTTGATGTAATGGAGAGTAGTACTTGGCAACAAGAAGAAGAATATCTCTAAACATGAAGAAATTTTTGTTGCACAAACATATGATCTTTGACAAGATACAAATTTTTTTTGAGGAATTGTTCAAATTATCAAAGCCTTTTTTGTGAAAAAATGTAATTCTTGGAAGAAAAACTCATGTTTTTTGAAGTTCCCCTATGATTTGAAACGGAAATGAAAAAATAATTTCCACCCAATTACTTTTTCATTTCATTTCAATCCTTAATATACCCATAATACAACACTGACTAATGACTTATTTTATTGAATTGCATATTATTATAATTAAAATAACTAGGATAAGGGAGTGCTCATGTTTTTTCTTAAGCCTTGGGCCCTTATGAGCATTCTTCGAATATTTCTATGCTTATATGAAAAACCCTAACAAATATTTTCTCTTATTTTTTCAATGCCATAATTTTTATGCCTATGTCCAACATAAGAATGACCTAGCAGGGGAGACTTGTTTTTTTCTTAGACATCAATTTTATTGGTTTTTTATCCAAACCAATTCTATGAATTTTTCTTTTCACTGATCACTTTTTTTACCTAATCCAAATTGTGTATAGGTCTTGTGAGTTGAGACTTTATTTTTATCCAAAGTTCCCTTTGTGTGGATTCAACTTGGGGATTACCATGTCTCTTTATGGGATGTCTAAATTCATTATATCCATACTAATGAGATAGGTGTTTTTGGTTGAACATCATTGACCATAACTTTTGAAAGTATGATCTAAAAAAATCTTGTTGGACAATATTGTTCCTACATTCTTCAAATACATAATGGGGAATTCTGAACCATAAATTTGGGTTTCCTAAACCGAGAATGTGGAATCTATGGATAGGTGAGGTATCTTTCTAGTAAGAAGTTACCAGTTTTCGATAAAAACCCATTTTGTTGTATAATTAATGAAAAAACAGATTGGATGTGTTATTTCAAAGAAAAATAATACTATCCTTTAGCTGATAGACCCATTTTATAGGTGACATATATAGAGAAAACTGAGGTCTGTTACTACATTATTAAGAAAATGACTTCATAAGAATTATGAAATTCTATTACTAATGGTTGAATGATGTTTATAAAGATTAGTATTTTTCAAGACCAAAAGGGTGTTTTTTATAAGTAATGATATATGAGAATGAGGATAGAATTTATATTGTCATTGTACATGAATGGGAAAATTCTCCTACAAAAATTTGGCTTGTGCGGAGGAGGGTACCTTTGGTTAAATATATAATTCTATGGCATAAATGTCCCTTTATGGAATGGTTTGAGGAATCATGTAGTTAAATGTTGTGATACCATGAAATTGACCATTTAGTTTAACATATTACAGTGAGAATGTTTATGTAAAATTTAATATCTTATTACTATGATGTTATGTTGTGTATTTTAAAGTTGTACAGCATGAAAATCATGGTATGATATTTAATGTCACACAAAAAATGTATTAGTTTATGCATTTTAATTTCATAAAACAAGGAATGTTTGGTAAAATGTATTCTATGGTCATTTGTTATGAAGAGAAGGTTAATGAATATCTTATTTGATGTCATCATTCCATGTCTGTACCATCATATTCATGTATGTAAAAGGGAATGTCATAAGCTCTAATTTGGGAATTTCGAAATCCTAATAGTGTATTGGGAAAAGTACTTTTGGAGATAGAGTCAATCCACAATATGATGTTATAACTATGTAAAAAATCAATTTTGTAGCATACTATATTCAAATCCAACAAGGTCATGTTACAACATTGTCAATAGTGTAATCCATTTGCTAAAAACCCCAATTTGTGGGATACATTTTGAAATCCATCTTGGACATGTTATAGAATATTTAGGAAAATAACATTTCTAGAATTTATATGTTTATTGATAATAGTTAAAGGAGGTTTATGGAGAATTAGATTTCCCCAGGATCAAAGTCTCAAATGTGGTAGGAATGTACTTGAATTTTGGTTGATATTTTAAGTCCAAATAACAAGAGAATTATAGGAAATGGTTCCCTATTCTATTCTGACCCAAGAAAGGGAAATATGTTTCCTTTTGTTTTAGCTCATACTCCTAATAGCATAACATTATTGAAACAACTGGTAATATGTGGCCTAGCCGACCAAGATCATTCTTGCATACTTCATACATTATGGAAGAAATTATAAACCATGGAATTTGGGGTTTTAGATTAGGAAATATTGTAAAAAATATGTTATGTGTTACCAGAGAATAACTAGGAATCATGGTTTCTAAGAAAATTCCATCAAATCATACAAGGAAAGAAGAGTGTTCTCCCCAGGGAAAATTTTCCATGCTTTAAAATCCATTTAGTGGGATGATTTATGCAATGAAAACTAGGGCATATTAATACATATTAAAATAGAGGAATCATTTGGAATAAACCATATATTTGTATACATTATGAAAATACAATAGGGGAGTGTTATATAATATTCTTGGAAAAGAGTCCTCAAGTATTATACATTCTATCACAGAGAGCTAGAGGAAGATTATGAAGAATCTACAGTCCTCCAGAGTCGGAGTGTGACATGCGGATGTGAGGATTCTGATCACAAAAGAAGTGTTTGTATTGATATTTCCCAGGATGTGTGGCATCCCTTATATCGATATGTCTCTTATGTGAATGGGAGATCTCTATTTCTTTAGTAGAACCCCTATTGAGGGAACCCAAATTGAAATCTCCCACATAGATATTTATTTATATATGGGAAAAGAGATATTTATTACAAATGAGTGGGACTAGAACATGAGGCCTACATGCCACTACTTATCTGATTGAAACGATAATGAATCAATACATAGTTCTTGAGTTACCATGTAATTTATAGACAAGTGTCCATAACATTAGTCATGTAAGTTAATGCCAGGTGGTAAGCACATTATTTGTGTAGTTTATTGTTATGCGGTAAGGATGAATTTGAATTGATGTGATTGAGACTAGACCAAGGTATAGAACCTGGGTGTCACTAGGTATTTTTTTCGATCAAGAATCAATCTATACGAAGTTCTCAAATAAAGATACAACAAAAAGATTCAATATAGTTATGGGGTAAAGATGGGGGATTTTTTTGAATATAGGATGACACATTAGGTGAAAACTAATTTTTAATTCACTTACATAGGTATGACATTTCGATAGAAGAGTGGGGAAATTTATCACTCTATAATGTAGTTTGTTCAATTTTTGAATATCCAAATTTGACTATGTATCTCATTTAAATTAGAATCATTCCACATGTAGTTATTGAGGATATTGTTAAATTTAATTTCAAATATGTGTACATATAGTGTGCCTTTTAAGGCCTTTCATTGAGAGAAATGGTATCCCAAATAGAAAATTATGTTCCTTACTCTTCTAAGGAACACTTTTACCAAAGCTCCTTAGATTACGTGAGCTATGATTGGTGTGATAAAAAAGGAGTAGAAAGGGATTATTCCACTATGCAGAAGCAATATAAGTGAAGGATAGTTTCATTTAGAATTTTTTAGTGTCTTGGAAAAATGGTATGATCTAGACGACACTACATATCTCAATTGGAATATAAAAAATCCTTAAATAGATCATGAAATCCCAAGAGGTATAATTTTATGAAGTATAGATAATGATAAATAGACATGAAAGTGGGTAAATGTTGGGATTGGGACCAATTATAGGAATCTGGGTGTCACTATAAATACTATGATGGTAGGATGAAATCAATACATAATTATTGAAAGGTTCCGTATGTAGTTTTTACCTATATATAGGGATTGGTGGATTTTTTTTATTTGTGGCTAGACCCGAGACTGACGATCAGTTGGTCGCTAAACTCCTCATTAGAATGAGAATCAAGAAACAGATTGTTCTTGAAATATTACATGTGAAGGCATGACCAATTCATAGTTTGAGGATATTTTTTCATGTCATGTTTTGGTTTGTCTCAATATTGTATATCTGAGTGCCAGTATGTATCGTTCTAGGGAAAGAATCAAGACACATGCATTTCTTGAATATCCTTACTGTTTTCCATAATGCAATAAATTCATAGTGTTCTTGATGTGAAAAGGTGTATGATGGTTGGACCAGGATATAGGATATGCACATAACTATGTATCTTCCTAGAGTTTGAATCAATATAAACATAGTTCTTGATTATTATTTACCATCTTTTTTGAGGCATTAACATGGGGAATGGGGAGATTTAATATTTTCCAAATTATAGGTTGGGCCTAAGACATCAGGTCTAGGTGTCACTACACATCTCATAGTAATGAGAATAAATCCATATGTTCTAGAAAGGTTCCTCTGCATCTCCAATTTATACACATGGAAAAATATGGTTTTTTATTTTCCTTAATCATGGCTCGACTCGGGATGAGTGGTTTAGGAATTACTATGTATCTCGTTAGGATGAGAATCAAGACACATGTATTTCTTGAATGAATCATTCTGATTATTATCATCAAATGAGAATGTTAGTTGTCCAGTTTTTGGTCACATGGTAATGGCATGATATTGTTTGGACATATACCTCTAATAGGGGAACCAGTGACCCTATGGGGTGGAAATTATGTGAGTGGGAATTATGAAAGAGATCATCTCATCCTTTCATCCCCATATCTGGATAAGTGGGAATCCTAACCATTTGAGTTGTTAGAAGTATGTGATTAGGACATACACCAATGATGGATATCCATTTTTAAGGTACTAAGAAAAGTGTCTCAGCTAGTGGAATTTTCAATAATTTATTAATATTAAATGAGATAGATATTAACTATACTATTTAATGTCATTCAGTTAGTAAGAATGTATTTTTTTAGTTTTAGGTTATAATATGAGCACTATATGTCTATCAGTTTTTTTGTTAGAAGCAATAATGATGATGTTAGGTTAGTTAATGTATTGCATCAAGGATGTTTTTTTCATTCCTTTTAAGGAAAT
This sequence comes from Viscum album, assembly GCA_963277665.1. NCBI lineage: Eukaryota > Viridiplantae > Streptophyta > Magnoliopsida > Santalales > Viscaceae > Viscum > Viscum album. The sequence goes on from OY728143.1 coordinate 205,822,918, forward strand.
GTGATAAGGACTAGCTATGAAATTTAACATCATACATCTTGGATGTGATGTTGTTTGATTTCAGGAAATATTAATTTCATAACGTTACATTGGTTATGGTTGTAATGATATATCCTTCCATTGAGATAATGGATTAAGATTTGTCAGAGCATTCCTTACGTATCAATCATGGTCCTTCCCAATATGTCTCATGTAATAGAGGGTTTATTCTTGGCATCATCGGAGACCTAATTATCATTACCATTTCTCCTTGGAGGAATAAACAGAGGTAGAACTTATAGTTTTATTCCCATGCTATGTAATTTTGATATAAATCCATGGGATGCAAGGTGTGAAATCATTTTTCATCAAAATTGTTCAGTTAATCAATCAATTTTTGGGTATTTCACATCTTTGTATAGTTGGTCATAGATGGAAACATGGAGAGATGGATTGTGTACATCAATGGGTTAGACTAATTTTTCTTTTACTAGTGTATAAAAGGTCACATGTGTGGTAGTACAAGTCATATTTTGGTAACCCCTTAAGTAATTTAAGTGATTATCCAGAAAATACTTCTAATCCTTATCCACCATCAACTGGAGTATAATCGATAGGGTACTTATGAAGGCCACAATCTATCAATTAGTCACTACATGGTTACGAGATTAATGGTTAGACTTGATATTGTACACTTAATACAATAATTTAACCACATAATCGTATAAATTGGTTTTTTTGTCCATTATTATTGTATAAGGGACACCAAATATAGTAATTATGTTTTATTTCATGAAGAAAAAAATGATTTTCGCCCTGACTTATTTGAGGGTTATTTCATTTTCCCATTTGGTGAGTAAATTGGTAATAGATAAGATGTGTTTGAACTACTTAGATGTAGCTAGAGTGTATGCTCTCAAAACACCCACTCCCCATGGAACATGGATATGATTATTTATCTTTATGTGGTAACTATAGGGTTCGATGAATGAATTTTTATTTTACTTGATAGGAATGAATTTTCTCAATAAATTATTTTCATTACTATGTAATAGTAGGCTAGAAGTAACCAACCCTTTATATTTGGTTATAAATGTGAAATCATGAAAATTGGGCGCTTCATTCTTTAGTTAATATTTCAATAATCACAACAGATATATGTTCTTTGTCAATACATTTGATAAGAACGCCATAAAAGCCTCATTAATAGAGGACTTTCCTATGATCTAGGCCATCATAAAGGGTGAAGTTGACTACTCATCACCTGATTTTTAATTTCCCATCTATATATAGTGGGAGTACTCCATCATTAAGGTATCCAAGTATTGGAATCATCCACCAGGTGTTTTAACCATATGGTACAGGGGTAGGACTAAATTCATTGATCTCCTATCACCTGACTTGAACATATGGGGATACCATTCAATGATGGACAATGCTAATGATAGTTTCATCCTAGTTTTGATATTCCAGAGTCATAGATACATTCAATAATTCATATTTTTGGGTGTTCTATGATTTTGGGACATAAGTGAATGTTTTATTTTAGGGGAATTACACCATGTAATGTAACACCCCAAGCATCCATGGTATGTTTCCCTTTCAATAATGCAATATATTTCATTGTATGCACCTTCAAGATTCTAACACACTACGTCCAATCAAAGTAGTCATTATGAATAGTAATAATCACTTTTTGAAATTTTATAAATTTTATCATTCAAAATGGACTTCATTTTCGGTTTCAGAATATCGAAATTAGCTTAGGGTGAATAATTTTTATTTTTATGAAAACTTTCAATTTTTTATGAATATTAAAAAAACATTGAGTTATAGTATAAAACTATATTATTATATAAATAATTAATTATTTTAATTTAAATTTATTTTAGGTCAAAATAGATAAATAATACCTATATAAGATCAATGTAATTCATTGGATTTAGTTTTTAATTATTTTATATCTATAAAAACATTATTGAACATTTCATAGTCTTTTACCCATCTCCTAAGAGAATTTGAAAATTCACATAAAACATAATTTTACCGCTTCTGTGAGTTGAATTTTGAAAATCAGAGAGACACAATTAAAATCAAGTAGTAAAATGTGGTTTAATAGGGTAAAAATAATTTTTGGTAAATAGTAACATTTTACTTTTATTTACCACGGTTAAAAGTAAATAAGGTAATTAAGGGTAAAAATGATATTATTATTAGCCTAACAGAAGTCCTAATTCTATTTTCTAAGTATAATTCGACGAAAAACAACCTTAGGAATAAAATATGAACCACTTTGGTCCACTTGGATTAGATTAGGACATTTATTATTATTTAAATCAAAGAAGAGTTAAAAGAGTTATAATCAATGTTTAATAACTAAAACATTTTTAAAATAGGGTTATACATAAGATAAATCCGATTATAAATATTCATTAGAAAGCTAAAAGGATTTTTTATATAATGGTATTGTATTAATAATTTTTAGACATTAAATAATTTAATTTATGTATAACACAATGGTGATTCACTAATTACCTAATTAATGAAATATTAAAATAATAGATATTATAAATATACAAATAAATGTAATTTGAAACTTTGTATGAATTCCACAAATATTCTAGGTTAATATGACATATTACGGTTGGTTAGATGAATTTGTTTTGAAGTAATAATGCACCGACTCTGGGTAACTGGGGTCGGGGCACTATAGTTGGTATCAGAGGAAGTTTAGTACAAACCATGGAAGCTAGATTTAGATAAACTCTGATTCGCGCACAAAGCCCTAAGATAGAATTTCAGGATTAGTATATAAAAACATCCAAAAAATTTGTTATTGTAGAGATTTTGTGATTTTTCCATGAAATACATCCCAGTATATATGTGAGCAGTTAGTGGCGGCTCTGGAACTTATGTATCTGAGGGTAGAACCTGAAAACACCGCTTTGAGTTAGACTTGAATGGGAACTGGTGCACGCCAATGGACCTTGCTGAACTCTTGGTTATGACAGTCCCAGGGGAAATGCTTAGGATAATTCTCATTTTCATTACAAACCATTATGAAGGGTTTATGAGTATATACTTCCTCAATGAAAACATTTTTATGAATATGGATTATATCCAAAAACTGTTCAATTTATGTTAAGTGTTTTACAAGTTTGAATTTATGTCTTGCGATTCATAAACTATTCTAGTGTATGCCATTGATTAGAAATGGCACCCAGTGGAAGGAATGAAAACTGTATCAATGAAATCACTCCATGTAGGTATTTCCCTCCTACTAAAGATAATTATAGTGGAGCTGGTGATGCAATAGGTGGTGATCAGCTATTCATTATACTGGGACATCTCACTCAGGTTAGGAATAATAACCTTACATGTATGGAGCACCCTAATCCGCAGCGTGGAGGATCAATGTCAGATCGCTTCATGAGGAAACAACCAAATACATTCAATGGGGGTACAAATCCACTTCTAACTGAGCAATGGATAAATTTCATATAGATAATATTCCACACCTTGGGGAGTAGCAAAAGGGAAAAGGTTTTCATGGTAGTATACCGCCTCACTGGAGATGATGATCAATGGTGGTCATTGATTCAAAACATGAAGGAAGATGATGGAGTATCCAATATGGAATGGATGGAGTTTAAAGATATTTTCTTAGAAAAATACTTTCCTCATGACCATCGAGCATATATGGAAAGAAAATTTCTATGTCTGAGGAAAAAGGAGGAAAATAATCTTGAAAAGTATGATTCTAACTTTACACGGTTAGCAAGGCATGTTGTAGATTATATGTGTAACCATATAAGTAATATTGATCATTTATTTGATGGGTTAAAACCATTTCTCTGTCAAGAATTTTCCTCACAATACTTCTCTTTATACAAAGATATTGTCTCATGTGCTATGAAGATAGAAAAGGAATTCTCAAAGTCTTATGACTTTAAATAAATGTAAGAGAAGAAGAGATCAGCTTATCAGTTTGGAAAATTGAAATAAGGGGAAGAAGGGAAAAGATGAATATCCATCGTGCAAAAAATGTGGGAATAAACTCCTCGGTACTTGCTTTAATGGAATGGGAGTCTTTTATAAGTTTGGTGAAAAAGGGCACTATGCTCGTGATTGCAAAGGGAAGAAAGAAGCAACCGATGTTCAATGCTACAATTTCAAGGAGATGGGACATTATGCAAATGAAGGTCCTATGTGTCAGGGGAACATACCTCAAAAATTGTCGAGGGATCAAGTCCATTCTTATGATATCACTACTGCTATGGTCGATGCTCCGAAAGACGTGGTGGCAGGTAATTTAATGGTTTCCTAAGGTTTAGCCAATGCTTTATTTGATTCCGGATCATCGCATTGTTTCATATCTTCCCAGTTTTCTAAGAAAATTAGATATTTCTAATTTAATTTTACAAGGGAGTTGTCAGTCAAATCTCCTAAGGGAAGTATCATTGCTACAAAGTTCTGTGAATCAGTTCCCATTAGGGCACATAAATGTTCTTATTCTGCTGATCTCATCGTCATACCCATGATCGAATTTTATATAATCCATGGTATGGATTGTTTTTCAGACCATGATGAAAAAATTTATTGTATAAAGAAGGAGGATAACATTTTTGATGATGATGATAATGAAAACCATATCTTTAGAGCATAATCGTCACCACCTAATTCTTATCTAGATCCACCCTCAGTACATCAACTAAATTCAATTTTTTTGGAGGAAGATAAAGAAATGACTGTAGGTGAGGAAAAGAATGTTCAAATATATGATGTACCTATTGTGAGAGAATATGTTGAAGTGTTTCCAAAATATTTACATGGACATCCTCCAGAATGAGAAATTGAGTTTTCCATTGATTTAATTCATGATTCAAGGCCCATATTGAACACCCCTTATAGAATGGCCACTGTGGAATTATTGGAACTAAAGAAACAACTAGAGGAATTGAGTAATTAGGGATTTATTCTCCCTAGTGTTTTCCATGGAGAGCCCTTGTTATTTTGCTTAACAAGAAATATGGATTTATGAGGTTGTGCATTGACTATAAGGAGATCAATGCTATAACAATAAATAACAAGTATCCCCTACCTCGCATTGATGATTTAATCGACCAAATTCATAGAGATCAATATTTTTCAAAGATTGAACATCGATCTAGATATCATCAGTTGTGTGTGAAGAAGGATGAAATTCCAAAGACAACATTTCAAACTAGGTATGGGCATTACGAGTTTATAGTAATGCCTTTTGGATTGACTAATACACAGTCTGTCTTCTTGGATTTATGGAATATAGTTTTCAATGAATATCTTGATGACTTTGCCATGGTATTTATTGATGATATCTTGGTATACTCCAAAAGCTACAAAGATCATGAAAATCACTTGCACATTTTCTTGAAGACTCTTAGAAGAAATGATTTATATGGTATGTTTAGAAAGATTGAATTCTGGCTTCAAGAGATTTTTTTCTTGTCTATATGGACTCTAACCATGGAATTTCTATTGATACTTCAAAGACCAAGGAAATCGAAAAATGTCCAGCATGGATAAGTATAACTGAGGTACACATTTTTATTGGTTTAACAGGTTATTATTGACATTTCGTCCATAATATTTAACCCATTAACAAGGTTCACACGAAAAGGGGTTAGTTTATTTTGGACAAAAGAGTGTGAAAAATGTTTTGGCAAACTGAAGAGAAGAATAGTAAATGCTCCTATATGTACTCTACCATTGGGGAATGATGGGTTCGTTATTTATAGTGATATATCGAAGAATGAAATTGGTTGTGTTGTTAAGAAGAATGATAGGGTTAATTTCTATGCATCACGACAGCTGAAAATTCATGAGAAAAACTATCCTACACATGATCATGAGTTCGTAGCTGTAATCATTGCTTTGAAGATTTGGAGACACTATCTTTATGGTGAAAATTTTGATATTTTTACTGATCACAAGAGTTTGATGTATATTTTCTCATAGAAAGAACTCAACCTGAGGAAAAAGAGATGGTTTGAACTACTCAAGGATTATGATTTCACGATATACTACAACCCAAGGAAGGAAAATAAGGTGGAAGATTCTTTGAGTAGAAATCATCATGGAGTTTTGAACAAGATGAGAGTTGAATGGGATCCTTTTTTCATTGATCTAGTAAATATGGATATGGGAATCACCATAGAAGGTGAAACATCAATACTTTTCCAAATGGTTTCTAAACCATATTTACTAGAAAGGATAAAGAGTTATTAGAATGATGATGAAGAATTTCAAAAGAATGTTAAATCTGTGAATGATGGGAGATTGAGTGACATTGTGTATGAAGATGGAATTTTGAAATTTGGGAAGAGGCTATGTGTTCCCGATATACCTAATCTAAAAAGGGAATTGTTGGACGATTCTCATCGTTCCAATTTCTCTATACACCCTTGTGGCACCAGAATGTATAAATATTTGAAGGAACATTTTTGGTGGTACAAAATGAAGAGGGATATTTCTGATTTTGGGTCAAGATGTATGGTCTGTCAACAAGTGAAATATGGAAGGCAACGACCTGGAGAAGTCATGTAACATATTCCCATACCGGAGTGGAAATGAAATAATATTATGACAGACTTTGTAATGGTACCACCAAAGACTCCTAGAAGGAACGATGCAATATGGGTCATTGTTGATCGTCTTACCAAGTCAACACATTTTCATTCTATAAGAGATGATCTACCACTTGAATGTCTAGTGAGACTATATATTAATGAAGTTTTTAGCCTTCATGGAGTACCCCTATCAATTTTTTTTATCATGATCCCCATTTTACATCAAGATTCTAGAAAAGTCTTCAGAAATCCTAGGATATTGAGCTTCGTTTAAGCACTGCCTACCACCCCCAAACTGATGGAAAATCAGAACGAACTTTTCAAACCTTAGAAGACATGTTGAGATCACTCTCAATTGACATTCAAGGTATGTGGGATCAATATTTACCATTTTTATAATTTTTTTATAATAATAGCTTCCATTCAAGTATTCATATGGCACCATTGAAGCATTACATGGAAAGAGATGTCGCACACCAACTTGTTGGGATGATATTGCTGAAAAAAAACTTTTTGGACCCGAACTTGTTGAGGAAATGATAGAAAAGGTAATTTTAATCCAAACCCACATCAAAGAATCTCAATGTAGGAAGAAGAGCTATTCCGATAACCAAAGGTAGGATTTGGAATTTTAGGTAGGAGATCATATTCTCTTGAAGGTATCTCACTGGAAGGGAGTTATACATTTCTGTAATAAAGTTAAATTGAGTCCTATGTACATAGGACCTTTCAAATTTCTAGAACTAATTGGTGTTGTGACTTAATGTTTGGAAATGCTGACAAATCTCTCCAAAGTTCACGATGTCTTCCACGTATAACTTTTTAGAAAATACATTCATGACCCAACACATGTACTCACCAATGATGATTAGAACTGGAACATGATCTGTCTTATTGCAAAGAGCCTGTAAATATTCTTGATAGAAGAGAACAAGGGCTGAGAAACCGGAAGACTCGTTTGGTAAAAGTTCTATAGAGAAACCATAAGATGGAAGAGGCAACATGGGAACATGAGGAACTTATGATGAAGAACCACTCGAGTCATTTCATGCCATAGTATTCTAGAGATTTCGAGGATGAAATTATTTGAGGGAGGGGAGAATGTAACACAGTATACTTCCATGGTACGTATCCCTTTGAATAATGCAATAGCTTGCATTGTACGTAACTTTGAGATTATAACACACCACGACCAATCAAAGTTTCCATTATGAATAGTATTACACACTATTTGAAATTTTTTAAATTTTATCTTAAAAAATGGCCTTTATTTTTGGATTCGGAATATCAAAATTAGCTTAGGGTGAATATTTCGTATTTTTCTGAAAACATTCAATTTTTGATGAATAATGAAAAAAACACTAAGTTATAGATTAAAACAGAATTTTTATTTAAATAATTATTTATTTTATTTATATTTATTTTATGTCTAAAAAGATAAATAATACCTATTTATGTTTAATGTAATTCACTGGAGTCATTTTATAATAATTTTTTATGTATAAAAACTTTATTGAACTTTTCACCGTCTTTTACCCATCTCGTATGAGAATTTGAATATTCACATAAAACATAATTTTACCGCATCAGTGACTTGAATTTTGAAAATATGAGAGACATGGTTAATATCTTGGAGTAAAATGTGGTTCAATAAGATAAAAATAATATATGGTGAATAGTAATTATTTACTTTTATTTACCACGGTTAAATGTAAATAGGGTAATTAAGGGTAAAAATGATATTATTATTATCCTAACACATGTCCTAATTATATTGGACAAGTATAATTTGAACAAAAACAAAATTATGAATAAAATATGAACCTCTTCGGTCCACTTGGATATGATTAGGACATTTATTATTATTTAATTCAGAGAAAATTTAAAAGAGTTCAAATCATTGATTAATAACTAAAACATTCTTAATATAGGGTTATACATACGATAAATTTGATTATAAATATTCATTATAAAGATAAAAATATTTTCAACACAATGGTATTTTATTTATAATTTTTAGACATTAAATAATGTAATTTATTTATGGCACAATGGTGATGCAGTAATTACCTAATTAATGAAATATTAAAATAATTGATATTATAAATATCCAAATAAATGTAATTTTAGACTTTTTATGAATTAAACATATTTTAATGGTTGATGTGACATATTAGGGTTGGTTATATAAATTTGTTTTGTAGTAATAATGCACCAAATTAGGGCAACTGGGGTTAGGGCATTACATCAAACCTCTAACATAGTAAAGAAGGGGGGTTAGATCATATTTTTTTAATGGAAGAATCCCCATTAATCTGTTAAATTCCGTACATTGAATCACTAATGACATTCAAGTACTCCATCAGAATTTGGAGTGAATGTTACAGACATTTAATGAGGTACTAATTTTGTTCCCCAAAATTGTTACAACCTTCTGACTGTAAGAAGAGGTACAGTAAAACTACCTTGGTTTCGTAAATTAGCCTGATCCCTAACCCAAATTTATTAATTTTATGGTCCTCAATTATCCTTACTATTTGGGTTCTCAATGAACCATCAAAATACATCTACAATTTTTAGTGTCTTCGTGAATAGAAAACATCTCTTCATCAGGCAATTCAATATTTACCAACATTGTTTGAGCATATGGGTGTTCTACAAGAAAATATTCAAGGTTTGGAATTTTAGTTCATTATGAGGAACAAACTATGTATCTAAATATTATAGGATAACCTCCCACTTTTCTAGAAATCCTTATAACGTATGATGTATGGGAATATATTTCACCATGTCATTGAGAGAGACCAATTGGACTTCATGGGGCTGCAGGTAATGCATCTTTTTCATAACCCCAATGATTAATTATATATATATTTTCTCAAACTCTAAATAATGAGTCTCAGTGTTGATAAAGTTATATTTTGAAAATAATGAATTCCCATCATCATTCTTTTGTGATATGATACATCCTAGTGACCGCTCAAGGGTCAACACATAGAGAATGAGTAGAATTACCTCAACGGGTGACCTTAACACAATTAGAATAAGGAGTTACATATTTATTTTTTAAAATTCTTCCTAATAGACACCATTACATAGATATGTGTCCCCCTTCCTCAATATTTAGTTGAATGTAAAACACATTAATGAATGGTTGTCTATAAGAGCCTGACTTCGGCCAAGTGCCTCAGAATTCCTTTATACTCTTATAGGTTTCTATGAGGTGACACAATAAGAATATGCTTTTCTGGGGTCTACATTGATGCAATGATGGAATACATCTATGATCATAAACCTCCCCCAGTTTACCCTGAAATCATATTTTAAGGGATTCATCATTTGGATAACTTTTCATATCTCTTTAAAAATGGCTTCTAGGTTAACTAGGTTGTCAAAATTATATCGAACATGATGAGTAGATCATTTAAATTAAATTCAAAAAAATCCACAAGAAGGGTTTGAATATGTGTACATGGAATGTTGGTATTTGGTGTTGGTATTATTTAAACCAATATGCATTACCTAAGATTAAAATAATCCATATGGAGCTCCATAGGAAGTGGATTCTGTAACGATCCAAACTTTTGTTAATGATAATTCTTCTTGATCTAATTAAATGTATTTTTTTTAATGGTTATATAAAACATATGAACTTCATTGTATTTATGTTTTTGGTTTTTAAAATACCTGTATGGAACTTTATCGTTGGTAATATAGTTTATGAACTATGATCATGTGATTAGTATACATATAGGGATTTAAAAAATCGAATTTACTCATGAAAAGGAAGCGATGGCCTCATATTGTAGAATTTATCCATACGATGCCCATTTTTTGGAGCTATGAATGGAGGTAGCGTCAATGGGATTTTGTCTTGACCAATCCCAGGCGTAGCTTCAACATGTTAAGCTTTAACGAAACCACCTACAAGAGAAGTGGATGTTAATAGAGATTACCACTCAAGCGATGTTATCTAATTCACCCAAGGAGTCTGTTACCATCACACACCATAACCTTATGTCTTCTGTGAGTGTTATTAGGGGTTTTGTAAAAATACTCTAGAAATGTTTTTCTGTGCATTATTTTCTCTATATATAATAAACATTCATTTCATTATTGTACCATTGTAAATGGGTTTTAAAGCACAAAAGATATTTTTAGTTAATATTTAAATTCAATCATTAAATATATTTTGGTGAAATAATGTATTATTGAATTAAATAAAATTTTAGTAAAACATTATTATAAAATTACTTATTATTTCATATAAATGATCGTATAATTTTTTAAGAATACAATTTTGATTTTTATTATGGTTTGAATGCTATTTTTTTCAAAACCCAGGAATTTTATGATAGTTTTCGGTATTTCTTTTAAAAGTAAAAATTAAAATATTTATAAAATTATTTATATAAAATGAATATTCGTTTTTGATTCAGGTTATCGAAATTACATAATAGTGAATTTTTCATTGTTTTCTGAGACAGTCAAATTTTTGGGTAAAAATTAAATATTGTTTAAATATATAATGTGTTTTATGTCCTCATAATGACACAATAGTGATGTAGTAATATACTATAATATGGATAATCGGACAATATATTTTTTACCTTTACAATAATGTGATTTTATATTTGTTTTATTTATTTTTCAAAGCCTATGTGGACCCTCAAAGACTTATAAATCATTTAAACAATTTAAAATAATTTCCTTCATAGTGTTACTAACATCCAAATAATAAAGCCTAATATTTTAAAAAGATATGCCATTGGCATTATAATATTTTTTTCAAGTTTCCATTGAAAAAAAATGGTAAAAACCATGGTACGGTTTGTGGTTTTGATTAGTTTAATATGTAGTGTCCAAAACCTAAATAATAAATAATTCATTCTCCTTTCCTATATAAACCCACTCAATATCTCATTACTCTTCACTCAAACCATTTTGTGCTCAACCAACCCCTTACCTCATTTCCCTAGATTCCTTCCAAGGTGCCCCAAGCTCCCATGAAGCCTTTCTCAAGACTCTACCAATCCTTATGGATCACACTTCCATGTAAAGGATTTCTTCCTTTCTAATTATTTTCTAAATTTCATTACGTTGTTATACCCTTTTATCTTCAATTTAAAATTGTGGGGTATGATATCTCCCCTCCCTAGTACTTTTATCCTTTTGTATTAATGATGATATACCCCTTTATCTCACATTAATTACTCACATGTACACTTGTTACCATGCCAAAATTTTGTATGGGGTTTTCTCTCTTCATTTAAATTCATGAAATTATTTTATATTATGAATCTAAATACCATTAAATATGTTGGGTTATTATATTCCTTGACTCATTTACTCTCCATAACATATATAAATGATGAGATACACCTTTCTCTCTCATCAGCCCATTTTACGATTTCTCTTTGACGTCATTAAGCTGTGGAAGTTACATCAAGATTTCCCATGCCAAAATCATTGTTTAAGTGATTACGATACCCATTTCTCTATAAAGGGTATTCAAAATTATTCACATGTACTTGTTTATTGAGTAATTATATTTATGTATTACTCATATCTTATTCGTGGAATAAATTATGATGTTTAATGATTCCATATTGTAGATATATATGGAACAGAAAGGAATGAAATGAAATGATTATGAAAGGTGAACCGTAAAAGCACTATACTGCGTTAGGTAAAAATAGTATCATGATACTCCATGTGCAATGAGGGTGTACTCATTCTAATTCTTGTTCAATTTTTTTTTACTCATTCTCTATGTTCAATGAGCCTTCGCTCATGCTAATATCATGTTAAATGTTGTTTCCACATCTCCATGTCATGATAATCCTGTTATATCATGCCTTTCTGTTCATATATATCTTATTCTCCATTGGTATGTCTATTTACTAACATTTATTGTATTCATAATGTTCTTTCATGTTTACTCCCATATTGGGCATTTTACTCACCCTTTATACATGTATGTACTAAGGTTATCCCATGAAATGGTAAGTATGAGGGAATGTTGTGGTCATATAAAATAAGTTTTCAAAAAATATATTATATTTTTGACTTAAGTTGTCATATAATGTCACGAATTTCCCATGACAACAGACCAATCGATCCCCATAATGGTCTTCACTTCATGTTTATGTAATAAATCATGTTTATGTGTGTTATAAAGAGCATGGTTTTTATAGTTGGTATTAGAGGATAGATTTAGTTATTTTTCAGATTAGGATTAGAAAATCCAAGTGAAAGCCTTAGAGATTAGACTAAGTATAATAATAACATACCTAAATTTTGGTGATTATAGATTATGTGGTTTATCATGAAAATACATCCCTGTATGGATAGAAACAATTATAGGCGGCTCTGGAAAAGATGTTTCTAGGGGTAAAACCCAAAAACAACTCTTGGAGCTAGACTCGAATGGGAACCGATGCCAGACAATAGGACTTGTCAGACTATTGGCTACGACCCACCTAGGGGATATTCTTTGGAAAATTCTTAATCATAGTATGAACAAATATCAAGGGTATAAAAAATGCCACTAAGAATATATTTAGGTAAGTAGATCATGGATAACATAGATTGAAGTATCTAAATTTAGAAGTCAAGGAAATAAATGAGATTTATAAGTTATCACTTTTTTTCACTGGATTACCCTTTATGTGTTACCCCTAACATTCCTTATATTCCTTCCAATGGCCGGTAATAGGAGGACTCAGGCTAACAAACGATGAGAATATCAATGTCATAACTGTTCTAATGAGTTTTCCAATATTATGGGAGTAGGGATCACAAACATGGTCATGATACTCTCTCATTAAACTAAATTTTTTAATAGAAACCTAGGTCATGTATAATTTCCAACCCCCATATGAAATAATAGGCCACAATCAAGAGCTTGATGAGCCAAATGACCCCTATTTTTAATGGATCATCTGATCCCTTAATCGACAAACTATGGATCAACTCCATTGAGAAGATATTCTCCAACCTTCAATGTTCTGAATAAGATATAGTTATTCTTGTGGCATATAATATAAAGGGTGGAACATATCAAAGGTGAATGTTGATAAAAAAATACAAAGTTTGAGGAAGAGATTGATGCATTGGAATGGAAGGATTTATAAAAAATTATTTTCGATAAATATTTTCATCACACCCTCTGACTTAAGAATGAATGGGAAATCCTTTCCATCAAAAAAAAGACGATGAATCCATCAGAGCGTATAAAGAGAGATTGAAAAAAATTTCTTGATATGGCTTCGGCTTTGTCGTTAGCCACAAATACAAGGTTGAACACTTTTCTGGTGGGCCAAAACATAGCCTAAGGAAATCCTTGGAGGTCGATGAATTCGATAACTATGAAGTAATTGTCCTATGTTCCATCAATGTTGAAATAATTATCGAATAATCTCAAGGGTATCATTTGGATAAGAAGGAGAATGTGTACTTATATGTTTACAGTGCAATGAATAAATCTAATAGTTCTATGAAATCACAGCACTCTACTATCATGTAGTGTATAGATAAGTACCCCATAAATTTCTAAATGGGGATGAAGAAATGATTTACGTGTGAAAGAGAAGGCCACATGTCAATTAACTGTAGACATGAAAATACCTGTTGCTATGAAAGAGGAGAGTAATGCTTTGTTCGACCCTCAACGCATTGTTGATTGCTTCAACTAAAAATAACCATGATTCTTTGTGAACCAGTCCCTTAATCCAGTGGTTTTCAGAGGAATCCAACAAACTCCAAGGTTTCAAGGGAGATCTCTTTCAATCACGACCCCCGATGTGAATCCTGACCACTAAGTGGTCATAGGTATGCTAGTTATTCATTTAATAATTGTGAACATACTTTTTGATTCTGGATCATCATATTCTTTTATATCCAAATTTTTTTGTAGAACAATTCGAACACCACCAAAAATCATGGAAGTAGAGGTGTTAGTGAGAACATAAAATGGGGAATTCATTGCATCCCATGAATATAACCCCTCCTCTATCAAAATTTGGGGATTGGACCTCCATGTAAAACTAGTCATACTCCCTCTGGTGGAATTTGATGCAATTCTTGGAATGGGTTGTCTTTCTCTATTAAATCTGACATAAATTTCCATGAGAGGGAAACCACTCTCCATATAGAGAATTGAACCCTCATTCTATACAAGTGATAGGAGGAGTATGAGTCTTCTTTAGCACCATCATCTCTATCAAGGATTTTACTACACTATGGGAATAAGTATCTTACTCCGATGATTGAGTCTAATGAAAAAACCATCCTTGAAGACATTCCTATTATGAGGGAATTCATTGAGGTGTTTTCTGGGAAATTTCATAGTCATTCTCCTTGAAGATATGTTCAATTCTAGATTGATCTTATACCTAGGGAATTTTCAATATGAGAGACTCCATATAGAATGGCTATTGTGGGGCTTGAGGACCTAAATAAAGAACTATAAGAGAATACGGATAAAGGGTTTATATGCCCAAGGGCTTCACAAAGGGGTTCACTAGTCCTCTTCATTAAGAAGAGGGATGGGCCAATGTTCTGTTTCATTGATTAAAATGAGATCAAAAAAATCATGATAAAGAAGAAGTATCATCTGATATAAATTGATGACTTGTTCAATCGGCAATGTGGAGCACAATACTTTCCCATGGTGGATTTGAATTCGGGATATTACCATGTAAGGGTGGAAAGGGGGATATCCCCAAGACTGTTTTTTTGTATAAGGTACAAGCACTATTAATTCATAGTAATTCCTTTCAGACTCACTAATTCTCTAGCAATATTCATGGACTTGATTAATATTGTATTTAGATATTACCTTAAAAAATGGGGTTGTATTTATATATGATATTCTAATATACATTAAGGCCAAGGAGGAACATGAGGAGCATCAAAGTAGTGGACTAGATAATTTTTGAAAGGATAATCTCTAAGAAAAGTACATATAGTATGAGTTATGGTTGAGGGATGTCTCATTTGTAGATAATATCATCACAAGAAATTAGATATCTATGGATACCTCCAAGATAGTTTCAATTGAAGGATGTTCAAGGAAACATCGGTTACAGATATCCATAGCATCCAACGGTTAGCTGGATATTATCACCGATTTGTGAGTATCTTCTCACGATTCTACAACCCTTCTACCAAGGTTACCCAAAAGGTAGTCAATTTTAATGGGTGTGATAATTGCGAAGATAGTATCAAGGAGTTAAAAAGGAGGCTCATCACTAAACTCATCCTCACACTACCCACATTTGGAGAACATTTTCTTGTATTTAGTGATGCTTCAAATAAGGAAATGGGCTATGTATTAATGCAAAATTTCATTTTCATTTCCCATTATTCAAGGAAATTGTAATTTCACGATAAAAACTATCCAACACATGATGTGGAGTTGACTACAGTAATATTTTCTTTAAAAATTTGGGGACATTATATTTTAGAAAGAAGTGTTAAATACATAGGGATCAAAAAATCCTCAAGTATATATTCATGATGAAAGAGTTGAATATGTGCCAATGAAGATGATTAGAGCTGATCAAAGTCAATTATTACTCAATCCATTACTAAACATGGATAGAATACAAGGTAGAAGATGCACTGATTATAAAGGACCCAACAATTATATCATTGATAAGAATTAAAATGGATATTATCTTCTTTGATTTCATGAATATGGGCATGGGAATAATAAATCATGGACCATCATCAATCCTTCCACAAATTATTTCTCAACTGTCTCTTTTGGAAAGGTTATTGGTTTCTCCAAAGGATGATTTGGGAATTCAGAAGAAAGTGGAATCTATTAGAAAAAAGAAACCACCATAGTTCAATGTTAATGAAGAAGGAATTTTATGATTTAAGTCAAGACTATGTGTTCCATCAAGTCCATATTTAATGAAAGAACTTTTGGATGATGCACAAAGATGGAATTTCTCCATTCACCTAGGAAACACAATGATGTATCAATATATCTCAGAGCATTATTGGTGGGATAACATGAAGAGGGAGATCACTGAGTATACATCAATGTGTCTGATATGTGAGTAGGATTGGACTTAGAGGAAGAAATCTAAGGGGATTATGCAACTATTACCCGTACCGATAGGGAATTGGGAGAATATCACCAGGGACATTGTCACTAGACTTTTGAAGACATACATTGGACATAATGATATCTGGTTTTTTGTGGATCATCTATCATAGACTTCACATTTCATTGCAATTTGGGAGCGCTTCTCATTTGATCAACTGGCCTAGATATACATCAGATAAGTGGTATGTCTGCATGGAGTACCACTATATATTATATCCGATTGAGATCCATGATTCCCTAGTATGTTCTATAAGAGTCTCTAACACATTCGGAATTCTGAGATGATCTTTAGTATCTCTTATCATCCTCAAACTGATGTAAAATCTATGAAGACTATCCAAAAACTTGAGGACATGTTGAGATAATTCTCAATAGACATCAAAGGAGGATGGGATCAACATCTTCATCTGGCTGAGATCTATTACAATAAAAATTTCCACTCAACAAACCAAATGGCTTCTTTTGAAGCCCATTATGGTAAGATGTGCAAAACACCAGCATGTTGTGATGATGTTGGGGAGAGAAAAATCATAGGTCCAAAAATGGTCAATGAATTGGTGGAGAAGTATAAGAACATCCAACAACACACTAAAGCTACTCAGAGTCGAAAAAAGTGTAATGCTAATAATAGTAGATGAGACCTAGTGTTTGATGCTGGAGACATGGTATTCCACCACATATCATTGTGGAAGAGAGTAATGAGAATTTGGAAGAAGGGAAAGGTTAGTCCAAGGTACATTGTACATTTTGAGATCCTCAGTCGCATTGGAGTAGTGTCATATCGACTAGCACTCCCACCTAACCTATCTCATGTACATGATTTATTCCATGTATCACTCTTGTGGAAGTATATAACTAACCCCTCGAATGTAATCAATCCAATGATGGTACTATTGGATAATTAACTCTCCAATGAAGAGAATCTGAAGAAAATCTTAAATATTAGGGAAAATGTTCTACAAAATAAGACAATGCCTCTCATCTGGATGTTGTAGAGAAACGAAAATTTTGAAGGGGAATCATGGGAATCTGAAAAAGTGATGATGCAGTGTTACCTCCACCTGTTTTAGTATGGGAAAAAATTTAGGGAAAAATTTCATAAGGGGGGAATATTTTAATGACCCAAAAATTTATTATTGAAAATTCCACATATTTAATAAAATGTCTTATTATGTAAAATGGTTATATAAAACATATGTACTTCCTTGAATTTTTGTTTCTATATTTTAAAATATACTTAAGAAATGATATTATTGCAAGTATATCCATTGAACAATGATCACATGTTTACTATAAATATAGATATTTAACAAATCCAATTTATTCTAACAAGGGAATTGATGGTGTCATGCAATAGAATTTCTGCAAACGAAGCCAATTATTCCATGCTTGGAATAGAGGTAGAGTCATTTGGATTTTCTCATGACGAAGCCTAAGTTAAGATTCAACACCTTTTTCTTGAATAGATCTGCCTATAATAGAAGGGGAAGTTAATAGATATTACCACCCGAGCAATGTTATCTGAACCACCCCAAGAGTTGGTCAAAATCGGACACCATATACAGAGGTATTATGTGGGTGTTATAATGGTTTATGTAATAAGACCCAATTGCTATGATTATTTGATTCTTTTTTTATAATTAATATACATTCATTTCACTATTGTTTCTTTGTAAAAGGGTTTTTAACCACAAATGGTATTTTTATTTCATATTTAAGTTCAATTTAGATTTATATATTGAGGAATTAATGTATTTTTCAGTTAAATAATATTTTATTAAAATATTATTACTAAAATAATTTTTATTAGATATATATGATCTTATAATATTGATTTATAAAATTTTTATTTTTATTAATGCTTGAAAGCTGTTTTTGTCGAAACACATGATTTTTTCGATAAATGTTTGTCTTTATTTTAATATTATAAATTCACATTTTATAAAAAAATTATATAAAATTAATATTATATTTGGATCTTGGATTTTGAAATTATCTAATGGTTAATTTATCATAATTTTTTGAGACAGTTGAATTTTGGGGTAAAAACTAAATAACGTTTAAATATATATTGTGTTTTATGGCTTCATAAGGACCTAATTGTGATGTAAAAAAATAATATAAAATGTATATACAACCAGAATATTTATTCCTATAAAATAATGTGATTTTATATATTTATTTTTTATCTTTCAAATCTTTAGTGGACCATCCAAGACTTATAAAACATTTTAACATTTTAAAATGATTTCTTTGAGAGTGTGACTCAACTCCACATAATAAATCCAAAAATTTTAATAATTTATTACATTGGATATATGAATTAATTTTTCCCACTCCAACATTCAAAAAAATTGGAAAAACCATTGGATGGTTTTTTGATTTGATTAGTTTAATGTGTAGTGTCCAAACATTAATAATAAAGAATACCTTCTCCTTTCCTATATAAACCCACTCAATCTATCATTTATATTCAATAATAAAATTTGGACCATTACCAAACCCTTACCTACTATCTCTATAATCCTCCCAAGGCTCCCTAATCTCCCAACAATCCTCTCTCAAGCCTCTCCAAATCCTTTGGGATCACACTTCCAAATAAGGGATTTCTTCTGTTCCATGTTTTGTCCCATGTTATTTATGTTGTTATAAACTATAATTATCAATTAAAAATTTTGGGATATGATTTATAAACTCCCCAATTCTTCCCTCATTATGTTTCAATGGTGATATATCCCTTTTTCTTCATTAATTCCTCCCATGTACTCATGATACCATGAAAAAATTCGGTAAGGGGTTTCTCTCTCTTTATTTACATTCATTATGTTTTTTACATTATGCATATAAACTCCATTAAATATGATAGGATATAATGTTCCATGACCCCCTTAATTTTCATTTCATTTATAAATGATTAGATACCCCTTTCTCTCGCATCAACCCATTTTACGATTTCTATTTGATGTCATTATGCAGCTGAAGTTACACCGAAATTTCCCATGCCAAAATCTTATTGTAAGTGAATACTATACCAATTTTTATATTAAGTCTATTAAACATTATACCATGTAATTATTTTTTGAAGACATATATTTACATATTCCCTATCTCTTATTCGGGGAATATATTATGATTTTTATGGAATCCATGTTGTATGATCTATGTGGAACACTTAGGCATGAAATGAAATGATTAAGAAGGGGGAGCCCTGATAGAGCTCCAATGCATTGAATAAAGAATAGTATCATGATACACTATGTGAAATTATGGTTTAATCATTCAAATTTAATAGAAATGAGGTTTTACATGGGATCCATGTAGAATGAGCCTTGTCTCATGCTAATATCATGTTAAATGTTGATTCCACATCTCCATGTTATGATAATAATGCTATATTATGCATTTATGTTCATGTTCTTATTATGATTTTTTGTTATGCATATTGTAGTTCATGTATTTTATTCTTCATGTTATGAAATTTTTACTCCCTTAATGGGTTTTATATCTCACGCTTTTGACATGTGTATCCTCATGTTATCCCATAAAATGCTAGGTTTGACAGAATGTTGTGGTTAAATAAAGGAATTCTAAAATCAAGACATTGTATTTTTTTGTATTATGTTTTCATGAAATGTTACTAATTTCCCAAGAATCTAGGCCACTAAATCCTCAGAGTTTTCTTACGTAATATTTTATATAATAAATTATTTTTATGTGTGTAATAAAGTGCAGGGTTGTTATAGCTTCTTAATCTTCTCAAGGAATCAAAATTTGGTTGTACCTAGAATATAAATTCATGAAGGATATTTCTTTATAACTAGTTTTTGCAACAATAAAATGTTCTATGATTGTAATAGAGAGGATACCTTTCAAAAAAATTCATATGTGATCTCTAAAGTTGAGCAAAACTATAATTTTCCCATTTTTCTTCTTCACCGGGACAATGTTGGCTAGCCATTTTCCATATTTTTACATATCAAGTGTAGTGATCCATTATTATTTTGTCCACTTCATCCTCAATTTTGGAGAAATATGTCAGGTGTGTCCTTCTAACTTACCACTTGTTTCCCTGGTGTTGCCTCTTTAAGTTCATAGCATAATATCTCTATGTAATTATCTAAGAACATGTCTCAGTGTATCTTTATGATGAAAGAAGACACCTCCTTTTAATCAGATATCATGGATCCTCTAATCAATGTGGGTCATGGAACTTCTTATGTAACCATATTTACCTCTTTGATCTCATCGATGGTGGTGGATAAACCTTCCTTAAATGTTGGTGGGGGGATCCCTGAGGTCTTATTCTTCTACTTCTTCCTCATCATTCACCTATTTCACCTATCTATGAGAAGTGGTTGATGAGGAATATTTCATAGAGTTAGGGTATGGGTGGAAATTTTGAAACCCATAGGATCAAGCAACTATTATAGGGTCACTTTTTCTAATGAGGACTTTTGGAGCTCTAAATGGGGGAAGAGAGATAGAAAATGATAATATTCATTTCCACCCATCAGATTGAAAATGTATTTCATCCCAACTTATGGAAAGTTATTTTTTGATCTTATGGGATGGAATGAAGAAACAATCATCCTGGAATATATCATTTTTTAAGAGATTATAACATATCTTACATTCTCTTTCACAGATTTCAAAACTGACATCATTAATTTTTTGGAATTTTATGTTTAATTTGGGACCATCAATTCTATTTGATCGATGAGTAGCACATATGATGAACTAAGTCGCATGAAAGGATTAGCTAGAATCATATCTAAACAATTTTGGGAATTTATTTGAATTAAAATATCTTACATGGATTGATTCTTTTATTTATAGTAGAATCATATGTCAATGTATTATAACTCACTCGATTTGAATGGTGAATTTTCACCCTAAAATGTTTCAATTTTTCCTATAATATAATTTTTGAGGCATATGTGGTATGATAAGGGGATATCCACATTTTGATGTATCATATGTCTTCCTAGTAGAATAATGAATTATATTTCCTTACTAATGACCATGAATTATAAGTGAGACGCGAGATCCATTAACTGAGTCCTAAGATTGATTTCACCAATAGGTTATTTCTAATTGTTTTCATAACCATGAAACATTACTATGAATGGAGACAAGTTAGGATCCATAAAAACTAAGTTTTTTATTTTTTGAATATGAATGAGGTTGAATCCTTACGCATTGAAAATTAAATCCCATTCGATATCTATTCTATTTATTCTTAAATATATAAAAATGGGTCCAACATGTCCTTGTATGATTGTGTTGACATCCAGGTCCACGAAAATGATGATTGTGTGCATTTGATTGGATCATTATTTGCTTGATACACTTTATTTGAGGAATCCTCATCTTATAATACATAATCACTTGACAAGGCCTTTATGAGTGCTTAACGGAGGCCCTTTGACGGACGTAGGGAATCGAGGATTGAAAACATTCCCAAAACAAGGGCTAGTTTCTTGAAAACATCATATTTTTGTCCTATATTTCTACAGTTCCATGAGTGGGGATTCTATCATACAGATACATTAGGAACTTCTATACATGTTATGGATGGATTTTCAGTTAGAACTGGAGCTGAAGGTGATTCTGATCATGGTGAATAAGACCGACTAGATCAACAAATATATCGAGTTTTATTAGATGAAAACATAGAATCTTGTTGATCTTCCAGTATGATCATGTCAGGGAAGACCTAGTTTGGTGTTTGGGGACACCATTTCTCTTACTGAGCTCACTAGACAGCTCTCCCATGAGTTTCAATAGTCTAGATAGTTTGGCCATGGACATGGTTTGAGTAGTGAAACCTGGAACAACTTTGTCCTCCCCTATTTCCTCGACTATAAATACCTCTTCCCCTAGTTAATTTATCATATATATGGGATTTGGGTAAATAATCATGCTCATAATCTGGTAAGAGACCCATTGAGTGATTTACCTTAATATACGAAATGATTTACTCTTCATCTGATAAAGATTCTTCTGTGAGGTTTGACAGTGTTTCTACCATTTGGTGGGGCGGTTCCCATGATATTGAGACCATCGACCTAGATTCCACGTATGTTAAGGGTAATTTTGCGTTGAAAATGATCATATTCCTATATATTCTTCATAAAATTCTTCTCATGTAACCCTTTTTAACACTGGATTTAGATGAAGGAGAATTTGGTGGAGTTGGATGTGTTTTAGCGAACGCGGACGAAAGCATACTCGGTTGATGAAACTATGATCGAAGAGTAACATGATTGAAGTTGACTTTATTTCTAACCATATAGTCACCTAACATTGGTGTTCCATTTCTATTAACATAATTCAAGTCATTATCCTCCCCATGATCAGTGGAATAAACACACACCCCTTGAGTATGAGAATTTATCAGCTTCACTTTCTTGATTTCTGTAATTATTTGGGGTATGTATTTGAAAATCAAAAACTCCCGGATGATGTGACCCCATACTTCATTGAATGGGAAATAATTTCAGATATATTCATCACTATATTTTATGGTTTTCATAGGATTTTTGAACTTCATAACATTTTTTTCCAATTCATATATTACGTGGTTGGGGTATTGGTCATTTTGAAAATAATATTCACTATTTTCATATCCTCAAATTGGTTTTACATTTTCAAACTTTGATTATACTGATAAGATAGGCATTTTTTCTTACTCTTAGGAGGTGAGGTCACGTAATGCAGTGTAGTAATTGGGGTAGGACTTAGTTTAGGGGCCTGGTTAAGTGTTACAATGGTGGCATCTACCTTCCCTAGTCATTTCCATTAGCTGATGGAATTATATTGGACTTAGATTTGGTCAATGAAATAGTTTCATTCACTCATTGATTAATCATAACAATTTATAAAACCACTAATTTCTATTTCATAAGAATAAGTGGTCTGCACCACTCATCATGATGATTCCATATACCGAAGGAAAAAAAGACTTCTCGAGGGGGTGGCTGGTTCAATGTATATGTCGATCCTTTCCACCAAGTAATAAAATCAGAGACCCTTTTGTTTCCCCAATTTCAATTGATATAAAGGTAATTAAATATCATAATCTATAATTACAAGATTAAATGATAGTGAATCATATTATGGAAGTTTTCCCATACCGTATTTGATGGAGCATTCTAACTATTTTACCATACAAAGGTTGTTCTATGTAGGGAGTACAAAAAACAACTGATTTCCCTGCATTTTGTTTTTTTGGGGTCCCCATCATGTTATCATATTGACAGATAAAATAAATCAGATGCTTATATAGGTCTCTCGATCAATTAAAAATGTGAAATGTATGATTCCCAACATTTGGTGTGGGAGGATTCAAATCCACCCATTCATGGAAAGGATTATTTTAATGTTGTATATATAGTCATAGTTCCTTGATGGATTCTAATTGATCTATGATTAAATCAAGAATATTAATGACCCGTTGAGGAATTATGTGCTAAGATGATTCTTAAACATGTGCAGTAGATGGAAATGCCATTGGTAGTAGAACTAATTCTATTTTTCATGGGTAGCCTAATGGGACTTGTGAGTAAGGATGCACCTGGATCCATTCAATTTATGCACCTAATGGAAGGAAATACTGATATGTTATCATGGAATATAAATACACTAGTGGTTGGTATCCCGCATTATAAAGATGTTTCAGATATTCATTATTTTTTATGAAAATTATTGTGTGCCAACTTGGAATTCGAATTTACGATCTTCTTATTGAACATATCTAGTAGAAAGGATTCCTTAATGTAATTTTTAATTTATTCATCTCAATTCATTCATCTCCACAAATCTTTTGGAGAACCGTTCCTTATGTAAAAAGAGCTTAAACTCTCCTAGAGGTAGGAGGAGAAAAATATGACCCATTAACTTCTCCGTATTTGATGCCTTTTGAGGAGGTTATGATGGATTATTTGAGGGAATTCCAGGATTTGGGGAATGATTTTGTTTCTAGGTACACATACCACCCCCAGATGTTTTGGTGTGGACCACATTATAAACAAGAACATCCCATTCTTCTTTCTCCAATGAATTGAACTCATGTTCTATTTAATTGTCAATAGAGGCATTGTTCACATTCAATGATGTGTAATTGATTATATTCATTACATCAGTGCATTTGTATGTATTCCTCTTTTTATTCCCTCTATGAATCCCTACATCCTCCTTTTCTAATTCTCTTGGAAATATTTGGCTGACAGTAATATGATGGGAATCTTCAGACAGTTCATTCATATGCGTCCCAAATAAGGATACTGGATCTTGGTATTTCACGAACTAGGAAGATAATTTCTATGTAATTATACCTAATTAGGACAAGACAATTTTTTGGTGAGGATTTTTCTTAAGTGAAAATTCCCCCATCCCTGGGGGCTAGGTCTTTTACCATTCCAATTTTATAACTCTTTGTGCCCAGTTTTTTGGAATGGAAAGCATGGTTAAAAAATAATGCAGCCCTATGGGATTGGTATTCTCATGATCTATCAGTTATGTTACTATCACATCATCCCTTATTTGTTTGTGGGGTATTGTTTAAAATGGTCAGGGTGCATGATCAGGTACAAACCCAAATCAACCACTTCTGAATATCATTGTTTAATTTTAGACATTTGTGTTATCTGATAGTTGAATTCCCAAAATAGGAATAATTTCTTAATATTTTTATATTATTGATTCAAATTACTATTAATATCCTTATATCTTCTTTCTTGATGTTATGGAGAGTCCGTTTGGGCCTATTTTCATTGGGAAAATGCTTGGTTTTGAATATGATCTGATCCTTGAAGCTACTCTGAATCCATGACATTACAAAACATTACTATCTATGGGAATTTATGTTTAGGGATAATGATGAAATGTAATTCTCAGTATTTCCCAATCCTTTAATATGAACACTAGGAGGAGAATCGATGATCAGACATCACAAAATTATTAGCACAATGATTCCTGCTTGTATAAGGAATTGTTGGATTCTCTCAAGAGTTCATGTAGATTGATGTGCTTCAATGTCAATTTTTCAATGCATCACTTATCATACCATGATGTGAGATACATACACATCATAGGGTAACACTTTTCTCTCAATTAATGAAGATTTTTTCATTTTTTGAGGCGGATTTCATGCACACAACATCATATAGTTCCTCTGAAATTTTGTATTGAATAGTGGATAGAGGCCAGAAGGTAATCAATATCTCATATTTATCCATATTTTTTCACATATTTATCTTGTAATATTATCCTTTTTATAATGTTTATTCAATCTAATATGACCAAGGTGGATGATTTTTTTCCATCATATCACAGGCAGTGATATTGGTATGGACTTCCTCTATTATGTTGGATGGATGGCGATTTGATTGAGGTTTAAAGACCGACAACCTCTTTAAGTTGTCTTATAGTTGAGAAAGAACAATTCTTTCCATTGATAAGGAATTATAAATCATTGAACCTTTTTTCCCAAGTGTCTCAAAGTAGGAGGGAT
Source organism: Viscum album (assembly GCA_963277665.1). NCBI lineage: Eukaryota > Viridiplantae > Streptophyta > Magnoliopsida > Santalales > Viscaceae > Viscum > Viscum album. The sequence continues at coordinate 205,849,142 of OY728143.1, forward strand.
CACTCATTCCTACATCACCAATGGGAGGACCCTTCGGACACTGTGAAACACTACGTTGGAAATAACATTCACAGTAAACACCATCATGGGGATGACTACCATTTTGAATTATAGAGAAGGGAATACACTATTTATCCTTGATCTACATGTCATGCGGAGGGATGTTACGACTCTCATAATTATATGGGATATATAGATATATTATATTATGGTCATAAACAAAGGCTTCATGGTGAAGTGTCTCCGGAGGAGCATCATAATTAATGTTACTAACCCTGTAATTTGGTCATGGGATGGTGTGATCATGAGAATCCAAAAAAACAATCCTATGATGGATTCATGAAATCTTGAATTAATTAGAGGAGTATTTTAGATCAAATCTTCATTAACTAGTAGCATATGTGAGAATTAATAATAAATTCCATCATTGGAGTGACTAGGGAAACTTTCTAGGGGAATTTTTTTTCAGGCATATAATTTTTTTAACAAGTTCCCGTATTACTAATAGAATTTTCAGATTGGCTTCTTTTATTTTGACAATGGTTTGTACCTACCTCGGATTGGTCATTAAAATTGGTTGATAACCTCCTATAAAAACATGTGTATGTTCGAGATCCTATTTTCCATATATCATAGGGGAGTTTTCCCATGACCATACGGGATAGGAGAGGAGGTTTGTGTCTAGTATAGGGTGGAATTCTAATGACGAGCCCCATTTTTGTGGATTAACATGTGTATTCATCCTTCTAGCCCAAATAAATCCACTGTTATGAGTTATTGGAATGTCTTTGGGATATGGGCAGGTATTTGTGTCTACCCGTTCTCCATTACGAGTATATTCATGGTTAAATTTTACATTGGAATTGGAATATATGACCATTACATATCTAGGGAAGGGGTATGTTCAAGTTCTTATCCTATTCTTACTATTAGTGGATACTGACAACAATCATGTGTGGGTAAGGTAGGTGGATATATCCCCGATTTGTCATCGATTCTTTCTAACTAAATTCATTGAGTGCATCCAGATGACACTGTTGGTTGGTGTGGTGAATGGGGTAGGTGTGTGATCCTTCTCACGGGATTCCATAAACATTGTTTCATGATTTTTTAAAGATTCTAGATCAGTTTTCTGGAGGGATTGATTTTTATGAGCCTATTTATGTTCTTACTCGTAGTTTTCCATCAGATTTAAAATATGGAGTTATTTGGATGCTTCTTGTTGATTCATCTTACTAGATTAATTATTATGTGTGGGTGTATATTCCCAAACATTGTTGGACACGAAATTAGATTGGTGTGATTATATGGAGGGTTAATGGGTGTATCATTTCTATGAAGGGGAGTCTTATAAGAATGATGTAGGAAACTAATGGCGGTCACTTAGAAGGATGTGAAACATAATTCTTATATGATGAAGAAGATACCATGATGGAACAAGTTATATATATTTTTCTTGTATCAAATAAAAATTATAATATTTATTGTATTTTAGACATATAGATAGAATTATATGGATCTGTTGGTGTGCCTAACATAACAAAAATGAAAATAGATTAAAATGTACATTTTTAAATGGAAATTATGATTATGATAATAAGGATGGTACAAAAATTAATTGACATCAGTGAGTAATATAATAATGTTTCCCATTTAGGTATTGTGTATGTTACTAACTAATAGTTGAAAATGGCGAATCAAATAAAATATATTAATGTTCTAAAAATATTTTTATGGAAATGGAAATAATTATTTATTATATAGAGGAATAGGTGGTCACATTAAATATATTGGTTGAAAAATTAAATCAATACATGTGATCCAAAGAAAAAAATCCAATTTTAAATAATTTGAAAAACCAAACTCTTAAAAGTTATAGGAACGGATCAACCATGGTTGGATAAATTCATAAATATTGAAGAACCAAATTCAATAATAAATTTTTTTGGTTGTGAGGATGATGACTCAATAATAATTAATTTATTATTTCAAATAATGGAAATGAAATAGATGAGGTCATCTATAGACTCCCGAATGATGGGGATCAAAATAAATATATCTCCATGGTTGGTTTCATTTGAAGACAATGATGTCAATAAAATATCCATATATTATGTGAAGATTTTATGGAATTCTTGATCATAGAACAACCTCTTAAAACTAAAAAAGAATATATATAATATTAACATATATCAATAAAACATTAAAATGAATTTCTAATATTTCCTCATATAAAAATGGAAATTTAATTTATGGTGATTTTTTCAATTTCTATAATCTTGGGGAAAAGATAGTAATCTTGGAAAAATTGAAATATACAATGTGGGTTTCAAAATACCATGGATAATGGAAGAAGTAAAGTCTATTTATATCCCTATAAAATACATGTAGTCTATATTAGAAGAATAATATGAATATATTAATTCATTATATGATGGAATTTAATAGGAGGTGTAACATATGACAATATCTCAGCCATCACAAAACTAGAATAAGATGAATATAAATGTTAATATTGGAAATGGTTTTCTCAAGGTATTAAAGAATGAAAACATGTGGATCATTGATAATGGTATTCTGGGGTTGGGGTCTTTATAGTTGTTATCAAAATATGTTTATTAGAAACAATAGAAAATATATTTAGAAATCAAAGACTAAGGAACCTAACCCTATGATAGAATTTGTGGATAAAAATTGAAAAATATATTAGAATTTTTGTAAGGTATAGATTGTGTTGGTATTCATAACAATATATACATATCTGGATACTAAAAATGGACGTTTTTATGAAGCAATTGTACATATGGGTAACAACTCGGATAATGTTTCTCAAGCCGGACTCGAGGTAACTTGGTATAAGACAAAAATCCTTTCGAGCCACCTATTTTGACACTCATGGGGGTTATGCATATGATAATTCATAGTTTCATTATAAGAAATTATAATGGAGATGAATATATAATTAAAAGTAATAACCTAGTTTAAAACTAAGGTGTTTTAGTATGAAAAAAATGTGTCCTGATATTCAAAAAATTATTACACATTTTTCTGAATATGATTTTTTTAGCTACACTATGCTTTCAGGTTTTTTAAATATCTTGAACCTAAAGGAGTAATATAAACAATGGACATGATGGAAAAGATGGTGGTGATGAGAAATAAAATGGGGTGAAATATATCATGTTCATGACTAATCAGTTTTCCCTAAATAAATTTAATTAATTATACATCATCCAACTCCCGAAATCACCAAAGTATAGGAGGATGGAGTTTTGTAAGTGCTACAGTGGTGGATACCATGGAGAAAAGAAGGACTGATTTCAATCATTTATGAAATGTGGATGGATACACCCAGGAACATGTCTCAACAGAATTGGTTACATATTAATATGTGGGAAACAAAGAAATATATCAAACAATTATCAAATAAAAAGGATGATTACGATGGAAGGAAATAAAACACATCATAATAAACAATTTGTAGCCTTAATTGTGGGGAATCTATGAATTATCCAAGTCAATTCCCTCTTCTAATGGATAAAATCTAGATCATGGAAGGACTTATGTGGAAATAAATGGATTATGTATTTAGTTTTTGGTGTTTTATTCTGGGAATTAGTGATTAACAATATTTATATAATGTTCTTCATATCTATTTTGGATTTTATATTAATGTATTTTATGAAAAAGGACAACCTGGAGGTCCAGTGACAACCTGTTGTGTCTGAAAATGATATTGGCTTTGAACTCATATCTGAAGGAAGATAGGGGTGAAACACCAACCACTAGCCTACACAAAGTCATAGATTGAATAGATTTCTAAACTATATAATGGGTATAGATTATTTTTATTGTAGGGATGTAAGTTTTTTCAATAAAATAACCATGGGATAGAAAATTTATTTGGTGATTTTTTGATTAAATTTATTTCATAAGATGTTTTCTTTTTTGGGAATCCTATAAGATTAGAGAAAAAATAATATTTTATGTAATAAAAGGTTGAATTATTCTCTTATGGTCAAATAGGATTTTATTGTTTTCATATGATGATTCAGGTTATTTATTGAAATGATTCATCATATCATGAATATTATGTGATTTAGGAAATTATATTTTGGGTATGAGACATTAAGAAAGATTGGTGTTATTCGGAACACTATGTGATCAAATCCTTTTTATTTTTTTGGGTTTCAATCATAGATTAATATATTATTATGAAGGATGGTTATTAGATGAATGATCTATGTTGAAATTTAGTTATTTTTATTTAGGTTTGGATACAAAAGCTATTTCTATCATAGAAATGTTTATTCCTTATAGGGAATAATATTTTCTTATGCTAATAATTGTAGTTTATGTTAATCTATAAATATAGGAAGACGGATAATTATACATTTCAATTATTTTTGATTATTTGAAATTTATTCAAATTTTTAATGCGTTAATAATTTATCTTGAACATTCATTTCTACGTATAAGGAATGAAGCGAAAATATATAAAAACACAACCAAAGGATGAGATTATTCTTATGACATGGAAATTAAACATGTAATTTTATTTTCTAAAGTACATATCTTAATATTAAAAGAATACCTCAACTATATGAAAATTATTTGGATCAAAAACATTATATATTTAATTTTCTAAGAAATCAAAGGTATTTTCACTGATCAAAATTTTATGACTTTGTGATGGTAAATTGTTCCATGATAAAGTTCTCTATCACACTCCATCAGAGCTTTATTCTTATATTGTTCATCAATGTATATATTTTCATTTTACACTAATATTATTCTATTAGAATACATAGTTTTATGGTAACCCAAATATTTTTGTTCCCTCTTATTACGAGGATATTTTATTAACATTACTTCTAGTGTGGGTTTCCAATAAAAAAATTTCATGTATCATACCTTAATTTTTTATACTATAATTTTTATTTACAAGGACACAATTTATTGAAGGAGGGGAGAATGTAACACTATTATATTATATGAAATGTATCGTTCTGAAATTTAATTTCTTTTATATCATAGGTTTTATACAAACCAAAGCTTAAACGAATTTTTATATACAATTAAATTTAATTATTATCTAATAAGAATTATAACCTATCTATTAAATTAGTGGAAATGAATAGTATTAATGAAATTTATATATTATATATTTAATAATAATTATTACATTCATCCAATGGATTTTGTTGGCATAAGATAATAATTAATACGATTTTATACATTAATATACTAAATTTTTCAAAAGTGCATTTTACCAAATTTTAATGGAGGGATTATTTGAAAACTAAAATTTGACAGGTTTAAAAATTATTTATTAAAAAATAAACATCATTTTTAAAATTGCAGTGTCAAAATTATCTTAGGGTGAATTTTCTTTAATTTTTCTAAAAATATTCATTTTCCTGTTAATTAGTTTAAAATATAATTTTTTTTATTAAATTGTTATTTTTATTATATTAATAGTTTATTAATGATTTGAATATTAACAACACAGGTGGAATTATAAATAATATTTTAGAATCATATAAATATAAATATGATATAAATATATCACTGTAAAGGTAAATAAATTTTTCATAGATTTTTAATTAGAAGATTTTTTTTAGTAAAATATAAGTGTTTATTTTTAATTTCATAATATATATAAATATTTGAATGAAAATTTATTTTCCCCTGATTTATTAAATAATTGATATCTTTTTGTCTTATGATTATATGATAATCTTATGAGACCTTTATTAAATTTTCAAAGTGTTATAAAATCATTTTTATTTTTAAAATTAGTATTTCTGAAATAAATGATGGTTTCATTTTAAGATTATATTTATAATACTTATAAGTTTTTCTTTTCATAAAATGGTTTTTATTTTTGAATTCTATAAAATTATATTTGTTAAATGTGAATTTTTTTGATTTTTCTGAAATAGTTGAATTTTTAGTGAATAGTGAAATACAATAATTTACTATATATATATATTATATGATAAATAAAATATTACAAGCCCCATGAGTTATTTAAGAACCATAATATCAAAAATACTATAATTAATAAAATAATTAATTGAAAATTCTTAAACTATTCATAGTCCTAATCCAAAACAATAAACTAATGATTAAAAGAATCAAAAAATGGCGCCCTCCTCTATAATAAAAACCACCACTCAACACATCCTCTCTTCATGCCTTATAAAAATTGATATTTTTAAAATATCCATCCAATAGATTTCCCAATACCCTACCCCACATCATGTATTTTTTGTTCTTAACAAAATTAAAAAATTATTCCCCTTAGGGATGTTCTCAAAGAGGGGAGAATGAAGAGGTAAAAACAACTTTTTTTTTCTTTTAGTATCATTTCGTATTGTTTTATTTTCATATCCATCCCTCATCTTCCCTTGTCCAAAGTGACATGATAAATCCATTATCTATTTTATACTATAATTTTATTATGTTAATGTGAAATACACAATGATGTCTCATCTCTTTTTCCTTTTATTTTAAGGATGAAAATTTCATCCAAGAGGTGTCGATTTATAGACTTCGTGGATGACACATTTTCAATTTTCAGTTCCCCCTTCAATGATAGCTATAAAACCATGATTATGGTACAAAACATATTTTATTATACATATTATAAGTTATTTAGTCTTATGGAATAATTATATATATGAGATATTAATAAGTACGACAAAACTAGTTTCTAGCGCTGGAAAAAACACCAAAATATTATAAATGATTATCGTTAATCATTTCTATAAATAATGTTCATCATATCTATAAAAAAAATAAAATATAAGACCATTTAATAATATTTTTTTTTCATTTTAAATATATAATTTCAATTTTTGATATTTAGTTCCACTTTTCACGATCTTCCATATACGTGTAAAAGTAAATAGATCATGAAAACCATTAAATAAACACTTCTAAACGATCAAATTGAATCTCATAACACATTAAAAATTACATAAATTAACTTAATAAAATTATAATCAATCAATTATATTTTTAATAGGTTCTGAATTAATTTTTTAATGAATTTTTTTTCATTATCTAAGATGTTAAGTGAAATTGTACAACAAATTCAGACATAACGTAATGTCTTTCTCATCTCACGTTTATTTTTGTGACATATGCATTATTCAGCACTATTTCTTATTTTTGGTGCATGTATACATCCCATTAATGTATAATATCATGATTCTATTTATCATCATTATATTGAAATTTTTATCTCATGATCATTAATGTTATGGGACATATGATTTGAATGATTACAAAGTTCTACGGACATCATCCCAAATCAGAATTTTTCATTCGATTTACATTTTCCCCCTTTTTACCCCGATGTAATTATTCATACAATTTACATGAAACTTATAAATTCTTTATATATTTTTCAAAATTGACTATCTAGATCCGTTCATCATTATTTTATGGGTAATTACATCTTTTATAAGGTTCCTTTTTCAATTCCTCTTGGTAAGCAGGGCCAAATTAAGGGAACATTCGCATTTCTTACCCATTTTATAGTAAAACTAAAAATATATTTTAAGACACCAATATTTTTTGAAAATAAAACTTGTTATTAGAAAAAACTATCTTATCTCACTTTTGGTATTAAATAATCAATTTATCCTTTTTCCACCATAAATACTCTTACATTTTCTCTTAAACCTCACATATGTGTTCCATTTCTAATGCTTCTAAAAATCTTTTTTTACTTTTTTCACTTCAGATGGTCTTAATTTATTACTCAAACATAATTTAATTACAATTTAGTTTTATTTTATATGATATTAATATTTAAAATTTTATTTTAGAGAAAATAAAAATGATTTTCAAAAGTAATACTTATTTCCAATGTAAATGGTGATTTCAAACTATTTGGTAGTCAATTCTAGTTCTACAATCGCTCTGGAAAAGGCTGATAGGGATCTCAGACTATCCGATGATGTTTTTTATGTTAACATTAAATTCATAAAAATTGCCGATATTGTGCCTACAGAGCATTTTGTTTTGGGGGTAGATGATAGAGCCAATTTCAGTCATGAGAAACATTCCTCAGATTCCCCTACTAGTGAGAATGTTGTTCCACATGATGGTATGTATACTGAATTGAGGGATTTAATTAATCAATGCATTGATATTCTAAATTCCCTCAAGGAGTTAAAATATTTCTATATGTAATTAGTTGGACATGAGTTTTATTTTTGTTTAAATTTCCAAACGCAGTTGATTTTATTTATCTTAATGTTGCATATTAAATATCAACTTCTGTTTCATTTCTAGTAGAGAATGATGAGAATCAACTTTAGGAGTGAGGCATCCAAGAACATCATAATCATATTTATAAGGGAGTGATGATTGAGAATCAAAAAGTTGGGGATTCTCAAGAGCCTCTAATTGCATCAAGTGAGAAACTCGGGTTGATGATCCTATTTAGGATTCCCTTATTTGAGAATTTATGCTTGAGGAACTTGAGAGGTATCAATTCCAAGGGTCGACCACACGACAAATGTGTTTTATCAGATGTTTCAGTCACCTCATTGGCTTTACTATTTGTTAACATCATGATGTTGCTGATAAGTTTCACCTTTTATTCAGTTTAATTGGCTTCAATGAATGGTCCTAATATGGTGGATTCTATGACAATTCCACTATTTTTGGTAGGTGGGATTAAGGATGTTTTTAAGGGATAGGAAAAAAGTATCTCATATATCTATCCCTCTAAGAGAATCTCTTAGTCTGAACTGAAGACACAAATTTTTTTATCTTTACAAGCCTTTTGGTTGTTTAGGATATCTGGAGGAAAATTGTGGAGATTCCACTTGATTAATTGACATCATGACTTCACTAAATTCGATTCAATATTTTCGAACTATGATATGGAGGATTTAATTGAGCTGAGAACCATGATTTGGTGAAGGAAATTTCCTATAAATGGGAGGAGGAGTGATGAATGTTGAATTTCGAGGCCTAGCTATAGGGCTAATTTGTGGAACTTAGTGATGCTATAACCAAAGTTAAAGTCAATAAATCCAGGAATATGGAGTAGTACCAAGACCTCCTTCAAGATAATTATATAAATAATGTTCCTTAAAGAAGAGTTAAATTATGTAAATGTAGTGGTAGTCCAACTTCACTGATCCATTCTAGGGTGTCTGATGTAAAGAAGAGTTGTCGTTTTCACCATGAAAGAAAACATCTCTAAAGACGAATAGATTGTTGTTGCACAAATATATGATCTTTTACAAGGTAAAAAATTTATTGAGGCATTGTTCAAATTATCAATGTCTTTTTGTGCAAAAAATGTAATTCTTGGAAGATAAACTCGTGTTTTTGGAAGTTCCCCTGTGATTTGAAACCTAAATGAAAGAAGAATTTCCTCCAAATAAATTTTTTCTATCATTTCTATCCTTAAAATACTCATAATAAAACACTAACTAATGAATTATTTGATTGAATTTCATATTGTAATAATTACAATGACTATGATAAGGGAGTTATCTAGTTTTTTCCTATTCCATAGGCCCTTATGAGCATTGTTCGACTATTTCTAATCTTATATGAAAAAACCTAAAAAAGATTTTTTCTTTTTTTCATTGCCATAATATTTATGCCTATGTTGAACATAATAGAGACCTAGCAGTGGAGGCTTTTCTTTTTCTTATACATCAATTTTTTTCATCCAAACAAATTTTATGATTTTTTTTTTTCATTGATCAATTTTTTTACCTAAACCAAATTGAGTATTGGTCTAATGAGTTGAGGCTTGATTTTTATCCAGAGTTCCCTTTGTGTGGATTCAACAAGGTTATTACCATATCTCTTTATAGGATGTCTAAATTCATGATATCCATACTAATGAGATCGCTGTTTTTGGTTGAACATAATTGACCATAACTTTTGAAATTATATCCTAAAAAAATCTTATTGACCAAGAATGTTTTGATATTCTTCAAATACCTATTGGGAAATTCTGAACCATAAATTTGAGTTTCCTAAATATAGAACATGGAATTCTTAAATATGGGAGGTATCCCCCATGCAAGAAGTTACCACATGTCGAAAAAAACCCATTTTTTTGATACATAATGAAAATCCAGATTGTGTGTGTTATTTCAATGCCAAATAGTACTATCCTTCGGTTGATAGACCCATTTTATGGGTGACTTATATAGAGAAAACTGAGGTCTATTACTAGATTGTTAGGGAAATGAGTTCTTAGGAATTATGAAATTGTATAGCTAATAGTTGAAGGATTTTTATAAAGATTCATACTTTTCAAGACAAATGGGTGTTTTTTCTAAGTTATGATATATGATAAAGAGGATAGAATTTATATTATCATTGTACATGAATGGGAAACGTCTCCTACACAAATTGGGCTTGTGTGGAGGAGGGTACCATTGGTTAAATTTTCTATTCTAAGGTAGGAATGGCCCTTTTCGGAAAGGGTTGAAGCATCATGTAGTTCAATGTCGTGATAACATTAAATTAATCATGTAGTTTATCATATTACATTTATCATGTCCTTTTAAAATTTAACATCTTGTTACTATGATGTTATGTTGTGTATTTTAATGTTATACATTATGTAAATCATGATATGATATTTAATGTCGCACAAGAAAGGTATTATTTTCTGCATTTTAATTTCACAAAACAATGAATGTTTGGAAAACTGGAATCTATGGTCATTAGATATGAAGAGAATGTTAATGAATATCTAATTCGATGTCAACATTCCACGTCTCGACCATCATATTCATGTATGTGAATCAAATTTTCATAAAATCTAATTTCGTAATTTCTGAATCCTAAAAGTGTATTTGGAAAAGGAGTTGTGGTGATAGAGTCTATCCAAAATATGATGTTATAGCTATGGGAAGAAACCAATTTTGTATCATACTATATGAAAATCCAACTCGGTCATGTTACAATGTTGTAAATAGTGTAATACCTTTTCTAAAAAACCCATTTTGTGGGATACATTTTGAAATCCATCTTGGACATGATATAGAATATTTAGGTAAAGAACATTTCTAGAATTTATATGTTTATTAATAATTTCCAAAGGGAGATTATGGAGAATTATATTTCCCCTGGAACGTAGTCTAGATTGTGGTAGGAATTTACCTGAATTTGGGATGATAATTTTATGTCAAAATTACTTAGGAATTGGATAAAATGGTTCCCTATCCCATTATGTCCCAAGAATGAGAAATTTATTTCCTTTTTTAGGTCATACTCCTAAGAGCATAAAAATATATAAATAATAGGTAATATGTGGCCTACCCGACCAATATCATTCCTATATACTTCATATATGATGGAAGAAATTATAAACCATTGAATTAGGGGTTTTAGATTATTAAATATTATAATAGAAAAATGTTTGAGCAATTACCAGATAATAACTTTGAATCGTGGTTTCCAAAAAAAATCCATCAAATCATAAAATTACAAAAGAGGGTCCCTAAGGGAAAATTTTCCACTATTTAAAAACCCCATTTAGTGTGAAGTTTTATGCAACGAAAACTGGGGTATATTACTACATAGTAAAATAGTGGAATCATTTGTACAAAAAAACCATATATTTGGCTACATTTTGAAAATACAATAGGGTTGTGTTATAAAATATTCAAGAAATGGAGTCCTTAAGTATTATACATTCTATCATCGGGAACTAGAGGGTGATTGTGAAGAATCTACAGACCTCAAGAGTAGGAGTGTGACATATCTATGTGAGGATTCTTAACACAATGGAAGTGTTGGGATTAATATTTCCCATATAGTGTGGACTCCCTTACATATACATTTTTCATGTGTAAAAGGGGGATCTATATTTCTTTAGTAGAACCCCTATCGAGGGAACCCGGATTAAAATCTCTTGCATAGATATTTATTTGAATGTTGGAAAGGAGAAATTTTGTAACCAACGAGTGGGACTAAAACAAGAGGCCTACATGTCACTACATATTGGATTGTAATGATAATTAATCAATACATAGTTCTTGAGTGACCATGTAATTTATAGAGATATGCCCATGTCATTAGTCATGTAAGTTAATTTCATAAGATAAAGACATTATTTGTGTAGTTTAACGTTATGTGTTAAGGATGAATTTGAATTTATGTTATTGCGACTAGACCAAGGTATAGAACCTCGAAGTCACTAGAGATTTTGTTCAATCAAGAATCAATCCATATGATGTTCTCAAATAAAGATACCACACAAATATTCAATTCAGTTATGGGGGAAATATGGGGGGTTTTTTTGAATACGGGCTCACCGATAGGGTGAGAACTAATTTTTAATTCACCTACATAGGTATTACATATCTATAGAAGAGTGGGGAAATTTCCCATTCTATAATGCAGTCGGTTCAATTATTTAATATCCAAATTTAACTATGTATCTAATTGGAATTATATTTTATCCATATATCGTTATTGAAGATATCGTTCAATTATATTTCATGAAATGCGGGCATAAACTGTGCCTCTTAAGGCCTTTCATCAAGTGATATGGTTTCCCCAATAGAAAATAATGTTCCTTACTCTTCCAAGGAACTCTTTTACCAAAACTCCTAATCATACGTGAGCTATGATTGGTGTGATAAACTATGAGGGGAAAAGGATTCTTCCCCTAAATAGAGGCAATATAAATGCATCATATATTCGTTTAGAATTGTGTAGTGTCTTATCTAGGAGGTATGATTTAGATGACACTACGTATCCCATTTTGAATATAATAAAGCCTTATTAAGATATTGAAATCCCACGAGGTATAATTTTATGAAGTAAGGATGATGATAAATAGATGTGAAGGCAGGTAAATGTTGGTATTCAGACCAATAATGTGAATCTGGGTGTCACTATATATACTGTTATTGTAGGATGAAATATATAAATAATTAATTAATGGTTCCCTATGTAGTTTTTAACTATAAATAAGGATTGGGGGATTATTTTTGCTTATGGCCAAACCGAGATAGAAGATCATTTGGTCTTTCCAGACCTCATTAGAATGAGAATCTAGCTACAGATAGTTCTCGAAATATTCAATGTGCAGGTCTGACCAATTCATAGGGATATGATATTTTTTCATGTTATGGTTTGGCTGGGCTCAATATTGTACATCTGAGTTCCACTATGTGTCATTATAGGGAAACAATCAAGACACATGAATTTCTTGAATAACCATCCAGTTTAACATAATGTAGTAATGTCAAAGTGTTCTTGATGTGAAAATCTGTATTATGGTTGGACAATGATATAGGATATGTGCATCAAATATGTATCTTCCTAGAGATAGAATCAATCCACACATAGTTGTTGATTATTTTTTGTCATCATTTAGGAGGTATTAACATGAGGAAAGGGGAGATTTATTATTTTCCAAATTATTGGTAGGGCCTATGAAATGAGGTCTAGCTATAACTACACATCTCATTGTAATGATAATAAATCTATATATTCTAGAAAAGTTTCATGTGCATCCCTAATTCATACACATGGAAGAATATGGTTTTTTATTATTCTTAATCATGGCTGGACTCGGGATGGGAGGTTTAGGCATTACTACGTATCCCATTAGAATGATAATCAAGACACATGTATTTCTTGAAAGGATCTTTAAGATTATTATCTTCAAATGAGGATGTTGGTTGTGCAGTTTTATGTCACACGGTAATGACGTGATATTGTTTGGACATATACCTCTAAAAGGGGAACCAGTGAAACTATGGGGTGGAAATGATGTGAGTGGGAATTATGCAAGGGATCTTCTCATCCATTCTTCTCCAAGTCTGTATAAGTGTAAATCCTGACCATTTGGGTGGTTAGAAAGATGCGATTGGGACTTACACCAAAGATGGATTCCCATATTTAAGGGACAGTGAAAAGTGTCTCAGCTAGTGGAATTTTCAAGGAATTATTAACATTTAATGAGAGGGATGTTAACAATAATGTTTATTGTCATGCAGTTAGTAAGGATGATTTTTTTCAGTATTAGGTCATAGGAAAAGGACCATATGTCAATCATTTTATTGGCTTGAAGCAAGAATGATGATGTCAGGTTGGTTAATGTCCTACATCAAGGATGTTGTTTCGTTCCTTTTATGGTAATGTGACAAGGAAAATCTATGAAATTTAACATCTTGAATCATGGATGTGATTTGGTGTGACTTCATGAAATATTAATTTGATATCCCTACATTATTTAGGGTTGTAATTATATATCCTTTCATTGAGATTATGGATTAAGATTTGTTAGATTTATCCTTTTGTATGGATCATGGTCCTTCCCAATTTGTCTCATGTTTTAGAGGCTTTCTTCCTGGTATCATCAGAGACCTAATGATGAATACCATTTTTCCTTGTAGAAATAAATATAGGTTTACCTTCTAGTTAGATTCCCACGCTATGTAATTTTGATATAAATCCATGTGATGCAAGGTGTGCAATTATTTTTCATCAAACTGATTCAGTTAATCGATCCATTTTTGGTATATCACATCTGTGTATAGTCGGTCATAGATAGAATCAGGGAGAGATGTATTTTGTAATTCAATGGTTTAGACTAATTTTGTTTTGTATAGTAGTGAGTACAAGGTCACCAGTGTGGTATTACAAGTCATATTTTGGTAATACCTTAAGTAATTTAACTGATTATCTGGCCAATACTTCTTATCATTAACCACCATCATCTAAAGTATGATTTATAGGGTACTGTTGAAGGCCTCCATCTATTAATTAGTCACTACATGATTACGAGATTAATGGTTATACAAGATATTTTACAAATAATACAACAATTAAAACACAAAATAGTACAAATTGGTTTGTTTCCATTATTATTGTAAAACAAACACCAAATATGGTAATGATGTTGTATTTCATGATGATGATAATGATTTTGGCCTTGACTTATTTGAGGGGTATTTCTTTACCATATTTGGAGAATAAATTGGTAATTGATAAGATGTGATTGAACTGCTTATATATAGCTGTAGTGTAAGCTCTCAAAACACACACTCCCCATATGGAACAAGGATAAGATTATTTACCTTTACATAATAACTATAGGGTTTGATGGATGAATTTTGATTTTACATTATAGGAATGACATTTCTCAATAAATAATTTTCAATACTATGTCATAGTAGGCTAGAAGTAACCAAGCATTCAGATTTGGTTTGAAATGTGATATCATGACAATTAGGAGCTTCAGTCTTTGGTTTCTATTTCAATAATCACAGTAGAAATATGTTCTCTATCAATAAATTTGTTAAGGACGCCATCAAAGCCTCATTAATATACGACTTTACTATGATCTGGGCCCTCATAAAGAGTTAATTTGACTACTCATCACCAGATTTTCTATTTCCCAGCTATATATATTGGGCGGAATCCATCATGAAGGTATCCAAGTATTCGAATCATCCACCATGTGTTTCATCCAAATGGTTCTGAGGTAGGACTAAATTCATTGATCTTCTATCATCTAACTTGAATAGACGGTGATACCATTCAATGATGAATAGTGATAATGATGGTTTTATCCTGGTCTGGATAATCCAGAGTTGTAGCTACATTCAATAGTGCATATTCTTGGGTGATTAATGATTGTGGGACATAAGTGAATGTTGTATTTGAGGGGAATTCCACCACTAATCCTATAACATAGTCAAAATGTGGGGTTAGATCATATTTTTTTAATGGAAAAATCCCCAATAATCTGTTAAATTACCTACTTTGAATAACTAATGACATTCATGTATTCCA
This sequence comes from Viscum album, assembly GCA_963277665.1. NCBI lineage: Eukaryota > Viridiplantae > Streptophyta > Magnoliopsida > Santalales > Viscaceae > Viscum > Viscum album. The sequence continues at coordinate 205,864,955 of OY728143.1, forward strand.
TCAGTATTTGGATTGAATTTAATAGGCACTAAATTAGGTACTAATTTTGTCCCTCAAAATTGGTACAACCTTTTGACCGCAAGAAAATGTATGATAAAACTACCATGGTTTGGTAAATTATCATAATCCCTAACCCAGTATTATTAATTTTATGTTCTTCCATTATCCTTACTATCTGGGTTCTTGATGCACCATAAAAATACATCTTCCATTTTCAGGGTCATCTTGAATAGAAAATATCTCTTCATCCGGTAGTTCAATTTTTAACAACATTGTTTTAGTATATGGGTTTTATACAAGGAAATATTCAAGGGTGGGAATTTTAATTTTTTCTGAGAAACAAACTATGTATCGAAATATTATAGGATAACCTCCCAAATTTCTATAAATACTAATAACATAGGATGGATGGGAATATATTTGACCATGTTATTGTGAGAGACCAATTGGACATCATGGTGTTGTAGATAATGTATCCTTTTTTCTTAACCATAATGATTAATTATAGGTGTCTTTTCACAAAATCTAAATAATGAGTCTCAATGTTGAGAAAGGTAAATTAAGAAAATAATGAATTCCCGTCATCATTAATTTGCGATATACTGTTTCCTAGTGATCACTCAAGGGTCATCACATAGGGAATGAGTAGATTTCCCTCGACAGGTGACATTAACAAAATTGGAATAAAGAGATATTAATTTAGTTTTTCAAATTCTTCATAATAGTCACTATTATATAGATATGTGTCCCCCTTCCTCATTATTTTGTGGAATGTACAAAACATTCCTTTAAGGTTGTCTATAAAGATCCAGACTTTAGCCAAGTGCCCTGGAATTGCAATATACTCTGAGAGGTTTTTATGAGGAGACATACTAAGGATATCTTTTTTTGGGTCCACATTGATGCCATGATGGCTATATCGATGATCAGAAACCTCCAAGAGTTTACCCTTAGAGCACATTTTAAGGGATTCATCTTTAGGATAACTTTTCGTAGCTCTTCAAAAATTATTTCTATGTTAGCTACGTTGTCAAAATTTTATCGAACATGATGAGTATATCATTGAAATAACATTCAAAAAAAATCCCCAAGAGGGGTTTGAATATGGGTACATGGAATGTTGGTATTTGGTGTTGGTAATATATAAACTAACGGGCATTACCTGATAGTAATATAATCCAGATAGAGCTCCAAAAGATGTGTCTTCTATAACGATCCAAACTTTTTTTAATTAAAATTCCCCTCGATCTAATTAAATGTATTATAAGGTTAAATGGTTATATAAAACAAATGAACATCCTTTTTTTATGTTTTTGGATTTTAAAATACCATTATAAAATTTTATCATTTCTAATATAGTTGTTGAACTATGACCACATGATTAGTTTAAATATAGGTATTTAAAAAATCCAATTTACTCGTGCAAAGGAAGTGATGGCCTCATGTAGTAGAATTTCTTAATATGAAGCCCATTTTTCAGAGCTCTGAAAGGATGTAGAATCACTGTGATTTTCTCTTGACCAATCCCAAGAGTATCTTCAACATGTTAAGCTTCAATAGAACCACCTATAGGATTAGTGGAAGTTAAAAGACATTACCACTCGAGCGATGTTATCTAATCCACCATAGGAGTCTTTTACAATCACACACCTTACCCTTATGAATTATGTTAGTTTTATAAGGGGTTATGTAACAAGTCCATAGAAAAATTATTATGTGAAATATTTTTTTCAATAAATAATATACATTCATTTCATTATTGTACCTTTGTAAATGGTTTTTAAAGCACAAATAATATTTTTAGTTAATGTTTAAATTCAATTATTAAATATATTTTAATGAATTAGTGGATTATTGAATTAAATAATATTTTAGTAAAATATTATTACTAAAATACTTTTTATTAGATATAAATTATCGTATAATATTTAAGAATACAATTGTAATTTTTATTAATGTTTGAATGCAGTTTTTGTCAAACCCCATGATTTTTTCGATAAATGTCGGTATATATTTTAAAAGTAAACAATCAAATATTTAAATAATTATTTATATAAAATGAATTTTTTTTATTGAGGTTGTCAATATTTATTAATATTTAATTTTTCATTATTATCTAAGACTGTCAAATTTTTGAGTAAAAATTTAAAATCATTTAAATATATAATGTGTTCTATGACATCATAATGACACAATAGTAATGTAATAAAATACAATAATAAGGATATTAAGACAATATATTTTTTACCTTTAAAATAATGTGATTTCATATTTGCTTTATTTATTTTACAAAGCCTTAGCAGACCCTCCAAGACTTGAAAAGCATTTTATCATTTTAAAATGATTTCCTTCAAAGTGTGACTAACCTCCACCTAATAAAGTCTAATTTATTAATAAGTTAGGACATTTGCCTTATAAAATATTTTTTTCCAGTTTCTTTTAGAAAAACAATGGTAAAAACCATGGTATTGTGTGTGGTATTTGTTAGTTTAATGTGTAGTGTCCAAAACATAAATAATAATGAATTCTTTCTCCTTTCGTATATAATCCCACTCAATATATCAATTCTATTCACTCAAACCATTTGCAGCTCAACCAACCCCTTCCCTCCTTTCACTATAATCCTCCCAAGGTTCCCCAAGCATCCAAGAAGCCTCTCTCAATCCACTCCCAAGACTTTGTTATCGCACTTCCAAGTAAGGGATTTCTTCCTTTCTCATTATTTTCCAAATGTCCTTATGTTTTTATACCCTATTATTTTCAATTTCAAATGCTGGGGTATGATTTCTCACCTCCCCCATACTACATTCCTTATGTTTTAATGATGTCGCACCCCTTTCTCTATCATTAATTCCTCCCTTGTACACCTTTTACCATGACGAAATTTTGTATGTGGTTTCTCTCTCTTAATTTAAATTCATTAAATTAATTTATATTATAAATATAAATTTCATTACAAATGTTTGGATATTAGGTTCAATGACCCCATTACATTCCATTTCATAAATAAATTATGAGATACCCCTTTCCCTCTCATCAACCCATTTTACGATTTCTATTTGATGCCATTATGCTGTCAATGTTTCACCAAAATTACCCATGCCAAAATCATTATTAAAGTGAACACCATAGTAATTACTATATCAAGGGTATTCTACTTTATGCACATGTACTTTTTTATTATGAAATTTTATTTATGTATTATGTGTATCTTATTCATGGAATAAATTATAATGTTTTATGAATCCATGTTGTATGATATATATGGAACACAAAGGCATGAAATTAAATGATTGAGAAAGGTGATCCCTTATAGCACTCCAATGCATTGGGTAAAGAATAGTATCAGGATACTCCATGTTCAATGAGGGTGTACTCATTCTAATTCAGGTTCAATGTTTTTTTAATCATTCTCCATGCACATTGAGCCTTCGCTCATGCTAATATCATGTTAAATATAGTTTCTACATCTCTATGATATGTGAATCCTAATATGTCATGCCTTTATGTTCATATTAATCTAATACTCCATTGATATCCCTATTTCCTAAAATTTATTGTATTCTTAATTTTATTTCATTTTTACTCCCTTATTGGGCATTATATCTCTCCCTTTTCACATGTATGCACTAATGTTATCCTATGAAATGCTATGTATGGGGAAATTTTGTGGTCATGTAAAGGAATTTTTCCAAAATGATATTATATTTTTGTCTTATGTTTTCATATAATGTCATTAATTTTCCAAGACAATAGGCATATCAATCCCCATAGTGGTATTTAGTGAAATTTTATGTAACAAATCATGTTTAAGTGTATTGTAATGATCAGGGTTTTAATAGTAGGTATCAGAGGATAGGTTTAGTTTTTTGTCAGATTAGGATTAGAAAATCCAAGTGAAAGCCTTAGGAATAAGACTGAGTATAATAAAAACATACCTAACTTTTGGTGATTAACGATTAAGTGGTTCATCATGAAAATACATCCATGTATGGGTACGAACAAGTATAGGAGGCTCTGGAAAAGATGTTTCTTGGGGTAATCCTTGAAAACAACTCTTGGTTCTAGACTCGACTGGGAACTGGGGCAAGACAACAGGACTTGTTCCACTATTAGTTACGACAATCCCGGGGGATATGGTTTGGAAAATTATTAAGTTTAGTATGAAAAAATATCAAGAGAATAAACAAATACCCCTATGAATATATTTAGGGATATGAATCATGGATAACATAGATTAATGTATATAAATTTATAAGTCAAGGAAATAAATTTAATTTCTAAGTTATCCCTTTTTTCATTGGATTACCCTTTAACTATTACCTCTAACTACCCTTTTATTTCTTCCAATGGCCAGTAATAAGAGGACTCGAGCTAACAACCGATGAGAAGATCAATGTGATGACTATTCTAATGAGTTTTCCAATCTAATGGGAGAGGGAATCACAAAAATTATCATGATACTCTCTCGGTTAACTCAATTTTTGAACAGAAACATGGGCCAAGAGTAATTTCCAACCCCCCTAAGAAATAAAAATCCGCAATCGAGAGCTTTATGAGCCAAAGGACTCTAGATTTTAATGGATCTTATGATCCCTTAATCTTCGAACAATGGATCAATTCTATTGAGAATATCATCTCCATATTTCAATATTCTGAACAAGATAAGGTTATTCTTATGGAATATCATATTGAGTGTGGAACTGATCAAAGGTGAATGTTGATAAAAAAATACGAAGATTGAGGAAGATATTGAGGCATTGGAATAGAAGGATTTCTAGAAAATTATTTTTTATAAATATCTTTCTCACACCCTCCAACTTAAGATTGAAAGGGGAATCCATTCCTTCAAGATAAAGACAGAGAATCCATCATAGAATACAAGTAAAACATCAAAAAAAAGTTTTTGATATGCCTTTATCTTTGTTGTTAGCAACAAATACAAGGTTGACCACTTCTTGGGTGAGCTAAAACCTAGCCTAAAGAAATCCCTGGTGGTCCATGACTTTAATAACTATGAGGTAATTATCCTATGTGCCGTCAAAGTTGAAATGAAGATCGGATAATCTCAGGGGTATCATGGGGATATCAAGGAGTAGATGGAGTTTAATTTTGGCAGTCAGATAAATAAATAAAATAGTGCTAAAAAAATCCCAGCATGCTACTATGCAGTGGTGTAGAGGGAATCAACTAAAAAATTTCTAAAAGCGGACAAGGAAATGACTTAGGTGTAAAAGAGAAGGAAACATGGCCATTAACTTCAGACAAAAAAACCATGTTTCTATGACAGAGGAGAGGAACGTTTCATTTGTCCCTCAATGCATGGTCGATTGTTCAACTATAAATAACCAGGGTACATTGTAAAGTAGTCCCCTAAGACAAGGGTTTTTAGAGGCACCCCACAACCTCCCTGGTAGCAAGGGAGATCTTTTTCAATCACTACCCCCAATGAGAGTCCAAACAATGAAGTGGTTATAGGTATGCTAGTTATTTATTTAGGAATTGGAAACATACTTTTTTATTCTGGATCAACAGATTCTTTTTTCGCCCATATTTTTAGGAGAACAATCCAAAAACCACCACAAATCATGGCTGCAGAGATGTCAGTAAGAACATAAAATGGGGAATTCATTACCTCCCATGAATATAACCCCTCCCCGATCATATTTTGGGGATTGGACTTCTCTGTAAACCTAGTCATACTCCCTCTGGTAAAATTTGATGCAATTCTTGGAATGGATTGTCTTTCTCAATTAAATCAAACACAAATTTATGTGAGAGGGAAATCAATCTCCTTATGGGGAATCGAACCATCATTATGTACAAGTGGAAGGAGGAGTATGAATCTTCTTTAGCACCATCATCTCAATTGGGGATTTTATTACAATATGAGAATGTGTATCATACTCAGAGTCTTGAGTCTAAGGAAAAACCATCCTTATGACATTCATATTGTGAGAGAATTTGTTGAAGTGTTTTATGTGGAATTTCATAGTCTTCCACCTAGAAGAGATATTTAATTATTGATTGATATTATACCTGGGGAATTTCCAAAATATGAGACTCCATATAGAATGGATGTTTTGGGGCTTTATGAGCTAAAGAAACAACTACAAGAGAATATAGATAAAGGGTTCATATTCCCAAGGGATTCACAATGGGGTGCACTAGTCCTCTTCCTCAAGAAGAAGGATGGGTAAATGTGCTTTTTCATAGATTATCATGATATCAAAAAAATCATGATAGGGAACAAGTATCCTATACTACAAATTGATGACTTGTTTGGTTAGCTATGTATAGCACAATACATCCCCAAGGTGGATTTGAATTCATGATATTACCCAGTAAGGGTGAAAAGGAGGATATCCTCAAGACATCATTTTGTATAAAGTACAGGCACTATGATTTCATAGTAATTCCTTTCAAACTCACTAATTCTATAGCAGTCTTCATGGACTTGATAAATAGTGTATTTAGAGAATACCTTGAAATTTTTTTGGTTGTATTTATAAAGGATATTCTAATATACTACAATGACAAGGAGCAGCATGAAAAGCATCAAACCACTAGATTGGAGACATTGTGAAATGATAATATTTTATAAAAGTATATCAAGTGTGAGTTTTGGTTGAAGGATGTCGCATTACTAGGTAACATAATCACAACCAATGAGATATCTATGGATCCTTCCAAGATGGATGAAATTTTGGGATGGTGGAGGAATCATTGGTGACAGATATCTGTAGCATCATACAATTAGCTGGATTTTATCGCTGATTTGTGAGAAATTTCTCACGATTGTACAACCCTCTTACCAAGATGACCCAAAAGTTAGTCAATTTTTCTTGGAGTGATGAATTCAAAGATAGTTTCAAGGAGTTGAAAAGGAATCTCATAACTACACTAAAGCTCACAGAACCCACATGTGGAGTACTTTTTCTTGTATTTAGTGATGCTTCAAAGAAGATCATGGGATATATATTGATGAAAATTGTCCTTGTTATTGCCTATTCTTCATGGAAATTTTAATTTCATGATAAAAAATATCCAACACATGATGTGGAGTGGGATACAACAATATTATCTTTAAAAAGTTGGAGACATTATCTTTATGGTGAGAAGTGTTAAATATATAGGGATCACAAATGCCTCAAGTATATATTCATGATGAAGGAGTTGAACATGCACCAATGAAGATGGTTAGAGATGATCAATGCCAATGATTTCTCAATCCATTACCAACATGGGAAAGAAAACAAGGTGGTAGATTCTCTGAGTATAAAGGACCCAATAATTCTATCATTGATGAGAATTTCAGAGGATATTATCTATTTTATTTCACGAATATGGACATGGGAATAATAAATTTGGGTCCATCATCAATGTTTTCACAAATGTTTTCTCAATCAGCTCTTTTGGAAAGGTTATTAGTTTCTCAAAATGATGATTTGGGAATTTAGATGAATGTGGAAACTATCAGAAAAGGTAAATCCTTAGAGTTCAATGTTAATGTAGAAGGAATTTTATGATTTGGGTCAAGACTTTGTGTTCTATCAAGTCTATATTTAATTAAAGAACTATTGGATGATGCACAAAGTTTGAATTTCTCCATTCACCTAGGAAACACAAAGATCTATCAAGATCACTGAGAGAATTATTGGTGGGATAACATGAAGATGGAGATCACTGAGTATACATCAATGTTCCTGGTATGTGAGTAGGAGAGGTCTGAGAGGTAGAAGTCTAAGTGGATGATGAAACCATTACCCATTATGATATGGAAATGGGAGAACATAACCATGGACATTGTCACCAGAATTTTGAAGATATACATAGAAAAAAATGTTCTCTGGGTTGTTGTGATCATCTTACAAATATTTCACTCTTCATTGCAATTTGGGAGGGCTTCTCATTTGATCAAATAGCACATATATACATCAAAAAAGTGGTAAGACTACATGGAGTACTACTATCTATTATATCCAATTGAGATCCAAGATTCACCAGTAAGTTCTAGAAGAGTCTCAAACACATTCTGAATACTGAGATGAACTTTAGTATGGATTATCATCCTCAAACTAATGGCCAATCTTGGAAGACTATCCAAACACATGAAAAAATGTTGAGAGAATTATCAGTATACATCAATGGAGTATGGGATCACCATCTTCCTCTAGTTTTGTTCTCTTACAATAACAGTTTCCACTCATGAATCCAAATGGCTCATTTTTAAGCCCTTTATGAAAAAAAGGTGAATAACACCATCTTTTTGGGATGATTTTGGGGATTGAAAACTCCTAGGTCAAGAAATGGTCAAAGAAATGGTTGAGAAGGATACAAACATCCAACAGCACATTAATGTTACTCATAGTCGAAAAAAGAGTTTTGCTAATAATAGTCGACGAGACCTAGAGTTCTATGTTGGAGACATGGAATTCATCTATATATCATTATGGAAGAGAGTAATGAGATTTGTGAAAAAGGGAAAGCTTTGTCCAAGGAACATTGGCCCTTTTGAGATCCTTGGTCACATTGGTGTAGTGGCATATTGACTAGCACTCCCACCAATCCTATTCAAGTACATTATGTATTCTATGTATCACTATTTTGGAATTACATACTTAACCCGTCGAATGTACTCAATCTGGTGGTGGTACCATTGGAGAATGAACACTCCTATGAAGATAATTCGATGAAGATCATATATCATAGGGAAACAGTTCAATGAAATAAGGCAATGCCCATCGTCATGGTGTTGTGGAGAAACCATAAGTTTGATGGGGAAACATGGGAATTAAAAGAAGTGATGAAGCAGAGTTACCCTCACTAGATTTAGTATTGGAAAATAAAATTTTGAGGAAAAAATTTCTTGAGGGGGGAATATTGTAATGACCCAATATTTTATTAATGAAAATTTAAATTTATCTAATTAATTGTCTTATTATGTAAAATGGATATATAAAACATTTTCATTTCCATGGTTTTAGGAATTTTTATTTTGAAATATAGTTAAGAAATGTTACTGTTGCAAATATATCCATTGAACAGTTATCACATGATTAGTATAAATATAGGGATTTATAAAATCCCATTTATTCTAACAAAGGAATTGATGGAATCATCCAATAGAATTTCTCCACACGAAGCCAATTTTTACACTCTTGGAAAGGAGGTAGAGTCACTAGGATTTACTCGTGACCAAGCCCAATCTGATCTTCAACACGTTCTACTTGAATAAAACTGCCTACAAGAGTAGTGGAAGTTAATAGGGATTACCACCCGAGCAGTGTTTACTAAACCACCCTAAGAGTCAGTCACCATCGAACACCTTATCCTTAGGTTTTATGTGGGTGTTATAAGGGGTTATGTAATAAGACCCAAGCACTATGATAATGTGGTTCATTTTTTTATAAATAATATACATTTATTTCAGTATTGTTTCTTTGTAAAAGGATTCTTAAGCACAAATGGTATTTTTATTTAAAATTTATGTTCAATTAAGAATTCTGTTTTGAGGAATTCATTTATTTTTCCATAAAATATTATTTTAATAAAATATTATTACTAAATTAATGTATATTACATATAAATGATCATATAATATTTATTAATTTTATATTTGTTTTTTATTATGGTTTGAAAGCTATTTTTGTCAAAACCCATGAATTTTTTGATTATTGTCGGTCTTTATTTTAAAATTATAAATTCATATTCTATATAATTATTCAGATAAAATGAATATTATATTTGGATCTAGTATTTTGAAATTATCTAATTGTTAATGTTTCATAATGTTCAGAGACAATCAAATTTTTTGGTAAAAATTAAATAATGTTTAAATATATATTGTGTTTTATGACATCATAATGACCCAACTGTGATGTAATAAAATAATATAAAATAGATATAACACCAACATATTTTTTCCTTTAAAATAATGTGATTTCTAATTTTTTTTTATCTTACAAATACATAGTGTACCATCCAAGACTTATAAAACATTATAACATTTTAAAATGAATTCCTTGAGAGTGTGACTCGCCTCCACATAAGAAATCCTAATATTTTTATAAGTTATGCCCTTTGATATATGAAATAATTTTTTCCACTACAACTTTCAAAAAACATGGGAAGAACCATTAGATGATTTTTTGATTTTATTTGTTTAATGTGTAGTGTCCAAACATAAATAATAAATAATTCCTTCTTTGATCCTATATAAACCCACTAATTCTATCATTCCTATTCACTTAAACAATTTGGACCAATACCAACCTCTTAACTCCTGTCTCTAAAATCCTCCCAAGGCTCCCCAATCTCCCAATATTCCTCTACCAAGCCACTCCCAATACATTGGGAACACACTTCCATATAAGGGATTTATTCCTTTCCAATTGTTTCCCAAGTTTTAATGGTGTTATACCCTTTTATAATAAATTATAATTTATGGGGTATCATTTATGACCTCCCCCAAACATCCCTCATTATGTTTGAATGATGTGACACCCATTTCTCCCTCATTAATTCCTCCCATGTACTCCTGTTACCATGCCAAAATCCTGTAAGGGATTTCTCTCTCTTTATTTATATTCAAGACGTTTTTTTGTAGTACGCATATAAACATCATTAAATATTTTTGGTTTTTATGTTCCATGACTCCTTTAATTTTAATTTCATTTATAAATGATTAGATACCCCTTTCTCTCTCGTAAACCCATTTTATGATTTCGATTTGTGGTTGTTATCCTACTGAAGTTTCATTGAAATTTCCCATTCCAAAATCTTGATGTAAGTGAATACCATAAGCATTTTATATCAAGGGTATTCAAAATTATACAATGTAATTATTTATTGAGGAAATACATTTACTTATTTCACATCTATTATTCATGGAAGAAATTATGATTTTTAATGAATCCAGGTTATATGATCTATGTAGCACACATATGCATGAAAGGAAATGATTAAGAAGGGCGAGCCCTGATAGAGCTCCAATGCATTGAATAAAGAATAGTATCATGATACGCTATGTTCAATGAGGGTTTAAACATGATAATTTAATATAAATGAGGTTTTACATGTGATCCATCTGCAATGAGCCTTGTCTTATGCTAATATCGCGTTAAATGTTGTTTCTAAATCTCCATGTTATGATAATCATGCAATATAATGCCTTTATGTTGAAGATTTTTTTATGCTCTATTGAAATTCATATTGGATATCATGTAATTTATTCTTCAATTTATGACTTTTTTACTCCCTTAATGTGCTTTATATATCACCTTTTCACAGGTATATCCTCATGTTATCCCATGAAATTCTAAGTATGATGGAATGTTGTGGTCATGTAAAGGAATTTTTCAATAAAGACATTGTATTTATATATATTGTGTTTTCATTTAATGTCCCTAATTTTCCAAGACACAAGACCTCTCGATCCTCATAGTTTCCTGAAGTGATATTTTATATAATAAATCATGTTTATGTGTATAATAAAGAGCATGGTTGTGATAGCTTCTTAATCTTCTGAGGCCATCAAAATTTGGATGTACCCCGAATAGAAATTCATGAAGGAGATTTCTTGATAACGGGATATTATAATAATACAATGTTTTTATGATTGTATTAGGGAGTTTATCTTCCAAAAAAATCAGATGTGATCTTTAGTGTTGATGAAAACTATAATTTTCCCATTTTTCTTCTTCACCGGGACAATGTTGTCTTGCCATTTTATATATTTTTACATCTCGGGTATAGTACTCCTTGATGATTTTTCCACTTTATCCTCAATTTTAGATAAATATGTCATGTGTGTCCTTTTAGTTCTCTACTTGTATCTTGGATGTTGCCTCTTTAAGTTCATGGCATAGTATCTCAATGTAATTCTAGGAGAACATGTCTCAGTGTATCTTTAGGAAGAAATCATACACATCTTTTTCATCAGATGTCTTGGATTAAACATTCAATTTAGGTCATGTATCTTCTTATGTAACCATATTCACCTCCTTTATCTCATCAATAGTGGTGGATAAACCTTCCTCAAATGTTAGAGGGAGAATCCCGAAGGGCTTACTCTTCTACCTCTTCCTCATCATTTACCTCTTTCACCTCTCTATGAGAAGTGGGTGATGAAGAATATTAATTAGAGTTAAGGTAAGGATTGACATTTGGAAAACCATAGGATCATGCAACAATTATAGGTTCACTTTTTGGAATGAGGAATTTTTGGAGCTCTGAATGGGGGAAGAGACAGAAAATGATAATATTCATTTTTGCCCATCGGATTAAAAACTCATGTCATCCCAACCGATAGAAAATTATATTTTGTTCTTATGGGATGGTATGAATAAACTTTCATCCTAGAATGTATCATTTTTTGAAGTGATTATAATATATATTTTATTCTCTGTCATTGTTTTCACAACTGACATCATTAATGTTGTGGAATGTGATGTTTAATTTGGCCCCATCCATTTTAGTTGATCGAAGGGTAGCACATATGTTGAATTGAGCTGATTGAAAGGATTAGCCAGAATCATATCCATACCATTTGGGGAATTGATCTGAAAGAAAATATCTTCCAAGTATTGATTCTATTATTTATAGTAGAATCCTATGTCAATGTATTATAACTCACTCGATTTGAATGGGGCCTTTTCACTATAATTTTTTTTTCATTTTTCTCCTTAATATAAATTTTGAGGCATTGGTGGTATGATAAGTGGATAACCACGTTTTGATGTAGCCAATATCATACCATAAGAACAATGAATGTCATATCCTCCCTAACGTCCATGAATTCTAGGTGAGACATGAGATCCATTAACTGAGTCCTAAGATTTATTTCACCAAGAGGTTGTTTCAAATTGTTTTCATATCCATGAAACATTAATGTGGAAGGAGACAAGATAGGATCCTTAAAAACCTATTTGGTAATTTTTGGAATATGAAATAGGTTGAATCCTTATTCATTGAAAATGACATCCCATTAGATATCAATTATATTTATTCCTAAAGATATATACATGGGTCCAACGTGTCCTTGTATGATGGTGTTCTCATCCAGATCAATGAAAATGATGATTGTATGGAATTCTGTTGGATCATTATTTTCATGATACTATTTAGTAGAATAATACTCATCTTAAAATTAGTAAGTTCTTGGAATGGCCTTTGTGAGTTCTTATCGGAGGAATTTTGATAGACGTAGGGATTCCAGGATTGAAAACATTCCCAAAATAAGGGCTAGTTTCTTGAAAACAACACATTTTTTCTTGGTATCTACACTTCCATGAGTGGGGATTCTGTTTTGTAGATACAGTAGGAACTAATATACCTGATGTGGATGGATTGTCACTTGGAATTGGAGTTGAAGGTGATTCTGATCTTGGTGGATAAGGTCGACTAGATCAACCTACATAACGAGTTTTATTAGGCGAAAACATAGATTCCTGTCGATATTCTAGAATGATCATGTCCGGGAAGATCTAATTAGGTGTTTGGGAACATCATTTCTCCTACTATGCACACAGTAGAGCTCTCCCATGATTTTTAATAGCCTACATAGTTTGGCCATGGACATGGTAAGAGTAGTGACTCCTGGAACAACTGTTTCCTCCCCTATTTCCTCGACTATAATGACCTCTTCCCCCAGTTCCCTAATAAAATTTATGGTATTTGTGTACATAATCATGCTCTTAATCTGAGAAGTGATCCATTAAGTGATTAACCATAATATAAAAAAGATTAACACTTCATCTAATGAAGATACATCTTTGGATTTTGACACCATTTATACCATTTGGTGGGGTGGTTCCCGTGATTTGGAGACCATTCACCTAGACTCCACATACATTAAGGGTAAATTTTGAATTTAAAAAGAATCATATTCCTATATATTCCTCATAAACTACTTATCATGTCCCACTTTTGAAGAATGGATTTAGAGGAAGGAGATTTTGGTGGAGTTGGATGTGTTGTAGCGAATACAGCCGAAGGCACAATTGGTAGATGAACTTCTGCTCGAAGAGTAACATGATTTTGGTTAATTTAATTACTAACCATATATTCACCAAAAATTGGTGTACCCTTTATATTAACATAAATAAATTCATTATCCTCCTCAACATCAGTGTCATAAAATCACACCCCTTGAGTATGAGAATTTACCAGCTTCAATTTCCTAATTTCTGCAATATTTTGTGGTATGTATTTGAAAACCAAACACTTCTGAATGTTGTGACCCCATACTTCAATGAATGGGAAATAATATAAGAGATATTAATCACCATATTTTATGTTATTCCTAGAATTTTTAAACTACTTAACATTTTTTTCCAATTCATATATGACGTAGTTGGGGAATTGGTTATTTTGAAGAGAATATTCACTGTTTTCATATCCTCAAATTGGTTTCACCTTTTCTCTATATTGTAATGCTGATAGGACAAGAATTATTTCTTACTCTTAGGAGGTGAGGTCAAATAATGTAGTGTAGGTAATAGAGTGGGACAAAGTACATGGGCCTTTTTAAGTGTTACAATGGTGTCCTCTACCTACCCCAATAATTTCCTTTAGCTGATATAATTACATGGGACATAGATTTGGTCAATGAAATAGTGTCTTCCACTATTTGACTAATCATAACAAGGTCTAAAAACCACCCATTTATATTTCATAGGAATAATTGGTGTGCACCACTCATCAAGATGATTATCTATACTAAAGGAACAAATGACATCTTGAGGGGGTGGTAGGTTCAATGAATATGTCAATCCTTTCTACTGAGTAATACAATATGAGACCCTTTTGTTTCCCCGATTTCATTATATTTAACGTTAATGGAATATCATATTCTTTAATTTCAAGATTAAATGAATTTGAATCATATTATTGAGGTTCTCACATCCTGTAATTGATGGAGCATTCAAACTATTAAACAATACAAAGGAAGTTCTATGTAGTGATTACACAAACCAACTTATTTTTCCTGCCTTTTGTTTTATTAGGGTCCCCATCATGGGATCACATTGACAGATAAAATGAATCACATGCTACTTTAGGTCTCCCGATCAATTAAAAAAGGGAAATGTATGATTCCCAATGTTTGGTGTGGGAGGATTCAAATCCACCCATTCTTAGAAAATATTATTTTCATGTTGTATATATGGTCATATTTCCTTGATGGATTCCAATTGATCTATGATTAACTGAAACATATTTATGACCCCTTGAAGAATTTTGGGTTGAGATGATAACTAAACATGTGCAGTAGATGGTAAGGCCATTGGTAGCAGAATTAATTTTATTTTGCATGCGCAGCCTAACGGGACCGGTGAGTAAGGATTCACATGGATCCATTCAATTTACGCACCCAATGGAAGGAAATACTGATATGTTATCATGGAATATAAATACACTAGTGGTTGGAATCCCACATTATACTAATTTTTCATATATAATTTATTTTCTATGAAAATTACTATGTGTTAACTTGGAATTCGAAATGAGGATCTTCTTGTAGAACATATATAGTAGAAAGGATTCCTTAGAGTAATATTTAATTTATTCATCTCAATTCATTATTCTCCACCACTTTTTAGAAAACCATTCCTCATGTAAAAGGGGTGTAAACTCTCCCATAGGTAGGAGGGGAAATATCTGACCCATTACCATATCCCTCTTTGATGCCTATAAAGGAGGTTATGATGGATTATTTGAGGGAATTCCCAGATTTGGGGAAGGATTTTGGTTCTAGGTACACATACCACCCTGTGATGTTTTGGGGTGGAAAATAATAAAAACAAGAACATCCCCTTCTTCTTTCTCCTATAAATTGGCCTCATGTTATATTGAATCGTCAAAAAAGGCATTGTTGACATCCACTTATGTGTAATTAATTATATTCATTCCATTAGTGTCATTGTATGGATACCTCTTTTAATTCCCTCCATGAATCCATCCCATTCCTTTTCTAATTCTCTTGGAGATTTTTGGCAGACAGTAATCTGATGGGAATCATCAGATAGTTTAGTATTGTGCATCTCAAATAATGATACTGGATCTTGTAATACTATAAACTAGGAAGATAATTTCTATGGCATTCTCCCTAATAAAGAAATGAAAAAAATTTGGTGAGGATTTTTCTGAAGTGAAAATTCTTCCAGCCTTGGGGGCTCGGTCTCTTACCGTACCAATTGTATAACTCTTTGGGCCTAGTTTTTTGGCATGTAATGTTGGGATAAAAAATACCTCAGCCCTATGGGATGGGTTTCTCATTAATTATCAGTTATGTTACTATCACAAAATACATTCTTTGTTTGCGGGGAATTGTTTAAAATGGTCAAGGTGCATAATCTGGTACCAACCCAAATCAACCACTTCTGAATATAATTGTTTAATTTTAGACCTATGTGCTATCTGATAGTGGGATTCCTCTAATAGGAATGATTTCTTAATATTTTTATATTATTGATTCAAAATCCTCTAAATATTCTTATCTCTTCTTTCCTGAAGTCATGGAGAGTCCGTTATGGGCTATTATTGTTGAGAAAATCTTTGGTTTATGAATATGTTTTGATCCTTGAATCTACCCTGAATCAATGAAATTAAAAAACATCATTATCTATGGGAAATTATGTTTACGGATAATGATGAAATGTAATTCTCAATATTACCCCATCCATTAATATGAACAATATAAGGATAATCTGTGATCTGACATCACAAAAGTATTAGTACAATGAAACCTTCATTTTTAAGTAATCATTGGTGTCTCTTAAGAGTTCTTGTAGATTGATGATCTTATATGTTAATTTTTAAATCCATTGCTTCTGCTATATTGATGTGACATTGATACACATCATAGGGTAATATGTTACTCTCTGTAAATGAAGATTTTTTTTGAGGTGGTTGTCATGCACACAACATCATATATTTCCTCTAAAATGTTTTATTGAACAGTGGATAGAGTCCATAAGATAATTTGTATGTCATATTTATCCATATTTGTTCACATATTTATCTTGTGATATTTTCCTTTTTCTAAAATTTATTCTATCTAAATCTGACCAAGGTGGATGCTTTCTTTCCTTCTTATCAAAGTCAGTGATATTGGTATGGACTTCCTCTGTTATGTTGGAAGGACAGATATTTGATTGAGGTTCAAAGACTAACTACCTCCTTAATTTTTCTTCTATTGGTTAAATAACACTAATTTCCCTATGTTAAGGAATTATAAATCATTGAACTTGTTTTCCCATGTTTCTCACAGTATGAGGGATCACTCATTGCTACATCACCAAGGGGAGGACCCTTATGACGATGTGAAACACTACATTAGAAATAACATTTGTAGTGAACATCGTCATGGGGATGACTACCATTTTGGATTATAGATAGGGTAATACCATATTTTTGCTATATCTACTTGTCATGTGAAGGGATTATGTGACTCTTATAAAGATATAGGATATCAATATCTATTAGATTAAGGTCGTAAACAAAGACTTCATGGCGAAGTGTCTTAGGAGGAGCGTCATAATTAATGTAACTATCCCTGTAATTTGGTCATGGGATGTTGTGATCTTGAGAATTCAAAAATAATAATATGATGGATTCATGAAATCTTGAATTAAGTAGAGCAGTATTTTAGATCAACTCTTCATTAACTTGTATACTTAGGTGAGAATGAATAAAAAATTCCATCATTTAAGCGACTGGGGACACATTCTAGGGGAATAGGTTTTTAGGAACATAATTTGTTCTAACTAGTTCCCGTATTACTTACAGAATTTTCGGATAGGTTTCTAGAATTTTGACAATGCATTGTGCCTACCTCGTAGTGGACATTGATATTTGTTGTTCACCTCTATTCTGAACATGTGTATGTTCGAGATCCTATAGTCCAAATATAATAGGGGAGTTTTCCCATGACCCTCAATGATGGGAGAGGAGTTTTTTGTCTATTATAGTGTGCAATGCTATTGAGGCACCCCATTTGTTGGGATGAACATGTGTATTCATCCATCGAGCACAAATATTTCCATTGTTATGAGGTCTTGGAATGTCTGT
Organism: Viscum album; assembly: GCA_963277665.1. Classification (NCBI taxonomy): domain Eukaryota; kingdom Viridiplantae; phylum Streptophyta; class Magnoliopsida; order Santalales; family Viscaceae; genus Viscum; species Viscum album. The sequence continues at coordinate 205,883,027 of OY728143.1, forward strand.
AGTATATGGGAATGGATTTTTGTCTACCCTTTCACCATTAATAGTATATTCGTGGTGACATCATCCACTGGAATGGGAATATAAACCCATTTCATATCTAAGGAAGGAGTATGTTCATGTTATTATCCTATTCTTACGATTAGTGGATACTGAAGGAAATCATAAGTGGAGAAGGTAGTTGGATATATCCCAGATTTGTCATCTATAATTTCTAACTGAATTATCAGAGTGATTCCAGATGAAACAGTTGGTAGGAGTGGATAATGTGGGTAGGTGTGTGAGCCTTCTCAAGGGATACCACTGAAAATGGTTTCATTATTTTTGAGTTATTCCAGATCAGTTTTCTAGAGGGATTGATTTGTGCGGGCATGTTTATGTTCGTACTCGCAGTTTACCATCATATTTGAACGATGGAATTCATTGGATGATTCTTGGTGATTCATCTTAGTAGATGAATTAATATATGTGGGTGTATATTCCCAATCATTGTTGGACACCAAATTTGATTGGTGGGATTATATGGATTGTTAATAGGTGTATCATTGAATAATTTTTCCCATTTCTAGCCCTGATGGGCCATTAGGCCTGTCGGGGTGTGGATGACCTAAGTTAGATGGACAAGGATGGAACCTACATCATGTTGAGGGAATAATAATTTTCATCATTTGTGGTGGAGAATGTTTTTAAAGTCCAATTATATGGAACCTTGAGTCTTATTAATGAGATCGCATTTGTTCTCTTGATCCACCAATATGAGATAAGAGAGAGACTAGTTATTGAATTTTGGGAAAAAACTATCAAAATGGTTGAACATGGTGGTTGGTTCCATATGATTCTGGGCCAACGATAATCTTTGATTAGATTATAATTGGTTATGGGCTAGCTAAAGGTCTTTCCATGCAGCCTCCAGGGTCGGTATTGTACCATTCTGATGATACTCCCAATCTAGTACATTTAAGGTCTAGCATTAATGAAACTGGTTTTCTGATGATATATTATTCTTGGATGAAGACCTAGGGTTAATGGTAGTCAGGTAATTAACCATTGAGAATTATAAGTAATCCATTTGGATTGAAGGGAGATCTAAGATAATGTTACAAGATGTATGAGAAACATGAAACTGAACTCCCCTTCAAAGAAGCTTCTCATTTTAATAAACACATGCGTGAAGAATTATCTAGTTTGTCCCTCTTTCATTTTGATAGACAAAGGGGCCTAATAGGTGGGTGAAATTATTATCCTGGTTATGTATTCAAGTCAAGTTAAGCATTTTTTGTTTTCAAGGGAAACACATTTCCCAATGATCAATTATAGGGGGTAGAGTTTTTTGTAATCCCACACATCATGTTCACTATTTATAAATGGATTCGGATGTTTTTTATTAATGGAATCGGAAAAACATAATGGTTCTATATCTATGAGGGACATGCTTTCATAATGTAGTCACTCATTGGGTAGTTTGTCCAAGGATATTTACAAATTGACATTAGATGAGAGGATGGGAGGTCGATCTCATCACAACATTTTTTGGGGAATTATTGACTACTTTGAGACTCTTTTATAGATTTAAGATATTTTTATGAATCATTAATTAATTCCTTTGTATTATGTAAGTTACATTACTATTAACAGTCAATTATTATCATGTATTGAATTTAGATTAATCTATATATCTGAGGTTCTTTATCAATAGAGATATCTATATATCTAAGGTTATAAATTGATGGTATATTATTATATACCAATTTTATATTATTTAATAATTATTTTGATGATAATGGTTTTATAGCAACATAGTGGGGAACTCTAGAGTTTATCATTATCTAGAGACATGCGAGTTGATTTAATGTTTGGTTCAAACCCATGAATTGGATACCTATGTTTCCTTGTGAAATGAATCAGAATCCACATAGTTTATTGCCACATAATGTGGACCACCATACCTTTTAAGGTCTTGTAGTATGGAAAAATCCATGTATTTTAATTTCATACAGCTAAGATACCATGGTCAAAATATCCTAGTCATATTTTTGTGTCTTACGTATGTCGATGTATCCCAGGGTACCTAGATGGGATATAAATTTCTATGTTGAATTAGACTCTATTGGGAATGTGACATATAGTGTTTAGGGTTGATTTGGGATTTTATATTTTGACCTTATGGAGGATTCCGATGTATCCCATTTGGATGGTAATGAAAGACCATGAAGTTATATTGTGAGGACCCACACTTATAGAGTCCCTCCAAATGTGTCCCACATGGGAGTTTGGACTTTTGAGGGGATTAACATGGTGATTATTACAGAGTATGATGCTCTGGTGATTTGAAATTTGGTTGGGTCTTATTCATGAAAAGGATTCCTTATGAATGTGTCCATGAAGAATGTCTGAAATCATGGTAATTTGGAGGCTTGTTTAGGGAATGCACCTAAGGAGTTGGCCCGTGGTCTAATATGGGGATGTTGTTATGTATTATTCGTAAATAAGTATCCCAAATGATGAATTTTAGTGATAACTTTTGAGGATGATGCCCTGGTTTATCGGGGTTGTGAATGGTTCTTAATCCTATGATGGATTCCCCTTTATGGGTTTGATTAAGATTACTAATGAGGAGGAATCCAATATTTTGGAAGATTGGGTCTTACAACAAGTAGGAGGAAAATGGGTTTTATCGGGTCTTACAGTATGATTGAAACCCGTCGGTTTGTGGGTAATATGGATTTCATGAACATCATCAACCAAAAATCCAACATGATTCATGATTATTTTTAGAATTAATAGGAAGTAAATGATCCAGGAATTTACATGATCAATATTTCCTTGAGGTTGGATTGGTGGCTTTGAGGATCCAGGCCTATGGAGACCCTCTAATGGAAGAAGAGAAGAAGAGATGAAAGAAGAATCTCTACCAAAACATACATATAACCGAGTTGACATAGAGATTGTGTCTATACTTTAATCACAATGATTCATGATGATCCATGTTGGACTGTGGGACATTAGATAAAGAAGATCTGGAAATCCACATGATCCCCCTTCCGATGGTGGAAGAGGACGGTGCAATGAGAGAATAAAAAGGGACTTAGATGTGCCCATCCACCCCCTATTTCATATCCCATGTATTTAAGTCTAACTACCCATATAGGTGTAACCATAATGCTTGATATGATCAAGAGTGTATCCTAACATAATAAAGTCTAGGGGGTTATTACCCGAGGGATTCCAAAAATAGTTCTACGACTGCAGATGAGGATTAAATTTAATGTAAAAATGAAATACAAGTATGAATGTCTCCCTTTCAACCTAGAATTAAAGGCCTCTTGTCTTAGATATGACTACCGAATTACATGAATATAAACATTGTAGCCATGACTTGGAATCCCTAACACTATCCCTATGGTCGGGGTCCTCTTGACCGTAGGATTGAACATCCATGTGGATAGTGAGGACCCTAAGCATTTGGTTGGTTAAGTGTAGGAATCCTATAACGAAATGAATGTGTATCCAAATGTGACATGATCTGGTGTCCCAATTAGCACGTTTTTTCATGTTCAAAGGCATTGGTGGATGTTTCATTTTGTTTCCTATATGACACTGGAGGTAAGGGAAGATGAGTCCATCCACTAGTGGCTTATAAGAGGACATAAAGGGGGGTTGAAACAGGTCCTAGCCAAGAAGACATAAGTTCCTCATCCAAGTCCTAGGATTAATTAGTGTTTCTTTAAATATGGGGTTATAACTCTACATGAGACGATGATGCCTTTGTAAATGGACCACCTAATCAAAAACACATGGGAGATGCCTTTTACATAGTGACATGGGTCTCCTCAGGTGTCCTGATATGGGTTTCACGTAGGTCCCTTCTTAGGGAGAGGCCCTATTATGTCTGTATTAGGTTTTTAACCCTAATGTTACTCTGATCTAACTTATCATAATTATTTCATTCCTATCTTATATTATGGAGATCTAACAGACGCATTTTTGGAGACCTAGGCGAAGAGGTAACATAGCCTGAGCGTGGATAATTCTTCTGATTTTCTAGTTGTGTAAATGGGGATCCCAAGGGACCTATTTATAGGAAAATAGGGAACCCTATCCAAATGATCCATCCTTTTTAATTCTCGGGCACAGGTGCTCAGTGAATGTACCCCGCAGAAGGGTGTATTTTCATTTAGTGCCTTGCATGAGGATGCGCGGATCATTATTTGTGTGTGTGTGTGTCGGTCTGCTTGGGAATGTCCCTTTCATTCTAATTAGGGATATTTGATGTTTTCAAATTCTAAAGGTACTCTTCGAAAAATTTCCCACCACCTTGAAAATATATAGTTTAATCTGGAATATACACTATAAAAAATAAATTTGGTGAATAAAATTGAAATATACACAAGTGAAGTTAAATTGAGAACAATTCTCTTACATCGATTCCATACATTCCATGTATATAATTTAACAATGTTATAATAAACGTATATAATTTATTAAATATTTCTAAAAAACCTAAAAATTATGATTAATATATTGTTAAATAATTTTTTTCATTTACTATAGTGACATATTTAATTACATAATCATTTAAGTCCACATCGGGTACATTGAGAAAGTTCGGTCCTGTATTTAAAAATAGCTTAAGTGTATAAACCAATGGAAAATCGAGTCATTATTCCATAATATATATACTAATAATAATAGTAGTAAAATAATTTTCATTTTTATACATCAACTATAATTTTAAAATGAATCATCAATGATTTTTTGAAAAATTATCTACATTACAATCATGGAGACAATGTGTCGTGCGTACGCAAGAGTAATGCCTTCATTTTTCAATCATCACTATGGAAATAAGATAGTTAGTATTTTATATTTATATATAGATAATAATATCCGTAATATCACATTATTTCTTTATATATATATATAATCCACGTAATTCAGTGAAGAAGAATGAATTGCATAACTTTATGGAGGTGATAATCAACACATACACATGAACATCATTTTTTTAATTTTTTACTAAATTTGAATGTTATGAAATTAAATGTTATATTTTCCTATAAGAATGAAAAATAAGTCACTATTATCATATATATAATTATATATAAATATATATTAAATCCATAATTAAATCCATCTTTGAGATCCTTTAATGGAAAACAAATGACATCAGTCCACAAGTTTGTAGTTCAATGTACACTTGAATGATTGATTTCATACCCATTTAATAGAGGTTGGGGATGGATGAGTGTTATTAAATTAACATGATAATATACTTGTATATATTATAAAATAATTTCATTATTTAATAATGTTTGGAGAATATTTCTATGGGGTTGAAGACAAAATAAAATGAAAACTCTTAGTTTAGAACAATATCTCTTCTTTGGACAACCTCTATTTAATTAAACCTCAAGACCTCTATGGTTTTTAATCTACCAGAAATAAGAATTATATAATGTGGTTAGTGATTTTATTAAGGTATTTTTCTTGGTTTTGTATGATACAAATGAATTATGATTTTTTGAAGAAATGAGAAGATGTGGATCTCATTTATAAGATAGGGGAGGGGTGATTTTATAATTTCATCAGCTGTTAAATTAAGTTTAATTTAAACACTTATGATAATTTATTACATTGAATATATATTGAGTATTAGTCTAAATAATAAAATCCTAATAAAAAATTCAAATTTGGGGTTTAATTTATACCATTATATTTTTTTAACCCTTCAGTAACACTTTGGGAATATTTGTTGCTATCAATGTTTTTTAATCATAAAGGGTTAATATAGTCCATATAAATTGAAAATTTCCCATAAATTGACCATTTTTGATGTAATAGGAAATATCCCATTATATTTAATGAATATAATATTTTTTTGAATTTTAAGTCATTAAATAAAATCTTATTTTTATAAATTATGATTAATGTCAATTTTGGAACAATTAAATTATTTGACAATTAAAAAAATTAAAAAAAAATTAATTATAATAATATTAGAGAAGAAATATATAATATTTCATTTTTATCAAAAAATAATTTGGATTAAACAAATTCATTCCAAAAATATTATTTATAGTGTTTTCAAACTACATTCAAAACAACTATGTCAGTGTTGCATAATAATTTTTCGAAATTATTTTTCCCATAAAATTTTAAATAAACTACCATAGATAATAAAATAATTTAAAATTAAAATGAATATTTAAAATGTAACATTCCTTCTTTTTATCTATATGTTAAAAAAATTAACAATAAAATTCATTGAAAATGGAATTTTAGACTTATCATTAAATAAGTAATATAAAAGTAAAAATAATGGCTCAATAGAAACAAAATGCTATATATTCATTTTTGGTCGATTATCAATGACATATAATATTATAATAAAACTATGTCATGTTTTAGTGACATTTTAGTGGTCTTATCAATTTATTTTTCCTTAAATTACCTCATTTTCCCTTTATAGTGATAAAACAAATAAAAAGATTTCTTTTTCAATATATCTTAAAATAAAAATAAAAATATTAAAAGAATTTAGACCTCCAGTTTCTAAATATGGAATCTGTTTCAAATGATTCAAAATATAGAATATGAATAAATTAATATTTATATATATTTATAAAACACAGAGAAGAAGTTCTTTTTGGTAAATGTGATTTGAGCAGAAAAATATAGTTATACCTAAATCAGGTATAATGGTGACTAAAATTACCTTAATTAGATTATATCAAAATAAATAATACTTATGTTACATTGATATAAAATTATGTGAGTAATTGAAATTCTAATGAATATATCATGGAAATTTAATAAAAATACATTATTTTTTACATTTCACCAAAAAATATAATGTTTCAGAGAAATTTTGATAAGTCACCATAGGATAATGATTATACTAAGACTTAAAAATGATAATTATTTTATCAAACACAATTTCAAAAAGGTACATAAATAATTTATAATATTTTCATGATGAAGTTAATATGAACTGTAATATTTATTTCAATAAAAATTAGATATTATTTATAACTATTAACATAAGATAATGGTTGTAACAGTGGTATAATAATAAATCCTTGTTTTTTACTCTCTATGTTGTGTGTTATATAAGTTATCAAACATTATTCTATTTTTAAAATCTGAAGATATTACATTATAAATTTTCTTAATGAATGGATTCATTGAAATTTTAACTCGGTCACAGTATCTTGGTGATTGAATTTTGAAAATAACTTTAATATAATATGACATCATAAGAAGTTTTAATAAAATTATAACTTTAAAATAGTTATAGAAAAATATAAAGGACAATAGAAATAACACCTATGTAGGTTTTCATATGGAAAAACATTGGTGGGAAGTGAAAATTTTAACATTAAAGGGAAAAAACATTCGAGGATAGGTAGAGAGTGATATAGGACATGTTAAGGAGAATGTTAACGAACATAAAATATTAATCTTTCATTGGTGAACACATCATTAGGTAATTATAAATAATAATAATTATAATAGGATAACAATTTTTTAAATATCATTTTCCATCGTATAATATATTATTTTATCATCTTAACTATGATTATAATGACATATATTAAACTGACTAGTATAATTTCCTCTATTAATAAATTTCAACTACAATCTCACCTTTTTCTCCAAATAATGAGTATATATGATGTTTTGTATTCCATAAACACCAAAATAAATTTATAATGAATCAAATATTTCATTAGAGAACAACAATATATTATTACTATATTGTGTCATCATTCAAAAAATGGTTACTACACTGTATGATAATTAAAAAAATAAATAAACATGTATTTGTATAAATAGTTGACTAACATCAAAAATTCAACAGCAATACCCAATGTTCAAACTAAATCATTCAATAAATAAATATATTAAAGGTAATTTCAAAAATTTATTAAACATCCTTAATACCCAAAATCAAAAGGTTTGCTCATATATTCTTCCTAGATAAATGTATCCTTTATATCCAAATAAAATTTTTCTTTTATAATGTCATATATTGAAAAATGTATATGATATTGTCATATAGCATCCATGATTTGATAATATTTTTTATAAAATCTTGAATCACCATAAATCAATATTAGGATCATATATGATTTTAAAACATAATTCATCCATGACTCCATAAATAATTCATCTTGGTAAACATAAGCCTTCTATGTACCTCTAACAATGGAAATTGATATTAAAATTTTAGTCTGACCTTAAAAATCCATCATGTAAGACATGAAATGGGATTTTGAATACATTGAACATATAATCAATTTTAAAATTATAAACCCCAGATGGTATCCATAACTCTTAAGAAATCCTAACATAGAGACATCATAATCTCAAATTTTTTCTAAACCCTTATTTGATACCAACTATAGAAATACTAAAATATAACTCTTTTATCCATTGATTAAAACATAATCATTACTTTTATGGTTTTTATTCTAATAAATGGGTCCAAATATTTTCCATATGATCATTACAAGATGAAAAGGAAATATCAGATAACTTATATATCCAAGGGAAATTTAGTTTTATAGTTTTATAGAATTATGAAAAACTATTACATAGATAATAATCAGTACATCATTGCTGTATTTTTCAACTATAACCTAGTTTTTATATTCTAAATTAAATATTCATCATCTCCATCAAATTTTACCACCGATGCAACCATTATCGATACAAATCATTTAACATCATTCTTTCTAACCTTGTAAAAATGAAATATTTCAAGGGTGATATCAAATTCATTGTTAGGGTAAAAATAGTCATTAAAAATTTTATGTCATCAGAGTGAATGAGATGAGAATAGGGTTGTGATGAAAAATTCATGGTGCATTATCATAACTTAATGGAATTCAAACCTAGAATACTTGGATCACCAATAATGTATTGTTTAATTACTCTCTTACCATTTTAAGAGTCAAAGGAATCAATAATCATGAGCACTATAATATCCATCATGATCAAAAGGATCATTAAAAACTCATATATTTTCACCCTTAATAAGACAAAAATACTTCTTTTTAAACACAAACTCAGTACATTACCTTGTTAAATCATAATATTTGGAAAAAAATCCATAGAAATATTAGATATAACAAGTAGGTACCTAAGGAAATCTGTTTCATTCGACTCTTACTTTTTGAATAACCATATGGTTATACTTGGAGTAACCATCCTGGTTATACTTAGAGTACCTATAATTATTTCACTTCATATAAATTCATGGTTATACATGGAATTACCATCATTGTCAACTTCTAAACATAAATTTTACCCAATTCATTAGAGGTCTACTACAAACCCACATATCGATCGATTATAATGGAACCAAAAATCCATGGTATATAATGGAATAACCCATAATTATAAATCATGTCTAATAACCATAACATGAATAATGAAAATAACTATTTCTAGGAACCATAACATGAAAAATAAAATGATTATTTTGTTTCATTATAAATCTCATAAAAACATCCATATTTTTTCAATAATTTATTAACCTACGGAAAACAATCGGGTTTAATCAACGACTCTTTGAAAATAATAATCAATACAAATAAATAATGAGGATAGTAACATTAAAAAAATCCCCAATAAAAAATTATTAATATAATGTTTTGTTGATGTTGACGAATGGTAATATAATAAAAATAAAATAAAAATAATTCATTTGGAAAATAATCTAATCTAATTTGAAATAATTTATAAAAAATAAATATTAAAAATATTTTATGGAAATATTTCTATTTTAAAATATCCTTAGAAATAATAAATCAATCTTAAATGGAAATTATTTTCATGATGGAAGTAAAATACATTTATTTTTTAAATGTTAACAGAACATTCATTTCAATCAATTTTTAAAGGGGGAAAATTGACCCATTAAAAGCGTTATTAATTTTTTTTATAAAACCTTTTAAAAGAAGATAAAATATCATTTATCATTTATTTAAAAAATAAATAATGTTTATAAAAAATATTTTTGAAAAAGTTGTAGAAAACAAAGATATGGAAGAGAATGATTCCTGATTAAAGGAAGATATAATGTTAGTACAAATTACAATGTAATTCCATCATGTTAATTTAATAAATAATAAATAAAATTTAAATAAAATATTTAATCTATATTTTTAAATATAGGATAATAAAATTTATTTTTTCACGAAAATATAGTGATTTTTTCCTCTAAGGTACCTTGAACATAAACATTCTTAGAAATAAAAGTGAATGTATTATAAAGCCATTTACAATTTGGTAACTCATAAGTCAAAAATACCATTAATTAATATCATTAAATAAAACATTTAATATCACGAAAATATGCACATTCATGATATATTATGTTAACATTTTGTTATATACACCTCATAAAATAATATAGGTGAATACCAAAAACATATTTCTAGTGGAAAGGTAATTTGAGATGAAAAATCCTTATAAATATCATATCATTGAACTGAGAATTAATCGATAAAGGGGTTTTGTGTAATAAATTTAATCCAAATAATAATGTATAATTAAAGAATAAATTATTTTAGAGATCAATTCACACATAATTATGGAATAAAAATGTTAATTGGGAATAGTTTTAACCTAATGAAATGAAATGGAGTTATGAATCATTTTACGTCATAGTAACATTGATGTTAAATAACCTTGGTGAATTAATTAAATTTCACCATAAAATACTATTATGTATTATGTATTAATGATATAACATGAAAAATGGGAATTATATGATCTATATAGAATAAATTAGGCACATGACATTAAAATAAACCTTAGTGAAGTTAATTTCCGAGTACATCCACTATCTTGAGTCAAAACATTCCATGTATGTCCATTAAATCGTAAATATTTAAAATATTTTCCTTATTTACTATATAGATTAACATTTCTTGGATTATTAATCTATCAATAAATATTTTTTCATTTAGTATAACAACATATTTAAATACACAATTAGTTAGTTCTATGTATGGTGATTCGGGAACGTTCGATCCATAATTTCAAAAACACATTTTGTTTGTTAACCATGGTGAAAATGTGTTATTATTAATTTATATATAGAATAATAATAAAGAAATAAATATAATTTATTTAAACCAATTTCTCTTTTAAAACCAATCATAAAATAAAGATATGAAAAATGATCTATGTTATAATCTTGGACATGGTATGTCATATGTATGTGTGAGTGATGTTTACATTTTTCAATGACCATTGTGGAAAGAAGATATGTATTAATTTTTATATCCAAAAATATAAAAATATTATAAATAAAATATTATTTATTTAATTATATATATTTATATAAATAATGGTATATGGTGATGATGAGAATATAATATAACTTTGTGGATGTGGTAGCCCACAGGTTTGTATGAACAACTTTATCAAATTTCCAATGAATGAAACTGTAATAAATTAAATGATATATTATTTTAAAAAAATATAAATCTATCATTAATATAATATATACATGATTAATCCATAATTACAACAATATTTGAATTTTTGTGACGGTAAATTAATGACATCGGTCCATGAGGCAGTTTTCCACATTACACATGAACATTTTTTCCTTTCCCATTTGATAGTTCTCAAGGATTAATATAAATTATGAAATTAACATAATAACATCCTATTTTATGGTATGTTATTTAGATATTATCTCATCATGTATTGAGATTATTTGTAGGACTCATAAGAATAAATAATATGGAAACACTTAGTTATGAACAATACAACTTCATTAGACATCCTCTTATAATTTCAACCATAATCTCCCCCATTTTCCTATTAATCCCATAATAAGAAGTCACAAATTTTGGTAAGAGTGTTATGATGGTATTTGGGTAGGTTTTGGATTGAAAAATGGTTCATTATCATCGATGAAAAATAGTATAAGAGGTTCCCTTTTAGAAGAGTAGGGAGGGATTAGTTTTTGAATTTAATAAAATATTAAATTAATATAAATTACTGTTGATGTAAAAATATAAAAAATTAAATAACATTATGTCATGAACCCCTCCCACCATAGATTCCCCTCTTGAGCTGGCAATGGTGATAGGGAGATAATGACCCCCAAGTCCCGCCTCCAGTAGACCCCGGGGTGGCGACTAGCACTAAGGGTATGAGTTTTCACAAGTATGGGAGGCATTACCCTTTTTATTTATTTAGGATCAGGAAATAGGAAAAGTCAACCACCAAAAAGGAAAAATATTAAGTGTATAGAAATAAACCCAAATCAATCCCACATGCTTGTTTAAACAATTTTATAACAAGGTATAAGTACAAGAAAGCTCAAAGTACCATACCAAAACAAACCAAGAGAACAACAACTGCAACAACTCCAACTGTCCGACTAGTAGGGTCTCTTATGGCCCTGGTAGTCCTCCAGGAAACCTGAAAGTAAACATAGGGTGAGTATACAAGTATACTCAGTAGGGAAACCTAAATCTCTCATGCACAAGTGGGGAGACACCCTAATGTCCCATGAGAACAACAGAAGAAACCAAGCAAGTAATTCTATCCACCCAACCTCACCAGCCACACTCATCAAAACACAAGCACAATAGGTAGTAGTATATAGGAAACAAGAGTATTGGGTACCCTGCACCAGTTCCCTTTAGTTCGCTGCTCTTCCTAACGACGAACATCTTGACGCTGCCACACTCTCCCCGGCCACACACACTTGGGACTCACCACCACATATCCCGCCCGCACACACCTAGGCCTTACAACCACGTATCCCGCCCGTACACACCTGGGCCTCACAACCACGTATCTCGCCCGCACACACCTGGGCCTCACAACCACTTATCCTGCCCGCACACACCTGAGCCTCATAACCACGTATCCCGCCTGCACACACCTGTGCCTCACAACCACGTATCACGCCCACACACACCTGGACCTCATCCCGAAGATTCTTGGGAAACAGTAGAACCTGCCCAAAGAGTCTTGGGCTAAAACCACCCCAATCGAAACCTACCCAAAGAGTCTTAATTGTAAGGTCGCCTCAATACATCACATCCTAGGGGAGAAGGAGCAAGATGGAGCTAGTAACTAAGGAAAAAACACCCTCTCTCATGAAATGTGAGTGTTCGGCACTAAGTGCTCAACATGGGTGGGGTGCGATAAAACAAAAAAGATACAGATATATATATATTTACCAACCACACAGCCCAAACTATGGCTTCTAAACAGAGAAACTGAGCACATGCCTCAGCACTGCTACTATGAATCATGCATACAACAATCAACCCCAACCCTATTTTGGTTTTCATGTCTCAGCATAACTAGATTATTTAGTTCCTTAACTAATAGGGAACTATCCACAACCAACCACATCGATCGTTTGTAAAAAATATTCCTTCCATCCACAAATCAAGTTAGGAAAACACAAGCAACACAACCAAGCCCTTCTTATCAACCAACCATCCCCATATATTATTAACTTCGTTCCATTACCACGCCCCCCCCCCCATTTATTGACTCTTACACCTTAATTTAATATGCACAACCCACAGCTCATTCAAATTTAAACCTATCCCTACAGCCCCAATGCCAACCACCATAAACACAACCGCACCATACATCATTTCCCCTTTAATACCATTTATTGCAGCCCCGCTGCCCGTTACCAACACAACATTCACACCAACCCAAAAAAACACCACCATCACATGCCACATAACCAATCCAACACCCACATATTCATTATTCTATTTTTGTTTAACCTGGGTGATCACACAAGGTTTTTAGATTTTCATTTAATCAGCCAACTTTACATGATTAACCAAATTCCACATTCCACAAAGTTTCCATCCATAAGAAAATCCAAAAGGAGAGGGAAAAATTTAATTGCACAAGCAAAGGCCCCCGACGACCATAATATTTAGTAGGTAGAAGCTCATTCAATTCACAACATAATATCATAGGGTATAAAGTAACAACAATCACAAACTTCCCAACCCCGTTGTTTGACCAGTTACTATCTTTATTAAATGGTTCAACTATTTCTCATGAAAACAAGAGCATACCCACCCCGCATGATGCACAAAAGAGAGAGAGATAAAGGAAAGATCCCTACCTCAAAAGGTTCTGATCGCAGCGCTCCCCCGGATCAACTATAGAAGAAGTTCACCGATGTCTGTCATCTATGTCGAGTCCTGGAAAAAACTCCTCAGGTCTATGTCGGAAAGGAAAGGCTAAAGGAAGACAACGAATCCAAGCTCGGAAGTTCCGCCTCATCATCACGATCTCATGGTCGTCGACGGATCGTAAATCGGAGCTCGGACGAAGAAGTTATGGAGGAAAGAGCCTTCGAGTCTCTTGGGAGAACTCTACTCAGAGGGAAAGGGGAAGATAGTGGTGAGTTGAAAGGAGGAGGGGAGCCCTCCTTTTATAGGCGAGAAAAGGAAAAGTACACGGCGTGTACTTTAGGGTACATGAAATGTACTTGGTTATTTTACACGGTCTCCACGTGGCTCCCAACATGGCTCCGCAGATGTTGACTGGTCAACACTCGGTTTGAGGGCAACACATATGCGGGGAAAGACTACACATCATGTAGTTTGGACACACGGCGTGTACTCATTTATTGCACACGGCAAGGACACGGCTTCAACATGGTATACGACCATTGACTGGTAATGCGTACGTCGGGAAGGACTACACGACGTGTAGAACAGGGCACACGGCGTGTACCCATTATTCCACATAGCAAGGACATGGTCTGCAACACAGGGTATATCCGGAAAAGGGGTACACGGCATGCACTCAAACTACACGGTGTGTAGTTTCAAAATTCTGGAAAGTGTGGGAAAAGTCCATTTTACCCTCCAGAACACTTAGTGACCTTATTTTTGAAAAAGGAAATGGTCGGAGAGGTCCGGGCCATTACATCAGATACCTCTTAAAACATTCTCCTCCCCGAGATTTCAAAACCAACCCGGAGGAAACTCAACAAGATACCTCTTAGGGTTCTCGTTATAACAGGAACCCAACCAACAACCCTAATCATATGTGTTAGGAATTACTTCTCCTATGTCAAGATATTATCCACTTTTAGGTGGCACTGAGTCACCTGCACGGGTTTAATCGCATTCTCATTAATGTGTCTCGATTAGGAATTGGGTCTTCCCACTTTCATACATTAGGATTTTTTCAACTCGCACTACCCTCAACACCACACAACCAACACACTACCTGAACACATGGTTTTGGGAAATTCCTTCTCCCATGTCGAGATATTATCCGCTTTAGGCGGCACTGACTCGCCTGCACGGGTTCAATCGCATCCGCATTAATGCATCTCGATTAAGGGTTAGGTTTTCCCCTTCCCCACACATCCGGACATGGTACACACTACCAGGGGAAAAGGAAACAAAAGTTCTCACAACTGACAAGCCAAGCATTCCATATATCAAAGGTACAAAGTACAACATCAACACAAGCTCAGAAGAACAAGTGAAAGACACAAGTCAAAACAACTCTAGGTACTGATCATGCATCTAGGTCTCCCGCTCCCAAGTGCTCTCCTCGAGGCTTCCATGCCTCCACAACACACGAACCAAGGGAATGGTTTTCCCACAGAGCACATTCTCTTTACGATCCACGATTCAGACTGGTTGTTCCTTGAAGGTTGCATCGTCTCCCATATCTAGCTCTCCCCAGTTGATAGCATGGGAGTCGTCATGTAAGTACCGACGAAGCTGGGAGACATGGAAGACGTCATGAACCTTCTCCAACTGAGGTGGCAGGGCCAGCCGATATGCCACCTCGTCGACCCGCCTCAGCACCTAAAAAGGTCCGATGAACCTAGGTGGGAGCTTACTCCCTTTCCCAAACCTCCGCTTCCCCCGTCGAGGGAATCCTTCAAGAACACATGACCTCCCACCTCTAACTCAAAGGGACTCCTCCGATGATCAGCATAAGACTTCTTTCGTTCCTGAGCCGCTTTCATCCTCTCACATACAAGATGGACATTATCTGGGGTGCTCTGCACTACCTTTGTCCCAAGAGCACCTATCTCACCAACCTCTGCCCAGCAAATGGGTGAACGACATGGTCATCCATACAAAGCCTCAAACGGTGCCATTCCAATAGTAGAGAGGAAGCTGTTGTTGTAGGAAAACTCCATTAAAAGAAAGTGTCGTACCCATGATCCTCTGAAATCCAGAACGCATGCTCACAGCATGTCCTGCAACGTCTGGATAGTCCGCTCTATCTATCCATCGGTCTGGGGTTGGAAAGCGGTGCTAAGGCGTAGCTGGGTGCCAAAATCATGTTGTAACCCACTCCAGACTCGGGAGGTAAACCGAGTATCCCGATCTGAGATGATAGTCTTCGGGACTCCATGAAAACACACCACCTCATCTACATACCTTTGTGCTAAGGTACTCACCGAGCCTTACTCCTTAATTGCTAAGAAGTGAGCTGATTTTGTAAGCTGATCTACCACTACCCCGATAGCTTCATAACCACCCTGATCTCCGGGTAGTCCTGTGATGACGTCCAATGTGATGTCATCCCACTTCCACTCGGGGACATCTAAAGGATGCAACAAACCACTGGGAATGCGGGGTTTGGCCTTCACTTGCTGACACACTAGGCATTTAGCTACAAACTCTACCACTTCCTGTTTCACCCTGGGCCACCAAAACTATTCCCTCAGGCCTCGTTACATTTTTGAAACTCCTGGATGTACCACCAAGGCAGAGCTATGGAACTCATGGAGAACTCCCTCACGCATTACCTCCAGAACAAACAACCTTCCCTGGAAAAGAATCTGATTTCGACTATCCTCTGACCATCCTTCTGGAGCATTCCTCTGATCGACACGATCCCACATCACTTCCACCTCGGAGTCCCCCCACTGAGACTCTTCCACCTACTGCATCAAGGAGGACTGCACGGTCATCTAAAACAAATAGCCTCTAACACCTTCTACCTTGGAATCCAAGTGAAAGGAATCCAACTCTCCCATCTCCTTCCAAGCATCAACGGATTCCAAAACCACTTTCTGATGTGACTTCTTGGTCAGGGAATCAGCCACAACGTTTCCCTTACCTTCAGTGTAAGAGATCTCAAAGTCATAGTCTTAGAGAAACTCGACCCATCTCCACTGCCGCAGGTTCAGGTCACGCTGGGAGAAGATATAATGCAGCATCTTGTGATCTGAGAAGACCACAAAGCACTCCCCAAAGAGGTAATGTCGCCACAAATTCAGTTCGAACACTACTGCTGCAAGCTCCAGTTCATGGGTGGCATATTTATGCTCGTGATGGCGCAACTGCCTAGACCCATAACAAATCACTCCCTTCTTCTGCATTAGCACACACCCCAGACCAAGGCCAGAAGCTTCACAAAACACCTCATACAACAACCCTTCCTCTGGAAACATGATTATGGGAGCACTGACCAACTTCTCCTTCAGGTAGTCAAAAGCCTTATGGAATTGCTCGCTCCATAAGAAGACCTGGTTCTTCCTCGTAAAAGCTGTCAAAGGAGCAGCAACTCGAGAGAAGTCCGAAACGAAACTCCGATAGTAACCTGCTAACCCCAGGAAACTACGAACTTCTTCCACACTCTTGGGTGTTACCCAAGAAACAACTGCCTCCACCTTCGATGGGTCCACTGACAATCCATGCTGAGACACCACGTGCCCAAGGAAGTGCACTTCGTGTGTCAAGAACGTACAGTTTGACAATTTCCCGTAAAGCTGGTGGTGTCGAAAGACTTCCAAGACTGCCCTGATATGCTCAACGTTCTCCTCCTCTGACCTTGAGTAGATCAGGATGTCATCAATAAACACAACGAAGAACTGGTCCAGAAACTCCCAGAAGACAAAGTCCGTAAGTCCCATGAACACTGCCAGTGCATTCGTAACTCCAAACGGCATCACCACAAAATCAAACTGCCCATACCTGCACCTGAAAGCCTTCTTTGAGATTTCCATATCCTTTACCCTCAGCTGATGATATCCAGATCGTAGATCAATCTTGGAAAACCAACCTGCTCCCCTCAGTTGGTCGAAGAGATCATCTATCCTTAAGAGGGGGTAATGGTTCTTGACCGTTACCTGGTTCAACCTTCTGTAGTCTATGCATATCCTGAGACCACCATATTCCTTCTTCATGAAAAAACCTGGAGCACCCCATGGCGATACGCTGGGTCGAACAGAACCCTTCTCCATCAGATCGTCAATCTGAATCCGCAACTCCCGCAACTCTGAAGGTGTCATCTGAGAAGGGGCCATCGAAATCAGACGGGCAATAGACTGTAAGTCTATCCCGAACTCAACGTCACGTTGGGGGGGGGGGGGGGGGTAGAGTCACACCTTCCTCAGGAAAAATATCAAGGAACACCCCAACAACCTCTGGGACAACCATCATCTCTATATCAGCTGGAACCACTGATAGCCCACCTAACAAGGAAAAGAGAGGCTCTACACACCGGATTCCCACCTAATAGCTCTTCTCGCCATCAAAAGCTACATGCTACCCATCCACGTCGGAGAATATGACTCTTCTCCGAAAGCAGTCGATAACGGCACCAACATAAAATAACCAGTCGATGCCTAGGATGACATCGTATGGTTGCATCTGTAACAGAAGAAGGTCCCCACTAGATCGTTGTGGTCCCAACGTCAGCCCACATCCCCGGAAAACACAAGATACGTTGGTCTGGCCTCCAATTGGTGTACTCAGTACCGGTGGTACAGAAAGTCTCTCTACGTCTAGTCCCAAGGAATGGGTAGACCAGGTGCAACAAAGGAGTGTGAAGCTCCCGAATTGAACAAAGAAAAAAAAGAGTGCGGAAAAAACAAATCGTACCTCGCACCACCACTAGTCCTGCTATAGCTATCAACTCTGCTGCGTGAAACTGTCCACGTCGAGCTCCTCTACCTCTCTGAAGTCGTCCACTTCCACGAATACGCCATGGTTGTGGTCCCTGAGGAGCACCCTGATGTTGGCCTCCTCCCGCAAAGTCTTCCCTCGGTGTAGCATGGTCCTGCTGCTGCTGGAAGGGCCTCGCCGTCAACTGGTGCTGCTGAGGTGGACGCTGAACCTGCCCACCTCCACCGTACCGAGATCGGGTCGGGCACTGACTCTGAACGTGCCCGAAACCTCCACTAGAAAAACACCTCGGTCCTGGGATCGTGAAAAAGGGATGAGGACCCGAAGATCTAAAATAGAACTGTTGGGGCCTGCTCCCCACTGGCCTGAACCTGGAAGGTCCCGTCGTAGGAGACCTGCTGTTGACTGCCTTCCCCTTCAATGAGCCTAACTGGATCCCCTCTCGAGATGCACCTCCCAACAAGTGCATCCTCTCTACAACCTCTGCCTTCTTCTGTATCGCCAAGTACGTTGGAAGGGTGGAGGGGGTGACAACATGCTGGAGCGAAGGATGGAGCGCCTCCTCCAAACGCCTTGCTCGAGACTCCTCATCCGGAAAGAGATCCGGAGGAAAGTGCAGGAGAGCCTTGAACTTGATTCCCAGCTCTCGTACTGACATAATCCCCTGCTGAAGGGAGAGTAAATCATGCCACTTCTCCACCTTGATCATGGAAGAATGGAATTCATTTCGGAATTCCTTCTCAAAGTCAGCCCATGGAACCTCTGCGTCTATCCTCTCTCCGAGGTAGAGTGTCCACCACTGTCACGCCACGCCTCTCAGTTGACTGACTACTAGGGGAACCCAGTACTCCCTCAGAGCACGGATCAAGGTAAAATCAATCCCTAGCTCCTCAAGCCACCCCTCCATCTCTGTATCCGAAGTACTACCCTCGTACTTCTTGAGGGTCTGCCGCTGGAAAGAGCAGAGAGTCTTCTGCCACTAGCTATCTTCCTCCCCTCAGTCAATCCTCAGCTGATCGACCAGCTGAATATGATGGGCCTCGGCTGTCTGAGCCACCCGGGGATGACGTTCAGGTTCCATAGTTGTACGGTAAACAAGGATCACCAAAGCCCAAGTAGTAAGGAAAACTCAAGGTTTTATTTTATCATTTTATTTCAATTTCTTTCCCAGAACACACAAATCAAGTAAAACACAATCATGATGATGCATGTACCTTCCCTAAGGTCTCTACCCTATAATCAATGTAGTCTCACTTGGTCGTTCGGTAGGCTCAAAGTCCATTCATCGGATCAAGGGGGGCCCTAAAATCCAGTGTCCTAGCCGGTATTCCCTAACCTAGGTCACACACCAAGATTGACTAACAATGTCACCCTACCATCCCATGTAATCCTCAATGTTCCAAACTCCAGACTCCATCCTATCTCTCAACCATCACCTCTGATACAATTTTGTCACGACCCCCTCCCACCAAATATGCCCCTCCTAAGCTGTCAATGGTGATAGGGAGATAATGACCCCCGAGTCCCGCCTCCAATAGGCCCCGGGGTGGCGACTAGCACCAAGGGTATGAGTTTTCACAAGTATGGGAGGCATTACCCTTTTTATTAAATTAGGATCGGGAAATAGGACAAGTCAACCAAAAAAAAGGAAAAAGAACAAGTGTATATAAAGAAACCCAAGACAATCCCACATTCATGTTTAAACAATTTTATAACAGGGTACAAGTACAAGAAAGCTCAAAGTACCATACAAAAAAAACAAGAGAACATCAACTGCAACAACTCCAACTATCTGACTAGTAGGGTCCCGCATGGCCCTGGTAGTCCTCCTGGAAACCTGAAAGTAAACGTAGGGTGAGCATACATGTATACTCAGTAGGGAAACCTAAAGCTCTCGCGCACAAGTGGGGAGACATCCTAATGTCCTGTAGGAACAACAGAAGAAACCTACAATGAAATTCTATCCACCCAACCTCACTAGCCACACTCACCAAAACACAAGCACAACAGGTAGTAGTACATAAGAAACATGAGTATTGGGTACCCCGCACCAGTTCCCTTTAGTTAGCTGCTCTTCCTAAAGACGAACGTCCTGACGCTGCCACACTCTCCCCGCCCACACACACTTGGGCCTCACCACCACGTATCCCGCCCGCACACACCTGGGCCTCACAACCACATATCCCGCCCTCACACAACTGGGCCTCACAACCACGTATCCCTCCCGCACACACCTCGTCCTCACAACCACATATCCCGCCAGCACACACCTGGGCCTCACAACCACGTATCGCGCCCGCACACACCTGGGCCTCATCCTGAAGATTCTTGGGAAACAGTAGAACCTGCCCGAAGACTGTTGGGCTAAAACCACACCAATCGAAACCTACCCTAAGAGTCTTGGGTGTAAGGTCTCCTCAATCCATCACTGCCTAGGGGAGAAGGATCAAGAAGGAGCTTGTAAATAAGGAAAAAACACCCTCTCCCATGAAATGGGAGTGTTCAGCACTAAGTGCTCAACATGGGTGGGGTACGATAAAACACAAAAGATACAGATATATATATATACCAACCACACATTCCAAACTATGGCTTCTAAATAGAGAAACTGAGCACGTGCCTCGGCACTGCTACTACGAAGCATGCATACAACAAACAACCCCAACCACATTTAGGTTTTCACGTCTCAGCATAATTAGATTATTTAGTTCCTTAACTACTGGGAAACTATCCACAACCAACCACATAGATCATTCGTAAACATATCCCTGCCATCCACAAATCAAGTTAGGAAAACATAAGCAACACAACCAAGCCCTTCTTATCAACCAACCTGCCCCATTGATTATTAACTTCGTTCCATTACCACGCCCCACAATTTATTAACTCCTCCACCTTAATTTAATATGCACAACCCATATCCCATTTACATTAAAACCAAGCCCTACAACCCTGCTGCCAACCACCGTAACCACAACCGTACCGTACATCATTTCCCCTTTAATACCATTTATTGTAGCCCCGCTACCTGTTACCAACACAACATTCACACCAACCCACAAAAACACCCCCATCACTTGCCACGTAACCATGCCAACACCCACATGTTCATTATCCCATTTTTGTTTAACCGGGGTGATCACACAAGGGTTTCATATTCTCATTTAATCAGACAACTTTACGTGATTAACCAAATTCCACATTCCACAAAGTTTCCATCCATAAGAAAATCTAGAAGGTGAGGGTAAAATTTAATTGTGTAAAAAAAGGCCCCGAATGACCATGATTTTCAGTAGGTAGAAGCTCATTTAATTCACAACATAATATCACAGGGTATAAAGTAACAACAATCACAAACTTCCCAACCCCGTTATTTGACCAGTTATTATCTTTATTTAATGGTTCAATTTTTTCTCATGTAAACAAGAGGATACCCACCCCACATGATGCAAAAAATAGAGAGAGACAAAGGAAAGATCCGTACCTCAAAAGGTTCTAATCACAGCGCTCCCCCAGATCATCTTTAAAAGAAGTTCGTCGGCATCCGTCACCTATGTCGGGTCCCAGAAAAACCTCCTTGTGTGGATGTCAGAAATGACAGGCCAAAGGGAAGACAACAGATCCATGATCGGAAGTTGTGTCTCATCGTCATGATCCCATGGCCACTGACGGATCGAAAATCGGAGCTCGGACGAAGAAGTTATGGAGGAAAGAGCCTTCGAGTCTCTTGGGAGAACTCTGCTCAAAGGGAAAGGGGAGGAGAGGGGTGAGTTGAAAGGACGAGGGGACCCCTCCTTTTATAGGCTAGAAAAGGAAAAGTGCACGGCGTGTACTTTAGGGTACACGGCCTGTGCTTGGTTATTTTACACGTTCTCCACGCGGCTCCCAACACGGCTCCGCGAACATTGACTGGTCAACACACGGTTTGAGGGTAACACATACGCGGGGAAATACTACATGGAGTGTAGTTTAGACACACGGTGTATACTCATTTATTGAACATGGCAAGGACACGGCTCCAACATGTTACATGGCCGTTGACTGGTAACGCGTACGCGGGGAAGGACTACACGGTGTGTTGAACTGGGCACACGACGTGTACCCATTATTCCACATAGTAAGGACATGGTCTGCAACATGAGGTATACTCAGAAAAGGGGTACACGACATGTACTCAAACTACACGGCGTGTAGTTTCAAAATTCTGGAAGGTGTGGGAAATGTCCATTTTACCCTCCAAAACACTTCGTGACCTTCATTTTTGACAAAGGAAAGGGCTGGAGAGGTCCGAGCCATTACACATTATAACACAATATTTGGATTTTTCTAAATAATATCATCCAATAAAATTAGTGCAAATTTTCAGCACATTTTTACCCTTACATTTTCCCAATCATCAACCCATTTGGAAATTTCTATGATCTAAATATTTATTACTCTTCGGAGGTTATTAAACATAAATTAAACGAAAAAAATATGAATAGAAAACAGTTTATTTTATAATCCATATACCAGTCACGTTTATGGATAATTTTTTTTATTTTTATGTAATTTAAGAAAATATTATTTGCTATAAAATAACATTAATGCCAATGTAGGAACTATTTATTTTATTTTACTCTTAAAACATAAAAACCAAAAGGTAATTATAATAAATTGATTAAAATCCTCAATAAAATTTAAATTTTATCTATAAACATATTTTAAGTCAATACCTAATACATATAATATTTTTTTTATTTTTAATATAATTTTATGGATTTTTCTAACTATTTTTCACCTACACTGTGTCAATGTTTCAAAAGAATTTAAAAAACAAATCTATTTAATAAAAATAATAAATAAATTACCATTACAAAATAATTTATATTTTAGATGAATATTTTTAATATAAAATATCCTCCAATTTTTAAAATTTTTAAATATTATTCATAAAAAAGAAACAGAATTATATTTTTAAAATTTAATTAAATATCATAATATAAATGTTAAAATGATTTAAAATTGGAGTAAAAGAAAAATATTAGAAATTTTTTGTATTAAAAAGGAGATATACTAATCAAATAAAAACCATTCAAGTGATAGGGATATTCTTCAGTTCTTTTAATATTATTTTTAATTTAAATTACTTGTTTACCCTTTATCATGATGAAAAATCTTACAAAAGTTCATATTCTTAATTTCCAAAAAGAAAAGAGGTTTTATTTCACAATTTCGGACCTATTATTTTCGTTATAAAGAATAAAGTTTTAAAAATTGAAAAAATATTAGAGGAAGAATTTACTTTTAAATTTATGAATTAAAATATAATGAATAACAATTATATTAAAGAAGAATTTGAATCTAAATATGTACTTATACAATAATTAAGTATAATGATGATTCAAATGATGTGATTTATAAAATATCGATGTAAATAAAACTTATATTAGTTTAATAAAAAATTAAAAACATAATGAGAATTTTTAGTGAAATTAAAATGATAGTTTTACAAAAAGCATTATTCTTCACAATTTACTGAAAATAACAAAAATTTTAAAAAATAAATTTGTAATTTCACCATAAATGTTTTTTGATATTATGAATTAAAAAAATAATTTTATTTTACATCATAAAATTTCTTAAATGAAGTTATATACATTATATTATTTAAAAAAATGAGAAATAAAGAACCTATTTTTGAAGAAAACATATATACGAAGAATAAAATGGATATAATAAAACACGAGTCTTTATTTAATATAATTATTAATTTTTTACTATATATATATAAATTTAAAAATGTAGTTAATAATTTTCATATCTTCCAATTTAATTTATAGGTTACAAAGTTCATATAAATATATAACATGGTCCATCTACACTTACTGTTTTGTGTCATATATGATATCAAATATAATGTGATTCATTTAAAATATCATGTTATTTATTTATTATACACACACAAAATATTCATTGTTATTTATGATTTGTCCATGATCTAATGAAATAGTTCTTCAAATACATAGAAAATTAATTGAGATAAGGGATTATTAAGTGGCTGATTACCAAGGAAAGGGTTTTACCTATTATTGGTGTGATATATATTCAATAAAAACCTAAAACAAATGCATGAATGGAGGTGGATAAAGGAGAGACAAAAAAAGGGATCCATTTTCCATAAAATTAATAAAACAAAATTAACCCCAAGGGGTTCCAAAAATAAATCCCCTACAGAAATTACCAAAAATACCATAAAAACATGGTCGGTTACATGTTTCATGGAATAAACATAGGTTTATTCCACAAATAACCTACATGTAATAGTATTTCCCCTATTCCCAACCCTATCATAGAATAACCCATATGTTTTATCCATGAATCGTATGATGCAAATAATTCTAGCATCCTAGTGAGGTTAATATTGCATAGATTTCATCCCTAAGACATGTGACATAACCTGAGCCACAAAAAATATGAAAAGACATATTACAGATGTTTTATTTATATAGAACTAGTCATTAACCCCAATTCTAAGAATTAACCTTCCATTATTATGAAAAAGAATCAATAAGTAATATCCAACCTAAAATGACAAGGGGCATTAAAATCTCCCCACTATATAACATCATGTCCCCAAGAAGTAATGATAATTCTTCAGATATGATCTTGGACATAATCCAATTATAAACATAGTATTAACATTAAAAATTTCATCTCAAAACTCCCAACATTATTCCACATTGAAACTTGATTCAAAATTCAAAAACATAATATTTTATCAAACAAACATCTTAGATTCTCCAACCACATCAACATTATCCCAAATGATTCATCTGATGTTTTTACAAACTAACAGTATCCAACTACACGCATCATGTCTTATTATACCTTCCTTGTATAACTTCTATGGAATACACTTGGCCTTACCCAATGATGTATCACAATTTCATTGTACCACATGATAATTATGCATTAACGCATGGAGTAATCAAATAATAATTATAACAGATTCACCAATGTGAAAACCCATCACCCAGTCAAATCACATGACTTGTTTTATAATAGATCACATCCTATGATCGCACTCAATCTATAATTAGAAAGACATATTTTATTAGATAGAATTTCATATCATTTACCATTATTCTGAGCGGATTTTCAATCCACGAACTCAAACTAAAACTATGCCCAAAATATCAATTTGATACCATCAATATGACAAGATTCAATCGAGTTCTTATACACAATGGACTTATGAATAATCCTAAACCATTATTCGAAAAATTTCTCTAAACCAATATAATATTCTATCATTTTATAAAAACATCCACAATTGTTTTTCCATTAAACAACATTTATTGTATTTTCAATTGTAATTAATCCTTTTTGGTAAAGTCTCTTTCCGAGAAGAAGATATTTATTGTGTAAAATGGACTAATTTTCGGAGATGTGTGTCCATTTTAATTAATATATTCTTGTTATATTCATGTAAAATGGGAATAAAAATGACACCATTGAGTTTAGAATGAATCAGAGGGAGTTTGGGATATTCTATAAATTTTTGGGGTTAAAATTTCCTACATGGAATTTACATGTTGTGTAAATATATTAAACACCATAAAATATACAGTTGGAAGATTTCATGAATATGATACATGTTGTGAAGGGGTTATAGTCTGTGAACTGGTAACATGTCATCAATCTTTTTTAAATGATATATAATGTTTTTATGAAAAACAAATTCACCTTATTAAAACAAATTTAAGCATCCATCATAAATAAGAAATACATAAAATGACTGTGGGTTAGACATAGTGTATTTGTGGGATCCAGTGGCTTTAATTGGGTTGCATGTATGATTCATCATTCTTTTAGTGAAACCTATTATCTTTTGATCCCTTGATAACTTTAGATTATTTTAGATCTATTATATCCCTTTAGAACATCGTATTCCTACTTCTGATCCCTTGTTATATTTTTCTATTATATTCCATTTCCTTTTATTAATCTCCATCATTGTGATTTAAATATCATGAAGATGATTATTTTGGACTTTTATAACCTTTTTCATGATCAAGGATCCTTATTATAATATTCCTTATCTATATTCTTATTTTGAATTCTGGTTGGATGTTTTTCTTGATTAGAAGATAGTAGGAGGGGTTTGAAAACATAACCATGTGGCCTATTTTATTCTCATGTATCTGAATTATATATATTTAACTAATATAATATGAACACTAATTTATTGACCAATTTAATGATGATAAACAATGAAATGAATTATTTGTTCGATCCATTTGTATTCAATTGATGTTGTGGCCTGTATTATCGATAATCATTGGGTGAGATAACACTTTAATAACAATGAATTAGATAATGGATTTAATTTGTTTTTACCATAATATAGGAAATCATGGTATTTATTGATAGATAATCACATTGAGAGTTAAATTAAATTACTGAAATGATTGGAAATACATAATTTTGAAAGTGGATAAGCAATTGGAAGAAAATAAATAATCATCATAATTAACCATTGAGGCTGATAATATGATATTTTGATGTACTACATCTCATGATTTTGGTCATGTTTGATTGTGTAATGCTTATATACAATTATTGGCCCAATTTGATACTAAAATGATTATATGTTGGGCTTGGACCTGTTTGATTCTAAACTGAATGTATTGCGGTATTTGAACATTTTTGTATGGAAATGACTGTATAGAGAGATTGACGTTGGTTAATGTTGAAATGCTTATATAGAGGGTTATGACTAGTATTTCAAAATAAATTTATATATAGGTATATGTGTAAATGTTGAAATTATTATAAAAATGGATTTTCCTAGTTATTTGATTATTCCCTAGTTATGTGGTAATGGGTGGAATATTTGTGACTCAAGATCAGAGACATTTTGGAATAATGCTGAAGAAGGATGGATTATTTTATTATATTAATTGATTAATTAATTGTACACACATTTATCACATTATTTCATGAAATTATTATCATAATGTTTTTTAGGCATGCTAGTGTCGAACTACTATGTTTTAATGACACGCTATTTTAAAATCTGTTAGTTAATCGAGAAAATTACAAGGATGCATGTTCCGACAATGGAGTGTGGCCTTATTGCTGATTGTTACATGATGGATGTACTTCACATTAGAGATGGGACATGCATGGATTTTGGGATCGTGGAATTTTAGTTTATTATTTTTATCTAGTTCTTTCTATTTTATGGACTATAAATTTAAATTTTGATAAATGTTATCATATCATCACATGATTCACTACTATTGGTTTATTAGTTTCTTTTTTTACTTCCCAGTTTCTTATTTTTCTATTTATACTACTATCTATTACTCTGATATATTATTTATATTATTTATTTCAATAGTATTAAATCTTTTAACTAGAGGGTATAATATCCCCAACAACACCCATCACAACCTTGCTACAAGTAGGCAGCCTCTGGTGAATGTGGACTTGTGCTTAAGGTCCGATAACCAACATGATTTCATCATGTGGGAGAGTTCCAGATTAGGGTATTTTACATTTTTGTATGGTAGGGAAAGATTATTCTATTTTATGTTTCATCCAAATTTTGGTAAATTTAAAAAAGAGACTAGGATATGTCGAGAAATGGAAATAACCATTTTTTTGGGAGCTGCAGCCCTATATACCAAAAAAATACAAGATCCTTGTGATGGGATTTCTATATATGATGTTATCTTGTTAAATATTTTGTTATTTCACCTAGGATGATTCACATGTTTCATGATATTATTTTTGTATGATATTTATATGCATGGCTTGTTATGTCACATGATGAGTATCCATATATCATAAAAGGAAAAAGGGATATATATTTTCATGTATTGTTTAGAATAAGGACATAATTATTTCATGAGATATTTAATTTCATATATGAACAGTGAAATGAGATATATGTTATATATAATTATGTACATGAAATAGATGAAATTTCATTCTAAATAAATTTTAATATATGTTTATAGAGTTAATGGTACATTGGTTCTCTATTTTTGTCACCAGTTGAGGTTGACCTTGTCTTTAGCTTTTTTTCTGGGGGGGGGGGTTTCTTATACAGAAAATGTCACTACATCATCATTGATATGAATATTGGGAGGGTTTCAATTAGAATGCACCTAATATAACTGATAAAGAGCATCATTTATCTCATGGTGATCATATGGATGTACGACTTTATGATAGGTTCTTAAGGGTCAAGTGATCTATGGAATGGGAGAATGTTCACATCTTCCTTCAATTCTCGAGCTGTTGTGGGTGTTTCAACTTCATAATTTTCTTATGTTCCCTACAGAGGGAGTCCCCCAAGGTGATGGGTTTGGGTTGAGTCAGTGTAGATTATCTATGTGAATCTAGAGACATCCAAAAATATAGGGTGATTTTTTCTTCAAACAAGCTTTGTGGACTTTCTAGGATTTGGTGGGAAATTATAAACTAATTTTTTGTGGAAGAGGAGTTATCTCAGAAGGACATAAAGGATAAGTTATTGATCCACTTATATCCCATGATGTTGAGGAATGAGAAGGATCATATGTTCATGCATCAAACATATGAGTGAACGTCAGTGATGGAGTATACTGGATGATTCCCCAACTTGTTGTACATTGTGCCATCTTTAGCAACTGAAGAGATCTCATAGTAAAATCATTTTAATGATGGGAATTTCTGTGATATCATGATAGAGTTTAACTTCATTCACATTTGTATCTTTTCAAATGTGATGAACCGAACACTCAATGTTTAAGGGAGAATGAGAAAGGAACCGAGTAGTGGAAAGCTTATTCTACACGGAGAACTGGGATATCATATTCTTGTAAAAATAAGAACCTCTATGATAATTTTCACTAAGGAAATATTATGATTTGTAGTCAGTCCATTGCAAGCCATCACAAGTCCATGTTTCATGACTATTCTCTCATTATGGCTTGTTGGAAAATAACATGTGTCAGTGTCCACACCCAGATTTTGTGTTTTAGACTTACATTTGGGTGGGTCGCCATTAATTTTTTTGTGTAAATTATCATAGTATAAAAGGAGGAAGAGATAAGAAAATGTAATATATTCTATGATGGACTCAAATTCCCGTCGTTAGCCATGTATTTAAAGTTCCACAAGTCATTTTGATCGAAGGAGGTGATGTGGTTCCTCAGTTTAGGAGTCGATTACAAATGAATATGGATTGACACTGGGGGATTCAGACTAAAACATACAGATGAGGGTAAGTAAAATTCATTTTATTAAAACTGCACTAGGTAGTGTGTATGAATGACCTTCTAAAATCATAGGTATGTTTATTAACATCTACAGTTTCCTATGTTTTATTCGATAAAAGGATCATCGTACTACCATTTATCTTATACTTTTTTGAATATTTTTGGATTGTGTGTGGAAATCATGGATGTGTTATTTACCATATATTCACTTTTTGGAGTGTAGTTAATGAATATCAAACATTCTACGGAATGTTCCTTAGTGAATGTTAATTACATTTTTCATATGGGAATATATTGTACTTGAAATGGAATGATTGGGTTTTATTATTCAGGTTTATTTTCAATTTCAATACTAGTCCCATATCGATTATTATGACTACTGGAAATTAGATCTTTACCAACGCTTCTATACCAATGGTTTGAAAAAACCGTTGGTATAGGTCCCCTATCCCAACGGTTTGGCCAAACCGTTGGGAAAGCCCCCCAAATTGGCCACTTATCCCAACGGTTTGGCCAAACCGTTTGGAAAGGTAGACCTATCCCAAAGATTTGGCCAAACTGTTGGGAAAAGTGGGCAAAAAATTCAATATTCTATCCAGAAACAATGTCACAACCAATACCTATACCAACGGTTGTTAAAACCGTTGGTATAGGTACTTCCATTTTTTATCAGACCTTTGTACCCAGAACATTATATAAATCAAAATTTAAAATATTTTTGAGAATACATATATATATATATTTATGTAATTATGATCACAAAAGTCATGTTATGTCAGTGGTTGAGTCTTTCAATGATAAACGAGGGGTCCTCAGATCAAATCCCAGCGAATGTTTTATTTTTGGAATTTATATACCAACGGTTCCATTACCGTTGGTATAGATTTCATATTACCTATACCAGCTGCTTACTTGGCTACGGTTCTCCAAACCGTTGGTATAGGCTATACCAACGGTTTGGAGGCCTATACCAACGGTTCCAAACCGTTGGTAAAGGTTAGTTTTCCAGTAGCGTATCAAAAGAAAGTTACATTTATATCTCTATAAGGAGGTTACTATTTTCACCGTGGTGATTGAGATCTTTTAGCTGGTTGTGAAAGACCAATTCAGAGAATATTGTTTTGTATCAGGGATCAAATATCATGTCTAGTTATTGATTATGGTAGAATGCATCAGGATAATTTTTCTCATGTGGTAGACCATTTTTTTATTCTTTTTCTGATGATTTATATTTCTTACGACCTGAGAAATAGATCATGTTAATGATCAAGTTGTTTCTAGGATTAAAAAAATATCCAATTCTAGCTTATAAGATGGAACCAAAATATTTTTATGAGTTTAATTTCTAATTTAACGATATGGAAGCTAATGGTTTCATACATCTCTTTATATCTCAATGGTGTTATTTGGTTATTTTATGTTAAGGAGTGTTATTTTTCCCCTATGTTTGTATTAATAAATATTTAACCATGTAATAATTTTAAGAGAATTTATGGCTTGTATGAGTTCATAGTTATGCCCTCTCATTTGAAAAAATAAAACAAAAATATTCCTAGCCTGGATAAATCAATTCAGTCATCCTTTTCATGATAATATTATGGTGGTTTTTTGAAGATATTAGAGTGCACTTATACTTATAAGATGATCATACTCTTGACATCAACTAGGGTATGTTGAGAGAGTATCAATTTTATTCGAAGCTAACCGAATCCCATTTCTAGATTGAAAAAGTAAACTTCTTTGTCCACATCCTCTTAGAGGATGGAGTGTCAGTGTTCCTAGAGAAAGTTTTTGTCATGGTATATTGGGAGGGACCCTAGAATATCTTTTATTTTTGTATGTTTCAAGGTTTACCATTATATTACCGATGTTTTATGAAAGATATATCCCGTTTAGAAGTACTGATGTCTAGGATGACTGTGAGAGGGGTGATGTTTTTTTTGTTGGCTGATTGTGATAAAGATTTTTTGAAGATGAATGGAAGGATAACCTCAAAACCTATCCTAACATTACCTTTATCATGTAAGGAATATACCATGTAACATGTCACATATGATTTTGGACATGTATCTGTTTTGATTAAGGTTGATTGATTGGTTAAATATAGCTCTGGACATTAGTCTCTACATGAGAGGAATTGAACTTCCAATTATCTAAGGTTAGATGCAGTGGTACATGATTTTTCATGGTGGAGACATTATCTTATGGGTGAGATGTTTGTTTTCTACATAGATCAAAATATCCCTATGTATATCATTCTTTGGAAGGGTCTAAACCATTGGAATAAGAGATGGGTTGAGTAACTAAATACCTTCAACTTTTATTTTTCATACACATCATTGAAGAGAAAATCATTTTTGACGCATTGATCCATAAGACAAAGAAAAACGAATTAATGTAGTATTTCGATGATTGGAAGAAGATATAACTCTTTGTTGATAGATATCTAGGTGTTCAAAAGTTCTAGGGATAAGTGGAACCAACATTCACATCAATCAAATTCCTTCTTCTTGATAGGATCAAGACAAAATATTTGGATAATCTAGAGGGTTTTGATAGGAGAAAAAATATATATCGTGGGGAGACTCTTCCAGGATGGAATATTTTTTGTGGAAATTCAATTCTATTTAGTTACTGTGTATGTGTTCCTATGTGGTTTATGCAATGAGCTGAGGACAGAGTTCCATGCATCTAGATGGGTGGTATATCGTGGATTGAAAATGATTTACATTGATCATCATAGATAGTCTTGGTGTTTTAGAATGAAGAAGGAAGTTACATTATTTGTGGTGAGATGTTACTTATGTCATTAGGTGAAATCTGAGCATTGAAGGCCAACTTGGATTTTGAAGACTCTACCCATTCTAGAGTAGAAATGGGATGATTATACTATGGATATTGTGACATGATTTTCTAGGAAATCCTATGTGAATGATTTATTATGCGTGATTTTGGATAAACTAATAAATTTATCATGATTATTTTCTTTGAGGGATAGCATCATAATTGAGAATATGGGTCGTCTATATATGTAGAAGATATTTCAATTTCATGGTAATCCAAGGAGTATCATTTTTAATATAGATCAATATTTTACCTCGCAGTACTGGTATGGTATTCTAAAATCTTTGGGAATTTAGGTAATTTTATCTATGAACTCTCATCCATTGGACTATAGTAAATCTTAGATGACTTTTCATTTTATAGAGGTTATTTTATAAACCTCTATTTTAGATTTCGATGGATCATGGTACCCAAAAGGGAGCTCCTTATGTTTGTATATAATGGATTCTTATAGGCATTAAACTAGATGAAAAATTTTGGGGATTTATATGGGGGTCTATATCATTCTTCTATTTTTGTGGAGTTATGTGAGATAGCACTTGTTGGACCTAGTATCATGTAGTATACATTTTCGTATGTTCATTTGATCAGGAGGTGGTTGGTAAACACACATTGGAGGCAAAAATTGTACGTTGACCATTGGATACTACATGTAGAGTTTGTGGATGGTCATCTGGTATTCCTTCTTGTGTCTCCTAGGTTGGGGAAAATCCATTTCATGAAATAAAGAAAGTTGTCACCTAGGTATTTTAGTCTATTTGAGGTAGTTTGAAGGGTCGGTCTAGTGGCATAATGATTATCTCTTCACTAATAATTTAGTTCCATTCATGATATGTTTTGTGTGTCATGGCTTCAAAGATATCATCTTGAACCTTCTCATGTAGAATAAGTCGAGTACATAAAAATTTGTGTAGACATGTCCTTTGAGGAGAATCTGATATGTATTGTAAATCATAGTGACAAGTATCTCCTGGGTATGAACATTCATTTTGTTAGAGCGCAGTGAAATCATGGGAATATTCTAGTGGATACCTTGGAGAGGGAGTATGCCAAGCGAGCATAGTGAACATACTTGTTGTCTGAGACCTCACAATGATGCATAATGTTGCTAGGCGAAGAGATACTATATAGTGGGAATGTTATTAGATCAATTATTTTTCATGTTATATCCCTCATTTTTATTAAATATCAATCATTGGGGTTTCCTTAGTCATTAAACCCTTTTAATCAAGCATCGTTTAGATATAGAGAGATTTTTTGGGGAATATAACCAAATGTTGAGGGATGTATATTTTCATGAAATAATAGATTCTTGGAATGAATGTGTTAAATAGGAATATTAGGGTTTACCATGATTTTAGAATTATTTTGTGAAGGATTGGGATCTTCGATAGACTTTGGGGCTTCAAACTCCCTACGTGGCATTTACACACTGGATAAACCTATTACAGACTGTCTGACTATCGCCAGGAATAATTCGTGGAAGATTTGTATTCAATGATATGCTTAGAGGTCGTAAAGTAGTAATACTCCATGAATCTGAATTCCATGATGTTTAATGATTGGTAAGGTCTAAATTCAATGGATTTTATGTGTATTTCAGTGTCAATCATCAACCAGAAATACGTGATTTGAAAGAGGGTTTTCACACTATGTATTTTTCAGATCTAGTGGTTCTAATTAGGAAGTTTGTATAACTCATCATTCATTAAGTGTATAACCTTTTCTCTCATTCCAAATATGACTTCATGAAATTTTTTAGCCCTTCCATCCCTTTTAGACATCATGTTCAAGCATCTAATCCCCTATTAGTATTTTTTAATTAGTTTCCCCTCTCTACTATTTTTCTCCGTAGTTTCGGTGTAAATATTTTGAACTCATTTTATTTCGGTTTTAATCAATTTATTTATTGATCTAGGATGCTTCTTGTGATATTCCTACCCTATATTCCTATTAGAGATTCTTATGGGAATCATTTATTAATCCCCAAATAATGATATGATGTATAAATGTTATCCCTCTGGTTCAATTAATTTTCAAGTATATGTAATATCGAAATTATAAAGACATAACATACACACTAATTAATTTACTATTTTAATAATGTTAAATCATGATTTTATTATTAGTTTGATCCCTTTAGATTCAATTGATGTTGCAAATTGGCTTGTGGATAGCCGCTGGGTGAGAAAACCTTGAGTAATACGGAATTGGCTATGGTTTTAATTTTCATTCAACATGAAATGATTTCAGAAGATATGTATTGATAGAGAATAACAATGATAAGGGATTTAATATATAAAAGAATAAAAGTAAATATATATTGAAAGGATTGAGAAATTTAAAGGAAAATTTTAATTCTCTTAATTAACCAATTGGCCTTATGTTTGGATTTTTTGATTTCCTTCCTATTATGACTTGTGTCAGTATTGATGTTATAATGCTTATATAGTGATTTTGGACCCATTTTATAGTGAAATTTTTATATACTGTTCTTTTCCTAGTTTGATTACCAAATAATTATATACAGTTATTGGCCCAGTTTGATGCTAAAATTGATTTATAGCGGTCTTGGACAAGGTTGATGTTGAAATGATTATTTAGAGGGAAATTCATGGGATGCTGAGATTCTTATATAGATGGATATTCTAAGATGATAAAATGATTATCTAAAGGGTTGTTCAATGTTAATTAATTATTCATGGATATGAGGTCATGGTTGGAATGGTTATGCTACATGCTTAGAGGCATTCTAACATGGGGAAGAAGAAGGTTGAATTGTTGTATAATATTAATTGATTAATTAATACACATGTTTTCAACTTAAATTTCTGAATTTATTATCAATCTATATTTTTTTCAACATGGTGGTATTAGCCTACTTGTTTTTACTTACACATTAATTCAGATTCTATTTATTACCTAATTAGATTACCTGAATGGAGGTTTAGACAAGGTCAAGGGACCTTATCGTCGATTGTTTCTTACTTGATGGAATCATGTTTCATGATGATACAAACATAGGGTTAAAGACTATGGTCTATTATATTTATTTGTATTAGATTATTAATTTATTTTTGTAAATTTATTTATTAAAATTAGATAAATTTCATCATTTAGTCATATGATTCATTAATATTTGAATTATTGGTTTCCCATTTTACTTCACAGTTTCATGTTATCTATTTATTCAATTTTCATTTACTCTGATATTTTATTTATATGATTTATTTACAATGTAATTTACCTATGAATTTGAGGGTAAAATCTCCCCATTATACTCAACACACTCCTTCTACTCAGTTGCCTCTAGAATATATGGATGTGAACATGAGGTCACGTAATAAACATGTTTTTGGCCAGGTTAGAGAGTACCAGATCATGTGACTTCACAACCCACATCCCTTTTGACATAAAGGTTATACACCCATGACCTATTTGATTCCCCAAAGTGGTATCTTTATGGCCCTCTTCCAACCGTAAAAGTTATCATATTTGACAACCAACTCCTCTTCATCCCACTTAGAAATCCCCAAAGACATCCAGATTATTCTTGACCACACTTGCCTAACATATTACATCAAAATAATATATAAAAAAATATCGGTGTATGATACTATCAAATTTTAATATCCTTTATAAATAGATGATCCCAAAAAATGGTTCTCCCCACTGTTGGAATCACCCACCTAAAACCCTACTCAACTGATCGTATCTATAGATTCATCAAAACACACATCAAGCATTCTAAACCCTGAAATCATAAAATGCATATTAAATGACAAATACTTAAAACCACTAGTACAAATATATATAATCGATCCCAATATCAAAATTTATGATCCCATTGTAATAGACTCAAACAAAGAATCCATATCAGGCCTCCATAATTAGCTCACTCAACATAGAAATTATAATCGTAGAACATGTAAACCAACTCTTATCTCTCCCATTTTTATTCCCTAAAAACTAAGAAATTCATACCATATCAGGCACTAGTTAATTTTCACATTATATGAATGAACCGTTACACCCATTCCAATTACACAATGTGGTTTCAAAAACCCAAGGCACAAAAGACAACCACGTTATTCAAGAATTCGACTTGATACTGAAAAAACAAGAATATATGAGTACATAATTGTAAATAAAAAATATTTACTTATTTAAATAATCCATTAAAAACATTACACAAACTATAACACTAAAAAATGTTTTCAAAACACATATATCTAATATTTTTTTTAAAAGAATAAGATAATTGGAACACCCGACCTAGCTATTCATTTTCTAAAAATTCCCTTGTTTCAAAAAAATTTGCAATTCAATTTTAGAAAACATTTTCAACAAAATTTCCCAAAATAAATAAATCCCAAAGGAATATGAAATTACCTTACCCTTGATCAATTTAATATAAAATCAATATATAAAATTTTCTTATACATGCCTCACACAACCACTTAACTATTCATTCAAAAATATATATTTTTTCAAATATCAAACCACCCCCAAAATATATTCACTTTAGTGTAAGAACATTAACAAGTCAAAATGACTAAATATTTCCCCATGTATTCATATTAATTTAATCATACCATATGATATATATAAAGAAAATTCATTGATATTATAATTTTAATCAATTAGTTTTGATTCCAGTGAGGCGTTATGTCAGGAAGAACCTACCATGGTCATGTTTTTCATACCATAAATGGCCACTTTAATGATGAATGGAAAAATAATTGGATCAAGTATGATCCCTTTGACTCATCTAGAGTGTCACCCATCCCATTTTTTGATTCTCATTCTAAACAAAGACATCACAAAACCTATAGTTCCCAATACCGAAACTAGACATCCCATGGAAACATGGGTTTTAATTGATGTTGTTCTAGAAGTAATGTAAAAAACCTACCACCCAAGTCCCAAAGATCACTCAATATTACTATTTAACACTACTAATCCTAACTCACTATCTAGTTCAATTATTTAATTCCATGTACTAGACTTCCTGGATTACTAATGATATGGGAAATCATATGAGATTAGGCATGGATCATCATATTCTATAGGCTCCAACTAGCTCTGAGGCCTTATCATAGTCATGTGGAGTCTATTATCTCAAAATAAAGAACATAATATTCTAGAAATACTATAAAAATTATTCATGAACCATCTATAGATTTATTGTCCCAAACAACTACAGGAACAGATCCAGGAGCCAAATATGGACTTAATAGTCCAAAAATAGAATTTAGTAAATAAACTACCTGAAAAAATATTACAAATTATAATGTGAATATTAAATCATGAAATACCAAGAATCAAATAAATAAAAAGGTATAACTATTATAATCATGCTGAACAATAAAGGAAATGTAAAACTATATGATATGTGACACAATTAAAATAATTGTCATGTCAATTCCTCAACATCCACAAGCTACTAAACATATATCATATGTATATCTTAATGTGAAAACTATGTCCTGATAGAAAATCAGATGGTATAAAAATTTACATAGAAATAGATTCCTTATATGCAGGTGGTAGTGAGTTAGGTAACCTGCTCAAATCCCACAATTCCCCATTAATACTACATAATTCTGAGATCATTTTGATTTCCATAAAATACAATTACTAATACTTCCTCTATGTTTTTAATACACACCCACTGATAAATCATTAAACATAATGCACATAAAATGAAACATGTCATGTCATTAGGTTCTAACTAGGACTCTATAAACATGAATGTATCTTCTTAAACTACACACTATAATTACCAAGATCACATCATACCATATCTGGATCAATACCCAATAATATAGGGTAATGTGTCATGTCGAAACTCCTCCATTACATATTGGATTATGGTATTGTTTCAACCTAAATGGTATCCTTACTATACTCAACAACACATGGTCTTGAATCATCTAAATCTTGTCTCAATACCCTAAGTATCGTAACATGATCATAAGATCATAATCCTCAATCTACCCATCATCATAAGATGATATTACATCATCAACACCTCATATCATGCCAAAACCCTCCCCAATGAGGTCCTCAACCCAACTCTACTTAGGAGATGTCCACTATATAATAACATAATATAAATTGAACCCCTTGCATTCCCTACCCCAATCCAACTATTAAAATGACCCAATATATATATAATGTATCATAAAATTACTCATACCCCAGGTGGTCCCCTTCCAAATCCTATAATCAAAAGTACTTATATATTGTAACACATCTTCAGCCATACATATTGTTAGTTCTCCTCGACCCAAGCCAAATCACCCCCACCGATGGTCCATTATTTAGGACAAATCCTACCATAGGAATTGTCCGATATCATGACTAGCCTTCTTAATCAAGGCTATGGTAGGCCTCAGTATACTCTATGACACTAAATTCTTTCACCTATAATAAAATTTACAACAAATTTCAGGAATATACCCTATTACAAAACTCATAATATCATCACTAGGGTATTAGTCCCTTTACCCCTATTCCAACACCACGAACACATCCAAAAACTCCACTCTACCCTCCACAGTGACTGTCACATTTATATGTATGAATTATATATTAGATAACATAATCAGTATTCTCGTTTGGATACACACACAGAAGACATTATCAAACAATAAATAATACATAAGAAATTAAAATCACTCTAAAACAACATGCACACATTCTTTTGAAATATAGGCTTCACCCTAAAAAAGTCAAGTAGGAAAAAATAGGACAAATATGCCATTCTAAAATCCATTTAATGATTAATTTAAAATATTTCATCCCAAACATTTCAAAAGGATTCATTTGGATCATTAATTGTTGCTTGTACCATAGAAAAAAACGTTAATATGTATATGAAAACCCCATGTCATCATTGAAAGAACATTCTAGAACACAATTTTCATGTCACTATATTAACCATAAGAATTTTCAATAAATTAATAAATCCTTTGATTAATAATTAAAAAAAATGAAATTGGCTTAACTACCTAAAAACCTATAAATACAAAAAACAAACTATATAGCGTGTTACTAACACTTGTTAGACCTTCGTTCCACCATCAAACTATTTATCATAATATATGGTCCACATTGTCTATTTTGAAAATTTGAGGAGGTCCCAACATTTTGGAATTCCATAAAAATTATAGAATATTAAGGAAGTTAAAACTATGAGTCAAGAAACATAACAAACACTATCAACCAAGAGACTCAAATAAATCTAAGGCTCCCTATAAAAATAAACAATATGATAACTTATAACATTCCCATAAAATCTTCCATTAATTCCATAACCCTAGTGTCATCCATAAAAATAATAAAATTAATTTCCTTATAAATTAAAACAAAAAACAAAAAATGAAATAAATAGTGTGAAACTCACTTGAATTCCTTTTATCCCAAAATGGTGAGAAATAGGGTGTGTTCCATTTTTTATTCTTACATTGACATAATGTAGAACTATATATTCTAAAATAAGAACATTATGTTTCATATTATATATGACCTGAAAATCTAATCTTAAACAAAAAAAATTTTAATTTTAATATCACAATTATATCTTTTAAAGTGGATTGGAAGATATGAATATGAATAATAATATTTGGTAATATTATTGTATGTAAAATATCAATACAAAAGTATTGATTAATTCTTAGTAAAAAAGAACCCTTGTTTTATTAAAGTAATATTATTCTATAAAAAATTATTTCTTTTTGTTAGAGAATATTATAATTTTTTAGGAACATTTAAAAATGCAATTTTATACAAAAATATCATTTTTTAAAAACAATGAATAAATTATTTTTCTATTAATTTATAGTGTTTTTGAAAAGTCGTGCATTCTAGTTAATAATGACAAATGATGATTTTAATTGAATATGGTACTTATGGTTCAATAATTTATGATAATAAATTTTTTAAAAATGGTTTAAATGTATCAATAGTTATTTAGTATTATAAATTGTCCAATTCTGTTTGTTAGAATCAACTTTTCCATTGAATTCTGTATAAAAACATTTTAATTATCAAACATCCCAGAAAAACTATTTTTCCTCATATATTATATTTTAAAGATTATTTTATATACACAAATCATAGAAATTGAATATAAAAAATGGATTTCATAATTGGAATCAATATTTCTTCATTCGATAAATATGTTACTTTAATTTTTTATTAATTTGAATAGTAACCTTAGAAAATTTTGGTCAACATGGTATGGCTAAATTATGTAATTAAGATATAAAATTGTATAATAATGAATAAAAAATGATAAAAACACATGAATTTTTCTTATTTTATAAGTTCGTTTTTCCATTTCCACCTGTGTTTTGAATATATGAATGTGGTACCATATTTCATTGATTTTTTCTTTTCTATTATTTTATGTTATGAAATATAAAATAATTTCATTCTCTATATTCTTTATATATAAATTTTTTAGATAGTGATAAAAAAAGATCTTTTCATTTCTAAATAAATTATTTGAAGGATAAATTATTTATTTTTGACACGGTAATTTATATTGAATTTTTGTGACGAAATAAATAACATAAATGCATGATCCACACTGGCACTAAATTTATTCAATTAAATGAAAAATAAATTATATTATATTGATGATTGTAAAAAATTAATATAATTTATTTAACTATAGAATCCCATGATTTTTTGATGCAATTTTAAAAAATTAGAAATGATTATATTTAAATTCCACCTTTATCTTGATGTATTTAAAGTAAAACTAAATGAATATTAAAAAAAATGACAAAAATATATATTATAATAAATAACTTTTTTAAATGATTTATAATTAAAAAACTCATATAATTGAATAAGTGATTGGGATATAATTTAGAATATATTCAATTGATCATTTATTTAAAATGTTTTCATTATTGTGAATATCATGAACCCTAATGTGTAATCAAATTTGTTATTATGGTAATCGTCAAAATGAAAAAAAGATAGTTAGGATAAAATGACAAGGGTAGAAACATCACTTATAAAACTATAATTTTTGTTAGATTAAATAATTTTTACTAATTTATATGTTATATTTAATTTATATTAACATTGATCCGTTTGAAAATGAAATTATTTTAGTATTAATTTAAAACATTATGAAATCCCAAGAATATCACTCAGCACCTTATAAAAGGGATCATCCTAGCCTATTTTATACAAATATATGCTTCTATTTTTTCATCCAATATATACAAAAATTCCATTGTGAAATCACTATCCATGTTCAATTGGTCTTATGGTGTATATAATTTGATCTGTATATTGATTAAGGTTCAGACCAGCGGTGTTTTTATGATGAATATGTATAGATTTTTACCGAATGTTCATGTTTAATTACTTATTATACATTCGTCAAATATTATCCAAAATATAAGAATAAATATAAAAATTATCATTAATATAGTTATATGTTGTTATTTTATTTTAATACCTTATATCCATCTCGTTTTCCCTTAAATAGGAAATGAAACTATCATTCGTGTATACGGGAGACTTCCACCTCATGAATAGATGTAATTGTTTTTCCATAACTGCCTTCTATGTGTGGATATATTGTAGTATTGAATTCTTATATATTATATTAATGAAATATTTATAATTATTAAAATATAATGTATCATCTAATTTATTACCATTCCATCCAC
This sequence comes from Viscum album, assembly GCA_963277665.1. Classification (NCBI taxonomy): domain Eukaryota; kingdom Viridiplantae; phylum Streptophyta; class Magnoliopsida; order Santalales; family Viscaceae; genus Viscum; species Viscum album. The sequence goes on from OY728143.1 coordinate 205,925,735, forward strand.
TGAAAAATGATAATGTTTTTTCTGAGTTCGTGTGTATTAAAACCTCCATGAAGTGATGTAATTTATTATTCATCACCATACAAGATTAATGATATATTTAACTGTATTTAAATAACATAAATGATATTTATGACATAATAATAAATAATAAATGATAAAATATGAATTACCTTTTTTCCCATCATGATCTTCGGAAAATGGATACGTAGTTAATTTGTAAATACGACATTCTATCTTTATGACTTTAAGGTAGTTAATTTTTTATAATAATCTAAAATTATGAGATATAAAAGTAAAATTAATATATTTAAATTATTATTTTTTTCATAATAATTATTATTTATAAGATTTAATAATTTTCCATTTGACCAAAATCTCCATACTGAAGTCATTTTAGATATATGAGTCAAATATCCACAAAATATATAATGTGAACATAATTGATTATGTAATTGATTATAACATGATAAAAGGAATAATAAAACTAAAAATATGCTCAATGAGGTATATAATTAATATAAATTTATTATCTATTATGACAAGGAATGAACATGATGATTTTGAAATGTAGTTAGGGACATAATACTTTAAAAAACAAAATTTTAATATTTTATGGATTTATTGTCTAAATCATTCTCTTCCATATCAATATTATTAAAAAAAAATTATTGATATATTTATATATAAATGAAATAATTATAAATTAAATGTTATGTAGCTTTCTAATTTCATTCAAATTTTTTCAAAAGAAATGTTTTTACGTAGATTGTACAGAATATTTTGACAAGGAGAGAAATATAAATGTTCTATTTTAATGTATACTGGGTCATGAAATGATTTATTCTGGGTTTTAATGAATATTTTTTATATTTTAATGTTTGAATCTATATTATTTTATATTTTATAATTACATAATTGTTTTTTAATTGTTTATGATGATAAATTGATCCATAAAAAAACAAGGTTATGTGTTACCATTTTAATCAATAGATTATGGATTAGTGATAACATTCAAATGAATTGGGAAAATTTATATAGGATGTTGATCATGAGGATTATTCAATTTGTAACCCTGAAGTTCATTTCATTGGTAACCAATAATGTTATCCCATTTGTAACTATGAAATTTTATCCACATTTAAGATTATTATGAGTGTTATTACTCAACCTACCTATATGATTACTCTATCTATTATACTGATTTTTATGGAAATCTACCAATTTTAAAAATAAAAGAAAAATTTTATTTTTAAAATGGATATATATGAGACTTCATTACGATGAAATGTATACCAATTCTGAAATTTTTTTCATGTGTCTTCATGATTTTATAAGAAAATTTTTTATTAGTATTTTTTTCCATTATTATTTTTAATTAATTTTTTTATAAAAACCATATGGTAGACAAAATGAATTTTTTGGTAAGAAGACTATTTTTTTAACCCATTGTTAATTATGAAGAAGGAATGTTTTTATATTTTATCTTGAACTACTATGTTTCCTTATTTCTCATTTTATCCCTTATATAGATTCTTGTTCTCATGCACAAAATTAAAACAACAAAGATTAAGGATAGTTGGGGACAAGGATAATGTCATGATTAACATTGTGAATATGTTTCATTGAATAAAAACATTATATTACATAAAAATATTATTTTTTGGGAAAAATGTATACTAATCATAATTTTCCATTATGTAATATATAAGTATATAATTTAATATTTATAACCAAAATTTCTATAAAAATAAACAATAAAGATACACAAAACTCATTAATGTGGTTTCTTTATAAAAACATAATAATAAGTAATTAATTGTTATCACGTCCTTAATATTTTATAAAAGTAAAAGTCTACATAATTTTATATGATAGGATATTATATGAAAATAAGATAATATTACTGAGAACCAAAATGTTGTGTATATTTGGGAGAATTATAATTATTTGGAAAAATCGAAATATTTTAAGATTACATGTTTAAGGATATCTTATTGTCTATCCTTCTTTTAAGTTTCTTTACTATAATTTTAATTTTATTCTAACACTATTTTTTTTTGTTTTCTTAAATTTCTAGATCCATCAAGTATGAAATTAATGATGGATGTGAATGAAACATTTCTATTTGACTGAATGATTAATTGAATGGAATGGGTACTATAGTGAAAAATCTTATGGTTTTTCTTAACTAGATAACATGTTTTATGATTAAAAACCTAAAAATTGGTGGGTTCCAAAAACATCAAATAAGAGATAAATAATGAACTATTTATGTTTAGGTGGCCATTATCATAAAGGTAAAAGAATTATTGACCAATGTGTCAATACTGATGGAAGAATTGCCCAATAAAATGTTATAAAATAACATAATTTTTTTGTATGTAGTAAAGGGGGAAATCAAGAAACAATATTCCAATGAAAAGGATAAATTGGGATAACACTATGAAAGAGAATAATATTTATCCTAAGGAATGAATTGGATATTTTAAATATATGGAGAATATGAATTATGGAAATAAATGTCTTTAGAGGAAATCAAAATAATGTGATCGGCAAGACTTGAAGATAAATTTACATCCTTGTTAATAACAATACTATTGAATGTGAGGAAACAAAAAATGACATATAAAAGGTATAGAATATATCTTGTCTTATGTTTTGATATTATTAAATCATTGGATATTATCCATATTTTTATTTCAGGATGGATGTATTAAGGAATAATAAAGAAGATCATGGTTAATCGATTATTAAGAATAATGAATTATTAAGGTGTCTATATATACTGATTTAAGAGTTATGATATAGTTAAATACTTATGGATTGTCATAAGTCTAAAATTATTAATATTATTTTTTTGTTTTATATGATTATTGTATACTATGAAAAATTAAATGTTTTTTATAAATGTTTTATTATGTTTAACAAGTCGGAAAGTCATTTTAAGAATAATGTTAATTTCATTTTGTGGTCATCTGTTTCAAGGTATTGATAAACATTAGTATTAGTATTATCTATTATGATTAAGAATGTTTTTATGGATTTAAATCATATTTCTAGTGATTTTATAATATCAAAATTGAAATTGATTTTATAAAAGAAAATATACCAGATAAGAGACAACATGTTGCATCTATCGAGGAAGCAAGGCTTGAACCCACGATCTATGGGTATAAAGGGTTAAATGTCAATTTCTATACCACAATATTCAGTAGTAAGAATTAAATTATTTGACATACAAGAAAAATAAATAGTATTTGGATGTTTATAATATATGATTTATCTTATACATAATCATCGGACTGAAAAGTGATTTAGGGATTTAGTGATTAATTATTTTTTAGAATAACATCACCATAATTTTTAGTAAAAATATATGATTAATTTAAATATATTCATAGATGATTTTATTTTAGGTGTTACAATTGAATTGTATTTCATAATCTTTAGTATTTTTATTTGGATTTATGGTGATTTGTGTAATTTATGAAAATGATGAATATTACTTGGATATTATAGAAATAGATTATATACATGTTTTGGGACATTAAGAATGATTGATTTATTTTGAGGTAAATGTTAAATTTATCATAGGGGAATATATTATAAAATCAATATAATAAATTGGATTCAATATTTGTCCAGAATATTTTAATAAATTTTAATGATATTAATTTTTAGAATGATTTAATTTGAATTTTTTTATTAATGTGAAATTTTTGATATTAATGTATTGTTTATTTATTTGATGGTTTATTCAATTTTTTGAAATAATAATAGGTTACAATGACCATATTATTTTGTTATGGTCTAAAGATTGAAATAATAACTTATTATCATTTTAGGGATTACGTAATCCACTAAAAGTTTATTTTAGTGCTCCAATAATGAAAAAAATTCTATTTCGAGACTCAACATTTGGACAGAATGAATAGATTTTTCTAGAAATTGATCAATGGGTGAAATTATAGTTTCAAATTAACTGTACATTATTGTTTATTAGTGTTTATGGTGAATAAATTCCTCATCCTAGGGGAAAAGATCATTAAATAAAAATGTTATCCTATTACATTTATTTTTAGTAAATAGCTTGAATTTTTCAAATATAATTATTTTATGATGATGTGGTCATTGTCATTATCATGGTCATAAATTTTATTGCCTTCACTGATCTACTTGATAATTAATAATTACACAGAAATTAAATGTTTCTCTATGACCATTTTATCATATCCCACTAAAGTTGTATTTGGAAACCTAGTTTGTTTTATTCTATATTATCATTGTATATCACTTTCTCTATTTTTCAAGGGGAAGTTATGGTAACCATTTTTTATGATGTGAAATATCAATAAAGTTTTTTTAAAATTTCAAAACCACTGAAATTTGCACTCATGTTCTTATTAAAATGATTCAATTTATTAATGTGTGATAATAATACAAATCCTCATGAATTTTTAAAAAAAATGACATTATGTTCAATTTTGTTTATGTCACACAACAACGAGAATAAAAATCCATGAAATATTATTCAATAAATATGATATTTATGCCATATCCATTGAATAGGGAGTAATGAGTTAGAATATCCATATTATGAACATATAAGGTTCTAAAAAATAATAAATATTATTAAAGAATCGTAAATATGAACACAATTTTTAGTAAACAACTTTTATTCATCAAAAAAGTTGTTTTCTTTAGGAATTTGTTTAATTTATTTTGGGACCAGATATTATATTAAATTTCACGACATTTTATAAATTTGTTGTTATAAAATTTATATCATTTTAGAAATCACCATTTCAGAAGTAGGTTTAAATGAATTTTTCGGAATTTTTGAATGATTTATCATCCTTTGAATTGTGATAGATAATGAAATTTATTGAGAATGGTTTATTAAATCCAATAATCTATGAATCTGAAATATTTTTAAAACGTTTTTAAAGAAAAATTATTTTAATTATATTATTATGAAACAATTTATGATCAATTGAAACACCTTTTCCATTAAATGTTTTATAAACCAATATTTATACTTATAATTTAATTTTCATAAAAAATACATTTTCATTGCATTTTGAATTTTAATATTAAATTAAAATGTGAATCCTCTAAAATTTTAATTTTGAAAAATATATTCAATAATTGAAACTATGAGGCACATCATTGGGAAATATATCACTTTTATATTTGGTTAATATAAATATTATCTTTAGTATATATTTTTCAACACAGAAAGGGAAAATATGGAAATTAATGTTAAAAATAATATTATATGGAACAATGACCCTAAAACACAAAATTATCCATTTGAGTTTGTTTAGTTTAGTCATTTACATACACATTTTTATAATATGGAATCTTGTTATGATTGTTTTCATTTTTTCTTTTAAATAATTTTATTTAAAGATAACTCAAAAAAATGTAATTCTCTTTGATTCATTATATCTAAAATTAGGACATATGGTTAAAATGAGGCTATTATTTTTTATAAACGTTTTATTTTAAATATAAATGATTTTTTATCATTATAATTTATTTTAAATTTGCAACAATGAAATATTTATCTTAAAAACAAGTTTAACTCTACCATAATATTCATTAAATTAATTAAAAAATAAATTATATGATTTTTAAAAATGTTAAATGTTGTGTAATTTTAATTATTTATTTTGTACATTTATTTATTTTAGATAGTAATTAAATATCAAGTATTTTTAATAGATTTATATATGAATTACATCCTTTTCATGATTACATTAAATTGAAATTAAAACAATAGTACTATAAATAGAATGAATGATATTTTGTAGTAAATAATATTTTATTAAATGATATAAAATTACTAAAAATATAATATTTATATTAGTGAATTTAATATACTTAAAACTATCAGAAGTTTTATATTAGTGGTGAAATTTTACTTTTATATAAAATAGATATACCCTTAAATTGCGAAAAACATTTTCATCATAGTAATTATAAAAATTGCCAAGAGAAGGTTAAACCACAATATAATGGTTGAATAATCAATAACACTATTCTATTTATTAATTATATTTTTATTTAGATTAATAATAATAATGTATTCTAATTATATCAATTAAGTTTCATTTGATATTGAAAATTAATTATTATTAGTTTAAGACTTTAAGAAATTTCAAGAATTCCCCATCCATCAATATACAAGGAATCCTCCTCTCCTCTCCTATACATAAATAATGATCTATTTTTTGTTATTATTTACCTACAAAAATACCATCCTAACATCCATAACCATATTCTAGAGGATATATAGTTTGTCTAATTTTATGCTTAGTGGGCATTAGATGTCAATAAGAAAAGGTAGTGTGAAGAAATGGTGAATATTTTTACCAACAATTTTTTCATTATTTATTTTAATACATCACTGAAATCAATATAACACATGTTGAAATAATAAAAATATTATCTTCAATATAATTTTTTTTAATTACATACTCTATATTACTTTCCACTTCCAACAAATTTCAAATGAAATAATCATTCAGAATTATGATGGATTATCACCTCACAAACCAATGTAATTCATTTTCCATCTCCAGATCTTATATATAGTTATATTTATTTAATTAATGATTTTATAAAATATTCAAAACACTTTTATGATATTTAAAATAGAGTATATCATGTAATGTTTTAACTTTCCATCCATTGAAAAATTAAAACGACGTTTGTGCATACTTATGGACTACTTATTTCATGATATTATTTGATTTATTTTTCAGCACCACATCATAGGAATTACACATATAAATTTATTTAATATAATTATATTATATTTATGATATTATGTTAAATTATTACGGTTAAAAAAATATATAATTATTTCCATGAGGATCATTGAGAAATGGAAGTATAACTCATTTGTACAAATGTCATACCATCTCTATGATTGTAACATTGTTACTTTTTTATAGTCATATTTAATGGTAGATTTTAAAATATTAAATGATATATTATTATGATAATAATTTTATGCATATTATTCTATATATTTCTTAAATATTGGCATTTGGACCATTTTCATCCAACATAAGACATTTTGGATGTGTAAGCCAAATATCATCAAAATGTACCATGTTAAAAAAGTTGATGATATAATTCATTGTAACATAGTAAAAGGAATAATAGATAATTAAATAATTTCTTAATAAATTAAATAAATAACATATGTTTATTATTTAGGATGATAAGGTATCTATTTCATGAGTCAGACTTTAGATAAGGAAGACATTACTTTAAAAATATCATTTTAAATGTTTTAAAGATTTATTTTCTAAATTATTATATTCCATGTACCTATTCTTAAATTATTTTTATGGATTTGAATATATATAAATAAACTAATTATAATCATAGGTATATATATCACATTTTTGTTTTAATTAATGTTTTTAAAAATTAATAATTTTCAAATACATTATATGATTTTTTTTGAAACAAAATTAAAAAGAAATGTTATTTTATATGTATACTATGTCAATGATTTTTCTCGCTGTAATAACCATTATCTAATGTCTCAATTATTTTATAATATTAAAATTTCACTCAAATAAAAAACCCTCATTTAATTTTTTATGAGTATTCTCAAAAATTGTTTTAAGTCGAATGGATATTTTAACTTCTATAAATGATTTCTTATGGGTGAAAGGAATATATTTTTTAATGTAATGTTGAAAGAAGAAAGATTTTATGTGTTATGATTAGAATGTGGTTCTTATTAATTTTCAATGATGTAGGTTGGTACCATTATGATCCATTTATAGGTGGTATTATTATAAAACAAGTAATAGTGAATCAATGATATCCATATAATGAATGTGGTATGATTTATATTGGATGATGATCTTAAATGTTATTCAATTTAAAACCTCGAATGATTTTACCAATGGTAACCATGCTGTTTATTCAATTTATCACTTTAAAGGTTATTATATATGTAATATTTACATTAAATTGACTCCTTCATCTACCTATATGATCTATCTATACTTTATTGGGTTTTTATGGAATTATTATTGTTTCATAAAGGTATGAAATGAGTTAATTGTTTTATATTATGTATATGAAACTCCAAAATGGGTTAATGATTACAAATTTTCAAAAAAAATTAATTAGATTTCATGATTTTATAAGTAATCCTTATGAGTTATATTTTTTACATTAATATTTATAATTAAAAATTTTAGGAAAATATAAGATTATATAATTTCATTTCTTTGGGAAGAAGTTTTTTATTTTGAACCAACTATTTATTTTCAATAAGTAAAATTTTTTGTATCCATGGACTAATGAGTTAATATATTTCATTTTTTCATTAATTATATTTTAGTTCTCATTTAATGTTTTTAAAAGATTTTCGTATGTTTTTAAGTATGATTAGGGTTAAGGATGAGGTCATGATGAAAAATTTGACAATGTTTCATGAAAAGAAAATGTGTTATTTCATAAATTATTATTTTTTGGGAAACATGGAAAATATTTCATTGTTTACACTTTCTATTATATGGAATTTTATGTAAGATTTATGACATAAATCACTAAAATAATAAATTGTAATGATGATAAAAATTTAAAATAATTTATTTCTTGATAAAAAAATCTATAATAATTAATTACATAAGGTTTGTTCCTTGAAAATAAGTAATTAAAGAGACCCTAAATATATTCTTGAACCAAAGTCCAATTTCATAAAGAAAATAGAATAATCATTAATTAAACCCATGGGTTGATATACATTATAAAAAATGATGAATTTATTTCTAGAAAAAGACTTTGGGGTTATCCATTATATACCTCACATGAAATCCCTATCATATGTTATGGTTTTTAAAAGATTATGTGAAATCATTATTCAATAACCCATTCAAATTATATAAAATAAGGGATAAATGAAAGGGTAACATGGATATAACATTGCATAGAATCTTTATCAATAACATTCTCTAATGAAATATAAATATAATATATACATGGAGGGTATGATGATATCCAATTGTTGATATCCTACTCAATAAGAAATTAAAAATATATGAAACCATGAGGGTGTTCCAAAAATTAAAACCCCATAAAAATTTCAAAAAATCCCTCAAAAAAGTGTTTTGGTCAAATTTTTTAGGGTGTAAACATTAGTTCATTTCACGATACACCTTTTTATTGAGGGACAAACCCCTTCACGACCCTTTTGTAGCCTGACCCATATAATCACAACATTAATGGTGGGTCGTTGGTAATTCTCATATCCAAACCACTCCATTCCAACACTGGCTCCCTTAACAACACCCGAGACACCAATATGAAGCTAATAAAACTTTTAAAAATTATTTTCAGATATTTTAAAACCATCATCACTACATATCATTCCCCTAATATCAAAAATACACCTCCAAAAACTAAAAAATTAAAATTTCTTTTGTAATTTTAAACTCATAATAATGCAGGTCAGTAAACTATACTCCCTTCCCATAGAATAACCTCATCCTATACTGTTGTAACTTATGATAAATCCCACTAAATATTTTTACATTATAAATAATACTTATCTAAACAAACTATTAATGAAATCAGATTATGTACTCATGTGACATGGCCTGAAGGGAAAGGTGTGAGTAAAACTCAGTAAGGATCCATCAGCATGGTCATGTACATAAATAATAAATATGGTGTATTTTTATGTGAAATGGTCATTTTAATAAACAAATAAACTAAAAAAGAAAACATAAATAACAATATTCAATCGTTGAGTTTTAACTTAACTACCAAGATTAATACAAAAATTCTCCTACCAATAAAAGATTGTCTATGATCATGTCACACAACCATACTAGCTAATATCAAGAACTTTTCCAATTACTAATGGAATTTAATAGAAATTATATTATTATCATTGCAATTAAATTGAAATTAGGAATAATTTATTGATATTTAATAGAATACTAATGACTCGGGTGAACTGGATCTATCTCTAATCGTCTCACATATACCTCTCATTTGGAAATTAATAGAAGAAGCTCACTATGAAGGTAAAAATATCATTTAAAATCATAGGGGAAAATAATTATATATATTATAAATTATTACATCTATTAACTCATTTTTTAACCAAAAAATAATGATAAATTAATTCCTCAAAATTGTATATATACCCATCTAGGAAAGGTAACCATCTGATAACTCAACGGTATATCTACTCCATGTTGGGAATGATTGTAACATCCTAGTTAAATAAGGAGTAATACATTTTTATATTTATTAATATTTGTTTATTAAATATTAATTTTACTTTAAATGGGATTCTATGTTTGATGGAGAACGTGATACACAACAACAGGTTTCATTGAAATCATATATTGCACAAAATGTTGAGTTATACTGATAAATAATAATATAATTTTATTATTTAAAATGTTAGTTAACACATTGTCGTTGTATTAGAGGGAGTGAACAAAAAATGTAAAATATGATTACACATTTTTATTAAATGATTTTAAAATTTTAAATTTAAATTTATAACCTTAAAATAGGAATGAATCAAATTTTAATCATAAATACTCTAATATTCTTTAAACGGTTGATTTACCACCTTTTAACAGTGAACAGTTTTTAAATATATTTTTTGTCACATTTATAGGTTCTATTTGAAAAAATAAACTTCTTCTTTAGAAGTGGGAATTATAAATTTACTTTGGGTGAAATTTCGGTATTTTTCTGAAAAAAATCATTTTTTAATGAATAGTGAACAATATTTTATTTTAATTCGAAACATCTTTTTAATATAATTTTTTTTATGGATAGTTTAAATTTTTAATTGTTTTGAAAGTTCAATTTGATTATATTTTTACCATTTAATCCAATTTTGGCCATTGAAAGTAATTTCACATTTAAATTGGACACAAACACGTGTCGATCTTCTGATACTTATTATTTCATAAAAACAAGCTTTTTGTTTTGACAACGGGAATTAATTTTAAATTAATTTCTTTAACTTTAGTGTTTTGATTTTTTTTAAAAGGATTTCATATTTTAAATCATTAGGTCCATGTTGAGTATATAAGTAACTTTTATGTTTATACATTTTGAATATTTACATCCGTAAATATTTCATTTTCCATGGTTAAAGGGTAAATCTGGTAAATAAGAGTAAATAAATATTATTATAATATAATTTAATTACCCTAACATGTGTCCTATTAATATTTGTTGATTCATTTCCAACAATGGTAATCTTTGGGTGGATTTTGGGACCCCATGGAGCCACTTGTATGTGAAAATGACTCTTTATATTAATATTTTTAATTTAAAGACAAAAATAACCTAAACATATATCTTTTAGTAAAACAATTGTATATGGGGTTATATACATGATATATTCACCGATAAATATTTATTTGAAATATAATAATATTTCCTAAATCATATTATTTTTTTGTAATTTTTATACTTTAAATAAATAACTATTAATAAGACACAATATTGATGAAGTAATTTCTTCATTAATAAAGGTTCCAAATAAATGATATTGTAAATATTAAATAAATTTATTTTGAAACTTTTTATAAAATCCACATATTTTAGGCATAATAATGATTTATTATCTTTTAACTAATTATGGTTGTTCTATATAATAAAGTTGTTATTGATTTTTAAAAATTCTTGATATGAATAGTTTATAAATTGACATAAATGAGTTTTTATAACAATTAATATTTTATTAAATGATAAAATAGTTCTCAAAATCTAATATTCTACCAAATGACATTAATAATATTAAAAATTTCATTATGGATCATTTTTTGGTCTCTTGGAATTTTATTGTAAATATATTAATCATATTGTATGAATATATAAGAGAACATGGTAATGGTTAAATAAGTTAACAAAGGATTAAATAAAAAATATAATGATCAAAAAAATATCCAAAACCTATCCAATTATTATTGGATGATTTTATTTTGACTTATATTCACCATATATTATAATTAAATTTTTTGTGGAGATTTTGAAACTGAAAATCACTTTATTATAAAACAGTACTTTCAATATTTCTTAAAGACCCATCCTCACTCTAATAAAATCCCACCACATCTATCCCATTACACACACATCTCAGTATACATGGATCATCAAAACTATACTCCAATAAGCCCTCAATATCCATATAGTCATACTAGGAGCCTTAAAATAGGCAGAAAGTACTTCAATAAAGCATTTTGGTTCAAACCAAAGGGAGTTACCGGATTTAAAGGCAACATATTCCCTCAAGTTCTCTTCTTTTATTTTACTTCTTCACTCGTTATAGTCTTATTATTCATTTTTTACTTTAAAAAACTAGTATCCTCAATATAATAGGTTCTTTTTATTAGACGTACTTGATCAATACGGAAACACACATCCGTCTAATGGGTATAGAACATATTGTTTCTATGGACGATGAACTACTACCACACGAAACGATGATTGTTCCATTATCTCATACCACCTGTCATGGTGACCATTATGATGGAATTGTTATTATATATGATATATATGATATTTATATTATCTCTATGCTTCTATAAATATATTTTATAAGACACCATTATGATTTTAATGTTGTATATATATTATAAATTCATTTGATGAAGTGCGGACTGTCACCCCATCAATGTGATATGACTCATTCATACTATAAATGGAATTTATAAAGGATTGGGTTAATGAACATATGTAACATATATAAAATATGATATTATTCTGGAATAATAATATATTTATGTTTCATTTGGTTTTCATTCCTTTCAAAACGAAAAAAATAAATGGAAGCAGCATTTATGCGTGCATACGACATCTCATCTCTATGAAGCGTTTTACTAAAGAACAAATGGAATGTTTTTAACGTTTTTAGTGATAATGATATCTTCACCACGGAAATCATTAGTTGGATCCTTGTATAATCCTTAATGTTTTTCAAAGGAAAATAAATCCCATATTCTATTTGTTTGTTGTGGTATTGAAAATGGTTTTTGAAATGGATTGATTATTTCGATATCTTGAAATGATTTATTGGGATTTCAAATGAAATTTCGTTAGTGAAATGTTTATATTTTCAATATATTAAGTTTTAGGATTTTATAATGGTACATTAACATTTTATGGGTTGCTAAATGATAAACCAAATTATGGGTTCTTCCGTGATAAAATAGGACATGTCATTATATTATAACCTCAAATTCATTGGGAATGGAAGTCGGTCGTATGGCTATTCCATTTATTGATATGTGTAGAAGTCGACCGTATGGTTATTCCCATTAAATATTTTTATTTTCAAAGCTACCTTTATATTTCATGTGTTCTGTACATGTGATATGTGGTAACCTTTTGGTTAAAAAGGGTAAGAAATGATATTTTATTCAGTGAATTAAATTTACTACTTCATAAAGGTGAAAATGATTACTTATGAAAAAGTATTTGTGGTTTACTTGTTGTTTTAAAAAACTAACAGTTCTCCATATTTGTGTTTTCCTTACTGGGAATTTCATTATCTTCTATAGTTTTTTTAAATGTTTTTCATAGGACTTAATGATGAATATGGTCAAGTATGGGATACAATAAAATTCATGATGTATAAAATATTGTACTAGACATGACTCTATTTTTGAGATTTTATTTTATGAAAAAAAAGACACTGAATAGATGAATCTACATATAATATTCAAATTTTTATGTATATGTTGTGACCTAATTCTCTAGAGCTCTAAACATGAAAGGATCCTCAATGTGAATTATTAACATAATTCAAGCTTACATAATGTATAAGGCGTGTTCCTTATAGTTGGTATCAGAGGTCGATTTATGCAACTTTAGGATTCTTTTTATTGTTAAATTAATATAAATAAATTAATTTAGGTTAATAATGAAATGACATAGAATTTATATATTACCATGTTACTTCTCCTAAGATATTTATATGTTTATTATGGTTTTTCAAAGAGGAAACATGGCAGCTATGATGGGATGACATCAGGAGGAAGATAAACATCCAAATAAGCAACCTAAGATGGTCTAAATCAGAACTGAATAGTTGGTTATATTGATAGAATAATTGGATCAAGATATAAATGGTGATGGTATTCATGTACGAGATTATATTGATCAACCACAGATGAACATGATAGTAGTGTAGCATTTCATTAGGCTAAATCCCCATAATTCATAGGATCATATGACCCAGTGCTTGCTGAATGTTGTATTAATGCATTTGAGATTATTTTTGATGTCATGGGGTGTTTATAACATCAAAAGGTTAGTCTTTCTATTTACTGTATAGAAGGTGAATCTAATTTTTGGTGGTTTATGGTGAAAAACATCCGGGATAGTGAGGATATTGATTCTATTTATTACGATGAATTCAAAGGTATGCTTATAAAGAAATTTTTTTCCAATTTTTGATCATCTTATGATGGAAAACAATTCCTTGAACAGAGGCAGGAGGATGACTCAGTGGTTGATTATGAATAAAACATCACTCAACTATCAAGAGAAGGTGGAAATGGAGTTCTCCGATGATCACGTGTTCATTGAAAAAGAGAGGAATAAGAGGTCACATTGGCCATTGAAAAGGAAAAATTCTTCAAAAGATTATGATAGTAAGAAAATTAAGTTTACATTTTGTGAAAACTGTTTTAAAAATCATGGTGGGGAATGCCTTTTGATTTATGGTAAGTGCTACTGATGTGGTAAAATGGTGCATAAGGCTCGTAATTTCACTGAAAAAGATTAGGGTTATGTTCAGACAAAATCATATTTATAGTCAGTAAAATGTATTAAGTGCAATGAATTGGTTCATTATGCAAATGAGTGTCCAATTAAGAACTCAACTAAGGGAAGGCAACCTGACTACCAAAAAGAAGGGGTGGTGAAATCCTTTGCAACCACTTAATCAGATGTTCGGCCATAGAATGAAGTAGTATCATGTACTCCATTTGTTTATTCATATTATGCCAATGTGTTGTTTGACTCATGCTCAAAAATTTCATTTATTTCTATTAAATATTATTGTACATTGGGAATTCCATATCCTGATATGTATCTTGACCTTATGGTAAAAACATTGGGAGGAAATGTTGAGAAAAAAGTTATATGAACCTTCATGTCCTTGTGTGCAGAAAGAATATACCTGAAAGCTTTATTGTTTTTCCTACAGTAGAGTTTGATGTTATTTTAACCATGGATTGACTTTTTGTTTATCATTTTATGATTGAATGAAGATCTAAAGTGGTTTCTTGTCAGATGTAATTTCAGTTTGTGTACAAGAATGAACCATTATCTTTGATAACAAATCAGGAAGCTGAGAAACTATTAAAATATGGAAATTAATGCTACCTAGCATATATTGTGGAGAAAAGGAAATGTTCAGATTAATTATGTTCTAGTAGTAAATGAGTACCTTATTTCTTTTCCTGATGAGTTTCCAGTTATAATACCTAATCGGGAAGTTGAATTTAATATTGTCTTAGTTCTTTATGCTAATCCAATTTCGATACCCCCTTATCGAATGGCTGAAATTAAACTTTTAGATGTAATGAATCAATTTCATTAGTTAGTAGATAAAGGTTTTATTCGACCCAGCACATCACTGTGGAGTTCTCCAATTTTTTTAAAAAAAAATAAAGATGGTCCAATGATACTTTTCATTGATTACAGAGCATTGAATAACATCACTGTTAGGAATAGGTTTCATTTTCCTAATATCGATGATTTGTTTGATTAGCTCTAGGGAGCTCAGTATTTTCCCAACATTGACTTGAGGTAGGGGAACAATCAGTTGAATGTAATGGCAGAAGACATTCCAAATACCATGTTTCGTACTAGATATGGCCATTATGAATTTGCATTTATACCTTTGGGTTTAACCAATTAACATGTTTCATTCATGGATCATATGAATAGAAATTTTCATGAGTTTTTGGATAAGTTTGTGGTTGTATTTATTGATGATATTTTTGTTTATTCAACATGTAAAGAAGGACACAAAAGTTATCTAAGGGTTGTCTTGTATGCCTTAAAAGAAAAGATACTGATTGGAAAATTCTAAAAGTGTGAGTTTTTGTTACAATAGATTTCATTCCTTGGTCATATTCTTTTAAGAAATGGAATAACTATTGATCATAGTAAAAAAAGTTGTTGCAGAATGGCCAAGTACCACAAATATAACTAAGATTCATAGTTTTCTTGGTTTAGTAGGTTATTACTAGAGGTTTTTTGAAAAAATTTCACAGTTATCTAGCCCACTGACTAAGATAACTCAAGAAGGAGTCGTTTTCATCTGGACAAAAGAATGTGATGATCGCTTTCATAAATTGAAAAGAAGATTATTGAATTCTCCAGTTTTGGAATTTCCTAATAGAGATGTGAATTTGTTATCTATAGTGATTCTTCATTTAATGTACTTGGTTGTGTACTAATGAAGAATGATCAGGTAATTTATTATGTTTCACGTCAGTTGAAACCTCGTGAGTTAAATTACCCTACACATGATTTGGAATTAGCTTCTATTGTTTTTTACTTTAAATTTTTTGATGCATCACCAGTATGGTGTAAAATTTGAAATATCTTCTGACCACAAAAGTTTGAAGTATATATTTACTCAGAAAGAATTGAATATGAGACTAAAGAGATGGCTAGAATTAATCAATGATTATGATTCCATGATTTATTACTATCTAGGAATGGAGAATAAAGTGGTTTATGATTTGAGTCGAAAGTGTAATGCTACATTAACCATGTTACATCTGGAACAAGATCAATTGATTAATGATTTGATAAACATTTTCATATAAGTTATTGGGGTATGAAATTAATCTGTTTTTCAGGGGTCAGTGAAATCATCCCTAGTAGACAGAATTAAAAAAGTGCATAAAGTAGATAGTGAGTAGCCAAAAGATGTAGAATTGGTTAAGAAGAGTATGTTTATTGATTTTAACATTTATAATGATTGTTTATTTATGTTTGGGAAGATATTAACTATTCATTGTGATTCATAGTTTCAAAAATAGTTATTATGTGTTTCTCATAATTCTACATTTTCAGTTCATCTCAGAAGTATTAATATGTACACAGATCTTCAAGAGTATTACTGGTGGGATTTAATGAAAAGATATATTACTGAATTTTCTGTGAGGTGTTTTTCCTCTTGAAATTTTAAATAATAGGTGTAGTTACCGAAAGGGATTCTTCAATATTTATCAGTTACATAGTAGAAATAGAAAAATATTTCCATGGACTTCATTTTATTTTTACCAAGACATATAGAGGTAACAATGCAATCTTGGATATTATTGATATATTGGCTAAATCGGATCATTTCATTCATATTTGATATAATTTGTCTGTTGATCAACTTTCTCCATAGTATGTTAAATACATAGTCAGGTTGCATGGAGTTCCCCTCTCTATTATATCTAATCCTGATCCCAGGTTAACTTATAACTTTTGGAATGTCCTTGAAAAGTCTTTGGGTATTGAATTATATTTTAGTATAGATTTTCATCCCCAATATTATTGGTAGTCAGAAAGAAAAATTTATATATTGGATGATATTCTATGTTCTTCTTCAATGGATTACTAGGAAAGTTGGGACCAACATCTTTATTTTGTTGAATTTTCTTATAATAAGATTATTCATTCTAGTATATAGATGGCTCGGTATGAGGCCTTATATGGAAACTTGTTTAGAACTCCATCTATTCAGGATGAAGTATGTGAAAGAAAGATGATGGGACAAGAAATCATAGAAGAGATGGAAGTGAAAGTTTAGTTGATTCCAAAGCACATGAGAACATTTCAGAGTAGGCAGAAAAGTTTTGCAGATAACCAGAGGAAAGATCTTTTTATTGAGGTAGGTGGTCATGTATTTATCAATATTTTTCCATGGGAAAGTGTCATGCGTTTTGGAAATAAGGGAATGTTGAGTCTGAGGTTAATTTGACCCTATGAAATCCTAGAGAAAGTTGGATCAGTTTCCTACATAATGGATTTACCTCCTTGTTTATACCAGGTACACAATGTTTTTCATTTTTCAACATTGAGAAATTATATGCCAAATAAATCTCATGTTTTGAGTCTAGAGGTAGTTTAGCTTAGAGAAAATGTTTATTATGAGGAACAAGCAGTCCAGATTCATGACCATAGAGAGAACGTTTTATAGAGTAAGGTAATTAATCTGGTAAAGGTTTTTTAGAAAACCCATATGGTTAAACATGAAATGTGGGAATCTGAAAATGCTATGAGGGATAAATACATCCATTTATTTGATACCTGAATGAAATTGCGAGGAGGCAATTTCCAAAAGGGTGGAGGAATGTAACATCCCAGGTAAATAAAGAGAAAGTCATTTTCATATTTATTAATATTTTTGAATTAAATATTAATTTTACATTAAAGGGGATTATATGTTCGATGGAATACCTGATATGCAACAATGGGTTTCTTTGGTATCTTATGTTGCACACAATGTTGAGTTATACTAAAAAATAATAATATAATATTATTATTTTAAATGGTAGTTAACGCATAGTCATTGCATTGGTAGGAATGAATATAACTAACTAAAATATGATTACACATGTTTATTAAATGTTTTTATATTTATCCAATAAATTTTATACTAGAAAATTATGAATGAATCCAATTTTAAGCATAAGTACTCAAATATTTTTTTAAAGGTCGATTTACTGCCTTTTTTTGGAAGAACCCTTATTAAATATAGTTCTTGTTATTTTTATATGTTCTATTAGAAAAACTAAAATTCTTCAATAGTAGCGGGACATCAAAATTTACTCTGGGTAAAATTTAGGTATTTTTCTAATATAGTTCATTTTTAATGAATATTGAAAATACTATATTTTAATTCAAAACTACTTTTCAATATAATTTATTAAATAATTATATCATCATTTTAATTTATTTTAAAGTGTAATTAGATTATATTTTTACCATTTAATTTAATGTTGGTCATTGCAAATAATTTCACTTTACAATTGGACACAAACAAGTGTCAATATTTTGATAATTATTATTTCTTAAAAATATGCTTGTTGTTTTGACAACGAGAATTAATATTAAAATAATTTATTCCACTTATATATTTTGAATTTGGAATATGGTTTCCATATTTGGAATTAGGATATACAAATTTTGAAAATATGTAACTTTTATTTTTAGAAATTATGAATAGTTACTTCTGTAAATATTTCATTTATCATGGTTAAAGGGTAAATCTGGTAAATAAGGGTAAACAAATATTATTATTATGATATAAAATTACCCTAACATGTGTCATATTCCTATTGGTTGATACATTTCTGGCCATGGTAATCCTTGATTAGGTTTTGGGACCCCATGGAGCCACTTGTAGGATAAAATGACTCTCTATATTAATTAATTTAAAGTGAAGACAAAAATGACATAAACATATATATTTTAATAAAAAATTATATGGGTTGATATAAGTGATATATTTGACTATAAGTATTAATTTGAAAGAAAAAATGATTTCTTAAATCATGGTATTTTATTTATAATTTTTTTACTTTAAATAAATAAATATAATAAGGACACAATAGTGATGTAGTATTTTCTTTGTTAATAAAGGAATAAATTAAATAATATTATAAATATAAATTAAACTTATTCTGAAATTTTTTATCACATCCCCAATTTTTATTGATAATAATGAATTTTTATATTTGAATTAATGAAGTTTCTTCGAAATAATAAAGTCTTTTTTGAATTTTTAAATTTTTTAGATAATAAGAGTTTATAAATTGTCAAAAATGAGTTTTTTTAAAATTATATATTATTAAATGATAAAATAGTCATAAGATTCTAATATTTGGAAAAATGACTTATATAATTTTAATAATATTATTAATGATCCATTTTGGGTATGTTTTCATTTTATTGTTAATATATTATCCATATAGGATCAATATGTAAGAGGAAATGGTAATGGTTATTCAAGTTAACAAAGGGTTAAATAAAAAAGATAAGGATTAAACAAAATATCCAAAAACTATCAAATTTTTATTGAATGTTTTTATTTTTACTTATATGAACTGTATCTTCTAATTAAATATGTTTTGGAAATTTTTAAACCAATAGTTATTTTATAAAAAAATAATACTTTCAAACATTCCTAATGAGCCCCTCCTCCCTCTTATAAAAGGAGTCCACATCTAAACCATTACACACACCACTCAAGCCCCTTGGATCATTCAAACTCTACTCAAAGAAGCACTAACCATCACTATCTTCTTTCTAGAAGCCTTAACATGGGAAGAAATCACTTCAAGAAAGGCTTTTCATTCAAACCAAGGTGACTTAAACGATTTAAATGTAACGCCTTCCCAAAAGTACTCTTGTTTTATTTTACTTGTTCACTCCTTATGATCTTATTATTCTGTGTTTAAAAAAACAAATATCTCCATAATATACTAGGATATATTTCTGAGAATTATTATAACCACACTTAAACACAAATATGTCTAATTGGTAAAGAACATATTGTTTCTATGGACGACGAACTGTTGCCTCATGAAACGTTGTTTGTTCCATCATCTCCTACCTCCGCTCGTGGTGGCTATTATGATGGAACTGTAATTATTTATGAAATTAATTATAATTATTGTATATTTATTATTATTTAATTTTCTTTGAAAACATAGTTCTACGCATTACATGTTGTTTATATACGATAATTTCATTTGGGAAAGTGCGGACTTCCTCCCGTCAATGTGATATGACTCGTTCATACCATACATGAAACATATAAAGGATGGTGTTATTGAATTTACGTAATGTATATAAAATGTTATATTTTATCGAAATAATAATATACATATATTTCATTTAGTTTTCATTTCTTTTAAAATGAAAAATGAAATTGGAGTAGGGTTTATGCGTACGTACGACTTACCATCTCAAGGAATGGTGCATTCTATCTTCATATTTCCCAATGATATGGAATATTATAAATACATATATAACAGATATATATGATATATATGATATATAAATCATGAATATCATTCAATATATAATGGAATTTCAACCACGTGGATAATTTATAATTATAACAACTTCATTTTTACCCAAGTTCTAAACATCGATAAAATGTCTGATATGAACTCAAATAATTAAATTTTTGTTATAGCAATTTAATAAGTTATTTAAAATGAATAATAAACATGATAAATGTTCTTATAAAAGTAGAAATTGACTTGTGTTTATTATTCATTATATTAATGAAAGAATGGGTCAAGTTGGACACTAGGTAAGGGACTTCATCTCAATCTTCTTTCATTCAGGCATGCATTGATAATTTACACCTACTTCTTTTATAAGTAATATAAAAATACACCTTGAATTTTAATTTAATTCAAATTGATTCGTTTTTATACCAAGTTTTTTACTACATGACAAAAGTAATTTTTTTAATGTTTGTGGAAACAATGACCTCTCTGCCGCCTTAATCGTCAGATGGCTTCCTCTATATTCCATATTGTTTTTAAAAGGAAAAGAAATACCGTATTATTTTTTTGGGTGTTTAGGGATTGAAAATGGTTTTTGAAATCAATTGATTATTTCAATATCTTGAAATTATTTGTAGTGATTTCAAATGAATATTTATTTATTGAAATGTTTATATTTTCAACATTTTATGTGTTTTGAGCTTATAATTGTACCTGGAAATTTGATGGGAGGTTATGGGATAAACCAAATTATGGGTGGTTTAAAGATAAAATAGGATTGCTGGTTACATTATGGCCCCCAATTCATTGGGTATGGAATTCAGTTATATGGCTATTCTATTTAGTGATATCGGTGGTTGTTGACCGTATGGTTATTCTATTTAAGTATGTTTCTACCACATGTTACCTTTATATGTTATGTGTTCTTTCTATGATTTTTATGGAAATATTTTTGTTAAAAGGGTATTAAATGATCTTTTATTCAGTGAGGAGTATTTACTACTTCATAAAGGTTAAAAGTACTACTTATGAAAAAGAATTCATGGTTTACTTGTTTTTTTTTTAAAATAACTTTTTTCCATCTTTGTGTTTTCCTTACTAGGCATTTCATTCTCATCCCTCATTTTTATTTGAATATTTTTTAATATGAAATAAATATGAATAGGGTCACGTATGGGATTAAGTAAAATTCAGGATGTCTAAAATATTGAAATTGACTGCACTCTTTTTTAATATTCTTTATTATATGAAAAAATGTATACTGAGTAGGAGTGTCTACATGTAATATTCAAATTGTTATGTATATTCTATGACCTCATTATAAAATGATCTAAACTTGAAAAGATCCTTGATGTGAATTATTATCTTAATAAAAGATTATTTATGGTTTAAGGTTGGGTCCTT
Source organism: Viscum album (assembly GCA_963277665.1). Taxonomy (NCBI): domain Eukaryota; kingdom Viridiplantae; phylum Streptophyta; class Magnoliopsida; order Santalales; family Viscaceae; genus Viscum; species Viscum album. The sequence continues at coordinate 205,948,192 of OY728143.1, forward strand.
ATAAATATTTTCTTATAGATTATGTCAAAATTGACATCATAAATGATATTATCAATTCCATACCATTTATTTCTATACCACCATGTGTATAGTATGTTCCACCCAAATCATCCCACATGACTAATCTCAATGGAAAAAAACTTTTTCTCGAACATATATCAAAATATGAGTTCATCCTCTCATGTTCAAGAATTAAAAACCACAGTATTTCCATTTGGGGCTCACATAATTGATTATGGTTATAATATTACACTCAAAATAATCACTACTCATTCCATCTCACACTGCCTCTAGGGTTAAACTACCACCATGGAATCCACTAGGGATGTTATGTCTTGATCACACAATTGTTTCACTATAAGTGTTCCTCTATCATAATTTCAACAATCGAGATAACACTAGTCAATCAATGTAAAAAATCACTCAAAATGAACAAAATTATTTCACGGTCCCACTTTCCTTCTAGGAGATTCCATACAGGTATTGTTCTTTATAGATGACTCAAAAAACAACACACCTTTTAGGCCATGGGTTAGTCCACTCACCAAACATGTCATCAAGTTATACCTAGGGAATAACATCATCGTGATTATATATAAATAGAGAAAAAATACTCACCAATTATCATTATAACTATACATATATCTATAAGTCATATTAACGGTAAGATATTTACTATTTTGGAGAAACACTCAACTCCAACACCATTATTCATTCACAATACAGTAAGGGAAACATTCACTAGGTTCACTATGACCCGTAAATTTCAGTTATCTTATTTTTAACCCCATATATTTTAATTGGATCAGATAAAATATTTATAATCAAGACCTAGTACATTTTTGGTCTAATAATAATGCTAGTGAACAAGGGACATTTTGTCCCTCAACACTCTTTTTATCTCTACCATATGCATTTCATTTTAATTTGACCACTCATTTAAAATAAAGGATCATAATCCATAATTGTGATAATAAACAAAATATGATATAAAAATGAATTAACAAATGCAAAATTCTCAAGGAACAAGATACCTCATTCATGGGACCAATTAATTTTAATTCCTCAGCCCAACCATCAGGGCCTTACGTCTTCCAACCTCAATTATACTTCCTAAGCACCTATCAGGAGGCACAAAATCCCATAAATAACTATAAACAATTATAATAAAATAAAAAATGTATATAATAAAAGTATATAATTAAATTTAACTTAATTTACATAGGCATTATACAAATAATATCATTGAGTGGCCTCATAACATAAAATTATACCAGATCAGTCACTTACAGTCTATGTCTTGCTCACACAACAATCCATCGAAAAATTCCTATAAATCGAGACCAGATAAATGTGGAATATAATTCAATATAGGAAAAATCCGAATATAAATTGATAAAATGACTTAACATTATTTAAACTATGTCCAATGATGTATTAATACCATATCATCATTTCCTTTATCTGAGATATACGAATGTGCCATCTTAGTGGGACAATTCCACCATTTTATGATGTAATCATAAAAAACCCAAAATATGGTCTCCCAATTAGAAGTAAACTAAAATAAACAACTAATGGTAGAAAATAAAGAGTATCATACCATTATAACCAAATTAATAACCTATTAAATCACCAAAATTGAAGTGGTTTAATCAGATATGTCGTTAGAGAGGACCCATAGTCCATGTTAATCCAATTGATAAAAAGGTGGGACACCACCCCCCCCCCCCAAATAAACTACTATGTAGGAATAATGGTAATTTTACTATTTTTGAAAAGAATTGACCTGCCAAATAGTTCTCCACAACTATTTTACAAATCAAATACCAATTATTCATAGAAACCTATTACAAGAAAAAATCACTCGTATGGTTTAGACATCTAGTTTTCTAAACCCTGACTAAAATATTCATAACTATACTAGTAATTAATTATAGGTATTTCATTGTTTCTTATAACCACAAGTTAACCAAGAAAAAATCCTTATAATAAATACAAGACATATGGTTTTCTCAGAAATTTCCACATTTAAAAATTATATGTGAACTATTCATTAAAAATAATTATTCATGAAAAAAATGAAAATGAAACCTCAATAATCTCATGGAGAATCACTATTTACCAAAAACTCTTAAAACCAAATCATCCACTAGAAAATAATCCTTCAAAGAAATTTAAAATTTATCTTCAAGATCTAGGAAAATACCCAAGAAACCAAAACCCCCATCAAGCCTCAAACCATATCAAAACACATCAATTATAGATACTCCAATTCTCATATTCTCGATGTGAATAATAGATTTCAAGATAAACCCCTTGACAAACCCAAAAATAAAATTCCCTTAAGAATTTAAAACCCAAAAAATGTATGATGTTTGAAATATTCACAACTATATCACATATCATAATCAAGAATCCCTAAGGGTCTTAAACCATTATCCATAACCGATCATAGTAATAAACTCACAACTCAATTCTCCATTTTTAATCCCAAAACATAGAAGGTCCTTCTACTAGGCCAATCAATAACATATAATGGTATACAATAAGGTTTAATCCACCTTCATTCCTCAAAAAAGGAAATATTATGTTTTTCAATGTCTTTATATCCAAATACCCGAAGTTGTTACCAAAAAATTAATCCATGAGTGTATGGTTCTTCCCACTATAAGGCATAACCCTTAGGGGAACATTATTTGACACAGTGCTCACCAACATTAAAATCACCTACTTCAGTGGTATTACAATTGTATATTAATATAATTAGTGGAATTTACATATTATAAAACTAAATTACATATGAAATCATCCATCATACCTCCTCTAAAATACCATTCTCATTAATCCTTTGTCTCACTTAAAAACACACTATCATATACTGTTGATCATAATGAATTAACTCCCAAGGGAATCATGATATCATTCATGTATCCCACACCACTGTTTGAAAGTGAAATCTTGTGAAATTTCATAGTAGGTTCAACAACCTATCCAACCAATCACCATTCTTTATCTTAAGAATAGTTTCACCTCCCGTACAACCAATAGTTGTATGATTTCTAATTCATTATGATCCCAATTCCTACAAAAAATAAATCCAAAGAAAAGTATGTATATCATATATGATATTTGAAATGGAACTAGGTAAATTTGACCCAACTACCCATAAATATTTAAATTCCACATTAACCGTTCATTGAATAATCTCATCAGATACATGGCCTTACACACATGAGGTTGTATCATTATTTCCAATAAGAAATCTATTACTATACTTAATGATTGGACATAACCACCTCACTCAATCTTGAGTAATATTATGGTACACCATCATCAATGAGTTCTTATCTTGTAGAAACATCACCATCATCTCTAGTTGAAATGATATTCACAATGATAGTTATACCCTCAATCAACCAATGGATCACCCCCGCCATACTGCCTTCATTATAATACTCCTTGATAATAAAATCAATAGGATCCATCCTCAGGTCCCCTTAACTATGATTTTCATGGAACACCCTTAGTAAGACCTAATTTTGAAAGCTTGATCTATATATTATGTCACCTCTCAAAGAATCAACATCACTAATTCTAATAAAATATCTAGTAAATGATTCTCACTATAATTTCATCAAAAACAACAGTTATTGGATCATAGATGGTTGCTCATAAATAAACAAATGAATGGATCTATGTTTAAAAAGCATGTACCATCTCGACCTCATCTAAAACCAGGTTTTGTATTATCTCATATTTGTTAATTTCCTAACCTGAATCACAGTCCCATGAGTTTCACATTATTAAATCGAGGATATTATGCTTAACCCACTATGTTTTCTCATTTCATTTCAATCACATCTATTTTATATAAACCCACAATTCTCCTCCATAAAATCAGGAATTTCAACTATTCCATGTTTTATCACTTAATCACCCACCATCCTTGGAATGTTCTTTCCAAAAATAGAAGCACCAACATTCACGCTCACTGATTTTATGAAAGTTTACATAATTAAATAGGTTTAGGTATCCTATTGATCCTACCAATCAATATCAATTCTTTATAATTAGATCACATCATGTGGTTTATATCCTGAATCATATGGAATATTCATACGTACATAATTGTAGAGATAAACAACTCATTCATCTTCTCACAACCATTGTTAGATACCCGTGTTTTCATTTTCTAATGGTACTAAAAAAATGGTCTACCCCTAAATATGGTTACCCACTTTTATCATTAATTATTTAATCAATAATTCTGAAATCATTTATATCCTATTTCATATCTAAAAATTAATAGTCTCCCCAATCAAGCACATTATTCATATCACATATTTTTTATCCCTCATGAGGCCACACCTCTACTCCCATCTAAAAAATACCAACGCAAGCCATAATCACAAATAATTTACTGGTGAAAATATAATATATGCTATTGTTGATACTTTATGTAAATAAAAATATTTTCTTTTAGAACAAATTCCAAACTCACACATAATAGGTTTATCAATAGAGAATAATAATCATATTCCAACCCACTATGTTTACAATACATTCCATATAATTAATGACTATTTCCATTGTAATATTATACATTCAATTATAGTAAGTATGTTTTTTTCTAAGGAAACAATGGTTTAATTCATAATGTTTTATTCGTGAATTTTAATAAAAATAAATTTTTAAAATTTTATAATACTAATGTGATATATTTAATTTACTTTGTAAAAAAATTCACTATTTATTATTGAATAATAGTGAAAATATTTATTCTTAAAATACTATCAATTTTATAAAATTATATGATTATATGAATAAATTTAATATTTTATGAAAAAATTATTGACTACAAATATAAAAAATAAGTAATACAATGCAGTTTAAAAAATAGTGTATAATTAATAAATATAGGATTATAATTTTAAAAATGTACATAATATTTTTATTAAAATAATGACTACATTCATTACTCTTTCATAATTAATTATTGACAAGGTATGTTATTATTTTTTTGGTTCTAAATATAAATTAATAACCTTTTATTTAACATAATTTCTATCATTCCATGGTAATCAACATTTTACGTTATTTTTTCTATAAAATAATATTTATTCTTCAAACATGCATTTTTCATTAAGAAATTTCCATTGTGTTTCATGAAAATATGTTATTATTAATTTTGTACACTTAGATTAACTAAATCATGTAAAATATATTCAATATTTGGATAAATAATAATGAAGATTAGGTAAAAATGCCAAATTATATTTTTGTTTTAGTGAATACAACTTTATTAATATTTACCACCTCGGTTAAAGGTAAAATGAGTTATAAGGATTAAAATAATGGGATACGACATCATGAAGATATAAAATATTTTCATTAAGGTAACTGGTTTTTTTAACATTAATATTATCATCTTATATTATTTGATAATTTTTAGCCACTTATCTTGGGGAAGATGTATATTATGTAATGATGCCACATGTATTTATATGTTTATCATCAACCTCACTTATAAAATGGAAACTATTTCCCTATATTATATGCACATATTTATCCATGTATCTTGAAAAACACTACCTAAATACCCTTTGACCGTTCTGTTTCATGACCTATAGCATCTAGTCTAACCAAAATACCACTTCAAAAGGATTAATAAGTATGCCATATGGGATTTCCAAAAGAAGCTACATATGTTCTTACTATGGTTTTTAATGATCATTTATTATTAAAAATACTTATAATATTCAATAACCACAATAATATAATCGCATATATGTATTTAATATATATATATATATATTATGTTAATGGTTCAATAATTTTCTATCTCCTTGCAAACATACAAAATATCGTATCCACATAGTTTTGTAAATGTTTCATCATCACATTGACATGGATGGTCATGAATATGTCATTAATAAATATATATTTTAGTTATTAGAAAAATATGATATTTTATAATAATAAATAATCAATATTATTAACATTTTTTCCATTGGAAAATGACTATATTACATGTGTGTATGTATAGACATCCATCTTCATGAAGTGAAGTGGTTAATTTTTATAACAACCAAAACCATGGTTGATCCTAAAATTGAATATAATAAATAAATTTATATTCTTGAAATTACAAAACATAAGTATATGAGGTAGCCATTTCACAACACCAATGAAAATAGTCAATATACGAAATAAATCTAGGAGAAACTGACATAACAACATTAAGTTGTTTATGTATGTAAGAAGAATTCAAAGGATTGATGTCAAATGATGATAAAAGGACATCAAAAAAGGAATATATACAAAAATGGTTTTATGAAAATATTTAATAAAACTATGTTGATTATTAATGATGATATAATATATTTTACCCATATAGAATCCATTTTAATGGTTTTTCATATTAATTCCACATCATGGAAAAATATTTTATATTATGCACCTAATTTATATTATATGGTGTATATAATAACCTATTGACATATTCATTCTTGAATTTATATTTAATAATGTGATTTAATATTATAATTCATGTTTCATATTTAATGGGGTTTTGATTCAAATTTTATTATTTCTATGAAGTTTTATTTTTATAATCCCAATATTAATTGGGATTATTAGTGTTTGAATTTACGTTGGAATAATAGTATTTATTTTATTCATAAAAACCATATATTTACGTTTATTTTGTTCATTTCTTGGATTTCCATATTTATTTTGTATCTTCTACTCTCTTTGGTCACCATAGACTGAATTAATGGTTTTATAGAAAACAATCCTTATTTCATATTTTATTTTATGAATAATTTGATTCCATATCAATATTTCTCACATTTGTTTAATTGAATTATATATGTATATTTATATTATCAATAAATGTATTATTATATTATTATTAACATTACTTACATATTTTTATAATAAGTAATTTAATTATGTTTAATACATTTCACTTTTTAATTTTCATTGATTTGTGAAAAGAATGTTCTTATTAACATATATGACATGAATATATTTTCCTACTTCCATGACCATTATTCTATACTTATCATCATATAATGGTTTCTTGACCTTTTCAAAGAAATTAATTTTCCATTATTTGGGTAATTTTCATTTTTTATATTAATATTAAAAATTCATTGTATTTAAAAATGATGAAAATAATTTTTGAAGTAATTTAAGACTTTTTTTTACAATGATGGTACAAAAATTTTATGAAATATTTTTTTATAAATATTTACTTACATTTTCCTCTCTAATTATTAAAATAAATTAAATTATTAAAAACCCTAATTTATGATGAATATAAGTACTTTATAATCCATTACTGATTAATTTGTATTTCCATATTTTGATATCATTCACATTCCTTTGATTATGCTTTCTATCACACTTATTTATTCAGTGAACATAGTTTATTCTAATTTTTTCTATATTTTCATTATCATGGATATATTAAGTATCATTTCAATAAAATCAATATTTTATTTAACTAATATCATTTAATATATTTTTTTAGCTTTAGGAATCATATTAACAATGTTGTTTCATTTTCCAAGGAAAAAGATATGTAATTTTTTCCTGATTCAATAAGTATATTTGTTGATTAATAGAGTATGGTGTTAATGTTTTATTACTCTATTTACAAGGAAACTAATATACACATATAAGTGATAGGTGGGTCATGGTTATAGATGTCCCTTCAATGTAATAATAAATATCATGAGAAATACAGTGTGACAAATTAAATTTGTATTAGGGTTGTACCTACCATATTATAAAAATGACTCAGAACCTATCCTTGATAGTAAGATTCATGATGTCTTCAAATGTGGTCATGATGGTAAGATCATAACATCTCCATTACTTATTTAATTAAATAATTGTTTTTTATTGTTATCTATGTGATTGTATTGTGGATACATTGAAATGATAAATTTTGAATAATAAGTAGTTTTTTAAAAGGAATATGGATTAATTATTAAATTTTTCATATTCATAATGCCTTATCCAATCATTATTACCTCAATTGTACACATTCAAATACTTATAATTTTATATCTCCTTTTATTTCGTTCTTCATTTTCTTTAATGTGGAGAATGAAATTTTAAATGATTATTAAATATTTAATATATTTTTTTCGATGTTATATTTTTCAAGTGAAAATATAAAAATCAGGTGTGTATCTAGTCTTTTGATATTTATAATTTGATTTTTCCTCTATGATACAATGTAATGTATTTTTTACAATTATAATAATGAAATAATTTGTTCTCGGTTAATGCAATTAGTGTTTTCAAAGTTGGTATCAGAATAAGTTTAGTTGCACACATAAAAAATATATTTTACTATAACATATGTAGAATGAGAATATTCAAAAAACCATATAATATTTAATAAAATTTAATTATTTTTATGTTATTGATCAAGATTCATGATGTTATGAGATAATTATATGTTTATAAATAGTCAGATATGGATCCTAGTGGATTAAAGGGAAATAATGCCATTATATATACTCTATAAATATACTCTTATTATGAGTACGAAAATATAGTGGGAGTTAACGATGATGAGATTGTAGATATAGTGTGGAAAATGATTCATGTTAAGAAAAATATCAAATCCCATATATGGAAAAAAATTCTTCCACATCATAAATGTAACTATATTTTATACATTTATGAATAAAAATTCTATATCCATTAATAAAACTACTTATACATTAGATGTTTAGAAATTTATCATGTCCTTTAAAAACAAATTCTTGGATTTAAGATATAATAAAAGAGAATAGGTTATTCTAGAAGTATATTTTTAAAGGGTGATGTCAATCAATGGTTTCCATTGATCCAATATATTAAATAATATGATGAACTATAATTTATGTAATGGGGAAATTTTAAAGTTATTTTCTTCATGAAATATTTTCATAGAGAGAAATATGATGATGTCGAGAAAATGTGGCCCAACCTAATTCTAAATGAAGTGGAAATTATTGATGAAAATGATCCTACCTTGGTATGATTATCAAGATAATAAACTAACAACATATAAATTATAGAACTTAATAATGATTTTATGGTCTTAAGACTAAAAATGTAAGAGAAATAGTCTCCCAAAATGTTTTCATCATTTGATTATAAATTATCAGGTTCAATAATAAGACGGTTTTTTCCTGGAGTAATATTTTAATGGTAAATCATAAAAAAAAAGATGTTCAATGAGGAACAAGGGAAAAAACTAATAAATAATGAATAATGGAAAGAAGTTTTCTTTATAATGTGATAACTTTTGAAGAAACAATTATTGGTAAATTTTTAATTGGAATGGGAGTTTGTTACAAGTGTGAAGATAAGGATCATATAAATCATGATTTCATGTGAATGAACAAAACAACTTATATCTAGTGCATCAATTATAGAGATATGGATAATTATTTAAACCCATTACCCAATTTTCATTCGAACCAAATGTAAATGTGGTTAAGGGGGAAGACTAGTATTTTTTTATTACAAAAATTATATTTCAACTCACTGAATATGTAGTGTCATGTATTTGGATTGAAATGTACAATTTTGATAATAATTTATATAATTCATGATCATTTCATTATTTCAAATCTTTTTTGGTTTCTTGGAACATTAAAAAATTCCCTAGCATTAAGGTTGTTTAAAAAAAAGTCATATTACAAATCTTATTGTGACAAAGATATTCTAGTATATCCCTACTATGATGCATATACATACCTTATTTACTATCATGGATGTTATAAATATGTTTCACTTTGATGTAATTATTGGTATGTATTTTCATTCAATTCTTATAAAAAAATATTCCCATGTTAAGGAGATCAAAATTCATGAAGGATATGTTTAATACCTTTTCTTTAAAGAGAAACATTCATAATTTGGATAAAGTCTAGATCCGCATCAATTAGCTCTCAATACTGAGTTTCTAGGAGATGATAAGTAGACACAGCCAATGGATGGGAATGTTATCCCTATCAAGAAGTCCACATGAGCCTAAAGATGATTTTAACATTGAACACATCCAAGAAAAAAACATATATCTATGAATCCTTATAGAATAGACACTATGTAATTTGTGGAACGGATGAATCAAATTATTTTTTTAATAATATATGAATTTGACCTAGTGTTTTTAATTCTCCAGAATCTCTTATTTTCTAATTAAGAAGAAGGAATGTTTTATCTAGTTTTTCATCGATTATAGGGAAATCAATTCCATTACTATAAATAATAAATATTATTTTCCATGTATTTATGAACTTTTATATCAATATAAAAAAGATAAATACATCTCAATGATTGATATATGTTATGGGTATAATAAATTTGGATTATTAATGGTATATATTAAAATGATGACATTTTGAAAAAGGTAATGAAACTATGAGTCTATGGTAATCGCCATTGGATTGATTAATCAAAAACTTGTTTTTAAACATATGAGGAATAGAGTATAAAATGATTTTACTGATATTTTTTATTGTATTTATCAATGATATATTTTTGTACTCTAAAGACCATGAAGATCATAAAATCCATTGGAAAATAATTCTTGAAACTCTCATAGGGAAGGATTTATATGTTAAAGTTTTTATTATGAATTTTGAATGCAGGGGGTTTCATTTCATGGTGATTTTTCATGGAGGATATAAAATTATTTAATACTTCAAAAAATGTAAGATAAATAATTTCATATACTTATAAAAATATCCATTCAATATAGTTTCCTTTGATTAAAAGTTTACCATATGACCTTTAATTAAACATTTTTATTATTAGCTAACACTTGTACAAATTTGACACATAAGGGTGTTATGTTTGATTGGATAGAGAACCTAAAATAGTTTTTGAATAAATAAAATAGATATTATCCAATTCATTGATATTTAAATTACCATCCAGAAGGGATTGTTTTTTATATATAGTGGTGCATGGAATAGGGAACATAGATTCATCATTATATATAATAGAATATATTTTTCCTAGGAATCAAGATATGTAATGAAATATGAATATAATTACTCAACCAATAAACATGATTTCAAAGATGTAATATTTTACGTTAATATATAGTGCCATTATCATTTTATTTAATGATATTATATTTATTCCCATCAAACTATATTAATGTATATATTTTCATAAAAAATATTTGAACATAAAAAAAGAATATTTCTATAAATACTCAAGGATTATTATTTCACAATATCCAACCAAAATGGGAAGGAAAATAAGGTGGCCATTGCGTTTAGTTGCAAAGATCATAGAGTCCATTCAATAATGATGATTGTAGTATATCATATATTCCATGAATTAATCAAAATGGATATGGGAATCATTAGTGAAGGGAAAACATCACTCATTTACCAAATTATTTCCAAAAAATATTTACAAGAGAAGATAAAAAAGTACCCAGATTTATGATAATAGTTTACAAAATAAATTTAAGGATTTGAATTATGGGAATCAAACATAAATGTTTCACTAAAATTTTGTGTCAAAATTGAGGGAGATGATAAGTGTTCTAAACACCTATGAGGATGTTGAAATTACTTGATGATGCATATATCTCAAATTTCCCTGTACACCATGTAACGATCCAAAAATTCATTAATGAAAATTCATCTTGATCTAATTAAATGTCTTATTATGTAAAATGGTTATATAAAATTTTCAGTTCTTTACATTTATGTTTCTGGATTTTAATATACCATTATGAATTGTGACCGTTTCAAATATTTCCATCAAATAGTGGTAATATGATTAGTATAAATATAGGGCTTCAACAAATCAAATTTACTCAGAAAAAGAATGTTATGGCCTCATCCAGTAGACTTGACCCGTACGAATCCCATTTTTTGGAGCTCGGAAAGGAGGTGGCATCATTGGGAATCGATCTTAACCAATCCAATGCCGAGCTTCAACATGTTATGTTCAAGAGGAACCGCCTACTGGAGAAGTTTAAGTTGATTGAGATTACCACACAAGCGTTGTTATCAGAGCAACCCCAAGCATATGTCACAATCTCAAACCATACTCTTCGGTCATAAGCAAGTGTTTTAAGGGGTTATGTAAAAAGACCCTAGAACTATCATTATCTGCATTATTTTTTTATATAATATTTATTTTGCATTCATTTTATTATTGTTACATTGTAAATAGAGTTTAAAGCACAAATAATATTTTTAAGTTAATTTTCAAATGTGATATCTATTTTGATGAAGGGATGGATTTTTGAATTAAATTATAATGTAATTAAATATAATTACTAAATTAATTTTTATATAATACAAATAAACGTATAATCATTATGAATATGATTGTGATTTTTGTTATGTTTTGAATGCTATTTTTTTCAAAACCCACGAATTTTTTTTAAATGTCAGTTTCTGTTTTAAAAGATAAAATCCACATATTTCGAAAATAATTTAGATAAAATGAATATTATAGTTTGAATGAGCACGTCGAAATTATCCAACAGTGAATTTTTCATAATCTTTTTGAGATAGTCAATTTTTTGGGTAATGTATAGTATCATGATACGTCATGTGCAATGGGAGTTGACCCATACTAATTCAAGTGAAATTAGTGTTTACTCGTGATCCATGTGCAATGAGGGTTTACTCATGCTCCATGTGAAATTGGCCTTGACTCATGCTAATATCATGTTAAATGTTTTTTCATATCTCCAAGTTATGATTATCATTCTTTATCATGCCTTTATGTTCATGTTTCTCTTGTGCCCCATTTAAATGACTATTTTCTATCATATATTGTATTACCAATATTATTCCATGTTTATTCCCATACTGGGATTTATAGATCACCCCTTTCTTATATGTTTCATCATTTTATCACATTTAATTCTAAGAATGAGGGAATGTAGTGGTCATGCAAATGATGTTTTTAATAAGGTGTGGTTTTTTATGTTTTAAGTTGTTATGTAATGTTCATAAGACCCAAAGACACTAGACCTCAAAATCTTCAATGTTGTATGAAGTTAATGTACTGTGTAATAAATTTTGATTAGTGTAAAATAAAGCGAGGGTTTTTTTAAGTTGCTATTAGAGGATAGGATTAGTTATTTTTGGGATTAGGATTAGAAAACCCTAGTGAAAGCCTTAGAGATAAGACTATGTATAATAATAATATCCCTAAATATTGGTGTCTATTGAGTAAGTGTTATATTAACCAAATACAACCATGTCAATATACAACTAGGTAGAGGTGGTTCTGGAACAAATATACCTAGGAGTGAAAACTCTGACAAGGAGTTTCAGGCTTCACCCAAGGTATCCTGATACATGACAATGGGCCTTTCTGCACTCATGGTTATGACACTCCCAGGGGTTATGCTTTGATAATTTCACAAGAATAATTTGAACCACTATTATTGGAATAAAAAAATCCCTAAGAATATATTCTTGAAAGTAAATCATGGATAATAGAGAATGAGGTCAATAAATTCACAATTTAAGGAAATAAATGTAATTCAAAAGTTATCACTTTAGTAATTGGATTGTCCTTTATGTGTTAATTCGTTAAAAAACTCATATGTATGTATATATCAAAAAGTGTAGAACCCAAATAAAATTGTAAAATTTAGCATTATCTTCTATGGTTATAGACATTCTTTTGTATCTCAAAATATTAGTAGGTTAATCCCAACACCACCAAAAATCATGGAAGTAATGATGTCAGTGAGTATGGAAAATGGTGAAATCATTGCATCCTAGGAATAAAACTCCTCTCTTATCATAATTTGTGGATTTATCCTCCTAAAAAACGTCTTCATACTCCCTATGGTGGGATTTTATGCAATTCATTTCATGGATTGGATTTCCCTATATTGATCCAATGTAAATTTCCACGAGAGGGAAATCACTATCCATATAAAGAATCGACCACTGATTCTATACAAGTGTAAGGAGGAAGATGATTCTTCTTTAGCACCATTAACTCAAGAATATATATTACTACACTATGAGCATGCGTATCTGGCTTAGATGATTGATTCTATGAAGGAAAACTTCCTTGATGACATGCCTATTTGTGATTGAATTTGCTGATGTGTTTCCTGAGGATTTTCCTGGCCTTCCTCATAGAGGATATGTTGAATTATAAATTTATCTTATACCTCTGGAATTTCCAATATACAATACTCCATATAGAATGGATTTTTTGGATCTTGAGGAGCTGAAAAAATTACTACAGGTGAATCTAGATAAAGGGTTTATACACACAAGTGCTTTATTATGGGGTACACTTATCCCATTTATAAAAAATATGGATGGGTCAGTGTGCATTTACATCGATTATCATGAGCTATAAAAATCCCGATAAAGAAAAAGTATCGAATTACAAGAATTGATGACTTGATTTATCATATGTGTGGAGCACAAACTTCATGATGGTAGATTTGCATTCGGGATATTATCAAGTATGGATCAATAAGGGAGAGACCCCTAAGATATCTTTTCATACAATATATAGGCAATATGAATTCATAGTAATGACTTTTGGACTCACAATTGCTCTGGAAATCATCATGGACATGATGAATATAGTCTTCATAGATTACCTCGACAAGTTCTTGGTAGTCTTTATAGATGATATTCTAATATACTCTAAAACCAAGGAGGATCATGAGGAGCATCTAAGAACTTTACTAGAGACCTTACAGAAGGAGAATCTATGTGAAATGTACATAAATTGTTTGTTATGGTTGATGGAGTTCTCATTATTGGGTCATATCATCACAGAAAATGTGATATCTATGGATCCCTTGAAGATAGATGCAATAGAGGGAATGACGATCCCATCATCGGTAATGAATATTCATAGCTTCTTGGGGATAGCGGGATATTATTTCCAATTCATGAGAAATTTGTCATGATTGGCCAACCCTCTTACCAAGCGAACTCAGAAGGGAGTAATGATTTCTTGGTGTGTTGAATGTGAACAGTGCATCATGGATTTGAAAAGGAGGCTTAGCACTGCGCCCGTGTCACACTCCCTAAAAGTGGAGGATGTTTTGTGGTATTTAGTGATGCTTAGAAGAAGGGCCTCGGTTGTTTATTGATGTAGAATGATAAAGTGATAACCTACACCACAAGGCTGATGGAAATCCTTGAGCTAAAATTTCCCACTCATGATTTAGAGTTGTCGATTGTGATCTTTGCGTTGAATATCTAGTGCAATTATCTCTATGGGGAGAATTGTATGATATATAATGATCACAATATCCTTAAATATATATTCACAAAAAAGAGCTTAATATGTGCCAAGGAAGATGTATAAAACTCATCATGGATTATGACTTCTCAATCCACTACCATCCTGGATAGGAAAACAAGGTGGAAGATGCTCTAAGTTGAAGGGATCTTGCATCTTTATCAATGATGATAATTGAAAAGGATCCAATATTCATAGATTTGTAGAGGATTGACATGGGAATCATTAAGAGAGGAACACCATCAATCCTTTCTCAAATGATTGCTCATCTATCCCTCCTAGATAAAATAATGGATGCTCAATGAAATGATGTGGATATTCTAAAATTTGTGGAAGATATCAGAAAAGGGAAATCATTAGAGTTCATGGTTGAAAAGTTTGGAATTGTGATATTTGGGTCACGATTATGTGTACCATCTGATCCAGAGATAAAGAATGGTATTCTAAATGACGCACATAGTTCAAACATCTCTATTCACTTGGGGAGCACAAAGATATGTCGAGATCTCCTAAAAATATTTTGGTTGGACAATATGAAAAAAGATATTGTTGAATATACAACAAAGTTCATGGTATGACTGCAAGTGAATGCTTAGAGGAAATAATATTAGGGGATGATGCAACCACTAACCATACCAACATGGAAGTGGAACAAAATTACCATGGACATTGTCACTAGACATCCTAGGACATCTAACGGATACATTTCTATATGGGTCATTGTGGATCATCTAACTAAGATACCTCACATTATCACGATTCCATAGGCCTTCTCATTAGATCAAGATGCACTAGTTTAGATCAAATAAGTGTTAAGGCTGCATGGAGTACCACTCTATATTGTATCCGATTGTGATATGAGATTTATCCGAAATTTCTAGAAAAGTCTCCAATATTATATATGCACTGAACTGAACATCAGTGCTACCTATAATCCTCAAACTGATGGACAAACTAAGAGAATTATTCATACACTTGAAGATATGTTATGATCGTGTTCTATGGATATAAAAGGATAATGGGACCAACATCTTCTACTGGTTGAATTCTCATACACTAACAGTTTCCACTCATGAATCTAAATGTCACCATGTGAGGCCCTCTATGAGAAAATGTTCACATGATTGGTGTGTTGGGAAGAAGTCTGTGAGCATAAGCTGGTAGGACCTGAAATGGTTGAATAAATTGTGGAGAAGGTTAGAACCAGTAAACAAAATATCAAGGTAGCCCAAAGTTGATAGAAGAGTTATGTGGAAAACTATTGAAGATACCTTGAATTCAAAGTTGGAGACATGTTATTTCAAGGCATATCGTCATGAAAGAAGGTTATGTGTTTTGGGAAGAAAGGGATGTTAAGTCCTAGGTACATCGACCCCTTCAAGATTTATGATCGTGTCTGGGATGTGGCCTATCAAATAACACATACACCTACCATGACCAATGTGCATGATGTCTTTCATGTATCCCACTTAAGAAATTACATACTAGACCCTTAACATGTACTCTCTTGAGAGGTAGTACAGTTAGAGGATGATCATTATTTTGAGGAGCAAGCATTGATGATATTAGATAGTAGAGAAAAATTTCAACGAAATAAGACAATGCCTGTCATGAAAATGTTAGGGAGAAACCGCAAGTATAAAGAAGAGACGTGGGAATCATAGGAAGTGTTGAAGAATTATTACCAGCATCTATTTTAGTGTGGGAAAAGGAAATTTTGAGGGTGATATTTCTTAAAGGGGGAGATTATAATGACCCAAACATTCATTAATGAAAATTCCTCTTAATCTAATTAAATTTCTTATTATGTAAAATAGTTATATAACATATGCACGTTTTGGATTTATATTTATTGGATTCTAAAATATAGTTACGAATTTTGATTATTGTTAATGTATTCGTCAAATAGTGATCACATGATTATTGTAAATATAGGGAATTAACAAATCAAATTTACTCGAACAAAGAAAGGGATAGCCTTATCTAGTAGACTTTCCCTATATGATTCCCAATTTACAGAGCTTGGAATGGAGGTGGCATCATTGGGATTTCCTCTTGACCAAGCCCAAGAAGAGATTCAACACCTTAACCTTGAGCAGAACTGCCTACGAGAGAAGTAGAAGTTGATAATGATTACCACAGGAGCAATGTTATCCAAGCCACCCCAACAGTCAATCTTCATTGCACACCATACCCTTCAGTTTTATGCAGGTGTTATATTGGATTATATAATAAGACCCTGGAACAATGATTATGTACATTATTTTTTATATAATAAAGAATATGCATTCATTTTATTATTGTTACATTGTAAATATTTATTAAAGAACAACTAGTATTTTTATATTAATATTCAAATTAAAAATCTATTTTGATGAATTAATGGATTTTTTTAATTAAATAATATTTGGTTATATATTATTACTAAATTAATTTTTATATAATATATATGACCGTGTAATTATTATGTATATTATTGAGGTTTTTATTAAGGTTTGAATGCTATTTTTTTCAAAATCCAGGAATTTTTTTTAAATGTCTGTCTTTTTAAAGAAAAAATTCACATATTTAGAAAATTATTTAGATAAAAAGAATATTCATTTTGGAATCTGGATGTCGAAATTGTCCGACGGTGATTTTTTCATAATTTTCGGAGATAGTCAAATTTTTCGGTAAGGTATAGTATCATGATATATCATATGAAATGCGTGTTGAATCATGCTAATTCAAGTTCAATGATGGTTTACTTGTGCTTTATGGGAAATTAGTCTTTACTCAAGCCCCATATGAAATGATCCTTCTCTCATGCTAATATCATGATAAATGTTGTTTCCATATCTCCATGTTATTATTATCATGCTTTATCATGACTTTTTGTTCATATTTCTCTTGTGCTCCATTGACATGCCTATTGTCTAACATGAATTTTATTCCTCGTTTTATTCTATGTTTATTCTCTTATTGTGCATTATAGCCCACCTATTTCTTATTTATGTCCTCAGGTTATCCCATGAAATGATTTGTACGAGGGAATGTAGTGGTCATATAAAGGATGTTTTCAATAAAATGTTGTGTTTTATGTTTGAAGTTGTCATGTAATGTTCCTAATCCCCAATGACACTAGAACCCTTGATCATTTATATTTTATCATGGGAAGGTATTATATAATAATTTATGGTATTTGTGCAATAAAGAGCAGGGTTGTTATGCACCATGGTTGCAGCAATATATATAAGTAGTTAAGAGAACATTTTTCATGGGATAAATTGGAGAATTTAATTTAAAACATTATATAAACATTATTATTTTTTCAATAGGTGATGGTTTGGAGATAATGTCATAAAGTATTCATAATAACTTTAGATATTCCATTGTGTATGTGGGATAATATTACAAAATTATTTGTCATTATATTTCCAAATACTCCTAAATTAAAAGATTCTATATGAATTATTATTGATTGCCTAACCAATATTCACATTTACTCAATATAATAGATGATTTACATCTTGTATTCCTGAAAATACTCATTATCAATAATGTTTTGAGACTTCATACTACACATATTTTGGTTAATTATAATCATGTCCCATTATTTGTATCAAAATTATGTAAAATAATTATGAATGTTATCACCACCGAACAAAATTTGTTCACATTTTGTCATCCACATATTTATGGAAAGTATAAATTTATTTTTAATCATTATAAGGCAGGTTTTGGTCATGCTCGCATAAATCAATATTTACAGAGGATATGTGTTTTCCATTGGTGGGATTCTCTTGTAATAAAATAGCACACCAATGAATTAAAATGGAAATTTATGGAACATTTTATATTAAAATATATTTAAATTTTTTGGATTAATATCATGAATGGAATATTTTAGGCATGAAAAGTGATGAAAAAACAATGTCCAAGGTAATAAATATTCAGAGTAATAATAAAGAATCTAAACAGAGAAAAATGGGATATACTAATAACTGAAGGAATGAACATGAATATAATATAGGGGGTTATGTTGTTTTAATGCTATCTCTATGGATGAGTGTTATAGGACTTGTAACGAAATGAAATCTAAGTCCCCATTATGTTAGTCTTTTAATGTTTTTGAAATAAATGCAACATTTTCGCGTTGTTTGGAGATGCCACCCAACCTCTATAACAAGCCGGATGTGTTACATATCACTCTATCAATGATGTATATTATATACCAATAAATGTAATCTCTTATGAATTAATTTCATTATATCATGATAAATCAAATAGCGAAGATACTATCTAGATTACTGACCCACGAGAACATTTGTTGTGGAATCAGATGACTCATCTTGTAACAGTGCATTTAAGATATAATATGATAAAAGAGGAAATGTTAGAGCTTGAAGTTGATAAAAAAAGAACTAGAAAAATTTAACGAAGGGGGGATATTATACAAATTTTTAGGAATTAATTTTTTTAAGGGAACAAGAATGTAACACATGAGAATCAATTATAGTTACTGAAAATTTCATTATAATGAATCTAACAAATAATGTACATAAATATATTCTAGAATTTTATGTTAACTAAAATAAATCGTTTTATAAATATTATTTCTTAAAATTGAATTCATTTAAAAAAAATTCATTTAAAAATAATCTTTCATAACATTTTCTGTGATTTTTTTAATTAGATATTTTGTTTAGTAAATAGATAAAAATACCAATTCTACAAAAATATTCAATATTATGACATTATAGAGATATAAAAATGAATTGAAAATATAAAACCAATGTCTAATAATAAATATATATTTATGATTTAATATTATTAATTTAACAATGCAATGTTGAACGTAGAAATTAATGTTTAACATTAAGGAAATCTATGTAATGTTAATATTAAAATAAAATTATTTGGATTCATCTCTCTTAATCAAGTATTCCAAATTTTCATTACTATTATTATTTTTATTGAATATAAAAAATTTATCATTTAATTTAATATAATCCAACTAATTCCAAGGGAATGACCATTACATGGGATTTTTTATAAATTCATTTTTATGCATAAAACGGGCAGTGTTCTAGAAAGTGATTTCATTACGCTTTGCAAACATATTTTAAATTTCATTTCTGATAATTCTATGAATTGGATCAAGTAAAATAGATTCCATATTTTGAATAATCATAATTTAGATTATTTAATACGTTCATCTTACCTTTTTGTCCACATAGTTAGTAATCATGATAAATTTGCATCACCTCTATTAAGGGTAAAATGAGTTTTATGGGTTAAAATAAATGAATATTTCATCAACATTATATAAAACACTTTCTTCATTTTAATTGGATGTTTATATTTGAATAATAATCATATAAATTTCAAATATTTTATAATTTATGGACTCATTACTTTAGAAAGTGATATATTATATAATTAATTTTGTAATATATACTAATTTTCCACTCACCTCACTTATAAAAGGAACCTCACCTCGTCTCTAATAAACACACCATGTTCCAAATATTTCAACAAATATGTTCCCATAAAAAATAAAAAATTTTATTTTCTACATTTATAGGTATTGGTTTAACCAAAATACCTCTTTCAAAATGCATTAGGAGTAAGCCAAATGGGATTGTCAAAAGAAGAAGTATAAGTTCCTATAACACATTATGATGTTACTTTTTTATTAATCATCCTCCAAATCATCAATAAGATCATAATTTAATTAGATAATTGTATTTTTCAAATTTATATTATGTTATATTTATCTTTCATTAAACATAAATCTCCTTTCTATCACATATAAAAAGGAAACATCGATCTCATGTAAGTACATTCTATTTTCTCCACCTAGTGGTGTAATTGTTTTCCCATCAGCACTTCAATGAGATGATTATAATGATTTAATTAGTTAATATATAATTTACTTATAACATATATATTATTATTTAAATATATCATATCATATAACTACTTATCCTATAATCTGTTGACAAAGGATATCAACACCTGGGCATACATGGGGAATACCGCCTCCACCAAGAGATGTGATTAATTTTTCATTACCATCATTCATATAAGATTATAAAATATTATATAATAAAGTTAAATAAATTTAATGACATTATTAAAATTCAGCATATTAGGAAACCATTTTATAAAACATATCTACATGGTCAGTATTCTGAATTAATTTTATAGATAATGTCTGATGAAACATTAGTGGTTGACATAAGAACTGTGTAGTCAATGAATGTATGTGTTCTGATTTGAAATTTTCCTTAAAAATTAAATATATAGGAAAATTATTTACAATAAATTATATAATAATTTTAAATTTATTATTCTGAATTATACAATTCATACGTCCATGGATAAATCCATGTTTAGGAGTTTTCTTTTTAATTCATCTCTGTTGTGACATATATTATTTTATGCACACTAGTTATTTAATATAGTGAATATAATACCACATTAACATATTATACATTAAATTCATATTTATCGATGATATTTAATGTTTAATTCATGTTTTCTCATTCATAGGTTTTATTCAAATGTTATTAATGTCATAAATGTTTATTTTATAATATATATATTATTCCGGATTGTGTATGTTAAAATTTATATTTGATGAATTATAAACAATTTATATTCATAAAAGTCAGATATGTTATACTATTATGGTTATCTCTTTGGTTTCAACGTTTTTCTTAAAACTATTCCAATACTTGGTACTAAAATTCTAAATTAATGTTTTTAAGAATATCTGAACTTATTATATATTTTATTTCAGGAATATTAAAATTCCAAATCCATATTTTTAAAATTCATACATTTATTTTTATAAAAATTTAAAGGTTATTATGGGTCTATTTGTATTACCTTTTACTTTCATAAAAATACCTTAAATTTATTATCATTATTTTTTTGAATAAGTTGATTTTGATTTATTACAAAAGATTAAATAGAATGTTATTTTTAATATAAAATATGTGAACGAATTTTCCCACCAACATGGAGGTTATTCTCAATTTCACTTACTCTATATGATTCTATTGTATTTAAAATAAAATAGTTTTTCATTATTATGGTAATTTTTTGTATTAAAATAAAAAACAATTCAATCTCTAAAATGTTGACATAAATTTTGTTATTGATTTATAAAATTATTAAATAATAAGAAAATTTAATAAAGAATGTTCAATTTAAATATTCTCTTCCATTTTCATATCAAATTAACAAAATGATTTTTTATTACAAACTTTAATTATGATGAATATATAGTAATATTTCATTCCTTACTTATTTTTTATTACAAAATATTTTGATACCATTAATATTATTGTGACCATGTTCTCTAGCACTCTCTATGATTCATTAGACATTATATTTATAAGGCCCCGACCTTAAACCTTACTTAATATTGAATTAAATGAATAATTCACATTGAGGATCTTTTCAGGTTTAGAGTTTTAGATAATTAGATCATAACTATTATATCTCAAAAGATTACAAAGTAGACACTTCTAATATGTTTCCATAAAATAAAAACTCTTAAAAAGAAACATGTCTAGTTCTATGTTTTAGATAGCCTGACTTTCCCTTGATCCCATCCTTGACCCTATTCCACATTAAGTCCTGTGAAAAAACATTTCAAAGAAACTTGTGGTGAGCATAAAAAGCTCAGTAAGGGATACACAATAAATAAAAACTGTTAGTTTATCAAAACAAAAAGAAAACCATGTATACTTAATCAAAGTAATAATTTTCACCTTTATAAAGTAGTAAAAACTTTTCACTGAATAAAAGATCATTACTTAACCTTTTGTAACCAAAAGATTACCATAAAACCCATATAAAGAACACATATCAAATAAAGGTAACTTGGGACATAAACATACTTAAGTGGAATAACCATACGGTCGACTTCCACACATATCACTTAATGGAATAGCCATTCGGCTAACTACCATACATACATAATGGAATAGCCATACGACCGACATCCATACCCAATGCATTGGAGGTTATAACGTAACCACCCGTCCTGGTATTCAGAGCACCACTCGTCATATGGTTAATCACATAACCACCCGTCAAATGTCCAGGTACCAATATAAAATCATAAAACATAAAACCAATATAAAGGAATGATAAAATTTCCACATTTCAATCACAATATATCATTTAAATATATTGACATAATAGAATACTTTATCAAAACAATTTTCAATACAAAAAAACATAAAAGAGTATATGGTATTTATTTTATTTTAAAAACATTACGGCTTGTTGAGGAAGCCAAAGACCAAATAATACTCGCGGCGGCGGAAAAGGTCGTTGTCACCGCGTACGTTAAAAGAAACATTCCTTTTTGTCGTTTAGAAAAACGCTTCGTATAAAAATATTATTTTTGTATAAAAGTAAAAGTCAAAGTGGTTTATACACCGTATAAAAGAGAGTTGTGTATAAAACGAACTATGCCTCAATGAATGGAGATTGAGACGAAGTCCCTTACCTCGGGTCCGACTTGACACGATCGTTCTTTAACGTCCTAAATAATAAACTTGAGTTAATTTATACTTGCTTAAGAACCTTTTTCAAGATTATTATTCCTTTTATATCACTTATTTCCATTTTATAAACATTATGTAATCATTAAGTCAATAATGTATGTTTTGTCGGTATTTGGTTCTTAAGTCGAAAGTGGACTTCTTACAATTACATGTTGTTCATGTGGTCAAAGTTTATTTATATACAGAATGACATTATTTATTTGGATATCATATATATCATATATATATTGTATATACATGTATTTATAATATCACATAATCATTTAGAGATAAGAAATGAAATGCATCGTTCATGGAGACGGTAAGTCGTACGTACGCATGAACGCTACTTTCATTTCTATTTCATATTTTTATAGAATGTAATAATAATGATATAAAGGTATATTATAATTCCAGTGTAATATCATATATTATATCATAACTCCATCCTTTATACGTCCCACATATGGTATTAACGAATGAAATCACTTTGAGGGGGCGGTAGTCCGCACTTCCTTAAATAAAGATATCGCGTTTACCCATAATGGAAACCATAAAGGTATGCCCAAAATGAAAAATAAAGAATTTTATGGAAAACATAAACATATTATATATCATATATAAATATAGTTTCATTTTAATGCCCACCTTTTAAGGTGTTAAAAGAATGTTGAACAATCATCATTTTGGGAGGCCGAAATTCGCCATCCATGGAAACAGTATGTTTTTTAACCATTAGATGAAGGTGTGTGTAAGTGTAGCTCGAATAATTCTTATAAAAACATCCTAGTGTATTTATGATACTGGATTTGTTACAAATGAAATGAATATAAAGATTTTAGGGGGTTGGAGAGGCAAAATAAAACAAAAGGACTCAAGTAAAGACATTACCTTAAAATCGGGTAACTTCCTTTGGTTTGAGCTCAAAAGCTTCCTTGGAAAGACTTCTGCCCAAAGTGAGGATTCAAGGAGTAAGAGAGGGAAGTGGAGAGACAAAATGGGCAGGGTTTGTCCGAGACAAAGGCTTTTGGAGTGTGGCTAATGAGGTAGAGGTGGGGGCCTTTTATAAGAGGATAGGTGGGGCACTCTTGGAAAGTAAGAAAATGTTACTTTATTTTAGAATAAGTTTCGGATTTTAATGGTC
This sequence comes from Viscum album, assembly GCA_963277665.1. Lineage (NCBI taxonomy): Eukaryota > Viridiplantae > Streptophyta > Magnoliopsida > Santalales > Viscaceae > Viscum > Viscum album. Next base: position 205,973,173 of record OY728143.1, read on the forward strand.
CAACATTGATGTTTTTATAGGATAAGGTGATAAGTGTTCGAAATACACCCATCCAATAGGTTTTGGACATGTGTAGGTCATATATGTTACATTATCTTTCCATTTTATTTAAATACATTATTAATGAGGTAATCGCTGCATCACCATGATGTCATAAATAATTTAATTTATTTAATGTCTAAAAATTATAAAAAAATATCATGATGTAGGAAATCTTTTTAGGTTTCCAATGAATATTTATAATCAAAAATATTACTTGTATAAGCCCATTTAAAAATTGTTTTAGTAAAACATCTCATGTTTGTGTTATTTTTTACTTTAACATTAAATAAAAAGGTATTAATGTCATTTTCCAACTAAAGTGGCTCCATGGGGTCCCCAAGTTGACCCATGGCTTTTCATGGTCGGCCATGACACATCCAATAAGGGTAAGACATGTTTCTAGGTATTTTCATTTTATTATAATATCATTTTTCCTTAAATTGCACTAATTACCTCTGATCGCGATTAAAAATTTAATAAGCTACTATTCACCAAAAAATTATTTTAATCCCATTGAACCACATATTACTTCTTAATGAAAACCATGTATGTCAGATTTTTTAAATTCAAAACACAGAGGTGGTAATGTTTCATTCAAACAAAAAATCAGTTTTTTAAGTACAACTTATTGGTTTCAGTATTCATCAAAAATTGATGTTTTTCAGAAAAATACCAAAACTTCACCCTAAGCTATATTTGATATATGGAATCCAAATATGAAGTCCATTTTAAACAATTCAAAACATATAAGTTTCATTAATTAATTTAATAAATAATTCCCGCTGTCAGAGCAAATAGCATGTTTTTATGAAACAATAAGTATCAAAAGATTGACACTAGTTTAAGTCAGATTTCAAAGTGAAATTAATTTCAATGACCACTATTGGATTTAATGGTAAAAATATATTCTAATTTCCCTTTAAAACCAATTCAAAAGATAATCTAATCATATAAATAAATTAGATTTAAAATAGGTTGTGAATTAAAATACAACATTTTACACTTTATTAAAAAATGAACTTTATCCGAAAAATACCAACAATTTAGACAAAGTAAATTTTGATGTCCCGATTCTAAAAAAGAGTTATATTTGGTCCAATAGAATGTATAAGAGTGGTCAAAACTATATTTAATGATGGTTCTCCATCAAAAGGTGATAAGTGAACCTTTAGTGAAAATCAGGGTATAAATGCCCAAAATTGAATTCTTTTCATATTTTAAGCCATTATCCTTTATTAGATAAATGTAACAACATTTAAAAAACATATATAAACATATTTCAGTTATTTATATCCATTCCTTCCAGTACAACAGCTACGTGTTAACTAACATTTAAAATAATTTTATTTTATTACTAGTGTGCAACGTACGATTTCAAAGAATCTCTTTGTTGCGTATCGGGTACGCTATCGAACATAGAAACCCCTTTAAAGTAAAATTAATATTTAATTCACAAATATTAAAAAATATGAAAATGTATTATTCTTTATTTACCTTGGATGTTACATCCTTCCCCCTTTTGGGAATTGCGTTCTCGCAATTTTATTCACTTATAAAAATAAGTGGGGGTATTTATCCCTCATAGCATTTTCAGATTCCCATGTTGCCTCTTCAATCATATGGTTTTTTCACAAAAACTTTACCTGGTGGATTACCTTATTTCGCAACACTTTCTCTCTTCGGTCAAGAATCTGGACTGGTTGTTCTTCATAAGAGAGATTCATTTCCAACTGAACTACCTCTGGGATCAAAACATGAGATGAATCTGGTATATACTTCCTCAACATCGAAACATGAAAAACATTGTGTACCTCCGATAAAATCTGAGGTAATGCCACTCTGTATGCAACTGATCCAGCTCTCTCCAGAATTTCATATGGTCCAATGAACCTTGGACTCATCTTTCCTTTCTTACCAAATCTCATCACACTTTTCCATGGAGAAACCTTGAGAAAAACACGATCACCTACCTACAAAGATAGATCCTTCCTCCGGTTATCCGCATAAATCTTCTTCCTGCACTGAGCTGTTCTCATGTGTTTATGAATCAACTGACCTTTTTCTACCATCTCTTCTACCAATTCAGGTCCCATCAGCTTCCTTTCACCCACTTCATCCCAAAATACTTTAGTTCGACACCGCTTCCCATATAATGCCTCAAATGGTACCATCTGTATGCTAGAATGAAAACTGTTATTACAATAAAACTCAACCAAAGAAAGATGTTGGTCCCAACTTTCCTGATAATCCATCGAACAAGCTCGTAGCATATCCTCCAAGGCCTGAATTGTTCGTTCTGACTGCCCATCTGATTGCGGAGGAAAAACAGTACTAAAATTTAATTCAGTACCCAAATACTTCTGAAGGCCTTTCAAAAAGATAGAAGTAAACCTAGGATCACGGTCAGATACAATGGAGAGAGGAAATCCATGTAACCTGACTATCTCTTTAAGATACAAATGGTAAAGTTGATCTAGGGAAAAATTATCTCGTATAGGAAGGAAATGAGATGATTTAGTCAAGAGATCAACAATAACCCAGATTGCATTATTACCTCGAGATGTCTTCGGTAATCCCACAACAAAGTCCATGGATATATTTTCCCATTTCCACTCTGGCATTGGTAGAGGCTGAAGCATCCCTTTCGATAACTGCCACTCTGCTTTCACATGCTGACAAGTCAAATACTTCACAGTAAAATCAGCAATATCTCTTTTCATTCCATCCCCCCAGTAATACTCTCGCATATCTCTGTATATCTTAGTACTGCCAGGATGAACTGAAAACGGAGAACTATGAGCTCCACATAACAACTCTATCTTCAAATATGAATGACAAGGCACACACAATCTCTTCCCAAACCTCAAAACACAATCATTATCAATGTTTAATTCAGGCAACTTACCCTTCTGAACCAGCTCTACCTTTTTCTGCAACTCACTATCTTGCTTTTGTGCTTTCTTAATTCTGTCTGATAGAGAAGATTTCACTAATACCTGAAACAAAATAGAGGTACTTTCTACACAAACAACTTCCATTCCAAAGTTCATCAAATCCTTAACCAAAGGGCCTCATTCCAAATGTAGCATGGTTAATGAAGCATTACTTTTTCGACTCAAAGCATCATCCACTTTATTTTCTTTCCCTGGATGGTAATGAATTGTACAATCATAATACTTGATTAATTCCAGCCATCTCCTCTGTCTCATTTTTAATTCATTCTGAGTGAATATATACTTTAAACTTTTTTGATCAGTATATATTTCACACATTACTCCATACAAATGATGCCTCTAAAATTTTAAAGCAAACACAACAGCAGCTAATTCTAAATCATGTGTAGGGTAATTTACCTCATGAGTTTTCAACTAACATGAAGCATATGAAATTACCTGATCATTCTTCATAAGGACACAACCAAGTCCCTTCAACGAAGCATCACTGTATATAACAAACTCACCATTCCTGGATGGAAGTTCCAAAATTGGAGCATTCATAAATCTTAATTTCAACTCCTGAAAACAATCATCACATTATTTTTCCCAGATGAACTTAACACTATTACGAGTTAGCTTAGTCATTGAACTATATAACTGTGAAAAATTTTCAACAAACCTTCGGTAGTAACTTTCAAAATCATGAAAACTACGAATCTCGGTTACATTTGTGGGTCTTGGCCATTCTTCAACAACTTTTGTTTTAGCAGGATCAATAGTAATGCCATCTTTTGAAACAATGTGACCCAGGAAAGAAATTTGTTTAACCAAAACTCACACTTGATTAATTTCCCATATAGATTATTTTCTTTTAAGGTTTGCATGATAACCCTTAAATGACTTTCATGATCCTCTTTAATTTTAGAAAACACCAAAATATCATCAATAAAAGCAACCAACATTTTTCACCTGATTCAACTGAGCCATCACTACAGTAAACTGTTTAGTTCTGATTCTGACCATCTCAGGATACTGATTTGAAAGGTCATTTCCCTCTGTATGCCATCCTAGAAAAGCTGTTCTGTTTCCTCTATGAAAAACCATTCTTAACAAACATATCTCAGATGAAGCAACATGGTAATCATCAAATGCTATATCATTTCAAAAAAAATATTTTTGGATAATCATTTAATAGAATTCTAACTCCTAAAGTTATCTAAACCGACCTCTGATACCAACTATAAGGCCCCGGCCTTAAACCTTAATTAATATTAAATTAAATGAATATTTCACATTGAGGATATTTTCAGGTTTAGAGTTTTATAGAATTAGATCATACCTATTACATCTCAAAAGATTACAAAGTAGACACTTCTACTATGTTTCCATAAAATAAAAACTCTTAAAAAGAGACATGTCTAGTTCCATGTTTTAGATAGCCTGACTTTCCCTTGATCCCATCCATGACCCTATTCCACATTAAGTCCTGTGAAAAACATTTCAAAGAAACTTGGGGTGAGCATAAAAATCCAGTAAGGGATACACAAAGAATAAAAATGGTTAGTTTATCAAAACAAAAAATAAACCATGTATACTTTATCAAAGTAATACTTTTCACCTTTATGAAGTAGTAAAAACTCTTCACTGAATAAAATATCATTACTTACCCTATTGTAACCAAAATATTACCATAAAACCCATATAAAGAACACATATCATATAAAGGTAACTTGGGACATAAACATACTTAAGTGGAATAACCATACGGTTGACTTCCACACATATCACTTAATGGAATAGCCATTCGGCCAACTTCCATACATACTTAATGGAATAGCCGTACAACCGACTTCCATACCCAATTCATTGGAGGTTATAACGTAACCACTCTTCCTGGTATTCACGGCACCACCCGTCATATGGTTAATCACGTAACCACCCCTCAAATGTCCAAGTACCAATATAAAATCATAAAACATAAAACCAATATAAAGGAATGATAACATTTCCACATTTAAATCACAATATATCATTTAAATATATTGACATAATACAATCCTTTATCAAAACCATTTTCAATACCAAAATACATAAAAGATTATATGGTATTTATTTTATTTTAAAAACATTACGGCTTGTTGAGGAAGCCAAAGACCAAATAATACTTGCGGCGGTGGAAAACGTCGTTGTCACCGCGTATGTTAAAAGAAACATTCCTTTTTTCGTTTAGTAAAACGCTTCATAGAAAAAGAATCCTTTTGTATAAAAGTAAAATTAAAATTGGTTTATACACCGTATAAAAGATAGTTTTGTATAAAACGAAATATTCATCAATGAATGGAGATTGAGAGGACGTCCCTTACCTCAGGTCCGACTTAACTCGATCGTTATTTAACGTCCTGAATAATAAACTTGAGTTAATTTCTAATTGCTTAAGAACCTTTTTCAATCTTATTATTCCTTTTATATCACTCATTTACATGTTATAAACATTATGTAATCATTAAGTTAATAATGTTTTTTTGTCGGTATTTGGTTCTTAAGTCGAAAATGGACTTCTAACAATTACATGTTGTTCATGTGGTCAACGGTTATTTATATCCGGAATGTCATTCCTGATATGGATATCATATATATCATATATATCTAGCATATACATGTATTTATAATATCACATAATCATTTAGATGTATGAAATCAAATGCACTGTTCATGGAGACGGTAAGCCGTACGTACGCATGAACGCTACATTTGTTTCTATGTCATATTAATGGAATTAAAACTAAATGATAGTTATGTATATTTTAATTCCAGAATTATATTAATCATTTAGATGTAACATACATCATATATATCCATTAAATATATGTACTTATAATAGTACATTACATTTGGGGATAAGAAATGAAATGCACCGTTCATGGAGACGGTAAGCCGTGCGTAAGCATGAACGCTACTTTCATTTCTATTTCGTATTTTTATAGAATGTAATAATAATGATATAAAGGTATATTATAATTCTAGTTTAATATCATATATAATATCATAACTCCATCCTTTATATGTCCCACATATGGTATTAACGAATCAAATCACTTTGAGGGGGCGGTAGTCCGCACTTCCTTGAATGAAGATATCGTGTTTACCCATAATGGAAACCATAAAGGTATGACCAAAATGAAAAATACATAAGATTAAGGAAAACATAAACATATTATATAAGATATATAAATATAGTTTCATCTTAATGTCCATCTTTGAAGGTGTTAAAAGAATGTTGAACAATCATCGTTTCAGGAGGCCGAAATTCGCCATCCACGGAAATAGTATGTTCATTAACCATTAGATGAAGGTGTGTGTAAGTGTATCTCTAATAATTCTTTTAAAAACATCCTAGTATATTGATGAGACTGGAGTTGTTACAAAAGAAATGAATAAAAAAAGTTTAGGGGGTTGGAGCAGCAAAATAAAACAAAAGGACTCAAGTGAAGACATTACCTTAAAATCGGGTAACTCTCTTTGTTTTGAGCTCAAAGGCTTCCTTGGGAAGAATTATGACCACAGTGAGGCTACAAAGTGTAATATAGGGAAGTGGAGAGATGAAATGGGCAGGGGTTGGCTGAGCCAAAGGCTTTGAGAGTGTGGGTAAGGAGGTAGAGGTGTGGGCCTTTTATAAGAGGAGAGGAGGGGCACTCTTGGAAAGTAAGAAAATGTAACTTTATTTTAGAATGATTTTCGGATTTTAATGGTCCCACTTTGATGTTTTTGAAGGATAAGGTGATACGGGTTCGAAATCCACCCATACAATAGGTTTTGGACATGTTTAGGTCATAGATGATACATTATCATTCCATTTTATTTAAATCCTTTATTAATGAGGTAATCACTGCATCATCATGATGTCATAAATAATTTAATTTATTTAATGTCTAAAAATTATTAAAAAAATATCATGATGTAGGAAATCTTTTTATCATTCCAATGAATATTTATAATTAAAAACATGACTTGTATAACCCCATGTAAAAATTGTTTTAGTAAAATATCTCAGGTTTGTGTTATTTTCACTTTAACATTAAATAAAAAGGTATTAATGTCATTTTCCAACTAAATTAGCTCCATGGGGTCCCCAATTTGACCCATGGCTTGTCTTTGTCGGCCATGACACATCCAATAAGGGTAGTACATGTGTCTAGGTATTTTCGTTTTATTATAATATCATTTTTTCCTTAAATTGCATTAATTACCTCTTATCGCGATTAAAAACTTAATAAGTTACTATTCACCAAAAAATTATTTAAATCCCCTTGAACCACATTTTACTTCTTAATGACAACCATGTATGTAGGATTTTCGAAATTCAAATGACAGAGGTGGTAACGTTTCATTCAAACAAAAAATCAGTTTTTTAAGTACCACTTAGTGGTTTCACTATTCATCAAAAATTAATGTTTTTCATAAAAATACCAAAACATAACCCTAAGATATATTTGATATTCCGAATTCAAATATGAAGTCCATTTTACAAAATTAAAAACATATAAGTTGCATTAATTAATTTAATAATTAATTCCCGCTATCAGAGCAAATAGCGTGTTTTTATGAAAAAATAAGTATCAAAAGATTGACACTAGTTTAAGTCCAATTTCAAAGTGAAATTAATTCCAACGACCACTATTAGATTTAATGGTAAAAATATATTCTAATCTCACTTTAAAACCAATTCAAAAGATAATCTAATCATATAAATAAATTATATTAAAAAGAGCTTGTGAATTAAAATACAACATTTTACACTATTCATTAAAAAATGAACTTTTTCGGAAAAATACCAAAAAATTTACACAAAGTACATTTTGATGTCCCGATTCAAAAAAAGGGTTATATTTGGTCTAATAGAATCTATAAGAGTGATCAAAAATATATTTAATGATAGTTCGCCATCAAAAGGTGATAAGTGAACCTTTAGTGAAAATTAGGGTATAAATGCCTAAAATTGAATTCTTTTCATATTTTAAGCCTTTATCCTTTATTAGATAAATGTAAAAACATTTAACAAACATATATAATAATATTTCAGTTATTTCTATCCATTCCCGCCAGTACAACGGCTACATGTTAACTAACATTTAAAATAATATTATTTTATTACTGGTGTGCAACGTACGATTTCAAAGAAACTCTTTATTGTGTATCGGGTATGCTATCAAACATAGCAACCCCTTTAAAGTAAAATAAATATTTAATTCTCAATTATTAATAAATATTAAAATGTATTATTCTTTATTTACCTGGGATGTTATATCCTTCCCCCCTTTTGGGAATTGCGTCCTCACAATTTTATTCACTTATCAAAATAAGTGGTGGTATTTATCCCTCAGAGAATTTTTAGATTCCCATGATGCCTCTTCAATCATATGGTTTTCTACAAAACCATTACCTGGTGGATTACTTTATTTTTCAACACTTGATCTCTTCGGTAAAGAATCTGGACTAGTTGTTCTTTATAAGAGAGATTCTCTTCCAACTGAACTATCTTTGGGCTCAAAACGTGAGATGAATCTGGAATATACTTCCTCAACATCGAAAAATGAAAAACATTGTGTACCTGTGATAAACTCTGAGGTAATGCCACTCTGTATGCAACTGATCCAACTCTCTCCAGAATTTCATATGGTCCAATGAACCATGGACTCAACTTTCCTTTCTTACCAAATATCATCACACTTTTCCAAGGAGAACCCTTGAGAAAAACATGATCACCTACCTCCAAAGATAGATCCTTCTTCCGGTTCTCCGCATAACTCTTCTGCCTGCTCTGAGCTGGTCTCGTGTGTTTCTGAATCAACTAAACTTTTTCTGCCATCTCTTCTACCAATTCTGGTCCCATCAGCTTCCTTTCACCCACTTCATCCCAAAATGCTGGAGTTCGACACCGCTTCCCATATAATGCCTCAAATGGTGCCATCTGTATACTGGAATGAAAACTATTATTATAAGAAAACTCAACAAAAGAAAGATGTTGGTCCCAACTTCCCTGATAATCCATCGAACAAGATCGTAGAATATCCTCCAAGGTCTGAATTGTTCGTTCTGACTGCCCAGCTGATTGCGGATGAAAAGCATTACTAAAATTTAATTCAGTACAAAACGACTTCTGAAGGCATTTCCAAAAGTTAGACGTAAACCTACGATCACGATCAGATACAATGGAGAGAGGAAATCTATGTAACCTGACTATCTCTTTAAGATACAAACTGGAGTGTTGATCTAGGGAAAAATTATCTCGTATAGGAAGTAAATGAGAAGATTTAGTCAAATGATCAACAATAACCCAGATTGTATTATTAACTCGAGATGTATTCGGTAATCCCGCAACAAAGTCCATAGATATATTCTCCCATTTCCACTCTGGCACTGGTAGAGGCTGAAGCATCCCTTTCGGTAACTGCCACTCTGCTTTAACCTCCTAACAAGTCAAACACTTCATAGTAAAATCAGCAATATCTCTTTTCATTCCATCCCCCAGTAATACTCCCACATATCTCTGTACATCTTAGTACTGCAAGGATGAATTGAAAACGGAGAACTATGAGCTTTACATAACAACACTCTCTTCAACTGTGAATCACAAGGCACACACAATCTCTTCCCAAACCTCAAAACACAATCATTATCAATGTTGAATTCAGGAAACTTACCCTTCTAAACCAGCTCTACCTTTTTCTGCAACTCACTGTCATTCTTTTGTGCTTGCATAATTCTGTCTGATAGAGAAGATTTCACTAACACCTGAAACAAAATAGAAGGACTTCCTACAAAAACAACTTCTATGCCAAAGTTCATCAAATCCTTATCCAAAGGATCTAATTCCAAACGTAGCATGGTTAATGAAGCATTACTTTTTCGACTCAAAGTAGTAGCCACTTTATTTGCTTTCCCTGGATGGTAATGAATTGTACAATCATAATCCTTGATTAATTCCAGCCATCTCCTCTGTCTCATGTGAAATTATTTCTGAGTAAATATATACTTTAAACTTTTGTGATCAGTATATATTTCACACTTTACTCCATACAAATGATGCCTCCAAACTTTTAAAGCAAAAACAACATCAGCTAACTCCAAATCATGTGTAGGGTAATTTACCTCATGATTTTTCAACTAACATGAAGCATATGCAATTACCTGATCATCCTACATAAGGACACATCCAAGTCCCTTCAATGAAGCATCACTGTATATAACAAACTCACCATTCCTGGAAGTAAGTGCCAAAACTGGAGCATTCACAAATCTTCTTTTCCACTCTTGAAAACAATCGTCACATTCTTTTCCCCAGATGAACTTAACACCCTTACGAGTTAGCTTAGTCATTGAACTAGATAATCGTGAAAAATTTTCAACAAACCTTCGGTAGTAACCTGCCAACCCAATAAAACTACAGATCTCGATTACATTTCTGGGTCCTGGCCATTCTTCAACAACTTTTGTTTTAGTAGGATCAAGAGTTATGCCATCTTTTGAAACAATGTGACGTAGGAAAGAAATTTTTTATAACCAAAACTCACTCTTGATTAACTTCCCATATAGTTTCTTTTCTTTTAAGGTTTTCAAGATAACCCTTAAATGACTTTCATGCTCCTCTTTACTTTTAGAAAACACCAAAATATCATCAATAAAAACAACCAACATTTTTCACCTGATTCAACTGAGCCATCACTATAATAATCTATTTAGTTCTGATTCTGACCATCTCAGGATACTGATTTGAAAGGTCATTTCCCTATGTATGCCTTCCCAGAAAAGTTGTTCTATTTCCTCTATGAAAAACCATTCTTAACAAACATGTCTCAGATGAAGAAACATGTTAATCTTCAAATGCTATATCATTTCAAAAAAAAATATTTTCGGATAATCATTTAATAGAATTCTAACTCCTAAATTATCTAAACCGACCTCTGATAACAACTATAAGGCCCCGAACTTAAACCTTACTTAATATTGAATTAAATGAATAATTCACATTGAGGATCTTTTCAGGTTTAGTGTTTTAGAGAATTAGATCATAACTATTACATCTCAAAAGATTACAAATTAGACACTTCTACTATGTTTCCATAAAATAAAAACTCTTAAAAAGAAACATGTCTAGTTACATGTTTTAGAAAGCCTGACTCTCCCTTGATCCCATCCTTGACCCTATTCCACATTAAGTCCTGTGAAAAACATTTCAAAGAAACTTGGGGTGAGCATAAAATGCTCAGTAAGGGATACACAAAGAATAAAAAATGTTATTTTATCAAAACAAAAAGTAAACCATGTATACTTTATCAAAGTAATACTTTTCACCTTTATGAAGTAGTAAAAACTCTTCACTAAATAATTTATCATTACATACCATTTTGTAACCAAATGATTACCATAAAACCCATATAAAGAACACATATCATATAAAGGTAACTTGGGACATAATCATAATTAAGTGGAATAACCATACGGTCGACTTCCACACATATCACTTAATGGAATAGCCATTCGGCCAACTTCCATACATACATAATGGAATAGCCATACGGCCGACTTTCATACCCAATGCATTGGAGGTTATAACATAACCACCCGTCCTGGTATTCACAGCCCCACCCGTCATATGGTTAATCACGTAACCACCCGTCAAATGTCCAAGTACCAATATAAAATCATAAAACATAAAACCGATATAAAAGAATGATAATATTTCCACATTTCGATCACAATATATCATTTAAATATATTGACATAATAGAATCCTTTATCAAAACCATTTGCAATACCAAAATACATAAAAGAGTATATGGTATTTATTTTATTTTAAAAACATTACGACTTGTTGAGAAAGCCAAACACCAAATAATACTCGCGGTGGTGGAAAAGGTTGTTGTCACCATGTACGTTAAAAGAAACATTCCTTTTTTTCATTTAGTAAAACGCTTCATAGAAAAAGTTTCCTTTTGTATAAAAGTCAATGTCAAAGTGGTTTATACACTGTATAAAAGATAGTTGTGTATAAAACGAAATATGCCTCAATGAAAGGAGATTGAGACAAAGTCCCTTGCCTCGGGTCCGACTTGACTCGATCATTCTTTAACGTCCTGAATAATAAACTTGAGTTAATTTATACTTTCTTAAGAACTTTTTTCAAGCTTATTATTCCTCTTATATCACTTATTTCAATGTTATGAACATTATGTAATCATTAAGTTAATAATGTTTGTTTTGTCGGTATTTGGTTCATAAGTCGAAAGTGGACTTCTTACAATTATATGTTGTTCGTGTGTTCAAAGGTTATTTATATCCAGAATTGCATTCCTGATTTGGATATCATATATATCATATAAATCTAGCAGATAAATGTATTTATAATATCACATAATCATTTAAAGGTAAGAAATGAAATGCACCGTTCATGAAGACGGTAAGCCGTACGTACGCATGAACGCTACTTTCATTTCTATGTCATATTAATGGAATTAAAACTAAATGAGAGGTATGAATATTTTAATTACAGAATTATATTAATCATTTAGATGTAACATACATCATATATATCCATTATATATATGTACTTATAATAGTACATTACATTTGGGGATAAGAAATGAAAAGCACCGTTCATGGAGACGGTAAGTCGTACGTACGCATGAACGCTACGTTCATTTCTATTTTAATATTCATATAGAATGTAATCATAATGATATAAAGGTATACTATAATTCCAGTGTAATATCATATATAATATCATAACTCCATCCTTTATACGTCCCACATACGGTATTAACGAATCAAATCACTTTGAGGGGGCGGTAGTCCGCACTTCCTTAAATGAAGATATCGCGTTTACCCATAATGGAAACTATAAAAGTATGCCCAAAATGAAAAATAAATAAGCTTAATGAAAACATAAACATATTATATATCATATATAAATGTAGTGTCATCTTAATGGCCACCTTTGAAGGTGTTAAAAGAATGATGAACAATCATCGTTTCGGGAGGATGAAATTCGCCATCCACGAAAACAAAATGTTGTTTAACCATTAAATGAAGGTGTCTGTAAGTGTAGCTCGAATAATTCTTAAACAAACATACTATTATATTTATGATACTGGAGTTGTTACAAATGAAATGAATAAAAATAGTTTTGGGTGTTGGAGTAGCAAAATAAAACAAAAGGACTCAAGTGAAGACATTACATTAAAATCAGGTAACTCTCTTTGGTTTGAGATAAAAGGCTTCCTTGGGAAGACTTCTGCCCACAGTGAGGCTTCAAGGAGTAATAGAGGGAAGTAGAGAGACAAAATGGGCAGGGGTTGGCCGAGCCAAAGGCTCTGGGATTGTGGGTAAGGAGGTAGAGGTGTGGGCCTTTTATAAGAGGAGAGGAGGGGCACTCTTGGAAAGTAAGAAAATGTTACTTTATTTTAGAATGAGTTTCGGATTTTAATGGTCACACTTTGATGTTTTTCTAGGATAAGATGATAAGGGTTCGAAATCCACCCATCCAATAGGTTTTTTACATGTTTATGTCATAGATTTTACATTATCTTTCCATTTTATTTAAATCCTTTATTAATGAGGTAATTGTTGCATCATCATGATGTAATAAATAATTTAATTTATTTAATGTCTAAAAATTTAAAAAATATATATATTGATGTAGGAAATATTTTTATATTTCCAATTAATATTTATAATCAAAAATCTTACTTGTATAACCCCGTGTAAAAATTGTTTTAGTAAAACATCTCATGTTTGTGTTATTTTTTACTTTAACATTAAATAAAAAGGTTTAATGTCATTTTCCAACTAAAGTGGCTCCATGGGGTCCCCAAGTTGACCCATGGATTTTTGTGGTCGTCCATGACACATCCAATAAGGGTAGGACATGTGTCTAGGTACTTTCATTTTATTATAATATCATTTTTGCCTTAAATTGCACTAATTACCTCTAATCGCGATTAAAAACTTAATAAGTTACTATTCACCAAAAAATTATTTTAATCCCATTGAACAACATTTTACTTTTTAATGAAAACCATGTATGTCGGATTTTTGAAATTCGAAACACATAGGTGGTAATGTTTCATTCAAACGAAAAATCAGTTTTTTAAGTACCACTTAGTTGTTTCACTATTCACAAAATTGATGTTTTTTAGAAAAATACCAAAACTTCACCCTAATCTATATTTGATATTCCGAATTCAAATATGAATTCCATTTTAAAAAATTCAAAACATATAAGTTTCATTAATTAATTTAATAATTAATTTCCACTGTTATAGCAAAGAGCGTGTTTTTATGAAAGAATAAGTATCAAAAGATTGACACTAATTTAAGTCCGATTTCAAAGTGAAATTAATTCCAACGACAACTATTGGATTTAATGGTAAAAATATATTCTAATTTCACTTTGAAACCAATTAAAAAGATAATATAATCATTTAAATAAATTATATTAAAAAGCGGTTGTGTATTAAAATACAACATTTTACACTATTCATTAAAAAATGAACATTATCGGAAAAATATCAAAAATTTACACAAATAAATTTTGATGTCCCGATTCTAAAAAAGAGTTATATTTGGTCCAATATAATGTATAAGAGTGATAAAAACTATATTTAATGATGGTTCGCCATCAAAATGTGATAAGTGAACCTTTAGTGAAAATTAGGGTATAAATGCCTAAAATTGAATTCTTTTCATATTTTAAGCTTTTATCCTTTATTAGATAAATGTAAAAACATTTAACAAACATATATAATCATATTTCAGTTATTTCTATCCATTACCACCAGTACAACGTCTACATGTTAACTAACATTTAAAATAATATTATTTTATTACTAGTGTGCAACGTACGATTTCAAAGAAACTCTTTGTTGTGTATCGGGTACGCTATCGAACATAGAAACCCCTTTAAAGTAAAATTAATATTTAATTCGCAAATATTAATAAATATGAAAATGTTATTATTCTTTATTTACCTGGGATGTTACATCCTTCCCCCCTTTTGGGAATTGCGTCCTCGCAATTTTATTCACTTATCAAAATAAAAGGGGGTATTTATCCCTCATAGAATTTTCAGATTCCCATGTTGGCTCTTCAATCATTTGGTTTTTCCACAAAACCGTTACCTGGTGGATTACCTTACTTCGCAACACTTGCTCTATTCGGACAAGAATCTGGACTGGTTGTTCTTCATAAAAGATATTCTCTTCCAACTGAACTACCTCTGGGCTCAAAACATGAGATGAATCTGGCATATACTTCCTCAACATCGAAACATGAATAACATTGTGTATCTGTGATAAAATCTGAGGTAATGCCACTCTGTATGAAAGTGATCCAACTCTCTTCAGAATTTCATATGGTCCAATGAACCTTGGACTCAGCTTTCCTTTCTTACCAAATCTCATCACACTTTTCCATGGAGAAACCTTGAGAAAAACATGATCACCTACCTCCAAAGATAGATCCTTCCTCCAGTTATCCACATAACACTTCTGCCTGCTCTGAGCTGTTCTCATGTGTCTCTGAATTAATTAAACTTTTTCTTCCATCTTTTCTTCCAATTCTGGCCCCATCAGCTTCCTTTCACCCACTTCATTCCAAAATTCTGGAGTTCAACACTGCTTCCCATATAATTCCTCAAATGGTACCATCTGTATACTGGAATGAAAACTGTTATTATAAGAAAAATCAACCAAAGAAAGATGTTGGTCCCAAATTCCCTGATAATCCATCTAACAAGCTCGTAGCATATCCTCCAAGGTCTGAATTTTTTGTTCTGACTTCCCATCTGATTGCGGATGAAAAATTGTACTAAAATTTAATTCAGTACCAAATGACTTCTGAAGTCCTTTCCAAAAGTTATAAATAAACCTAGGATCATAGTCAGATACAATAGAGAGAGGAAATCCATGTAACCTGACTATATATTTAAGATACAAATGGTAAAGTTGATCTAGGGAAAAGCTATCTTGTGTAGGAATGAAATGAGCAGATTTAGTCAAGTGATCAACAATAACCCAGATTGCATTATTACCTTGAGATGTCTTCGGTAATCACACAACAAAGTCCATGGATATATTCTCCCATTTCCACTCTGGCACTGGTAGAGGCTGAATCCTCCCTTTTGGTAACTACCGCTCTTCTTTAACCTGCTGACAAGTCAAACACTTCACAGTAAAATCAGCAATATCTCTTTTCATTCCACCCCCCAGTAATACTCCCGCATATATCTGTACATCTTAGTACTGCCAGGATGAACTGAAAATGGAGAACTATGAGATTCACATAAAACTCTCTCTTCAACTATGAATCACAAGGCACACACAATCTCTTCCCAAACCTCACAACACAATCATTATCAATGTTGAATTTAGGAAACTTACCCTTCTAAACTAGCTCAATATTTTTCTGCAACTCACTGTCTTGCTTTTGTGCTTGCTTAATTCTATCTGATAGAGAAGATTTCACTAATACCTGAAACAAAATAAAAGGACTTCCTACACAAACAACTTCCATGCCAAAGTTCATCAAATCCTTAACCAAAGGATCTCATTCCAAACGTAGCATGGTTAATGAAGCATTACTTTTTTTACTCAAAGCATCATCCACTTTATTTGCTTTCCCTGGATAGTAATGAATTGTACAATCATAATCCTTCATTAATTCCAGCCATCTCCTCTGTCTCATGTTCAATTCTTTCTGAGTGAATATATACTTTAAACTTTTGTGATCAGTATATATTTCACACTTTACTCCATAAATGATGCCTCCAAATTTTGAAAGCAAACACAACAGCAGCTAATTCCAAATCATGTGTAGGGCAATTTACCTCAATGGTTTTCAACTAAAGTGAAGTATATGCAATTACCTGATCATTCTGCATAAGTACACAGCCAAGTCCCTTCAACAAAGCATCACTGTATATAACAAACTCACCATTCCTGGAATGAAGTGCCAAAACTGGAGAATTCACCAATCTTCTTTTCAACTCCTGAAAACAATCATCACATTCTTTTGCCCAGATGAACTTAACATCCTTACGAGTTAGCTTAGTCATTGAACTAGATAACCGTGAAAAATTTTCAACAAACCTTCAGTAGTAACCTGCCAACCCAAGAAAACTACGGATCTCGGTTACATTTGTGGGTCTTGGCCATTCTTCAACAACTTTTGTTTTAGCTAGATCAACAGTTATGCCATATTTTGAAACAATGTGACCCAGGAAAGAAATTTTTTGTAACCAAAACTCACACTTGCTTAATTTCCCATATAGTTTATTTTTTTAAGTTTTGAATGATAACCCTTAAATGACATTCATGCTCCTCTTTACTTTTATAAAACACCAAAATATCATCAATAAAAACAACCAACATTTTTCACCTGATTCAACTGAGCCATCACTACAGTAAACTGTTTAGTTCTGAATCTGTCCATCTCAGGATACTGATTTGAAAGGTCATTTCCCTCTCTATGCCTTCCTAGAAAAGATGTTTTGTTTCCTCTATGAAAAACCATTCTTAACAAACATGTCTCAGATGAAGCAACATGGTAATCTTCAAATGCTATATCATTTCAAAAAAAAATATTTTCGGATAACCATTTAAGAGAATTATAACTCCTATAGTTATCTAAACTGACCTCTGATACCAACTATAAGGCCCCGGCCTTAAACCTTACTTAATATTGAATTAAATAAATAATTCACAATGAGGATCTTTTCAGGTTTAGAGTTTTACAGAGTTAGATCATAACTATTACATCTCAAAAGATGACAATGTAGACACATCTACTATGTTTTCATAAAATAAAAACTCTTAAAAAGAAACATGTCTATTTCCATGTTTTAGATAGCATGACATTCCCTTGATCCCATCCTTGACCCTATTCCACATTAAGTCATGTGAAAACCATTTCAAAGAAACTTGGGGTGAGCATAAAAAGCTCAGTAAGGGATACACAAAGAATAAAAACTGTTATTTTATCAAAACAAAAAGTAAACGATATATACTTTATCAAAGTAATACTTTTCACCTTTATGAAGTAGTAAAAACTCTTCACTGAATAAAAGATCATTACTTACCCTTTTGTAACCAAAAGATTACCATAAAACTCATATAAAGAACACATATCATATAAAGGTAACTTGGGATATAAACATACTTAAGTGGAATAATCATACGGTCGACTTCCACACATATCACTTAATGGAATAGCCATTCGGCCAACTTCCATACATACTTAATGGAATATCCATACGGCCGAATTCCATACCCAATGCATTGGAGGTTATAACATAACCACCCGTCCTGGTATTCACGACACCACCCGTCATATGGTTAATCACGTAACCACCCGTCGAATGTCCAAGTACCAATATAAAATCATAAAACACAAAACCAATATAAAGGAATGGTAACATTTCCACATTTCAATCACAATATATCATTTAAATATATTGAAATAATAGAATCCTTTATCAAAACCATTTTCAATACCAAAATACATAATAGAGTAAATGGTATTTATTTTATTTTAAAATCATTACGTCTTGTTGAGGAAGCCAAAGAACAAATAATACTCCTGGCGGCAGAAAAGGTCGTTGTCACTGCATACGTTAAAAGAATCATTCCTTTTTTTCGTTTAGTAAAACACTTCGTAGAAAAAAATTCCTTTTGTATAAAAGTAAAATTAAAATTGGTTTATACACCATATAAACGATAGTTGTGTATAAAACTAAATCTTCCTCAATGAAAGGAGATTGAGACGAAGTCCCTTACCTCGGGTCCGACATGACTCGATCGTTCGTTAACGCCCTGAATAATAAACATGAGTTAATTTCTACTTGCTTAAGAACCTTTTTCAAGATTATTATTCCTTTTATATCACTTATTTCTATGTTATAAACATTATGTAATAATTAAGTTAATAATGTTTGTTTTGTCGGTATTTGGTTCTTAAGTTGAAAATGGACTTCTTACAATTACATGTTGTTCATGTGGTCAAAGGTTATTTATATCCAGAATGACATTTCTGATTTGGATATCATATATATCATCTATATCTATCATATAAATGTATTTATAATATTACATAATCATTTAGAGGTAAGAAATGAAATGCACCGTTCATGGAGACAGTAAGTCGTACGTACGCATGAACGCTACTTTCATTTCTATGTCATATTAATGGAATTAAAACTAAATGAGAGGTATGTATATTTTAATTCCAGAATTATATTAATAATTTAGATGTACCATACATCATATATATCCATTATATATATGTACTTATAATAGTACATACATTTGGGGATAAGAAATGAAATGCACCGTTCATGGAGACGGTAAGCCGTACGTACGAATGAACGCTACTTTCATTTCTATTTTGTATTTTTATAGAATTTAATCATAATGATATAAAGGTATATTATAATTACAGTGTAATATCATATATAATATCATAACTCCATCCTTTATACGTCCCACATATGTTATTAACGAATCAAATCACTTTGAGGGGGCGGTAGTCCGCACTTCCTTGAATGAAGATATCGCGTTTACCCATAATGGAAACCATAATGGTATGACCAAAATGAAAAATACAGAAGCTTAAGGAAAAAATAATCATATTATATATCATATATAAATATATTGTCATCTTAATGGCCACCTTTGAAGGTGTTAAAAGAATGTTGAACAGTCATCGTTTCGGGAGGCCGAAATTCGCCATCCACGGAAACAGTATGTTCTTTAACCATTAGATGAAGGTGTGTGTAATTTTAGTTTGAATAATTCTTATAACAACATCCTAGTATATTTATGATACTGGAGTTGTTACAAAATAAATGAATAAAAAGAGATTAGGGGGTTGGAGAAGCAAAATAAAACAAAAGGACTCAAGTGAAGACATTACCTTAAAATCAGGTAACTCCCTTTGATTTGAGCTCAAAGGCTTCCTTCTGGAGACTTCTGCCCAAAGTGACACTTCAAGTATTAATATAGGGAAGTGGAGAGGCAAAATGGGCAGGTTTTTTCCGAGCCAAAGGCTTTTCGAGTGTGGGTAAGGAGGTAGAGGTGGGGGCCTTTTATAAGAGGAGAGGAGGGGCACTCTTGGAATGTAAGAAAATGTAACTTTATTTTAGAATGATTTTCAGATTTTAATGGTCCCACTTTGATTTGTTTCAAGTATAAGGTGATAAGGGTTATAAATCCACCCATATAATGGGTTTTGGACATGTGTAGGTCATAGGTTTTACATTATCATTCCATTTTATTTAAATCCTTTATTAATGAGGTAATCGATGCATCATCATGATGTCATAAATAATTTAATTTATATAATGTCTAAAAATTATAAAAAAATATCATGATGTAGGAAATCTTTTTTTCTTTTCAATGAATATTTATAATCAAAACTCTGACTTTTATAACCCCATGTCAAAATTGTTTTAGTAAAACATCTCATGTTAGTGTTATTTTTACTTTAACATTAAATAAAAAGGTATTAATGTCATTTTCCAACTAAAGTGGCTCCATGGGGTCCCCAAGTTGACCCATGGATTTTTGTGGTCGGCCATGACACATACAATAAGGGTAGGACATATGTCTAGGTATTTTCATTTTATTATAATATCATTTTTGTCATAAATTGCACTAATTACCTCTAATCGCGATTAAAAACATAATAAGTTACTATTCACCAAAAAATTATTTTAATCCTCTTGAACAACATTTTACTTATTAATGACAAACATGTATGTCGGATTTTTGAATTTTAAAACACAGAGGTGGTGAATTTTCATTCAAACGAAAAATCATTTTTTAAGTACCACTTAGTGGTTTCACTATTCATCAAAAATTGATGTTATTCAGAAAAATACCAAAACTTCACCCTAAGATATATTTGATATTCCGAATTCAAATATGAATTAAATTTTAAAAAATTCAAAAAATATAAGTTACATTAATTAATTTAATAATTAATTCCCGCTATCAGAGCAAATAGCGTGTTTTTATGAAACAAAAAGTATCAAAAGATTGACACTAGTTTAAGTCCGATTTCAAAGTGAAATTAATTCCAACGACCACTATTGGATTTATTGGTAAAAATATATTCTAATTTCACATTAAAACCAATTAAAAAGATAATCTAATCATAAAAATAAATTAGATTAAAAAGAGGTTGTGAATTAAAATACAACATTTTACACTATTCATTAAAAAATGAACTTTATCGGAAAAATACCAAAAATTTACACAAAGTAAATTTTGATGTCCCGATTAAAGAAAAGAGTTAGATTTGGTCCAATAGAATGTATAAGGGTGATCAAAACTATATTTAATGACGGTTCACCATCAAAAGGTGATAAGTTAACCTTTACTGAAAATTAGGGTATAAATGCCTAAAATTGAATTCTTTTCATATTTTAAGCCTTTATACTTTATTAGATAAATGTAAAAACATTTAACAAACATATATAATAATATTTCAGTTATTTCTATCCATTACCGCCAGTACAACAGCTACGTTTTAACTAACATTTAAAATAATATTATTTTATTACTAGTGTGCAACGTATGATTTCAAAGAAACTCTTTATTGCGTATCGGGTATGCTATCGAACATAGCAACCCCATTAAAGTAAAATTAATATTTAATTCGCAAATATTAATAAATATGAAAATGTATTATTCTTTATTTACCTGGGATGTTACATCGTTCCCCCCTTTTGGGAATTCCGTCCTCGCAATTTTATTCACTTATCAAAATAAGTGGGGGTATTTATCCCACATAGCATTTTCATATTCCCATGTTGACTCTTCAATCATATGGTTTTTCCACAAAACCTTTACATGGTGGATTACCTTATTTTGAAACACTTTCCCTCTTCGGTCAATAATCTGGACTGGTTGTTCTTCATAAGAGCGATTCTCTTCCAACTGAACTACCTCTGGGCTCAAAACATGAGATGAATCTGGAATATACTTCCTCAACATCGAAACATGAAAAACATTGTGTACCTGTGATAAACTCTGAGGTAATTCCACTCTATATGCAACTGATCCAACTCTCTCCAGAATTTCATATGTTCCAATGATCCTAGGACTCATCTTTCTTTTCTTATCAAATCTCATCACACTTTTCCATAGAGAAACCTTGAGAAAAACATGATCACCTACCTCCAAAGATAGATCCTTCCTCCGGTTATCTACATAACTATTCTGCCTGCTCTGAGCTATTCTCATGTGTTTCTGAATCAACTGAACTTTTTCTGCCATCTCTTCTACCAATTCTGGTCCCATCAGCTTCCTTTCACCCACTTTATCCCAAAATGCTGGAGTTAGACACCCCTTCCCATATAATGCCTCAAATAGTGCCTTCTGTATACTGGAATTAAAACTGTTATTATAAGAAAACTCAACCAAAGAAAGATGTTGGTCCCAACTTCCCTGATAATCCATCAAACAAGCTCGTAGCATATCCTCCAAGGTATGAATTGTTCATTCTGACTGCCCATCTGATTGCGGATGAAGAGCTGTACTAAAATTTAATTCAGTACCCAACGACTTTTAAAGGCCTTTCCAAAAGTTAGACGTAAACCTAGGATCATGGTCAGATACAATGGAAAGAGGAAATCTATGTCACCTGACTATATATTTAAGATACAAATGGGAATTTTGATCTAGGGAAAAATTATATCGTATAAGAAGGAAATGAGCAGATTTAGTCAAGCGATCAACAATAACCTAGATTGTATTATTACCTCGAGATGTCTTCAGTAATCCCACAACAAAGTCCATGGATATATTCTCCCATTTCCACTCTGGCACTAGTAGAGGCTGAAGCATCCCATTCGGTAACTGTCGCTCTGCTTTAACCTGTTGACAAGTCAAACACTTCATAGTAAAATCAGCAATATCTCTTTTCATTGCATCCCCCCAGTAATAGTCCCGCATATCTCTGTACATCTTAGTACTGCCAGGATGAACTGAAAACGGAGAACGATGAGCTTCACATAACAACTCTCTCGTCAACTGTGAATCACAAGGCACACACAATCTCTTCCCAAACCTCAAAAGACAATCATTATCAATGTTGAATTCAGGCAACTTACCCTTTTGAACCTGCTCTACCTTTTTCTGCAACTCACTGTCTTGCTTTTGTGCTTTCTTAATTCTGTCTGATAGAGAAGATTTCACTAAAACAGAAACAAAATAGAAGGACTTCCTACACAAACAACTTCCATGCCAAAGTTCATCAAATCCTTTACCAAAGGATCTCATTCTAAACGTAGCATGGTTAATGAAGCATTGCTTTTTCGACTCAAAGCATCAACCTCTTTATTTGCTTTCCCTGGATGGTAATGAATTGTACAATCATAATCCTTGATTAATTCCAGCCATCTCCTCTGTCTCATTTCAATTCTTTCTGAGTGAATATATACTTTATACTTTTGTGATCAGTATATATTTCACACTTTACTCCATACAAATGATGCCTCCAAATTTTTAAAGCAAAAACAACAACAGCTAATTCCAAATCATGTGTAGGGTAATTTACCTCATGAGTTTTCAACTGACGTGAAGCATATGTAATTACCTGATCTTTCTGCATAAGGACACAACCAAGTCCCTTCAATGAAGAATCACTGTATATAACAAACTCACCATTCCTAGAAGGAAGTGCCAAAACAGGAGCATTCACCAATATTCTTTTCAACTCCTGAAAACAATCATCACATTCTTTTTCCCAGATGAACTTAACACCCTTACGAGTTAGCTTAGTCATTGAACTATATAACTGTGAAAAATTTTCAACAAACCTTCGGTAGTAACCTGCCAACCCAAGAAAACTACGGATCTCGGTTACATTTGTGGGTCTTGGACATTCTTCAACATCATTTGATTTAGCATGATCAATAGTTTTGCCATCTTTTGAAACAGTGTGACCCAAGAAAGAAATTTTTTGTAACCAAAACTCACACTTGATTAATTTCCCATATAGTTTCTTTTCTTTTAAGGTTTGAATGATAACCCTTAAATGAATTTCATGCTTCTCTTTACTTTTAGAAAACACCAAAATATCATCAATAAAAACAACCAACATTTTTCACCTGATTCAACTGAGCCATCACTACAGTAAACTGTTTAGTTCTGATTCTGACCATCTTAGGATACTGATTTGAATGGTCATTTCCCTCTGTATGCATTCCTAGAAAAGTTGTTCTGTTTCCTCTATGAAAAAACATTCTTAACAAACATATCTCAGATGAAGAAACATGGTAATCTTAAAATGCTATATCATTTCAAAAAAAATATTTTGGGATAATCATTTAATAGAATTCTAACTCCTAATGTTATCTAAACCGACCTCTGATACCAACTATAAGGCCTCGACCTTAAACCTTACTTAATATTGAATTAAATTAATAATTCACATTGAAGATCTTTTCAGGTTTAGAGTTTTAGAGAATTAGATCATAACTATTACATCTCAAAATATTACAAAGTAGACACTTCTACTATGTTTCCATAAAATAAAAACTCTTAAAAAGAAACATTTCTAGTTCCATGTTATAGATAGCCTGAATTTCCCTTGATCCCATCCTTGACCCTATTCCACATTAAGTCCTGTGAAAAACATTTCAATGAAACTTGGGGTGAGCATAAAAAGCTCAGTAAGGGATACACAAAGAATAAAAACTGTTAGTTTATCAAAACAAAAAGTATACCATGTATACTTTATCAATGTAATACTTTTCACCTTTATAAAGTAGAAAAAACTCTTCACTGAATAAAAGATCATTACTTACCATTTTGTAACCAAAAGATTACCATAAAACCCATATAAAGAACACATGTCATATAAAGGTAACTTGGGACATAAACATACTTAAGTGGAATAACCATACGGTCGACTTCCACACATATCACTTAATGGAATAGCCATTTGGCCAACTTCCATATATACTTAATGGAATAGCCATACGGCCGACTTCCATACCCAATGCATTGGAGGTTATAATGTAACCACCCGTCCTGGTATTCACGACACCACCCATCATATGGTTAATCACGTAACCACCTATCAAATGTCCAAGTACCAATATAAAATCATAAAACATAAAACCAATATAAAGTAATGATAACATATCCACATTTAAATAAAAATATATCATTTAAATATATTGACATAATATAATCTTTTATCAAAACCATTTTCAATACCAAAATACATAAAAGAGTATATGGTATTTATTTTATTTTAAAAACATTACGGCTTGTTGAGGAAGCCAAAGACCAAATAATACTCGCGGCAGCGGAAAAGGTTATTTTCACCGCGTACGTTAAAAGAAACATTACTTTTTGTCGTTTAGTAAAACGATTCATAGAAAAAGATTCCTTTTGTATAAAAGTAAAAGTCAAAGTGGTTTATACACCTTATAAAAGATATTTGTGTATAAAAAGAAATATGCCTCAATGAAAAGAGATTGAGACGAAGTCCCTTACCTCGGGTCCGACTTGACTCGATCGTTCGTTAACGTCCTGAATAATAAACTTGAGTTAATTTATACTTGCTTAAGAACCTTTTCCAAGCTTATTATTCCATTTATATCACTTATTTTTATGTTATAAACATTATGTAATCATTATGTTAATAATGTTTGTTTTGTCGGTATTTGGTTCTTAAGTCGAAAGTAGACTTCTTACAATTACATGTTGTTCGTGTGGTCAAAGGTTATTTATATCCAGAATGACATTCATGATTTGGATATAATATATATCATATAAATATAGAATATACATGTATTTATAATATCACATAATCTTTTAGAGGTAAGAAATGAAATGCACCATTCATGGAGACGGTAAGCCATACGTACGCATGAACGCTACTTTCATTTCTATGTCATATTAATGGAATTAAAATTAAATGAGAGGTATTTATATTTTAATTCCAGAATTATATTAATCATTTAGATGTAAAATACATCATATATATCCATTATATATATGTACTTATAATAGTACAACACATTTGGGGATAAGAAATGAAAAGCACCGTTCCTGGAGACGGTAAGTCGTACGTACGCATGAACGCTACTTTCATTTCTATTTCCTATTTTTATAGAATGTAATCATAATGATATAAAGTTATATTATAATTCCAGTGTAATATCATATATAATATAATAAATCCATCCTTTATACGTCCCACATATGGTATCAACGAATCAAATCACTTTGAGGGGGCGGTAGTCCGCACTTCCTTAAATGAAGATATCGCGTTTACCCATAATGGAAATCATAAAGGTATGCCCAAAATGAAAAATACAGAAGCTTAAGGAAAACATAAACATATTATATATCATATATAACTATATTTCCATCTTAATGTCCTCCTTTTAAGGTGTTAAAATAATGTTGCACAATCATCGTTTTGGGAGGCCGAAATTCGCCATCCACGGAAACAGTATGATCTTTAACCATTAGATGAAGGTGTGTGTAAGTGTATCTAGAATACTTCTTATAAAAATATCCTAGTATATTTATGATACTGAATTTGTTAAAAATAAATGAATAAAAAGAGTTTAGGGGGTTGTAGAAGCAAAATAAAACAAAAGGACTCAAGTGAAGACATTACCTTAAAATCGGGTAACTCCCTTTGGTTTGAGCTGGAAGGCTTCCTTGTGAAGACTTCTGCCCAAAGTGAGGCTTCAATGAGTAAGAGAGGGAAGTGGAGATACAAAATGGTCAGGATTTGGCCGAGCAAAAGACTATGGGAGTGTGGGTAAGGAGGTAGATTTGGGGACCTTTTATAAGAGGAGAGGAGGGGCACTCTTGGAAAGTAAGAAAATGTTACTTTATTTTAGAATGAGTTTCGGATTTTAATGGTCCAACATTGATTTTTTTCGAGGATAAGGTGATAAGGGTTCTAAATCCACCCATAAAAAAGTTTTTGGACATGTTTATGCCATAGATTTTACATTATCTTTCCATTTTATTTAAATACGTTATTAATGAGGTAATCACTGCATCATAATGATGTCATAAATAAGTTAATTTATGTAATGTATAAAAATTATAAAAAAAATATCATGATGTAGGAAATCTTTTTATCTTTCCAATGAACATTTATAATCAAAAATATTACTTGTAAAACCCCATGTAAAAATTGTTTTAGTAAAACATATCATGTTTGTGTTATTTTTTACTTTAACATTAAATAAAAAGGTATTAATGTCCTTTTCCAACTAAAGTGGCTCCATGGGGTCCCTAAGTTGACCCATGGATTTTCTTGGTCGGCCATGACACATCCAATAAGGTTAGGACACGTGTCTAGGTATTTTCATTTTATTATAATATCATTTTTGCCTTAAATTGCACTAATTAACTCTGATCGCGATTAAAAACATAATAAGTTACTATTCACAAAAAAATTATTTTAATCCCATTGAACCACATTTTACATCTTAATGACAACCATGTATGTCGGATTTTTTAAATTCAAAACACAGAGGTGGTAATGTTTCATTCAAACGAAAAATCAGTTTTTTAAGTACCACTTAGTGGTTTCACTATTCATCAAAAATTGAAGTTTTTCAGAAAAATACCAAAACTTCACCCTAAGCTATATTTGATACTCTGAATTCAAATATGAAGTCCATTTTACAAAATTCAAAGCATATAAGTTTCATTAATTAATTTAATAATTAATTCACGCTGTCAGAGCAAATAGCGTGTTTTTATGAAACAATAAGTATCAAAAGATTGGCACTAGTTTAAGTATGATTTCAAAGTGAAATTAATTACAACGACCACTATTGGATTTAGTGGTAAAAATATATTCTAATTTCACTTTAAAAACAATTCAAAAGATAATCTAATCATATAAATAAATTATATTAAAAAGAGGTTGTGAATTAAAATACAACATTTTACGCTATTCATTAAAAAATGAACTTTATCGGAAAAATACCAAAAATTTACACAAAGTAAATTTATATGTCCCGATTCTAAAAAAGAGTTATATTTGGCCCAATAGAATTTATAAGAGTGATCAAAACTTTATTTACTGACGGTTCTCCATCAAAAGGTGATAAGTGAACCTTTAGTGAAAATTAGGGTATAAATGCCTAAAATTGAATTCTTTTCGTATTTTAAGCCTTTATCCTTTATTAGATAAATTTAAAAACATTTAACAAACATATATAATCATATTTCAGTTATTTCTATCCATTCCCACCAGTACAACGACTACGTGTTAACTAACATTTAAAATAATATTATTTTATTACTAGTGTGCAACGTACGATTTCAAAGAAACTCTTTGTTGCGCATCGGGTACGCTTTCGAACATAGCAACCCCTTTAAAGTAAAATTAATATTTAATTCTCAAATATTAATAAATATGAAAATGTATTATTCTTTATTTACCAGGGATGTTACAATATTTTTCTCATTTTATTGATTATTTTTTTCCATGGATATATTGAGTATCATTTGTAAAAGATAAATATTGTAGTCACTATATAATATTTTTTGTATATGGTTTTATTTCAAGGAATGATATTAAGAATGTTATGTCACTTATTGCGGAAATATTTGTGTTTCATATTATTCATTCAATGAAAATAAAATTTGTTAAATAAGTATTATTTATTATGTACAATATTGTTTATTCAAAATATGATGATTTCATTATATGTGTATATGTGATTGGTTCAGACTAGTTTTAGATAGCCCATTGCTGCAACGATTGGTCTCTTGAAAAAAATAGTTTCGTGAATCAGTTTGGAATTGACTATATATATACCCAGTTAATAAAATGTCCTGGAATAGGGACTTGATGTTAATGATTTTGATTTCATAGAATGGGTCCTTTATATTAAGTCTATAATATCCAACATTATATATTTCCTTCATTAAAATTTTAGTTATTACAATCCAAGTGATTTATTATACTGACATTTTCCATTGTTAAATTTTTAAGCTTGTGTGTTTTATTAAAATTTATTTTTATTGAAAATATAGTCATACATATTTTTAATGACTTATCTACTTATGAAATATATTGTTTTTCTATTATCTTATTTGGAATTTGATATAACCCATTTTTATGTCTTCAATTCAAAATTAAATGATGACAGAATCATTGAATGACCTTCAAGGATGAGACACTGTTTTTTATGAAATGTTTTATTTTTGGAAATTAATATGAAAATCATGTATGAATCGAGTCTCCTAAAACTGGTAAACAAATTTACCCTAATTTTTATGATTCCATGTGTCTTATAAAATGGTAATAATGTAAACAATGGATCTGGGTTTAAAACATAGGGTTGATATAGTTTTTGCCATCAAACATCCTATCATAAAATGCACAAGAGCTACAATTGGAGAAAATATATTGCAGTTCAACTGAGTAAAAATACACCCCTATGATATATAGAAGAATTCCAAATATTCTTATTTGAGACATTATGGAAAAAACCATATCATTAATGAAATAAATCACATTCAATCAAATGTTTTTTATGTGAATCATACATTCCAAATATCATGCATCACCACAGACCTATTTCCATCGACTGAAGTCACAAAACCTATATTGAATCCTAAATCCAAAAATTCAATTTTCAAAGGAGATGTGAAAATTTTCTACAATGAAATATGAAACAAAGTACAATAATACCAAATTCCTAGTAATCTAGACATCCTACTAGGAAAGGAATTTAAAACACACTATTATGATAATCATTCAAAGCTCCCACACATTCATAAAAAACTTGACAACCATCTCCCAAAAAAATTATCGTCCATTATAACTTGACAAAATCAGTGATATCAGTATCATAAAATCTTTAATGACACAACTTTTATAATCTACATAATGTCATTCTTCAGTAATAATACTATGGAGTGTTATATTCTTAGGAACACCTCCATGTATTTTAGAGGCTTCCAATCAGTAGTGGTGGTGGAGGCTGTCATATTTGGGGGACTATACCAATATATTGGAGTGTTCAATAGTAGAAATTAATAAAAAACATCATCCACCATAATATAATTATATTATATTGACATAATAAAAAACTAACATAAAAAATTGATTGCATAAGTATGATATCTTACAAGTTCATAGGTGGGATATTACATAGAAACTCATATCCCACATATTCAATAAAAAATATAATATAAGTAAAAGAAAATAAATAAAAAAAATTCTCTACTACCTACCCTAATCATCATCCCATAAAAATATCTAATACAATCTTAGAAATCTCTCTCCATCATGCGACACATTGCCTCTATTGAACATGACCTTCAATATAGTAAAATATTCCATGATACCCAAGTGCAACAACCACCTTAATAGGGTTTGTGTAAAACAATGTAGGGAAAATTCAATTTATTACTCTTCATAAATATTTAATATAAATCATTATTATTTTATCTTATTAGTTAAATGAATAATTAAGATTTGATGATCTAGGAAAATAACCTATATAAATCCTCGAGTCCTAATATGAAAAGAAAAATTGAACCAATCCTGCATTAAATAATTCCAAAGTGTCTTTGAGAATTGTTCAAAACCATGAAATCCCAATATATTTTCCATGGATGATTCATATAAGAATATCCAAGGAAATATAGTAATATTAATATAAAAAACTGGATCTTTAGGGAATGTCATATAAATCCAATAATATGTTGATTAGTCAAGGGGTTAGTTTGACCCACCTAGGGCATCTCATATATGCCTCACACATAGAACCCAGGGGCCTTCATAAACGAAACTAATAGATCCATTCATATAATTCCCAAAATTTCTCGAAATATACTCTAGGTGTGTCCCATAGGATGACAAACTTTATCAATGGAAACCATGAAATTTTTCATAATTATTTATCCCATTAAATAATTTAGACAAGAATTGGGAAAATAGACTTGAATACTCATTACATTAGAGGTTGAAACACAAGTATACATTATATAATAAAATATAAACTAATAACACAAATTAAATGAATAAATTCATCTTATCACACTCTAATGCCTTCACCTACATCTCGATTCATGTTAAGATGTAACTTCTTCAAATATAAAGATCCACCAATAAACCAAAAGAAAAGAATGAAAATGATTATTTTTCCATTTCAATCAGGAAAACAAAAACAAACAACTGACTTAACTACATGTGACATCATGACACACCATCCAACTAAAACTGATGATTTCTCCCAATGAGAGAATGAGACGTATGTGAACCTGTACTAAAATGATAATGATTTTCGTGAACAAAGAGTTTATTAGGCTTACCGAATAACCAATCTCCAGTAATAATGTTTATATAAATGATATTTTTTACATTTTTAAATTGACAATAATTTTTAAATTATATAATTATACAATAAAATATTTAATTTTTAAAGAACCATTTTTTAAACAATCACTTTATTTCAATTAAATGAAAATAATCATTATAAAAACAATTTTTTGGGACTATATCAACTTTTAATAATATACACATTAAAAATTAAAATTAAAATAATTTTTAATGCAAAAATTTACTTATTCCTAGGTGAATATATATATATATGGGTATGTGTGTGTTTGTGTGAGTTTGTGTGTGAAAAAATCATGTATATGTCTGTAACAACAAAATATTCCAAAACAACTTATTTAATAGAAAATTTATCTTATTAAATTTATCTACACTTTTAATTTAATGCATAACATGAAAATAAAATTAAAACTAAAAAAATATTTTTAATAGATAACATATCCCATAACATGTCAACACTCATCAGAAAAAACAATTTGGGATGTTATTGAACAATTAGTGTGCAATGGAGTTGTTAAATTGTTTTAAACATTATTATTTAGTAAGTAAAGTCCTTCACTCGTAATGGAAACCATATAAACCTTCATTTAACTTTTAACAGAAACAAAAAAAAGATATTATAAATTTATTTTAAATAAACAACATGAGTGTGTTGAATATTTAGAACAAAATAATGAATATAAAGAAAAATTAACATTGATTAAACAAATTGAATATGAAAATAAGTGGAAACTATGTTAGAAAACGTGATGTTGAATAAATCCATTCAAAAATAAATAGGGGAACACCCTAATAGAAATCAACCCTCTCTAAGAACCAATATCACCTGAAGTATGAATATAAAACCACATATGGTTTGACTTAGTGGAATATGTAGTGAAAAAGGGTTAAATAAAAAATTAAACAATAAGAGGATGAGGTTTTATAAGGGGATTAATGGTTATATTAGGATGATCCAATAAGTAATTAGAGGGAAAACCTGCTATAAATCGTGGAATGTAGAGGGAGCCACGCATTGGGGACCACCCAAATATACATTGCATAGAATAGAAGGAGTGTAACTACCCAAGACTTTACTATAATATTTTCATATTAGAATTAACATTATTTTTTAAAATTATTATATATGAGAACCACCATGTTATGTTTAATCTACACACAACACTAGGTTGTCTTTTATTACACAAAATACCATGTTTTATGACCTTGTAATTGTTTATGATTTTTAAAACTAAATTTTTAAATTTTTATAAAAAATTTTTTTCAATATAATATTTATTTTGGAATTTAAAAAGTCAAAATTAACTTAGGGAGATATTTTTTTTTTAATTTTTGGGATTTTTTAATTTTAGACTAAAAGTGAAAAATACTACATTTTAGTAAAAAAATTCATTTTCTTTTCAATGTTTGTTAATGTTAAACAATATTTTAATTTCTTTAAAAGACAACATTGAACAATAATAAATTTATTAATTTAATGTAGGTTATTTCAATCATTTTATATATTTAAACTTACTGAACATTTGAAGCATTTTAATTTAAAAAATTAATGTCTCACCATGTCTGTGGGATTAGATTTAAATTTATTTTAGCCACTTCTGTGAATCTAATTTTAAAAAATGGAAATAATTTGTTTTAATAAGAATGATATTTTTATTATAATAATAAAAAAATTTATTTTTCCAATCAAATATTGAATGTAATTAAAATTAATTACACTAATTATGGTAAAAATAAAATTATCTTTGGGATTAAACCTTAAACATAATGGCCATATGTCCTAGAAACTAGTCCAAAGGCCATTTCCATTCATTAGTTCAACCATTTATTCTCTTATTTCCAATTATATGATTTAGATGGACACATTTTCATTAATATTCCTGATATGATATGTTAGGTGAGGAATAAGATAAAAAAGGATGCTTCCTTAACTTAAATATTTATAAAACATTGTGAAATGTAAAAAAATATAATATTCCCAGTTATACATATCTTTTTTAAAGATAAATGGATGATTATTATCTTATATAGTGATGATTAATTTATAGAGGTTATATGTTTACATACAATTCTTAAAAAAACCTACAACATTATCATTTATTTAATAATTACCTAAAATAAATGGTACAATAAATATTAAGAATAATGTAAATTGATGGAATTATTGTCATTAATTATTTTCTTAGATGAAAATACCATTTTAAACAGATGTAAACCTTAGTAAATTTGATTTCCAATTTTTTTTTATATTTATATGTTATAATTAAATAGTTAATGTCAAAATTCATATAAATGTTATTTTATAATAAATGATATGTTATGAAATATTTTAAAATTAATATAATCCTATTTTATGAAAATTTATTTGTAGGTGTCAATAAATATAAAATATTGTCTATTATTTGAAGAAAATTATATTTTATAATAAACATGTTGACTAATTGATAGTAAACAAAATTGTTACCATGATCCGGGTTAAACGAATGTTTTTGTGTGTTACATGCGCTTCTTTTAAAATTAATTTCCAAAACAGATGAGATTTGTTTTAATTAGAAAAAAATTATTACATAAGAAGGTATATATATTATAATATATCAATTTTAATTTAGATTTAATAATTAAATTATTGAGGATTGAAAACAAGTTATTTTAATAAAAACCAAAATGACAAATTCCGATGAACATATTACTTTGGGAAGGAAATAATAAAAAAAAACTTATTTTTGGGTAGTGTACATTTTCCTCAGGCCTCATTTAAGATTACTACATTGTGTTTATATTTTATAAGCACATTAGGTATCAGAAACATTCCATTAGTTCTTACCTTTTGGTAATCACAAGAATATCACTCCTCCTCCACTAGAAAAAGGTACTCACCCCTCCCACTTCCTCATACCTATAAATACACTTTTTAAGGATAAATATTTACAAAATATCTCAAAAAAATCCGTTCCATAATAATTGAATCATAAAATTATGAATAAACCCATCAATAGACACCCTTTGGTGTAATTGAAATGGAGTTACCTGAATAAGAGGTAACATTCTTCCTCAAACTCCTTTATTTTATTTCATTTTCCATTATTTAAATTGTTATTATTACATGATTATATTAAAAAATTATCCTAAATATTCTTATATTTTTATACGTTAAATTTTATACCTATAATTACATACACTTCCTTCTAATTTGTTATGAACTTTCAATTTATGTGTGTGGCGAACTACCGCCTCACAAAACGATGATTGTTCGTTTTCATTTACAACTTCTCATGGTTGAGATGTATGATGAAAATAAAGTTTATATATGATATATATAATATATATAATGTTTTTATGATTTTGTGATTATTATTTTACAGATACCTTTTTCCATTCCATTTTGTGGTTGTACAATAAGGTCATTTATGTAAATGTGGACTACCTCCTCCTCAAAAAGATGTAATTCATTCACGTGATCCATGAAATGTATAAAGGAAGGTTTTAATTAAAAACATGATATAGAAATGAAATATATATGATATTAATGAAATAATTTATAGTATATTAAATATTAAATATCTTATTTTTTTTGTTTTCACACACACACAAGTGATAATATCACTAATAGACATGTAGACTACCACCTTCTTATCACGATGTAATCAATTTTCAATTATAATAAATATATCTATAAGTATATATGATTAAATAATATGGTATTTATGATTGAATTATCACTATGGTATTATATAATATTACTTACCATATTTTAATAATTATCATTGAATGATGGAAACATTACTAAGGCGTACATACAACCTACAATCTCCATGATTGTAATGTTGGTTCATTTTTAATTATTGTATTACATAATTTGTTTAAAAAGAATAATTGTTGTATAATTATGATAATTATTTCTTTAATATTATTCTGGATATGTTTATATAACAACCCTTTAGACAATAGTCGACCAACAAAAGTAGTTTTTGACACATGAACCAAATTTAGTCAAAACACCATACACGAACATAATTTTCATGTAGTTGTATAAAATATTATAATAAGTTAATTAAAAGTAATAATAAACATAAAGAATATTACAAATCATATAAATAATTTGAAAAAACATACTAAATAGAACTAAAATTCAAATGTGACTGTCAGACTCAATGTAAGGACTTTGGTGTCTATTTACATTCTATTGAGACTAGTTTGTTTTACACACATGATTGATTTTTTTATGGTTTATATACATCAATTTGAAAAGTTATATAACAATTATCCTTATTCTCGTGATATTCTATGTTTTATTTAATTTTATTATTTCACACAGATTATGATTCATTTGTGTCAATGTGGAATGCGATACTTTAGAATTATTAATTATTATTTTCCTAAAGATTTTTTTATGATATTTCAATGGTATTTTAAATCATCAACATCAATAACACATATTCACACCTATCCTCTACTAGGGAATTATTTATAAATCTATATCTTCTACTGCAAAAATATATTTGATAAGGTACATTATTAAATCAATTATTCAATATATGAGGAATGTTTTGGACAGGTAAGACAATGGTGGGGCCTGATTATAGATATCCCCTCAATGAACCAGTGGTCTCATGAGATAAAACAATTTGAATGATTAGATGTGTTTTTACACAATTTGATAAACCTTGTTGTGAATGGTATCGATGGTAATGGTTTCATGAACCTCAGAAACAAAGAATATACTAATTAAGAGATTCCCTCATTCAGACTATATTAATATTTATCTATGATATTTTTCATCGACATATCTTTGGGTGCACATCAATTTAATTTTATTATTTATATTGAATATGTTTTTAGTTTCTTACCATTTTCATATTGGAATTTCCTTATCATGTCATTTTAATTGAAGGTGTTAATAATTAATTACCTTCCCATCTTGATTACTCTCATCATTTAATTATTTATTGCTCTTTACTTAACCTTATAGAGAATTCTTTCTCGCCATGATTATATTTAATTTCCCCATGTTATAAAGGGGAATCATTTGAATGACGTTCAATGTTGTTGAGCTTTTAATAATGTTATTATTTATACTCTTTACCAAATGTTTTATGGGTATCTTGTATTGGAATTAATTAAATTCTATACTATTAATTCCATCAAGATTTTATTCCTTATAATCATTCCAATGTAATAAAATAATGCACCAGATACAGGCTTCAGGGTTTGAAGTGTTACATTTGTATCAACGGATTTTTAGAAGAATCCTTGAAAAATATATTTAGAAATCGTAGATGAGGGAACATAACCCTATGATAGTGTTTTAGAAAATGATTAGAATAAAATATTATTATTTTGGTAAGGCATATATTATGTTGGTATTTCTTACAATACATCAATTTTTGAAGACTAAAATTGGATGTGGTTTTGGCACAAATTTACATAGGGGTAACATCTCAGATAGGGTGTGTCGGTCCTGACTAAACGTAACCTAGTACATGGTAATGGGACTTACAGCGCACCACGTTTGACAAACCTGGTGGATAATCTTAGGATAATTCACAATTTAATTTCAAACCATTATTAAGGACTTTAAATTTAATATACTGCCATGGAAACCATTTTTTTTTATTATTATATTAGCTAACAGTAAATGATTCAGTATATGTTATGTACCTTACTATATTTGTGATTATACATTTTGTTTTATGATGATATAATTTCA
This sequence comes from Viscum album, assembly GCA_963277665.1. Lineage (NCBI taxonomy): Eukaryota > Viridiplantae > Streptophyta > Magnoliopsida > Santalales > Viscaceae > Viscum > Viscum album. Next base: position 206,010,259 of record OY728143.1, read on the forward strand.
TTTAGTTATCATATAGAATTGGTGTTGAGAAGAATGAATGTGAACCTTACAAATTTATATTATCCAACGATTCATAAAGATCACATCATTTATGGTATTGGGATAATATTTGAAAGGAAAATAGTATCCCAAGGATTATCATCATATGAGGACATATTATCATGTTATAATGAAATGTGTAATGAATTAACCAAGCCATATGGGCTTAAAGTAAATAAAGAAAATAATATGATGTCAGTCATAAAATTTATAAAGGGAATAAACTAAATAATTATGATTCCCCGTATGATAACTGGGTTATGAAATGCGAAGGTACTTGATTGAATGGAATGGGAACTTTATATATGTGTGGAGAAAAAATACATCAAGTTCAAGATTTCAAAGGATATAAGGGAAATTCAATGTGAAGGTCTTACACTACAAGAAGATGGGACAAAATTAAAATCAATGTCACAATTCTAAAAAGACTATTTCCCAAAAGAATATAATGGATCCTTATCAAGATTATGATACTACCAGAGATGAAGCGTAATGATTAATGTGCTTCTGTTAGTATTGAAAACATATAATATTTGATTATTTTATAACTTATGTACGGGTTATATGACTTTTCGTATATATGAGGATTGTACTACATTAATTTATTATTGAATATTTGAGATCATAAGTTGAATGGTGCAAATAAAACTGATTCAATATGATGGTAAACATATTAAAAAAATATGATTGATGGATATATAGTCCCTAATATGTTCATAATGTTTAGAAAATATTTTCTGGATAAATAATTGATTGATTTGTATATGTTATGACTACTTTGTAACAAATTAAATATTTCTCGATAGAGTGGTTTATACCATTATTGATGGAGTTTACAACACCTTGGGATTTTGGGATGATATCCAATAATATGTGTCTTACATAATGAATATGGAAGAATGAATGTTGCTATATGATTTTATATTAAATCTCATTATTACTATGTTTTAAGATATTACATGATGTGGATGTTAACATGTTTGTGATGTGATGATTAGAGAACTACTTCATGTTGTCTGTATAAGATCAATCATCATCCTTTTTCCTAAAATTGTAGGATCATAGTCTTTCAGAACATTATAAAGTTATGAAATGTATTAATTTGGTATGTGAATGATGTTTTAGAGATTAATGTATTAAATCACTATTAGAATAATCTTATGATAATATATAAAGTAGAAATAGTTCAAGTCTTAATCAATGTAAAAAAATGTGTTTATAGAAACATATATTTTTTTATATTCAGAGACTGTGAAATAATTTCTCAAATCATGGGAAAAAAATTTCCTTGAAACAAAAATGTGTCCCTATTATCATTATTTTTTATGAAATGAATGGTTATTATTCACAGTTCTAGTTTTTTATTTTGTGGTCAAAAACATCCATCATAACATGCTCTCTATCTCTATTCATCATAACATGATTGTTATATTTTTATTTCGTATACATGTTTTCATTCCCCAACTATGTTACATTACTAGTGAACCATGTTACATGACCAAGTGTACTCTAAATTATGTCTTATTGAAAAGATGTGTTATTAAACATATTCACAATGTTTCTTTTTTGACAATAGTTTATTTTCAAATATCAATCCATTGAATGACATGAATAAGTTTAAATTGTGGGTATAAAATTTAATCATGTTGTGGATAATGTAACACCCCAAGAAATTAAAATATTTTCATTTCAGGATATACTATTTTTTCATGATTTATTAATATTGAACACCATGTTACAATTATAATACACAAAACACTGAATTATCTTGTTTTATACAAAAGACCGAGTTTGTCAGAATTCGGGTTTTTTTGAACTACAATTTTGAGCTTAAATTTGAATTTTTGAATTCGGATTCTTTTGAAGGGGTAAAATGGTCATTTCCCCCATGGAAGATGATATCAGGTAATATTTTGACCACTCCTATTATCACAAAATACATTTTTACCCTTTTAATGGAGACTGGGGGAAATTTTAGCAGTTCTTATTTTAGAGGAATATTTAATATTTATTATTTATTAAATTAAATATTTAATTATTCATGTAGGTTCATTAAGCTATAACATTTGAATGGAGAATATGATTGATATTTAATCTCTGTCGTTGAGTCTAGAATGGGGAGTTTAACCTATGAAAGGCATAAACATGAGTCGAGCATCGGGGCTAGGTCGGGCCCCTTTTTCTTTTCTTTTCTTTTTCTTATTTTCATTCTTTTTCATTTCATTTCTCTTGTTTCATCTAGCTTCTCACACATGACTCTACAGTGGCTCCTCCTACACCATTTGAATGAGGGAGAAAATTGGGAATATGGAAATAGTTAGAGGGAAGAAGGGGATGGAACCGTTGCGAACCCCTCAACGTGCTAAGTCGATGTGTGGCGACAATGGATGCTGAAATCAATTAAAGCCTTATGAGATTCCACTAGAAGGTAGGAACCTTTATGTTTTCATTATAGATTCCATTAAAAAATTTATCTCAATTTTCGATAGACATATATTTCTTTCTTATGGCCTCTTGAGGCACAATATGTTGTTTTGGGGGGAAAATGGGGGGTTTGGAAGGTTACATGGTGTGCAGTCTGGGGTTACACGCCGTGTTTTCTTCCCCTTCAAGGAAGATGGATTTTCAAGGGGTAAATGCCATGTATGGGGTATACACACCATGTACTTTTACTCATCCATGTAGTCGAGTACCAGATCATATCTACCAGTGTAGGGTACACGACCAAGGGGAGTATACTGCCAGACCCAATGTTGGTGAAACACTATGTAGACATACACAGCTTTTCTAGGTAAATGGCCTAGGCAGTTGAGGGTCACTGGCATTTATCCCATGTTGGGAATACACCATGTACCTAGGCTTGTACACGCCCATGACCGCAGAGGTACATGCACAGGGGGGGTGTGGGGAGTACACAATGTTTACCCTTGAAGACATGCTGTGTACTACCCCCTTGTAACCCTTTGAGGATTTTCATGTTTTTCTATCCCTATGTACGTTTTGGACCCGAGAGTAGTCCATTTTTAGTGTCTTTCCACGTATATCATTATTGTGTAACCCATAGAGTGATATAAGGGCTTATAATCGGTGTTTTGGGGATTTTATCTAAATAGAGAGGTTTTTCTTCCAATTCTTAACTTCAGTTGTCTCCTAGGAGTCAGACATGGCGTGAAAGATAGTTTAGTTTTTTTGGATAAACCTAGTTGAGACCTTTGATCTGAGAGGACCTATGAGTTATATCCTTTGACGTTTTGATTTGGAGGACCTTCCCCCTATGAGATGATCCTTTCTTGCCTATGAGTCCTTGAATTGATGCTTCTAAGAATCCACTAATGGATAACTTTTCTTATACACTGATATAGGGAGTCCATTATCTGATCCCCAAGCTTGTTTTTCATTCTGAGGATCTAGTATAGGAATCTTCAATTTTTTAGCTAAGGATTCGGCATAGAAGGACTTTACTCCTTTTTACCTGGTGGATCCTGAGTAGGACACCTCTATGTTTTCTACTTGAGGGACATAGTCAGAACCCTCTTGCTTGATCGACCATATGTTTTATGTCAGTTTTGAGAATAGATGGTATTCATGTGTCACCTAAAACTATACCGAACTGGTAAGCCCATGGGGTTATGGTAGTAGTGTTAGGAAGGTCATTTAGGCCACCCTTTCTCATTTCATTAAATCTAACTTGGGGTTGTTGATATAATAGTGTTTACCAGAGGTGCTTCATGTTTGGTGGCTATTTATCCTAACATGAGTAAATTTTCTTCCTATTGGGATGATGAGATGTTATTCTTGTAATCATTTTTGCTTATTGGGTTGCCCAGATGTGCTTCCCTGGAATCTAGCTTATGAGAAATGTTATTCTAATTATTTTAGTGATACCTAGATGTATTACCTGGGACTTGGCTGTTGATCCTAGATGTGTATATATATTATTTGAAATATATTTATTTGGGATGTCTAGAGTTGTTTTCTAGTATCCATCTATTGAGCCTTACATGTTGGCTTTTATGCTCGGAGTGATACTTGAATTCACATTGTAGAAATCCCATGGATAGGTTAAATGTTTTATTTATTTAAGTCCCTTGAGTGTTAATTGGATTCTCCATGTAGGAATTCCCTGGTAGGGATCAGTGGTTAGATGATTTGTATGCCATAAGTGATAATCGATTACCATTGTAGGAATCCCTTTGATGGGCTCAGTGGGTTGATTTCTTATATTCCCTGAGTTATACATGGATCCAATTGAGGGATGACTTTAATGGGATCAGTGGGATATTGAATTTAGTTAAACCTTGAGTGAATCATGGATCCAGTTAAAGAATGACATAGGTAGGCTCATTGGTTGGATATGTTTGTACCATGAGTGATACTAGGATCCAATTGAGTAGGTTCCTTGGATGTGCTCTGTGGGTGATAGAAATATATACCCTGAGTGATACATGGATCCGGATGAGGGATACCTTTAATGGGCTTAGTGGTATAGTAACTTATATTCCTTGAGTGATACATGTATTCCCTTGTGTTGGTATTCCTTAGACAGTCTCATTTTCTGGTTGATATATAATCGGAATAATGGTGATCTTTCAGATCACTTACAATACTAGAGGGAAGGAGTATGGAGTCTCATGAGATGTCCGGAAATAATCCAAGAGATTTTTCTTTATATGTCTGACCATTAGTATATTGAATCCTTTCATCATTGATTGGAGGTGAGTTTGTGTGAACCCATTTGAATGAAGAGTACTCTATGATGGTGATGTAGCTTTCCCAGAAACATTTCCAACATTGGCCAAAGCAGGTAAATGTTGAAGCGATAACAGACCTAGATGTAGACTTAATGGTACACATCTTGGCTGGAATGTGGTCAAGCTCAATTTTTTTGCATAAGAGATCCATTTGACTAGGATTATGGACTTGAGGTTTTACAGATGATGTGGTTTCATGTTATTTTATTCACATACCAATGAATATTAATATCTTTGTATATATGTATAGGTACTAGAATATATATGTACTTTTATATAGTTATGTACATCCATGGTGGAACATACCCAGTTGATATTTATTATAGACCTTGGGTTTGACTATAGTATGACATTGGGTTTCACATACCTTTCAGTGCTGTCTCCGTGAGGCTGAGAAATCTGATTTTCCATAAACATATAGCATCACATTTATAGGTTTCATGGAATGGTTTCCTACTAAAATTCCTCCTCTTCCCTACACGTGAACCTCAATTAACGTCAAGACCTTACGTCTTCTTTTAATGTTAATCAGGAGTTTCGTGGTTGATAGGTTGGAGCCCCAATTTTTCTTTTTTGAGTGAAGATGCTATTGTGGTTCTACCGATCATGCTGATGTAGTTTGATAGTGTCTGAATGTCGGATTTGTGGGCTATCTCGGAGTTAGTAGTAGAGCCCTATACTTTTATTTTTACATTATTTTGAAAATTTTTTCTATATGGTTGGCCCATTGGGTGACCAGTTATGTTTTTTATTGTATATCTATTAAGTCTTATTAGATAATTTTACTATTACAACAAATTCTATATTAGTTTTCTATTACTTCTTCTCTCCATTTACATTCCACAATTTATTGTACTTTTCTATTTCTACTACATAATTAGTCTTATAATAAGGCATATTTTCCCCACTATCACACCCTAGGCCCTCACTGCTAGTCAGTGACATAGAGTATATAGGGAGGTGTGCTTGAGGCCTTGTAGGTCACTGGCTCGGAGCACCGATTTAGTGTCATCCATGTCAGGATGTTACAAAGTGGTATCAAAGGTGTTATTATCATGGTCTTTACAATTTGGGATATGGTATACAGGAGTTTTGGTAATGTGTTCGAACATGTGTTCTATATAATACTAGTGTTTCATGAACACTTGTTCCAGAATGAATTCATGGTTTCCATGGGTTTAGGATTGTTGTTTTGATATGTGATGATATAGTTGTATGGGATTTCTCCTTCAGCGATGCACATTTTGTGTAAATGTTATGATTTTCTATGGATCTATGGAACATAAAAACTGGTAATCAGATAGGGAAGGATTTTGAATCTTTGATGGAAAAGGAAAAAGGTATCTCATGCATCATACTATGCTAATTGGATTCACATCATATAGTCTTACTAGTGAATGATTTTACTAACTACAAATTCCTTTGGGTCTTCTTACACAAATATTTTTCATTGATTGCATTTTATGTGGATATAGATTGAGTTGTTATGTATTTAGGTTGATGACTCATTCCTCATGCACATGAGGTGCAGGGACATACTTGGTCGATGTGGCATGTGATGTCTTTTTGTAAAACCCCAGGTATGGGGTTCTTTCTTAGGTCAATGGTTATAGAGTCAGATCGCTTAGTACAATGCCAATAGATACCAAGACTTTTATTTTTAATTGGACCTCCATGGGGTATTACAACATATGGATACACAATGAGTATTATTTTAGATTATTTTCCGCTTTGGTTTGTGAACTCTATAGAGAAATTCCATATGAGGATGCTCAGAGGGTTAGGCCCTCATTTTCCATATTTTATGTTGTAACCATCATTGGTGATTTTGATGTTTACCTTCTTTTGAGGGGTTTTGATCTTTTTGGATTATGGGATAGAGCTTGTGACCTAGTTATGAGTATTATTTTGTAGGGATAGGTGGGAGACCTAGAGGCTTTTGGTTGTACTTGTACCATTGTAGGACGATGTCCTTTTGTCTATTGGAAACATGTGTGAGAGAGGTCGACCAGTGTTTTATGGTGCCTTTTTAGGCAAGAAGCATTATTTAACGAACATTTATTTATATAGTCATGGTAGGTTCTTGAGTTTAACTTATAGGAATGTTGATGCCTTCATATTCTACAGAACTGCCTTGGGTACCTGTTTTTCATGACAGCCTTCGAAGGGTAGGACTATTTGGATTCCCGGCATGGTCGACCTATGTTTCCACTATTTTTTAATTATGTCATAGCATGGGTAGATGCACAAGATTGGATTTTTGCTGGGTAATGGTTATTCATGGAATAAATCCTGGCATAGGTGTGGTGCGTCTTTTGAAGAGGAGTTCCAAGGGACCTTCTATCTTAATGAAACTAATGTGTAATGAAGCACAGTCAACCAAGCATTCTGATGGTGAATCCCTAGAGTATGTGTTAGCTGAAACAGTTACAAAATTTTTTCATGTGGTTTCATTTGAATCTAAATTGTTGAGTGGTCATGTGTTAGTCGAGGATAGATGTTTCAAGACATTCCATGGGCTTGGATATAGGAGGTTGTGTGAGAATGTACCTCAATATTTGGGTGACATCATGAAATTTTGGGGTACCATGAGACAGTTGACCTATGGTTGAATACTGGTCAGATTTTGAAAGAATTTTAGAATAGTGCAGAGGGAGCTATATATTCCCTTGGTGAATACTTAATTTACACTTGTTAGAGATGTTAATGTTCTATCTTGATTCATCTTGAGTATGTTGAGAGAGTGTCATCCCTAACACAAGCTCTGTTTTCTATTAAATGGTCTTCCTTGTTGGGGAACGAACCTGCTGAGGTTGTGCATTAAGATAAGTGTATAGTAATCCACAAGGTGGGGAGTGCACCTATGGTCATTTGAGTGTGGTTTCCCACATTATTAGTTGAAATTCAGTGTTTCTTTTTGTGGGACCTTGGTCTAAAAGGATGCTTTTGATATGAAAATATGGGTATTTATATGAGGGGGAGAACCTAATTGGTCTTAGATGAATGTATTCTTCATTGGAGATGGTTGTTATCACTGCAAAGATGGTCATTGTATATTCCTAATAGCTTGGTTGTACATATGATCAAGTTGAGATCTTGTTTGTTGGTCCTTTCACTAGGCTTAATGGGGATGAAAACGTCTATGGTGTGGAGTTTGTATGATCCCATGTTTTACAGACTGTAATTATGAGAAAAAATATGATTTTTTTGTCTTGATTCTTATAACGGGGAAAAATTGTCTTTTACCCTAGCAGATGATCTCAAATAATTTTTTCCCACTCCTTTAGTCCCATAATTTGGTGTTTGATGAAAATATGAGTTGTTCAAATTTCTACAGAATAATTAATATTAAATATTTATTAAAATAAATATTAAATTATTCATGCAGGTTAGTTAGGTCATAACATTTGAATGGAGTGATATATTATGATTATTTCTCTTCCATTGAGCCTGTAATGGAGATTTTATCAAAAGAAATGCATAAAATTTAGTTGGGAACCGGGGCCAGGCTGGGCCCCTTTTTCTTTTCTTTTTCTTTCTCTACTTTTATTTATTTTCCATTACTTTTCAATTCATGCCTCCTCATACTCGTACATTCCTCTCCTACAGTTCCTCTTATACCATTCGACCAAGGGAGAAAAGTGGGATGGGATAAAGTAGGGATAGGTAAAAAGAGTGTGGTACTGTTTCCATTCCCGATATGCATGGAGTCGGCGTATGGTGACTGTGAACGGTGAACTCAAGAAAAGCTTCAGAGGTATTTTACTTAAGGTATGAACTTTTACGTTTTCACTATAGATCCCATTTAAATTTTTTATTTCAATTTTCATTTCCATATATTGCCTTCTTGTGGTCTCTTGAGTCCCAATCTGTTGTTTTGGTGGGAAACATGGGTTTTGGATGATCTGAGGCATTCCTATTTGTGGAAACTATGTTACATGGTGTGTAGTTTGGGGTGAAATGCCTTGTGTTATTCCCATTTGGGGATGATATAGTTTCAATTAGTACACACCTTTTATGGGGTATACATGCCTTATACATATACTAAGCTATGTAGATGAGTACCCATGCATGTCTACCCATGTAGGGGTATACCGCTGTGTACAGTACATGGCCAGAACCCATGTGGGTGACACGCTATATAAACATACAACGCTTGTCATGGTAATTGAACAACTCGTTCAAGGTACATATGCATGTACCACGTGTCAGGAACACATCATATACCAGTTAAAAACATCCTATTCCTAGGGCTTATACACACCTATGCTGGTAGAGGTACATTCCAAGGTGGGGTTATGGGATTACACATCATGTACCCATGGGGACACATCATGTACTACCCCCAGTAACCCTTTGAGTGTTTTCTATGTTTTCCTACCCAAATTTAGTTTTGGACCCATGAGTAGTCTATTATTAGTGTTTTTATTCATAGATCATGATGGTGGAACCTGTGGAGTCATTTGAGGACTTCTAATGGGTGTTTGGGGGGTTTTATCTAAATGGATAGGTTCTTCCTCCTATTTTTAACTTTACTTTTTTCATGGGAGTGAGACTTTTTGTGAATAATAAGTTGGGTGTTCGTACAAACGTAGTTCAGGCCATTGATATGAGAAGAGCTATGAGCTATCTCCCATTATATTTTTATTTTGAAGATGTTCCCCTTGCGAGACATGTTGTTTTGGCCTATGAGGTTATGAACAGATACTTCTAAGGATCCCTTGCGAGATGCCTTTTCATATACACTAATCGGGGTAGTCCCTTATAGAATCAATGTGATTTTGTATCATTCTAAGTATCAAATGTAGGATTATTCCTTATCTTTTTTATCATAGGTTTCAACATTGGATTCATTCTTTTGTGTTTACCTAGAGGATCTAGAGTAAGATTCCTTTGTGTGTTTGACTTATGGGTCCCAGTGGGATATCCACTGATTGACCAACCCTATGCTATTCATCGGTTTATGTATATATGGTGTTAGAGTGTCACCTAGAACTCGAACCAAACTGGTAATCCCATGGGTATGTGGCTTGAGTGTTGTGTTGAACATTTAGTCCACCCTCACATTTTTTTATCTCTGACTTTGTTTTTCTGATGCAGTAGTGATTACCAGAGATGCTTTCTGGTTGGTGGCTATTGAGCATTACCCGAAGCATCCTTCATAATATTGGGATGGCTATTTTTTTTATGGGGATCCATTTTTCATGTTGGGATTCCTAGACATACATCCCCAGAATCCAACATCTTAGCCATGTTAATTATGTTATTTTAGATATTCTCAAAGGTATTAACTCAGACTGGGATATTGATATAAGATGTGTATATATATTTTATGATATATATTTTTTGGGGTGTCTAGATGTTTTTCATGGTATTAGGATATGGGGCCTTTCTAGGTGACTTGCATTCCTTTATTGCTACATGGGTTCCTGTTATAGGAATGCCTTGGACATGATTAGTGGGATATTTATTTATGTATCTTGATTAATACTTGGATTTCTATCATATGAATTCATTAGACAGTCTTAGTGGTGTAATTATTTATAAACCTAGAGTGATACTCAAAATCCCATTATAAGAATTACTTGGATGGGATCAATGTGTTGATTTATTATATTCCCTGAGTGATAATTTGATCCAGTTGAGGGATATATTACACGGGATTAGTGGCCTATTGAATATAATTAAGCATTGAGTGAATCGTGGAACCAGTTTAAGGATATCATGAATGGGCTCATTGGTTAGATATTTTTGTAACGTAAGTGATACTTAGATCCATTTTAGGGCTGTCTTGGACGGACATAGTGGGTGATAGACTTATGTACCACGGGTGATACTTGGATTCAGTTGAGGGATTCCTTTGATGGGCATAGCTGGCTGATAACTTCTAAACAATGATTGATACTTGTAACGACATTTTAGGTATTACATGTACTAGATCATTTCCTGGTTGATTTATGATCGGCATGAAAGTGCTCTTCTGAATTAGTTACATGACTCGAGGGTTGTGGCATGGCTTATCTTGATATTTCCAGATGTACTCCCTGAGATATGTCTTTATTGGATTGATCATTGGTATATCGAATCCTTGCTTGAGTGAATGTAAGCGAGTACGTGTGAACCCAAGTGTAGGAAGATTACTCCCGTGTAGGGATATATCATGCTCAGAGACTTTTCTGGAATTGGCTGGAGTAGGCATATGTCATTGGGATTATAGACATAGAGATCATCTTAATGGTACACAAAATTAGTGGTATGATTTCCAACTCAATTCACTTGCACAGGATGTCATGATTACCATGATTATAGACTTGAGGTTCAACTGTTGATGTGGTTTCATGTTATTGGACTCACAAGCCAATTAATATTTATATCTATGTATATATGTATAGGTATGGGACTATACATGTATACACAAATAGTTATGGACATTCAAGGGTGTCACTTTCCCAGTTGATAGGTATTATGGACCCTATATTTGAATGTGGCATGACATTGGGTTTTACATACCATTTAGTAGTGTCTTGATGAGGCTACACAATCAGATTGTTCATGCACTTATAGTAGCATATTTATAGGATGCATGTTGTAATTTCCTATTGATAATCTTGTCACCCCTCCACATGCACCACATTTTATGTGGGGTCCTTTTGTATTCTTTTTTAGGGTGGGAATGATGTTATGGGTGTATAGGGAAGAGGCCTAGTGTTTCTTGTTTGGGAGTATCTCCTCATGGGATTCTACATATCAGTTGGTGTAGTTTAGCAATATCTGGAGGCCAACTATGTTGGGTGGCACAGAGTTAATAAAAGATCCATGTAATTTTACGTTTTGTTTCGTTTTTCACATTTTATTTGTTTGGTTCGTCCATGGGGTGACTAGTGTTGTTTTGTATTGTATAGTTTTTTTGGATTATTACATCATTTTACTATTACAACTTGTTATATTTCCGTTTTGTACTGCTTCCGCACTCTGTGTACTTTATGTTGTGTGTGATACTTATCTATTTCCATTGTTGGCTTACTATGATATAAGGAAATTGTATCCCAACTATCACACCCTAGGAATTCACTACTATTTGTTAGCCATTGGCATATGGGGTGGTTTACTTGAGCCCTTGTAACCCATTGGCTTGGAGCACTGGTTTTGTGGAATCCAGGTTGGGATGTAATAGAGTTTTACATCTTTAAATGGAACACCTATTTTATAACTAAATATATGGGAATTTGTTTTAAACAATTATAAAAAATCAGTTTTCTATAAATAATGTAGAAATTATTTTATGGTGAATTGTTTCTATTTTTATGAGAAGTTTCATTTCTTGATTAATAGTTTGTAATTCTACATTTTAGTTTAAAAGTGAAATTCTATTTAATAATTATTAGTATAAAATTATATTTAAAATTTATTTTTAAAGTCAAAATAGATCAACTATACATTTATTAATCCAGTGTAGGTTATTGGAGTCATTTTAGGTATAAAAACATATTGAACCATTTAACATTTTTATTTTAAACCCCCATTATCCCGCTACATATCTAGGAATAGCTTAAATTTAATTTATCCCATTTTTTTAATTGAATTTGGAAAAATGGACATACATCATTGTAATTATTATGATATTCTTAGCCTAATAAGATAAACGAATTTTTTAACAAAAATATTAGTAAATGTATTTAAAATTATTTATATTGATTTAGAGTTAATTAAGCTTAAGAATCCACTAATCCTTAATCTGAAGTTCCAAAATTAGCTATAAACAATTCCAATGGACATTGGATTCTAATATATTGATAATATACCCTCTTTTTTCGAATATTATGAGTTATTGGGTCACATTTTCATGAATATTCTATATGTGATATGTTAAGTTAGGTAGAAGACAAAAAAGGAACCATCCTTACCTTTATCATTTATAAATCATTGAGATATGGATGAAATATCACATTTCCAGTCATTCATTCCATTTTTAAATATAAATAAATTTTTTTATAATAATTATTTTTCATTAATTTTTAAATATTAGTGGTTACAATAAATTCTTAAGAAACACCGACATAGTGATTATTCAGTTAATAATTTACTAAAATAAATGATACTATAAATAAAAAAGTGAAGTAATTTGAATGAATTATTGTCAATAATTATTTTTTTCTATGAATATATCATGTTACATAGCTTTTACCTTAAGAAATAATAATTCTAATATTTGTTTTGTATTTTTAAATTAATATTATATAAATATTGTCAAAATTGACATTAATGTTATTATACGGTAAATGATGATTTATTAACTAATTTAAAATTAATAAAAGTTCTATATTTTGTCAAGTTATTTTTAAGTGTATATAAATAAAAAATATCATTTATTAATTGACCAATTTTTCTTTTATAATTATCATATTGACCCATAGATAGTATAATCATTTCTAGCATTATCTTGGTTAAACCAATGCTTTTTTCATGTTACATGCATTTCTTTTAAAAATTATTTCTGAAAAACATGAGATTTATATATTTTTTTAAAATACATATAATATTATTATTTCATTATGTATATAATATATAATAAATTTCACTTTAATTTATTCATAATAGTAAAATTACATACGTTATAAAACAAGTTACTTTAATAAAACCCAAAATGATTCAATTGGAGAAACATAGAAGTTAAGGAAAAAAATTATATAAATGACCTGGTTTTTTGTGGTGGATATTTTATTGATGATACAATAAACTGAATACATTATTTTTCCATTTTTAAATCAGATGAGGTATGGGAAACCATTAATTATTTATTAACCTTTGCTAATTACAAGAATGCCACTCTTCCTACACTATTAAATAGTAGTCATCCCTCCCACTTCCTCACACCTCTCAAGACACAATTGGTTGACCATGATATTTCCAAATTTATCCTAAAAATATCTACTGTAATCCTAGAATCCTAAACTTGGGAATAAATCCATTCAATTAACCCCTTTGGTGAAAACCAAAAGATGATACTTGAATATAAGGTAACATCCTTCCTCAAGCTCTTTAGACATATTTCTTTCCCAACCTTTAAATATTATTTATTCTATGATTATATAAAAAATAGTATAAAAAATATTCAAATATGTTTTTTTTAAGGAATAAACTAGATCATACTCCCATATCTATCTAATGGGCAATGAGCATACAGTTTAGGTGTGTGGGGAATTACCGCCCAAAAAACATGATTATTGTTCATTTTTACTTTTCCACCCTTCATGGAAGGGAATTATTAGGGAAAAATATTTTATCTAAAAAATATATAATATTAATGATTTCCTTATTATTATTTAATTAATATATAACACATAACTTTATTTTTTTATATTTTTTCGAATAAGATATCATCATTTGTGGATGTTTGGACTATGGCCTCCACAAATCGATGTGATGTTTTCATGCTATACATGGAATGAATAAATGATTATTTCAATTAAAAATATGTCATATATATGAAATATATATTATATTCATAGAATAACTTATTTATAATAAATTTATTATATTATTTTCTTAATTTTCATTTCCAGACACTAAAAAGTGATAACATCGGTCATGAATGTGTGGACTACTTCCTCCTCAACATGATTAGATTCCTTTTATATCACAAGAATATAAGTGTATATAATTAAATGCAATGTTATTTATTATATATTAATCATTATACAAATATATAATTACACATTCCTCCTTTCCATAATGACAATTGATAAATGGGAATGTTCTCATGTGTACATACGACCTTCCATCTCCATGCTTGTAATATTGGTTCATTATTCAAAAATATCGTTAATAGTCATTTGTAAAAGTATAATGGATTTATAATTATGATAATTATGTCTTTAATATAATAACTTATATGTTTATATAATGATCCATTTTACCATAATTGATATACCAATGTATTTTTTGACCCCTGAATCGAATATCATAAAAAACTCAAAAAATAAACATAATTTTTTATATAGTTGTATAAAACATATTAATAAGTGAGTAAAAAGTAATCATAAAATTGAAAACTATTCTGGAGAAAATAAAAAATTAACATTACATTATTATTCAAGAATAAAAAGACACACATGAAATTTCTGACAAATGGTAAGGGATTTCGTCTCAATTTAAATACCATTGATACATATTTGTTTTTATAAATCTATATTCTGTTATATGAAGTATATACTACCCTTTGACATGTTATATTATGAATTTATTTATTATCAAAAAATTAATGGATTAATTTAATGTCATTCCTTCACAAAGATTATGATTCATCTTTTTCAATGTGTGTTTGGAAACTTTTGAATGTTTATATATTATTTTCCTTAATATTGATTTTAATTATCATTAAATGGTATTTCAATTCAAAAATATCCAAAAAAAACATGTTGTCACTTACCCTCAACTAGGGAATTATTGATAAATCTGCATCTTCTACACCATTCATATATTTTATAAGTCAAATTTTAAATAGAATATTAAATTTATGGGAAATGATTAGACATGTACGAAATAGGTGGGTCCCGATTATAGATATCCCCTCAATGCATCGATAGTATCAAGAATAAATCAATTTTTCAAATTATATGTATTTTTTGCCGATATATTAAACTGTCATATAAATGGTCTCATCTGTTAGGGTGTTGTGTACCTATGATATGTAGAATCCAATAACTAATCATTTCCCTTATTTTGACTCAATTATTATTTTTCCATGAGATTTTGTGTCGACATATCTAGGATTCATTTCATTTTTAGTTTGTTGATTAAATGTAATGTATTTTTACTTTCTTACCATTCGATATTGATATTACATTATCTTGGGATTTTAATGGCTTTTGTTATTAGTTATTTACCTTTACATATTGATTATTCTCATCAATTCATTTTTTCTTCTTCTTTACTAACCCATACTAATCATTTGATATCACCATTATTATGTTCTATTTTCTCATGATATAAAGATGAATACTTTGAATGTGTTTTAGGGGTACAAATATTTTACTTATGTTATGACTTATTTTATTTTCCCAATGTACTATCATTTTCATGTATTTAATATTGCATTACCAAAATGAAAAACTCTTCAGTTATTCACTATTTAATTCCTTGGAATCATGTTAAGGTGAATAAGTAATTCAACTAATTTAGGCTTCTGGGGTGGCATCGTTACAAGGTGGCGGATGGGGTAGGCCGATTGGTGTGTTAGTGTGTGGGGGTTTTATTTTATAAACATTATATTTTTAAAATATTGGGTACATCTCATGGTTGTAAAATTTCATAGTGTACAATGTTTCTTTCATACACCCATTAATAGATTGTACTTGGATACCAGATGGAATATATTCATAATTTGATGAACATTTAAATAACCACAATGAATTTATTTATCATGTTTTCATACCCTATAAAAATAATGTAGTACTATTACTAATAACTATGGGGGCCAACCATGCACCCTAAACTACATTATAATGAATTTTAATTTTTCATTCCGTCTCAGCATAAAACATGATTAAAAATATACTGCAAAATAAATGATTAATTAAAAAATAAAACCATGATGTGAAAATTATCGCAAAAATAAAATATTATTCACTTAAAAATTTATTAAATTAAAATTTATAAAACATAATAAGAAATCTCAACCCAAAGGAAATGAGGTCCCATGTGATAGCAACTTAATTGATCCAAATCCATTGGGAACCGACTCTAAAGGTATGAATCTCAACTATACATTTCACACATGATATGTTTAAGGAGGAATTGAAAATAAAATACTAGAATTATTTCTTAAAACTATTTAATAAACCAAACTATAGTGGTGTACCTCCAAGAAAGATCAGTCAATTCGACCACCACCAAACACAACAACAGTTTTTGACAAAAGGAGGCCATAAAGATCGCCTAATTAAGTCATGATCATTAATACAATCAATCGTCCAATTATACGAACCTAATAATTTAAATAGATATTAAAATCCATCAAATTAAACCCACATATGAAAAATAAGAAATTAATATGGAAAATAAGAACCTATAAATGGAGTTTAGCAAGGGTTATGGAACAAAAATATGGAATGTCAACTGAATAATCTCAAACTAATAACTTCCATCAATCATACATCTAAAATTTAATAGAATATTTTACAAACTAAGACCATAGAATTAAAAGGATTAAAAAATAATGGCATCTCAAAACATCCCAAATATAATACCACGTAAGAACACATCCTCAATAATATTCTACATTATCAAAATTGAAGCACCACAATAGCTTCCATGCCCCCCCAATAAAGAGAAAATAAGGGAATATGCATTAACCAAAAAATTGTTTTAATGAACTATATAGGATCTCACCCTTGGATAAATATTTCGTAAATGGTTGTACTATGACGTCTAATCCAAGACACCATCCATACCTATCTTAGTGAAAATCACACAATCATTTCATGCTTTGAAAACTCGACCGGTTCAATGAAAATACAAGTCACATGAAATCTAAACAGACAATTTCACCTATTATAAATGAAATTGAGATAAACATCACATCCAATAAATATATTCAATTCATTTTAAGAATAAATAATGAAATAATAACAACCATAAGGAAACACATATAATCATTACCACAGTAAGGCCCAATCAATTCAAACCCTTTAAAGAAGAACTCGTTGACAACCCTAGACATTTTCAAGAGGTATACTCTATATAATTGGGAGTACACTATACCCAATCAATTACAATAAATGTTAAAATCCCCTTTATCCAAAATAAACCCATATAAAATAACAACTCAATGGAATGATCATAATCACTACTCAAGAAAGACAAAGTAAAAAAAATCACAGATATCATTTCATAACCACTTGAAAATCCCCCATTTTAATTATTGGAAACTAAAAATATCTTTTTAAAATTTATATATTATAATTAATTCCATTTATGTTATCATTTACTCAAGCATAAATATCAAATACTTCATAAAAATTTTCTAATAAATAATATCATAAAAAACTCTTATGTTTTAGAACGTAAAAATAAATTTTATCTCTAAAAATACCTTTATCACCATTTAAAAATCCCACGTTGAAATTTTTAAAAAATAAACTAAATTTAAAAAGTGTCTCCAAAAAATAGAAATCAACCATTCATATTTTTAAATCAATCATTCATTTTAAAAAAAAAAATTCATTATCATTTAACTCCATATAAAAGTTTTGCATATTCTTTTAATGATAGATTCCACTGTTGTTATTTTTATCAAATCCATTTTAATACATTTTTGAAAAAGACTAAATAAAATTCCAATTATTCATTTAAAAAAAAAATTTAATTTCCAAACCTATTCCCATTTTAAAAAATTCAAATAATTTTACTTTTTTTTCAATCCATCACCAATCAAAATATGATTCAATGACTTCTTAAATAACAAATATTTATTATAGAGGGACTAGTTCTTGGAATTTTATTAGAACCGTGGTATAGCGGAACATGTGAAAATCATGAAACCAACAATATAATTCATGTTTACCATGAAATTATTCTCCACATGGGTTTCTATCCCTTGTAAGCTCATTGGGTGATTCAAGATTGACCCCAATAGTCATCCCTCAAGACACATAAATTAATTATTTATTTCAAAATATCATTTATACATTGGATATAAAAATTATCAGCTCAAAACCAAACATCCTTGGAGGCCATGAGGTTAGGTAATAGTAATTGTGGATCACAATTTAGGAAACTCTTGTTCCATCCCAGGAAGCCCTACTCTATCAACAAAACACACTGAAAAAAAAAATATTACTCAAAACATAGATCATCTTAAGAACAAAATCTCTAATACAATTTAGTCACAAACTGAACATATTAAACCTTCCATTGAATATTCTAGCTAGACCATGACATATGAAAGAGACATCCCCCCCGATAGCATAGGCTGGAGACAAGCGTTATTTGCATTTACGAAGCCATTTGGGTAGATTTCACGTATAAAATAATTAAAAAATAGTGTAAAATGTGAATGGATAGTGCATATGTCATAGTGTTATTCAGTATAAAAAATGAAACTATAGAATATAAAAGAATAAAAACATTATAAACACAAGAATCCATCTACTCACCATTTAACTCCCATAATAGAAACAAGCTTCAAGACCCAATATGACATCTGTAGTTAAAGTGCATCGCCAATAACTCTAAAAGAATGTCTGAAATGGATTATTTCATTGATGATCCATGGAATGATAAAAACACAAAACAACTGATAAACCTCCATTTGAAAATGTGAATCAGAATCCAATAACAAACCAAACATTCTCCATGAGTAAGAAATATAAGAACTAGAAGCATTAATAAAGTGATAATGATAAGTGTAAGAAAATATCTCAGTATTCATGTCCAATGAACATGACCAATATAATTGTTTTAAATAATATTTCATCGTTTTGTTACTATGAAATATATAATAAATAAAATTTACTTCATTATACGAAATCATATAATGTACCATATTCATTTTTGTAAACATTTTGAAAACCTTCAATTTATATTCATTAAATAAAACATGTCACTATAAAAACAAATATTTCATGGACAATTTTTTTTAATAAATTACCAATGTAAAACACCATTCAACCAAATTTTAGTAACTCCTATCTGAAAATGTCAAATTAACAATTTACTAAAGAGAAATAGACCTCAATGATTGATAAAAATGCTAAAATTCATTAGGGGTATTATGTAAAGGAACCTCTCACAATCTGTAACATAAAATAAACATCAAGGTATATATTATGAGTGGTCACTATGTTTTGGAGAAATATATAAATTATACATCACTCAATATATAGACCCTAAATTAGAACAAAGTATATCACATCACTAGAAAGTTGAAGTATTTTTTCTATTTTAATATAGTTTCTAGTGGATAGGGAGCCCATCCAATTATTTGTTCCCCTAAATAAGTTCTCATTATTCCCAATGAGTTATAATAATAATAATAACAACATTAATCACTAATCATATATTTCATTTTAAAAAACTCATAACCAAAATCAATTTATATATATATTCAATCAAAAATTGAAAATTTTAATATAATAGAATCAATGATAATAAAAAATAATTCCTTTGAAAATACAAAATGGCCTTTCACTGTATCATAGAAACCAATAATAAAATTCCACTTTTATGAATCATGATTAAAAACCAAATTTAGATATCTAACATGAATATATAAAATTATATTATATAATTGTAATCATATATAATTACTCACTCACACACACACACACATATATATATATTGCGTTGTGTGAATCCATATATTCACATGTGAGTTTGTGCATATATATGTATAGGTGTAACCACAAATTACATTAAAAACATTTAAAAATTTCATATTTTATATAATTTGATTCTTAAAAAATATTATCCTTAAAATGATAATAACATATTAAATGAAAAAAATAAATAAAATCATTTAAATATATAAAATAACGTTTATGATTTCAAAACTCATGATTAAAATGCATTTAGGAAATTATAAAACATTTGGTTTGTAAGGAAGTTGTTATAAAATTTAATACTATATACATT
Source organism: Viscum album (assembly GCA_963277665.1). Taxonomy (NCBI): domain Eukaryota; kingdom Viridiplantae; phylum Streptophyta; class Magnoliopsida; order Santalales; family Viscaceae; genus Viscum; species Viscum album. The sequence goes on from OY728143.1 coordinate 206,030,682, forward strand.
AATGTGTAATGACTCTTTCACTTAATATAAACCCTTTAAAACATAGTTCACCTATTATAAAATCTTATTAACACATATAATTAATTTATTCAGTAGTCAATTCACAATAAGTCAAGGTTCTGGAATATATACACCAAAACTAGGGTAAATCTACCACGAACATGAACATACACACAAAAAACATAAAAATGTATATGGGAAGACCATGAGAAGAACCCACATTCCCAGTTAACCAATATTACCATAAATAAGATGTCGATCATTTTAAGGGTTCCATTTATTGGCATGGATACTAAAGGAGGGTGGAAGAAAATAAGAAGATAAGTGGAGAGAAAGATTAACGAGGGGGAGTACTAAACCTATGATGGTCATATAGGAAATCAATCAGAAGAATGGATGTAACTAGATTGAGGTGGAGGTTGGATCCATTTTTGGGGGACTTCCCTAATCTATGACACTTGAAATTGGAGGTTGGGAGAGGATTAAGTCGATTAGGGGAGGTTCATTTTTATGGGGTGATTTTAGGAATTTTAAAATTTTAAAATATTGGTGACATTTCAGGGTTTCTATATAGTCAACCAAACCATGTTTCAACCATGTACCATTTATTAAGGAATATTCAATGAATATATTGTATTATGAATTTTTTTTCCACCCATGTAAAGAAAATATATCAAGAAAACATACCCCATTGCATGACTTCCACATATTTACTACTAATCTAGTTGGATAATAATTCAACCTACACTACATTACCAAAAATATGTTATTTTCCCAGATACATATAAAAAAAACATGGATAAAAAACATTTACTCTGATATAAATATATAAATATAGAAAATTTACAATATGACGTGAAAATTATCCACATCATAACTCTTTCTTCCCTAGAAATTCACCAAATTCAAATTGATGCAAAACGATAGGAATTATTTACCCATGTAAAGACTATCCCAATATATAACATTTAAATTGATCTAAAACAAATAGGAATCATCAACCAGGTTATAACTCTCAACCCCATCGATCATCCTAGAAAATCATAAAGAGGAACTGAATTTCCAAGACTTGAATGTGCTTTCACCACAATTTATAGTCTCAACATGAATGGTGGTTCCACAAGTCAATTAATTCAATGGGGAGAAATACATAAATGATAAGGTCTATTGAAAAAAATTTGTTGAGTTATATAATGACACTTAATATCAAACCATACCTTATTTTTATAGTGACGTAGTGTCTATGAGAATTTTATGCAACCATGCCAACTAACATCCATCCCATAGTCGAATCCTATAAGAAATTCCATGGAAAACCAATAGTAGGAGTCTCAAAAACTATATATTTAGAGAATTTCCTTGGAATCAAAATGAAAAATGATCACTAAGGGGGTTGTTTTACCATCTAATATCATCAAGAAAAAAAATCACATCTAGAACTAAATGGTAGATACTCCACTACTAAGAAAACATAAAATCTAGAAACATAGGTGTATATTCACACCAATATTAGAAATAAATTCATCTGATAACTCATTTTCATAACCAATCTATATTGGTAGAGGAATGCATCCATTAAATCATGGTTATATCCCTAACCTACATATATAGTAATATATTTTGTAATGCATGGTTGTATATTTACCTTACATATTAGGATATTCCTCAAGTAACACAATGGTGTATCTTTAACCATGTAGGAATTTATGATTCATATTACCATACATCGAGTCTAGATACATTTTATCAACATGAAATCTCAGGTATATCAATACATATCAATGGGAAGCACATCCCATAAAATCCTCTCACAAAAACTTTCTCAATGGGGTTGTTATTCAACCCATACCCGTCCAATAATTCAAGACTAGCATCTGTTATAAGACCCCAACAATAAACATTACTTAATCTTGAGAGAAGTCAATAATTTGACTTTATTTCCAATCTATGATCTTTTTGGGTATATATAATCAGATAATTATGTCATAAATTATACATAACAACTTCAATATTACAATTATATGCTTCTATTAACTATCCATTTTTTAATAAATCAAAAACTCTTTAAAAAGAAACATGTTTCATTTAATGTTTTAAAAACATGATTTTTATATTATCTCATCCTTAACTGTATTATTCTCTATGTCATATTAAAAACATTTCAACACATGGGATGAGCATAAAAATCTCACTAAGGGTTACCTAATGAATTAAAATTGTATGTATTCCAAAAATATGTAAAGCATGAAAAAATTATCATAATGTAATAATTTTAACTTGTAAGAATAAGGAAAAGTCTTCAATAAATATAATATCATTGATTACCATTTTTTGTATCCAAAATATTGACATAAATACCATTGAAAGAATCATATAGCATATAAAATCATGTTGATAAATATACATACATACGTGGAATAACCAAATGGTCGAATTACACACATATCACTAAATGGAACATCCATACGACCGAATTCCATACCCAATGTGATAGAGGTTATAACATAACCATCTGTATTTAGTTTATCATCGAACTACCTGTCATTTGGTTTATCACGTTACCACCTATCATTGTTTAATCACATAACCACTCGTCTAATGTCCAAGTACCATTATATAATCATAACATATAAAATATTTCAAATAATACCATTTCACTAATAACATTTCATTTGTAATAACAAGAAATCATTTCAAGATAATGAAATAATCAATACATTTCAAAAGAAATTATAAATGCCAAATAAACTAAAACAACCAAAAAAAGAATAAGGGATTTATTTTCCTTTTGAAAACATTAAGGCTTGTAAAGGTAGCCAAATATCCAATAATTATTACGGAGGCAGAGAGGTCGTTGTTGCCACATTCATTAAAAACATTTATTTTATTATTTAGTAAAACACTTATTAGAAAAAATATTCATGTTTTATAAAATAAAATTACATAGGGGTTTATTATAAACTTTATAAAAGAAGTTTGTGTATAAAGCATAATATTCCTCAATTAAAGGAGGTTGAGATGAAGTCCCTCACAAAGATCATGTCATTAGATTAAGGGTAAATAAATGAAATAAAAATGTGTGAAACTATAAATACACCCAATATAAGTTTATATTCCATATAAAACAATAATATTTCATTTAATCATATTCTTGAAAAAATAAAACCAAAGATATGGGTATTTAACTCAGTGAAAGAAGAGTGAGTTTATATTTCCCTTACACTGAGTTTGACATGTCTCGTTAATTCTTTATATTCCTAAATAATAAATATAGGATAATTTATAATTTCATAAGAATTTTTTTTAAATTTATTATTCCTTTTAAATCACATATTTCCATGTTATAAAAATTACATAATTATTTATGTTAATATCGGTCATTTTGTCGATATTCGGTACTTGAGTCGAAAATGAACATGGTTTGATATAAAATATCCATGTAGTCAAAATTAAGTCATATACAGATTGATATTAATGATTTAAATATCATATATATCCATTATATATGTTTCTATAATATTACATAACATTTATAGATATGAAATGAAATGCACCGTTCATGCAGACGGTAGGTCGTACGTAACCATGAACGCTACTCTCATTTCATCTTCATATTAGAAAAATAATAATAATATGATATAAATATATATTATATTACCATTATTATATTATTTTCAGTTATTTATCATATATTTAATAAAAACATCCTTTATACCTTCCATGTATAGCATGAATGAGTCATATCACATTGAGGGGGTGGTTGGCCATACTTCCTCAAATGAAATTAACCTATTTCAAAAACAAAGAAAGCATAAAGGTATGTTATAAATAAAATTTAAATAATCAATGTTATAATATTAATATAATATAAGTCATATATAAATAAATTTCCATAATAATGTCCATTATGAGAAGTGGTAGGAGAAAATTGAACAATCATTGTTTCGTGAGGCAGTAGTTCGTCGTACACAGAAACTGTATGTTCGTATGTATTTGATGGAGGTGTGTGTAATTGTCAATATAATAATTATAATAAAATAATCCTAATATATTGAGTATTACGTTTTTTATGTAATCAAATAATAATAATATCATATGTAGTGGAGAAGGAAAACAATGGAAAGGTACTTGAGAGAAGTTGTTACCTATGAATCGGGTAACATCTTTTGTTTTGAGATAAAAATATTTCTTGAAATTTATTATTCCCAATGTAAGGATTTTAGTGATAAGGTAGGAATTTTTGGAGTTTATTTTATAATTTTTTGTCTTAGACATGGGGATTGAGAGGTTTTAGTAAATGGCTAGTGGTGGGGGCCACTTATAAGAGGGAGGAGGGGCACTTTAAGAAAGTATTGTAATATTAATTTATTATAAATTCTATTAAGATTAAAAACTATTCAAACTTAAGTTATATAGAATATAATATTAATATAAGTCTAAATAAAATAATCCAATAATAATTATATAGGTATTGGATATTTTTAAATCCGTATCTTTTTATTTAACCCTTTTATTTGCTTATTGTTTTATCAAGAATTTAACACTTTGAGAATACAAATGTTTCGCCAATCATTAAAATGTCCCATTAAATAGTCATTAATAAAAATTTAGACTTATCATAACCATTTGTACACATATAATATTTATTTTTGAATTTTATAATATTTAATAAAAAGATTTATATTTTAAAATATGAATAATGTTAATTTTGACACTATTCATTTCAGGACTTTTTAAAAATCCATAACTACTTGATTACATAAAAAAACTATTAATTCATATATAAAATTTCATATTCATCCAATAAAATCATTTAGGACATCAAAATAATCAAATTACATTTACTTTAATATTTATAATATCATTTATTCGAATCCATCATTAATGAAGAAATCATTGCATCATTATTGTGTCATAATTAATTTTTTTTTATAAAATGTCTACAAATTTTAAATAAAGTATCATGAAGTTGGAAATATTTTTATATTTATAATTAATATTTATAGTATAATATATCACTTATATGACCCCATATAAAAAATATTCTTTAAAATGGTATATATTTATGTTATATTTCTCTTTACATTAAATTATTTCTTATAACATGTCATTTTCACACCCATTTGAAAAAAACACAAAACATTCTTCCTAAGGATGATAATGGTTGTACATAAGTCATTTAATAGGATTAATACTCATTTTATGGTAGTTTTATATTATTGTAATATTAATTTTAACATTATTTACTAGATTTACTTTTGACCATGGTAAAACAAACTGCTGAAGTTACTATTCATAAAGTAAAAAAATTAAAGGAAACTATTTAAAAATTTTTTCCTTATGATTTCAATTATGGAATCCATTTTTTCAAATTCAAAACAAATCATTTGAAGGAATTAATTTCAATTTAATTTCAATTTTCAAGATCAGAAAGTGAGTTTTTATGAAGTAATAACTATCAAAGTATTTACATGTGTTTCTATTCAATTTCAATAGGTAATTACATTCGATTACTAACATTGGATTAAATGATAAAAAATTAATCCAATTACACTTCAAAACCAATTAAAATGATAATTTTTAAATATAAATAAATTTGATGAAAAGGTAGTTTTTAGTTAAAATTTTGTATTTCTTACTATTGTTTTAAAAAATAACATTATCTGAAAATTAACAAAAATTTATCGAAAGTAAATTTTTATGTACATATTCTATAAAAGAAGTTTATTTTGACAAATATAACATATAAAAGGGACAAAGACTATATTTTAAAGGGGTTCTCCATTAAAAGGTAGTAAAACTATAATTTTAGAAAAATACTTCCTTTATGTGAAAAATGGATTTTGTTCTTATATCATTTCTAGAAAATATATAAGATTAATTTAAAAAAATTACGTTGAATATATATAACACATTTTTCTCATTTAATAAAAATCCATAAATAGTGATATGATTTTATAAAAAAATTAGTCTCTTTTAAATAGGTTTTCATATAAACACATATTTTATATTCAAATGGATTTTATTCCCATTTCTAATAAATTTAGTAACCAATGAATCATTATTTAAAAATGTGTAATAAATATTTCAAAATTTAGTTGATACTATTAATTTTCGCCATTCCAACTGCTTGGAATTATTTACCATTTAAAATAATAATAATAATATTTTATTATTTATTAGTATAACTCAATGTTGTGTGCAACGTACGATTTTAGAGAAATACATAATTTTTTGTCTTGGACGCTATCATAAAAAGATTCCCCTTAAAAAAAGTAATATCATATTCATAATTGTTAAAAAAAAATAAAAAATATTTTTCTATAAATACATGGTTCATTTCAACTAAAGTGTACAAAAATTAATTTTGGTATGAGAATATATGTCTCATATCTACTAGTCATTATCTATGGTGAAACCAGTGTCCATTCCTACCCATTCCCATTCATAACCATCCTTGGGACAACGTATCTCTAGTTTATCCATTGTGGACACCAAGGCCCCATCATCTAATAACAACCTCGTAAGGGTTATTTTATCTCAATATAATATATATATTTAACCCCCACATGTCACAGGGAATAGTGAAACGTTGAATGAATATATTCATTTCAAGGACACAATATCATGCAAGGAAATTCCATAGATAGATCTATATCAAAAGGCATCTCAAATCTCATATTTCATTCAAGGTAATGGGTATGTCCACTCACACATTCTATCATCACCTTGTACCCAATACATGACCATGAAAACCTCAAGTACAAGTGGAGGAGGAACACTCTCTCATGGTAACCATAATTATCCCTAAGAAAATAAGATATCAAATGAGTCCATGAAGGACTAATCGATCTAAAGAATCCATTGTATCTACCTCTTCTATACAATGGTCAATAATAGAACCTATAACTTATTATGATATAACCAAATAATTTCATTTAATATAATTTACACAACTCAGTGTCCATGTGTCTTGAGGAAAAAATTTATAATCAAGTTCTTTACTATTTTAGGTCAAGGAAATCAAACCACTACACAAGTGTCCATCGTAGCCTTTAACACTTTTTTCATCTCATCCATAGGAATACATTTTTAGTTGAATTACTCATTTATAATAAGTTTTACTCTCCATAACAGGACACTGCATATAAAATGATATCTTATGCACCAAAAACTATATTCTAGAAACATTACTATATAATGGTCGATATGATCATTAGTCTACTAGTATAATTTTTTATTGAGTAGAATAATATCTCCATTCTCAATGAAGAAAATATATATCCATGTGCCAACTGATAACTCACATAGAGATGAATGGAGACCTTTAAAAATAGTTCATTTTGTAATGAGGTGGTGCTGATAACCTCCCTCTGAGAGTAGAGTACTAATTCCATAATTTGTTGATGAAAAAGGAATTCAATCCTTAAGAACCATTTTGAGGGTATTTTGTTATTTTTTAATCCTTCAAAAAAGCCAGCTTATCGGTATAACCTATAGATTGGAGTGTTTCCCACATTAATAGAATTTTTTTAATTGGTAATAGAAACCAAATAATCTTAATGATCAAATGTTATGATATTATGAACAAATATTTCATTTTAGGTAAGTGAAAAAATATATTCAAGGAAATTGTTTCCAAACCCATGAGGTTCATCCCATGAGTTTACGCCCCTAACATTTATCCCATTATGTCAATCCCATGAAGTTGAGACCATGTGGTGGAACTATGGGATTCAACTATAATATCCAAATATTTTATATGTATTTACTTTGGAAAAAATATTTAACTATTTTATATCTTGTCATACACTCAATTTAGAGTAAATATGAACTCTGATATAATAAACCATTCTAACATCACCATTAAATTAAAAGACATGAATATTAATAAAACCATTATGAAATTTTTTTATAAAGGGTTATATTAATAAATATTTAGACATTAATTTATATTTATTTTTTAATTCAATACAAATTAATAGATATTTTTCTATAAATCCACATTACACTTCAAAAATATAATTTTGTTAAAAATCATTTTTATCTGAATTTGGGTACATAAACATTATATATAATTTATATTTTTAAAATTTTAATATATTAATTAAATATAATATTTAAAATAATTAAATCATTTTTATCTTTGGTGTATTTTTTAGGATTTTCCCAATAATATTGACCTGCCAATGAGTAGTGAAAAATAAAAATTATTTTAAATATTATCATTTTTTCTCAAGAAACTATTCCATTATCTTTTTTATTTTTTATTAATGTAACCTAATACACCTTTAATTTAAATTAATATAACTAATGATATAGTAATCATAATTAATAAATATTTTCAAATAAGGTAATTTTTGGGCATAGACACATTTTTCTCTAAAAAAATAATTTTATTCATAAAATAATTTTTTAATTTAACAATTTAATTTAATTTCTACAAACTAATGGTTTTAATAAAATTTATAGAATATATATTGTATTTATTATTTTATATTACATTTTATAATTTTAGTAAGGAAAGGAATGGATGTAAATTATGTTATATACTTAAAAATCCCTTTTTGGAAAATGGTTTTTCATTACGAATTTCAGTATTAATAAAATTTAAATTTGTAAACCAAATGAAATTGTAACACCCCAAGCTTCTATGGTACGTTTCCCTTTGATTAATGAAGTAGCTTTTGTTGTATGATACATGGAGTTTTAACACACCACGACCAATCAAATTAGTTATTATGAATAGTAATACCGACTGTTTGGAATTTTATAATTTTTAGTTTTCAAAATGGACTTAATTTTTGGATTCTAAATATCAAAATTATCTTAGGGTGAAATTTTGATATTTTTCTGAGAACATTCAATTTGTGAATAATAGTGAAACACACTACGTTATTTTTTAAAATCGACATTAAATAATTAGTTATTTTATTTTAATTTATTTTATGTCAAAATACATACACAATACCAATATATGTTTAATTTAATTCATTGGAGTCATTTTACAAGATGTTTAAATATATAAAATTTTATTGTCCTTTTTACCGTCTTTTACCCACCTTCTAGGAGCATTTACAAATTGGCATAAAACATAATTTTACATCTTCTGTGAGATTAATTTTAAAAATCAAAGAGACAATGTTGACATCAGTAAGTAAAAATGTGGTTCAATAAGATGAATTTTTTTTGGTGAATAGTATCTTTTGACTATTATTTATAACGGTTAAAAGTAAATAAAGTAATTAAGGGTAAAAATGATATTATAATTACCCTAAAACTTGTCCTAATTATATTGGATAAGTGTAATTAGAAGAAAAACGTCCATTGAAATAAAATATAATACATTTGGTCCAATTAGATTAGATTAGGACATTTGTTATTATTTTATTTAAAGAGGAGTAAAATGTGTTAAATTCAAAGTTTAATAACAAAACCATTTTTAATATAGGGTTCTACATATGATAAAATCGACTAAAAATATTAATTAGAAAGTTGAAAATATATCATGCATAATGGAATTTTATTTTATAATTTTTATACATTAAATAATTTAATTTTTTTATGACACAATGATAATGTAGTAATTAAGTTATTATTGAAATATTAAAATATTTTATATTATAAATATCCAAATAAATTTAATTATAGGCTTTTTATGAATTTCACTAATTTTATATGTTAATATGACATGTTAGGATTGATTAAATAATTTTTTCTCAATGTAATCATGTTTTTATGATTTTCACAAAAACCAAATATTCAATAGTGTCAAAATTGAAATAATTATGTTTTTCATATAAATAATATATTATTAATTGATATAATATTCTTAAAAATCTAATGTTCTACCAGAATACTTCGATAATGTTATATATATTAATAATGAACCACTTGTGGTTCTTTTGTCTTGTTATTGTATGTTTATTAACCATATAATTTAAAAATACAAAGAGACATGGTAAATGTCAAACTATTTAACTAAGAGATAAATATAAAATGTAAGGTTATTATTGTGACCTGAACCTTTCTAAAACCTATTGGTTGTATTATTTTTCGACCCATACCCACCTACTCCAGAAATAAATATTTTTGGATCCAGTAGAGACCAAAAATAATTTTATTATGAAAAACTATTTCAAGATTTTCCAAAAGTAACCATCACCTCTCTTATAAATGGGTACTTCGCCTTCTCCAAATTTCACACCTCCACATCCATTTGGCTCAGACAACCCCTGAACAAATATCCTCCCAAAATCTCTCCTTTCATTCTAGAGGCCTTCCTTTGGTCAGAAAACCAACCTGTCGAGCCCTTTTGGTCAAATCAAATGAAAGAACCCCAAGAAGAGGTAAATATTTCCTCACCTATTTCAAGTTCTTTTCATCTTCCACTTCCTCCATCTTTGTTTCATCCATTCTAAAATAATAATTCATGCATCTTCTATATAGTTTGATGTTATTATAAATATGGTAAACCATATTTATTATTCTACCCATCATATGAAGGAAAAAGTCTCTATACTTTCATACATACGGCTTACCATCTCCACGTCAGGGTGTAGTTTGTTATTCAAACATTTCATTATTTGAATGTGTATAATAATGTGTATAACTAATATAAATAATAAATATATCATTTTAATGATTTTTTATATATAATATACCATCCAATTACATATGATTTCACCATCAATATAATGATATTGTCGCTCATGCATACGTACGGATTACCTTCTCCACAAATGTGATGAGACTCATTCCCCACCATAATCATTCAAGAAAAATTTTCATTTTATGAATAAAAATAATTTTTATGACCATAATATAATTCGGTATATGTATAGAATACATCCTATAAATATAAAACAAGGCTTATTTAAACAAGCATATAAAGGAAAATGAATTAGTTAACACCCGAAATGATGATACTACTGAAATATTATTAACTAAGATATATTAGAGGACCATATATGATATCATATTTATGTATATAGATATTTTATAATTTAACAACAATTATTAAACTATTATACAAGAGTTTTATGTACCCTCGACCATGGAAAAGTACAAGTTAATGGTTAATTTCACAATCACATTATTACCCGACGTTGTTTTTACGTAAGTATCTACTATGACCTCATTATCATCCACATCCATGTTTCTTAAAAATATATTTCAAAACATTTTCACTATTTACTAGACTATTGGTTAAATTAATTTATACCCTTGTTTAATGTTTTATAAAATGGATTGAATGGAATCATTATATTTTCTTCCAAATAAATTACTTTATGAAATTTTCAACAAAATTAATCTAAGAATGTATTTTCATAAATTATATGGCGGGTTTGGCTATTTTCTACAATTATATCATCATCGAAGCTTCCCATAAGTTCTTATAATAATATATTCAAATTCAATGTTTTCTTTTATAATTATGTTACTTTAAATTGATTTTAAAATAGAAAGAGATATTTATTTCAATAATTTTTCATTTCATCTCTGTCAACATCCTTTGATTGATTTTAAACTTATTTGAAGTTAATTTATTATGATACAAATATTCCATATTGTATTGATGGTTTTGTGATATTTTTGACTATGGATGTGTTATTTTTTCACCATTCATGGTTTATGGATAATGTATTGACATTTCGTATGCTAGTTTTAATAAGAATGTTTATGTTATGTTTAAACCTTTTCTTATGATGAATGCATTAGACTGAGTAAGTGATGGGTGGAGCCTACTATATCTCCCTGATGCATCGGTAGGTCTCCAGATACAAACTAGTGTCTTGTCTCAAGTCCTTTAAAAAATCTTATTTGTATTCTGGGCACAAGGCCTTGACAATGTGGTTATGTATTCTTCCATTATGCATTCCAACATTGTGAAATTAGATATTTATATTACTTGTGAATATTCGACTAGTAGAATAACCATGTTAAAAATTAAATGGATTTATTTGATTTATATTTGGCATATTATAATGATGTTTAGGTTTAACAGGCTTGTGTTTTAGTCTTATACATTGAATTAAATGTTCATGATTATTCTTTAATGTTTCTGCTATATTGTTATCCTTACAGAGGAACTGAGCTCACCCCTTTCTATGTTTATTTCTTCATAGGATGCAAAGAAGTATATTATGAATGATGATAAGGGATATTATAATAGATGAATGTGGTCAATAGAGACAATTTTGTTTTTGTTTTTAATTTTATAATGTAATGTAAAACTTATGAATGTATCTAGTACTTCCAAGGCTACTAAACTAATCGATATTTCAGGATTTGTATCCCTTGTGATCATGATAATGTTATGTAATAATGAACCAACTTTGGGTAACTGGGGTTGGGCCATTATATTTGGTATCAGAGGAAGTTTAAAACAAACCATAGAAACTACATTTAGAAAAAGATTGATTAAATAACACTACCCTAAGATAGATTTTGGGGATTATTAGAGAAGAACTTCCTAGAATTTTGTTGTTGTAGAGATTTTGTGCATTTTCCAAGAAATAAATCATTGTCTGGATATGAGCAGGCAGTGGTGGATCGTGTATGGATGTACCTAGGGAAAAAACCTGAAAACACCACTTTGAGCTAAACTTGAACGAGAACTGGTGCACGACAATGATCCTTGTTGCACTCTAGTTTATGAAAATCTTGGGGGATATGATTAGGTTAATTCACATTTTATTTACAAACCATTTTTACGGTTTTTGAATATATACTTCCTCAATGAAAACATTTTTAGGATTATGGATTGTATCCAAAAATAGTTCAATTTATGTTAACAGTTATACATGTTCGGAATTAAGTATTGAAATTCATAAACTAATATATTGTATGACATTTTTTAGAAATGGATCCTAGTGGAATGAATAGAAATGGTATCGACCCACGTAATCCATGTAGGGATTTTCCTCCTACTCAAGATAAATATATTGAAGTAGGTGATGCAACTGGTACTGGTCAGTTTATCACCGTATTGAGACAACTCACTCTGGTTATTAATAATAACCTTACCCGTATGGAGTACCCTGATCCACGACGCAGAGAATCATTGTTAAACCACTTTATGAGGAAACAACCAGAAACATTAATTGGGATTACAAGTCCATTAGTTTCTGAGCAATGTATATGTTCCTTAGAGAAAATATTTCATGCTTCAGGGAGTAGTGAATGGGAAAACGTTTTCATGGAAGTTTATTGCCTCATGGGAGATGCAGATCAATGGTGGTCATTAATCCAAAACACAAAGGATGATGAAGAAGTATCAAACATATAATGGAGGAGGTTTAATGATATTTTCGTAGAAAAATAATTTCATCGTGACCATCGAGCTGATATAGAAAGACACTTTTTGAGTCTGAGAAAAAAGGAGGATGATAATGTCACAAAGTATGAGGATAACATTAAAAGGATAACAAGGCATGTAGTAAATTATATATGTAACCCAATGAGTAATAATGACCAATTATTTGATGGGCTAAAACCATTTCTCTATTGAGAATTAGTCCCATAATCCTTCTCATCATACGAAGATATTGTATCATGCACTATTAAGACAGAAAAGAAATTCTCTAAGTCTTATTACTCCAAATAAAATCAAGATAAGAAGAGATCTATTTATCACTCTGGAAATATAAACAAGGGGAAGAAAGGAATGGTTGAATATCCATCATGCAGTAAATGTGGGAAGAAACACCCTGGTACTTTCTTGAAGGGAATGGGAGTCTGTTATAAGTGTGGTGAATAAGGCCACCAAGATCGTGATTGAAAGGGAAAGAAAAATACTCTCAATGTTGAATGCTAAAATTTTAGATAAAAGGGACATTATACAAATGAATTTCATATGTGCCAAGGGAACTTACCTCAGTAATGGAAAAGGGAGCATGTCTAAGATTATGTGATCACTACTGCTGATGTTAAAGTTCCGAAAAAAATGTTAGTAGGTAATTTAATGGTTTCCTCAAGTTTATCCAATGCTTTATTAGATTTTGGATCATCACATTGTTGAATTTATTCCCAGTTTTCTATGGAAATTAGATATTTTTTATTTAACATAAAATGAGAGTTTTCATTCAAAACACTTATGGGAAGTATCGTCATAATAAAATTGAATCAGTTCTGATTAGGGAATATAAATGTTCTTTATCATCTGATCTCATCATCATACCCATGATTAAATTTTATATAATACTTATAATGTATTGTCTTTTACACCATGATGTGAAAATTTATTGTAAGAAGAAGGAGGTTACAATTTTCGATGATGATAAAGAGTACCTTATCTTTAGAGCAGATATGTCACCACCTAATTCGTATCTAGATCCACCCCCAGTAGCTCTGCAAGATTAAATTATTGGGGAAGAAGATAATGAAATATCTATGAGTGAAGAAAAGAATGTTCGAATAGAGGACGCACATATTGTGCACGAATATGTTGATGTGTTTCCAAAGTATTTACCAGGATGTCCTCTAGAATGAGAAATTTATTTTTCAATTGATTTAATTCCTGGTCCAAATCCCATATCGAAGACCCCTTATATAATTTCCACTGTGGAATTAGTTGAACTAAGGAAACAACTAGAGGAATTGATTAATAAGGGATTTATTCACCCTAGTGTTTCTCTATAGGGATCCCCTGTCCTTTTTGTTAAAAAAGATAGATAGACCTATGAGGTTGTGCATTGACTACAGGGAGAAAAATTCTTTAACAATAAAGAACAAGTATCACATACCTCACATTGATGATTTATTCCACCAACTTCATTAAGCTCGATATTTTTTAAAGACTGACCTTTGATGTTTATAACATCAGTTGTGTGTTAAGAAGGAAGAGATTAAGAAAATATCATTTCTCACCATTTACATGCATTAACAGTTTATAGTAATTCCTTTTGGATTGACTAATGCCCCATTTGCATTTAGGGATTTAATGAATAGAGCTTTCATGGAATTTCTAGATGACTTATTAGTGGTATTTATTATTGATATCTTGGTATACTCAAAAACCTACAAAGATCATGAAAATCACTTGTGTGTTATTTTGAAAACCCTCAGAAGAAATGAATTATATGGGATGTTTAGCAAGTTTGAATTCTTTCTTCAAGAGATTTCATTTCTTGGATATATTGTCTCTATGGATAGAATCTATGTAAATCATTCAATGACCTAGGCTATACAATAATGGCCAGCATCGATGAGTATAACCGAGGTACACAGTTTTATTGGTATAGTAGGTTATTATCGACGTTTTTTGGGAATTTTTCAGGGTTGGCTAACCCATTTACCATGCTCACACGTAAAGGGGATAAAATTGTTTGGAAAAAAGAGTGTAAAGAATGTTTTGAAGAACTGAAGAGTAGATTATTCAACATTACTATCTTGACTCTACCATCTGGGAATGATGGGTTTGTTATTTATAGTGATTCTTCAAAGATAGGACTTGGTTGTGTCATTATGAGGAATGATTGAGTTATTTCATATGCATTAAGAAAATAAAAAATTTATGATAAAAACTATCCCACTAATGATTTTTAGTTAGCATCTGTAATATTTTCTCTAAAGATATGGAGACACTATCCCAATGCTAACTAATGTGAGATTTCTACTGATCACCAGAGTTTGAAGTATATTTTCTCACCAAAATAACTCAATCAGAGGCAAAGGAGATGTCTTGAACTACTCAAATATTATGATTTCACAACACACTACCACCAAATGAAGGAAAATAAGGTGGATGATGCTTTAAGAATAAATGATCATGGAGTTTTGAACAATATGAGAGTTGAAAGGGTTCATATTTTCAAGGATCTCGTAAAAATGGATATGGGAATAACCATGGAAGGTGAAACATCAATACTTTTTTAAATGGTTGCCAAAACATCTTTACTAGAAAGGATAAGAAAGTTCTCATACTAATGATTAGGAGTTTCAAAAGAAGATTAAAGCTGTAAATGATTGGACTATGAGGGACTTCTTTTATATAGATGGAATTTTGAAATTTGGGAAGAGACTTTATGTTCCTGATATACCTAATATAAAAACAGAATTGTTGGATGATTCTCATAGCACCAATTTCTATATATACCATTGGAGCACTAAGATGTATAGATATTTGATTGAACATTTTTTGTGTGACAACATGAAGAGGGAGATTGCTGATTTTGTGTCATGATGTATGGTTTGTAAACAAGTGAAAGCTAAAAGGAAACAACCTGGAGGAGTCATGCAACCTCTTCCCATACATGAGTGGAAATGGGATAATATTACGAATGACTTTGTCAGGGGGCTAGCAATGACTCCTCGAAGGAATGATCCAATAGGGGTCATTGTTGATCGTCTTTTGAAATTATCACATTTTCTTGCTATAAGAGAAGATTTACTACAATAATGTCTAGAAAAACTATATATTAATGAAGTTGTGAGACTCCATGGTGTACCCATATAAATTTTTTATGATCGTGATCCCAGTTTTACATCAATATTTTGTAAAATTTGTCAGAAGGCCTTGGAAACTGAACTTCATTTTAGAACATCCTACCATCAGCAAACCGATGGATAATCAGAACGGACTATTGAAACCTTATAAGACATTATGAGATATTTATCACTTGACATTCATTTTACGTGTGATCAATAATTACCTCTGGATGAATTTTCCTATAACAATAGATTTCATTCACATATTCAGATGGCCAGATAGAGAGATCTATTCAGATCCTTGAGGATATGCTCTACAAATCTGTTCTTGACTTTGGTGGGTTTTGGGATTATCATCTGGGGCTAGTTGAGTATTTTTATAACAATAGTTACCCATCTGCGATCAAGATGGCTCATTTTGAGGATTTATATGGTCCTTCTTGTAAGTATTCTTTATTTTGGTCAGATAATGGTTCAAGTTATTTGGTAGGACTGAGTTTGGTCCAAGAGACGACAGCTAAGATCCAGATAATTTGTCAGAAAATTTTGATAGCACAAAGTCGGAACAAGTCTTATGATGATCATCGTCGTAGACCTTTAGAGTTCTCAGTTGGTGACCAGGTGTTCTGGAATGTTTCACCGTGATTAAGTAGTTGATTTCTTGGGAGGCAATGGATGCTTGTTCCTCGTTTTTTGGGACCTTTTGAGGATGTTGGTCATGAAGGTAAATTTGCTAATCGTCGAGATCTACCACCACAACAGATTTCGATACATAATGTGTTCCATGTTTCATAGCTGTGAAAGTTTCTCTCTGATCCATCTCATGTTTTGAGCTGGAGTGATCTTGAGATTGAACCATATTTATCTATGACTGAACAACCAATTAGGGTTGTTGAATCTGAGACCAAGGTACTTCATGAGAGAATGATACCTCTGGTCCGTGTACTATGGATTCATGGTTTTGATTCTCATGAGACGTGGGAAAGGGAGGAACTAATGAGAGTGCAGTGCCCTCATGTTTTTGATGTGTAGGTTTCTTCATAGGTTTTCTGGGGATAGAAAGATCTTATGGTTGGGAGGTTGTAACATCACATTATTTTTACATTTACTTTTGATGTTTTTAAGTACCTCTGTTTTAGAGTAGTGATGAATGGGACAGTCAAGAGAACATTAAATGATGTTTTGGGGTAAAGGGTAAGTCGCACGGGCGGTGCACAAGTTGTCTATACTATGAGGCCAAACCATGCGTAGTTGGTCATGGAGGTAGTAGCTTCCGTATGGGAAGCACACGATTTGTCTAACCATGCGTCCAAACTGTGTGTTAAGGGTTGTAGAGGTAGTAGCTAACACACGGCTAGCGCATGGTTTTTCAAACTGTGCGAACAAACCGTGCGAGCACTTAAATGATATTTGTATATTGTTGATCTGACTCGTTTTTGCCTCTAAGTGCCTCGTGTTTCCTATTACGTGGCCATAACATGGGATTCTTCTTGTCCTAATGTCATAGAAGGTTCTCCCATCATTTCGGAGGCGATCCAAAGGCTCCTCTTGGTTAATCGAAGCTAGATTCTTGAGGTATGTGATCGTTCTTCATCATTCTTGATTGGTTTATTAGTTCTATTTAGATTTACTTCTCCTATTCTCTCAGTTTCATAGAACTAAGCTCGTTATGGGTAGATCTATGTTTGTGGATGCCAAATATAATGAGATTTGGTCAAGATCTTTCTAGGAGGAGAGATCTAAGGCATGTTATTGATGAAGAAACCCTGTTTTATTGACCATTCTCGACCGTTGTGGTTTTCGTCAAAAACTTTAATGTAGTTGCTTCCAACACAACATACCATGTTTATTACCATTGTATTTTCCGGATTTTTTTTTTCAATTTTTGATTTAAATTCAATTGCTCAAAATTTCATTCAATTAAATTGATAAATAATCGATCCCAGTGAATCGAGATATTTGAAATGGTTTTGGCATGGAAATTCGGAAAAACCCAATTCCATTGAATTGGGTGTGTTTAAGGAAATTTGTTGATTTAATTTTTTTAATTTAAATTGTCGATTTGATGGAAATGATTTCAATTAAATTGTTTAATTTAATTGTGGAAATAAATTTTGTGATAATAGAGTTGGTTTTGAATTGATTTCAAACTGGGGAAAATGGCATAAAATGAATTGATAGAAACGCATTGGTTTTACCCTTTGAAAATGGAATGTTTTGAATAAAACCTATTCTGGATTTTAATGAAATGAAATTGGTACTTTTGAAAAAGAATAATGGGATTGATTATTTTTAAATCATTCTTAAAATAGTTCTCCCATCATGTAAGAGTGCATGCAAGCCTTAGTTAGTCAGTAAGTTATTTAGATACACTCTACGCTAGGATAATGTTCTAAAACATACATGCGGCAGGTCACATCCTTAATGGGTTGGTGACAAGTCTCCTTTGGCCAATGTCATAGGGACGTGTGTATACAAATTTTTTTGAGTTCACATAGAGTGTGCAGAATCCTATAACTGGTTAATACTATCCTACCTTTTAGCAGATGACCAAGTTGCTCACTGGTTTATTTATATTTGAGATATAAATGTATGTCAATGTTTTTGAACTACTTTTCATGGCTTCTGAATTTATATAAAATGTTTTATATAAATTTTATACTTAATCCATTGTTTTATAAATATTCCATCATTTGTAAAGCCTTTTCATAAAATATTTATTTACATCATTTGTAAATGTATAGCATGTTTTGTTAAAATATGCTTTTGAACATCAAAACCTGTTTATTTGAAAATTGAATGCTTTTTTCAGATAATCTATATTTGGAATCTATTACGGAATCTTTGCTGGTATCCAACTAGGCTTAGGCACACACCCTAGCATTGCCTTCGGGTTTTTGTAGACATTCTTCTTCCAGGATTGAGAGAAGAGAAGGGACCTCTTGGAGGTGGATCCAGCTATTGACCATAGGTCTTGGTGAGTTGTTTCCTTAGAGACCTTGGGGATATTTTCCCATTGTTAGTACTTGGGTTGTAGTACTTTGCTATTTCAATTCCTCTTTGTTTTCTAGAACATTACTCATAGTGGAGTTTCTTTTTGTTATGAATACTGTCTTGTTTCTTTTTCATCCGCATTCTTGTGGCAAAAATTGTTCCCAAATGTATGTTATATGATACCGAGTGCTAGTCACCGACCCATGGGGATCAAGAATGCCCTTCGGGAAATGTCAAGGCCAGCTCGGTTATCGGGTTACAAAGGAACCTGGGCTGGTTCGTGACAAGTCAAACTTGAGTCTTGGCACACGGCCTTCCAAAAATATTATTTGTAGTATGGGCACAAAGCCTATACTATGTGGTTATGTAGTCTATCATTATTCATTCCAACATTATGAAATTGGCTTTTGATATTAGAAGTTATTATTCGACTAGTAGAATATCAATTTGAATAAGTAAATGGAATTATTTGATTTATCATTGACATAATAGAATGAAGTTTAAGTTTAAAACTCTTTTTTAGTCTTATACATTTTCTTTAAATGTTTATGCTTATTCTTCAATGTTTTCGCTACATTGGTATCCTTACTGAGCATCTGAGCTCACCCCTCTCTATGTTTTATTTTTCAAAGGATGCGAAGAAGTATATTATGACTGACATGCAGGGATAGTATAAAAGATGAATGCGTTCATTGGAGACAATATTGTTGTTGTTTTTCATTACATAATTTAATGTAATAATTATGAACATATCTTGTATTTCCAAGGCTACTAAACTGATCAGTCTTTCGGGATGTCGATCCCTTATGACCATGCCGATGTTTTGTAGTAATGCACCGTCTCTCTGTCAGTAGGGTCGAGGTGTTACAAAAATTTAATATGATAACATAGATTTCTTATTTTTAATTTACATTATTAATATAATATAAATGGTTTAACTAAATTTTCAATCATAGTAAATAGTAATAATAGTAAAATATTCTTAACAGAGTTAATGTTAAAATGGCGTTACAAAGGATTTAATCCATGAGATAAGGATTAGATTGCCAGGAAAACCTACAAAATAATTTTTTAATATATTTGAGGAATATATTATCCTATATTCAAATACCTATCCATTTCAATCCCATTTCCTATGAAAGTGACCTTTCATCAATATAATATTTTAAGAAATTCTATTTGTGTGTGTGTCATCCCTTATAAAAGGGAAATACTTATCATTAAATATTTAAACCATTTGATCATTATAAAATGGAAACAACCCACTCCTAAGAATCCTTAAAATCATTTTCTTTATCCTCCAGCCTCTCAAATTCTCTTAATTCAATCCCATGTTGGAAAAATTAACAAGTCAAAGGAGGTCCCTCCAAAAAGACATATAGATCCTCACCAAACTATTCAATGTTATTTATTTTTCTACATCCTCCAAAAACAATAATTAAGAAAAAAAGATCAATATAGTTTCATAAATACACTTATATTTTATTCGGATGATGGTACAATCATTTACCACCTCTTCTGAATCCAATGGGAGATGAAAGTATCGCTCGGGTATAAGTGTTGACTATCGCCACCACATTTTGATAAGACACATTTTCCAACACCATAATTAATTATTGGTAATTATAATATTGTTTTTATTTATATATTATATATGTGTCCTAATAAATTTCATCAAAAGGTTAACTACAATTTATCATTCTTTCATTCCATCCATCAAAAAAATAGAAACTTCATTCTTGTGTAGGTATGGACTATCATCTCTACGTAGTTATGGAATTAATTTTTATAAAATATTTATATAAATGGTTATAAAAATGTATAAAACATATAAATATTATATTTATATAATTATTAAGAATATTAATATTAACAAACCATCATCAATGTGCATGGATCATTATCGATGAGCCAAAACATATATGAAAAATGATGTAGTTAAGAACTAAAATGATGATGATAATGAAATATTGTTGATGAATATGTGATAATATGAAATAAGTAAACTATTTATGGTAAAATAGGTATGATTATGGTTTTATTTAATAATTATAATAAATTTAAATTTATAATATATGATGTTATACTTCTTAAGAATAAATAAAGACTTATGTTAAATGTATTACCTTAAAATATCATTTTTACTAGGGTTTCTTACGATTAAATTTTTTGATAATAAAATAATATGATATATCTCCCCGCATGTATTTTTTTATTATAAATTATATACTTATATAAATTATTAATTAATTTTTCTCTCTCTGTGTACACAATAATATAAATAAATTATTTTAAATAAAACTATTAATAAATTTTCATTAGTCAAAATTCTTTTTTTACATGTCAATATTTTATTTTAAATTTTTCAAAAAAAGTTTTATTTTCTCATGGTTTATTAATGTCATTTTCATAACTCGTTTACTTCCTATAATTTTTTAAATGGAATTTTCTTGTTGTTTTCCAAAACACATTTCTTATTAATTTTCATTGACAATGAGAATGGATTCTTTTGGAATATACTGCCTGAATGACTTTATATGGAATCAGAGATATTATTTTCTTTTATTCTACATTATATGTTTAGATGGTTTTTTCAGAAAACAATTCCTTAACCATTTTTACATTGTATATTAAATAATTGACACCAAATTTAAATAATTATATTCCTATAGAATTATTTTAATTTTCTTTTAACAGGATTTTCATCTATTAAAAATCCTTTAATTTTTTTTATGATTTATTAGGGATATGATACAATGATACCATATTTATTCTTTAACTATATGGTTTGGGATTATGATGGTGATATCTTTATATAACCTATAACCTTTCCTCAGGTTATGATTTAATGATATTCCAAATGTTTTATAAACTTGTGGAATACATATGTATTATTTTTATTGTGTAGAAGGTGGTTCCAGGATTATATAGTCATCAAATACAAAGGGGTAAAGTAGGATATCTCAATCTATAATACATACTGGATTGGGTAGTGATTGTAGTCCAATAAACAAATTCTTCAAATAATATTATCTTGTTATTCAACCTTACCTAAGGAAATAGTGAAAAGGGGTTTCAACCCAATCCACTATAATATTAATGGAAGTGATCCTTCAATATGGAAATTAATTAATATGATAATGTTCATTAAAAACAAATATTTTATGATTATTATATATTTTCATGGGTAATGATTTAATATTTATGATTCCTAATACTTTTTTCATAATCAATGTTCCTTATAAAACCTTTCATAATGTATTAAGATTATGTTTCTTTAACTAATATGGTATTATTATCTGAAATCATAATCATTCTCTCACACCCTTATGCTTTTAGTATGATCTTTTATGATCATTTTTTAAAATATAATATGTTTACACTTACTAACAATATTATCTCACCCTTTCTTTTTTACATTCCCTAGGTTCTAAAGAACATATTTATGTATGATATGTCTTGGAAGTGTAATAGTAGTGAAGAATGTAAATGTAAATGTTATACATTTTTTATGTACCAGTTTATTGAAAATCCAAATTTTCAAATACGCATAACCTCTATGGCCCTTAGGTATATATAATTGAGAAATATATTAATAGTTAATCTAAAATTATTAAATATTTTTTAAAATTAGAATGGGTCACTATAGTTGGTATCAATGTAATGTTTACTTCCATATAGAAAATACTATGAGGAAAAGACTGTGATAAAACATGAGAGAATCCCATGTATAGGATAATATCTTATGTTGTTGTATGGAAATGATTGTGGCCTCCCTAATTAAATATATGCCTATATAAATACTAAATGTGGAACATGGTTTTGGAATATATTCAATTATTTTTAATAACCCTGAACAAATTTGGCCGAATATATGTCATACATCATCTTAGTGAATAATTAATGGTCGCTTCTAGCCCACATGCTATCACACTCTTAAGGGAAATTTTTAGTTTAATTGAAATTTTCTTCAATATCCATTATGATGTTTTTTAATATATAATTACCATGCAAGAATATAGTTAACACTAATGTATCATAATTTGAAATTAAGGTGTCATGAATTATACATAAAATAGATGAATCTATTGATTATTTGATTTCCCACAATGATTATTGTTTCTCATTATAATGTTCTCGGTTTCCCTCAATTCGAGGAACAAGAGAAAATTGTGTTAAAACATAGTGTGTTAGAAAATGAAAATATTTCCTACCCAATTAATCAAATTTTTATGGAAGATGGAATAAAAAATATTTATTCTATTCAAACGTAGAATTCTCAATGTGGTAACACCCCCCAATTTTTAATGAATCTATGAATCCTTTAATTTATGATAATTGGATTAGAAACCATAATAAGATGTTTTTATCTATTTCTAGGATCAATTAATGTTTATTTTATTTATTTTATCAATTTGAAGTCGATGTTGATCCATGATCTTCTATTACAAATAATTTATGTCATTGAGAAAGAATTTCTTCCATGTAGTGGGAAGTGATAATGATCATATTTTTCAATAATTATTTTCCTTTTATTATATTTATTATGATAGATATGGAATTCCATAATATTAATAATAATATGATGAAATTTTCAATACATGTGAGCAAAGATTTACAAGACCTATGATGCATGCTTCTAGTATTATAATTTAACTTGAAAGTATGATTGATAATTATTTGAATGAAAAAATCCAATTATCTAAAAGGAATTCGTCATAAGAGACATAGATATCTATGATGAAATAGACTTATGTTTTTTCAAGGTGGAAATAGAGAATAGATTAGATCATCAATCTATTGTTTTTTATAAAAAAATGAAGTTATATTTCAAAGTAAATTATAATAACAAAAACCAACACTGGAAGAAGATATGTTACCCTTTAGAAAAGATGCTAAAAAAGAATATTTGATGTAATTTTTTATAAGGTGATTGACAAAAAAAAATTTATGTTGAAAATATGGTCATCGGGAAATTGAATGATAATGTAATGTGTTTATGATAATTAATGATGCAAACATAGAGAAATATCTTTATAATAAATCACATACATTTTGATGTTATTATTTCAATATGTTTTGTCATTATTCTAAAACATACTCTAATTTTATGATTATTTATGAAGATAGAAGACATAAAACTATTAATCCCTTAGAAAAGGAGAGATCTATTGTGATAACTATTGTCAATGAGGGGTGTAATAATAATGTTTTGAAAGCAATCATTTCCATCCTCTGAAAAATTATTATAGTATTATTTGATTCTAGATCTAATGAAAAAATTTTAAATGAAATTATTTCAAATATTATCAAATTACCACATCAAATAAAAGATAATGAAAAATAAATAAAAACACTTAATTATATGATAATCACATTTCATGTCTACAAATACTCTAGAATTCTTGTTTCGTAGGAATATGATTAATAAATATCATGTTATTCTTCCACAAGATAAATTTTATCTTATTTTTTCATGGGTTTTCTTTTTCATTATATAAATCTCATATCGATTTATGAGGAAGGGAACTTAAATTTGGTATTATAAGTGAAACACTTATTTTCTAATAGTGTAAGCAAAAATATGATCTTATAATGGAAATTACATCAATTATATGGGTCTCTATTCCAATTCACACTTCTTATATATCTTAGTTGTTTGGGGGTAAACTCTAAATAAATGATAATCCTAATGTTTGTGAGTTTGTTGGTATCTTTAAAAAAGAGTTTCATAGTCTTCCTCCAGATCAGGAAGGACTGTTTTCAATAAAACTCATACATGGTGAAATTCTTATATCAAAGACTCTATGTGTAATTTCCCCAATTAAGTTATTGGAAATGAAAATGAAAATCCCAAATAATATTCTAAGGCAATTATGTTGTCCATGTATGTCACCGTGGTGTATACTTATACCCTTTATTATTAATAAAGATCATTTAATGTGACTCTATATTAATTATTATGAAATTAAGAGGACCATCATTAAGAATAATAATCTTGTGTCCAATATTAACGATTTCATTGATCAATTATGTAGAGCACAGTATTTTAAATGATATATCATCAATATAGATAATCGTATTCATGGTTAAGAAGTTAACAGAAACAAAATATATCTTTTTTATGAGGTATAAACACTAGGAATTTATAGTTATTTCATTTGGTAATATAATTTATAAGGATATCTCTATTGATTTAAAGAATTGAGTCATCATAGATTTCATGAAAACATGAGTATTTTACTAAAGTCCATAAGAAATAATATTTTTTATGAAAAATTTTCCGTTTGTGCGTTTAAGATATAAGAAGTCTCATTTCTAGGTCATATAATATCAAATGATAGTATGTAACTGGATCCATTGATGGAAAATGTATTTAAATATCATCCTAGCCCATCCAAAGGTATAGAAATTCATAGTTTTCCTTTATTTCATGTATATTATCAAAAAATAGAATAATTTCACATGGATGTGTAATCCTTTATCCATGTTAACTCACAGGGGAGTTAAGTTCCTAAGGACTGTTGACTATTATTAAAATATCAATGAAATAACAAGAAGGTTGTTCAGTGAACCCATACTCACAAAACCTTATACTAGATAAGGTTTTTCGATTTATAATGATTCATTTTGAGAAATGTTTGTGGTGTGGTCTTATAGAAAATGATTTGGTTGTATTATATTCCTCATAAAAAATTGAAGGTTCATGAGAAAAATAACATGAATCATACTTTATTGATTTCAATCTTAATCCTTGAATTAAATTTCATGATTCATTATCTTTATAGAGATAGGTGACACATAGATAATGATCATAAATTTTTAATGTACATATTCATATAAAATAGTTGAATAGATTCCAATAATGATGGTAGTAGCGCATTAAGGATTACGAATTCTAAATACTGTACCACCCTTAGTACTAGAAATTAAGGTTATACAAACAGTTTAAAACAGTTGGTATATGCTGGAAAACCATTTGTATAACCTATACCAATGGTTTTCCCAACAGTAGGTAAGTAATCCATGAGAAAATCCCTATACTAATAGTTTGATCTAAACCGTTGGTATAGCCCACTATACGTATTGATTTACCAATGGCTGTGGGATAACCGTTGGTACATGTTTGTATAAAATTTTTACCAATGGTTTTAAGAAACTGTTGATGTATATTGGAGACTAAACACTATACCAACGGTTTTCAAACCCTTGGGATAGTTTTTAAATTTCCCTTAAAGTATACCAACAGTTTAAAACCATTGGTATTGTGTTTTTCCAGAACTATTGCACAGAAGCACCTCCAGTAGCCCCTCCAGTATACACCTGCATAACAAACACCATAAAAATCACATACAAACAGATTTAAAACAACATAAAAACACCTAAAATGGCATACAAAACACATAAAACCATCAAACTCTTCCAACCACATCATGTACTACAATTCCATATTTCAATCTTCTTATGAAGAGAATCATCCAGTAGAGTTAATAAAAGTTTCAACAACTTAAACATTATTTACACCCATTTCAATATTCATAGGACAACCACTCTTCCAGCTGTAATTCACCTCACCCCTGCACAACCCCCCCCCCCCAACCAGTACATCCCCCACCTCCCCATCAAATTATAATAAGAAAAACAGTCTAAGAAATACTTATAAGAGTTGAATAAGAGTTTGAAATTGGCTCAAATCCCTTTTTTTATCCTAGATTTGGGTATGTAATGATTTTTGATGTATTTTTCATTGAACATGTATTTTTTATAATATATAGTGAAAATGTATCTTCTTAGGAGTCTCTTCACTTATGAAAACATGAGTGAAACTACCCAACTCATGAAAAAGAGTTTTCTACTATCGTTGATGAGTGTAAATTTCAGTTGTTGTATTCACTCAAAATGATGTCCTTCTGAAACAAAAGAGAGACACTTTGAGTGGTGTCGGCCACACCACACATTGTATTGAGGCGAGGTTGACTTTTACACGTCAAAGATTACCCATTGATAGTTTTTCTAATGTATCAACACAATCTGAATGATTTTGGTTGGTTTTTCTTATGCTAGTTGTTTTTACATAAAAGTGTATCCATTTTAATCAAAATAATAACACATTGAGTGGTACCGGCTAGAACGTGCCTCAGATTGTGGCGGGGTTGACTCTTACAAATAAAAAATGTCCCGTGTATCCTTTTCCTAAAGTATCAACTGAATCCGAATGCGGTTGGTTAATTTTTTGTATGTCAGTTGTTGTTTTCACTTAAAATTTTGTCCATTACAAAGAAAAGTGAGACACTTTGAGTGGTGGCGGCCATACTGCCCCTCTAATTGAGGCGGGTTGACTCATACACGTCAAAAATTACTCATGAATTGTTTTACTAAAGTTTCAACAAAATCCGAATGTGTTTTGTTGAATTTCCGTATGTCAGTTGTTGTTTTCACTTAAAAATGATGTCCATTTTTAACAAAAGAGAGGCATTTTGAGTGGTGTCGGCCACACTGCGCCCCAGATTGAGGCGGGGTTGACTCATTCAAGTCATAAATGACCCATGGATCATTTTCCTAATGTCTCAACACAATGACAATGTATTTGGTCAGTTTTAAGTATGCCAATTGTTGTTTTCACCTCAAATCTTGCCCATTTCAATTAAAAGTGAGACAGTGTGAGTGGTGCCGGCCACACCAGCCCTCAGATTGAGGTGGGGTTTTCTTTTATGCATCAAATATGACCTATGGATCTTTTTCCTAATGTTTCAACAGAATACAAATTCCTTTGGTCAGTTTTCCATATGTCAGTTGTTGTATTCACTTAAAATGACGTCATTTTGAAGAAAAAGAGAGACACCTTGAGTGGTGCCAGTCACACCACACCTTGGATTGAGGCGGGGTTGACTTTTACACGTCTTAAATAACCCATGGATCGTTTTCATAAAATATCAACACAATCCGAATGTGTTTGGTCAGTTTTCCATATACCAGTTGTTTTTACTTAAAAGAGTATCCATTTTAAACAAAAGAAAGACACGTTGTGTGGTACCAGACACACCATGCCTCGGATTGAGGAGAGGATGAATCTTAAACATCAAAAATTACCCATGTATCATTTTCCAAAATTATCGACACAATCCGAATGCATTTGTTCAGCTTTCTTTATGCTTGATGTTGTTTTCACATAAAATGATGTCCATTTCAAAGAAAAGTGAGACAATTTGAGTTGTGGCGGCCACAACGTGCCTCAGATTGAGGCAAGGTTGACTCATACACATCAAAAATTACCCATGAGTCATTTATTTAAATATAAACCCAATCCAAATGTGTTTGGTCGGTTTTCCGTATTCCAGTTGTTGATTTCACTTAAAATGTTGTCCATTTCAAATAAAAGTGAGACACTCTGAGTGGTACAATCCACACTGTGCCTTGGATTGTGGTAAGGTTGACACATACAAGTCAGAAATGACCCATGGAATATTTTTTTGAAGTATCAACACAATCTGAATGTGTATGGTTGGTTTTCCGTATGCAAGTTGTTGTTTTCCATTAAAATCCTATCCATTTCAAATAAAAATGAGACACTTCAAGTGATATCGGCCACACTGTGCCTCAGATTGAGGCGGGTTTGACTCTTACACGTCACAGATGACACATAAATGTTTTTCCTAAAGTTTCAACCGAATTCTAATGCATTTGGTTGGCTTTCCGTATGTCAGTTTTTGTATTCACTTAAAATGATGTCCTTTTGAAACAAAAGAGAGACACTTTGAGTGGTGCTGGAAACATCACGCCTCAGATTGAGGCGAGGTTGACTCATACACATCCCAAATGAACCATGTATTTCTTTTCCTAATGTATCAACACAATCTGAATTCATTTTGTCAGTTTTCCATATGCCAGATGTTTTTACATAAAATAGTATCCATTTTAAACAAAATAAAGACACTTTGAGTAGTATCGGCCACACCCTACCTTGGATTGAGATGTAGTTGACTCTTATACATCACAAATGAACCAGGGATCCTTGTCTTAATGTATTAACAGAATCAGAATGCATTTGGTCATTTTTACATATGTTAGTTGTAGTTTTCACTAAAAATGTTGTCCATTTCAAAGAAAAGTGAGACACTATGAGTGGTGCTGGACACACCATGCCTCAGATTGAGGCGGGGTTGACACGTACACATCAATAATGTCCTAGGGAATGTTTTCCTACATCTTCAATAGAATCTGAATTCGTATGTTTGGTTTTCCGTATGTTAGTTTTTGTTTTCACTTAAAATGATTTCCATTTTAAACAAAAGAGAGACATTTTGAGTGGTGTCAGCCACACTACGCCTCATATTGATGCGAGGTTGACTCTCATATGTCACAAATGACCCATGGATCGTTTTCCTAATGTATCAAAACAATCCAAATGCATTTGTTCTGTTTTCTATATGCCAGTTGTTGTTTTCACTTAAAATCCTGTCCATTTCAAATAAAAGTGAGACAGTTTGACTGCAGCCGGCCACACCTTCCATTGGATTGAGGTGGGGTTGAATCATACAGATAACATATGACTCATGGATCGTTTTCAAAATGTTTCAACAGAATCCGAATGCCTTTGTTCAGTTTCCTGTAGGTCAGTTGTTGTATTCACTTAAAATGGTGTCCTTTTAAAACAAAAGAGAGACACTTCGAGTGGTGTCGACAACACCGTGTATCGGATTGAGGCTATATTGAGTCGTACATGTCAAAAATTACCCATGGATCGTTTTCCTATAGTATCAACACAATCTGAATGTGTTTGTTTAGTTTTCTATATGCCATTTGTTTTTACATAAAAGTGTATCCATTTTAAACAAAAGAAATACAAATTGAGTGTTACCGGCCACACCGTGCCTCAGATTGAGGCAAGGTTGAATCGTACATGTCAAAAATGACACATGGATCCTTTTCCAAAAATATTAATAGAATCTGAATGCATTTGTTTGGTTTTCTGTATGTCAATTGTTTTTTTCACTTAAAATGATGTACATTTCAATGAAATGTAAGACACTTGGAGTAGTTCTGGCCACACCGCACCTCGTGTTGAGTCGGGGTTGACTCATACACATCAAAAATGACCCATGGATCTTTTTTCCTAAATTTTCAACAGGATCCAAATTCGTTTGGTGGGTTTTTCGTGTGTCATTTGTTGTTTTAACTTAAAATGATGTTCATTTTAAACAAAAGTGAGACATTTTCGGTGTTTTCTGCCACAACGCTCCTCAGATTGAGGAAATTTTGACTTTTACACGTCAAAAATGATCCATGGATCTTTTCCCTCAAATATCAACACAATCTGAATCCGTTTGGTTGGTTTTTCGTATGCCAGATGTTGTTTTCACTTAAAAACATGTCCATTTCCAATAAATGTGAGACAGTTTGAGTGGTGTTGGCCACACCAACCCTCATATTGGGGAGGGGTTGACTCGTACACGTCAATATGACCCATGTATCATTATCCTAATGTTTAAATAGAATCCAAATTCCATTGGTATGTTTTCATTATGTCAGTTGTTGTATTCACTTTTAATGATGTCCTTTTGAAACAAAAAGAGACACTTTGAGTGGTGTCGGCCACACTGCACCTCGGATTGAGGCGGGGTTGACTCGTACACATCACAAATGACCCATGGTTCATTTTAATAATGTATCAACCCAATATGAATTCATTTGGTTAGTTTTCAATATGCCAATTGTTTTTACTTAAAAGCTTATCCATTTTAAACAAAGAAATACACTATGAGTGGTACCGGCCATACCGTGCCACAAATTGAGGCACAGTTGAGTCGTACATGTCAAAAATGACCCATGGATCCATGTCCTAAAGTATCAATAGAATCTGAATGTGTTTGGTTGGTTTTCTATATGTTAGTTATTGATTTCACTTAAAATGTTGTCCATTTCAAATAAAAGTGAGACACTTTGAGTGGTATCGGCCACACCGTGCCTCGGATTGATACGTGGTTGACTCGTCCACATTGAAAATGACCCATGTATAGTTTTGTTGAAGTATCAAGAAAATCCGAATGTGTTAGGTCAGTTTTTCATATGCCAGTTGTTGTTTTCACTTAAACTCTTGTCGATTTCAAATAAAATTGAGACATTTTGAGTGGTGTGATCCACACTGGCCCTCGGATTGAGGGGAGGTTGACTCATACATGTAACATATGACCCATGGATCGTTTTCCTAATGTTTCAATAGAATATGAATTCCTTTGGTTGTTTTTCCATATGTTAGTTGTTGTATTCACTTAAAATGATGTCCTTTTGAAACAAAACAGAGACACTTTGTGTGGTGCCGTCCACACCGCACCTCAGATTGAGGCGGGGTTGACTCGTACACGTCAAAAATTACCCATGGATCGTTTTCCTAAAGTATCAACACAATCAGAATTTGTTTGGTCAGTTTTCTATATTCCAGTTGTTTTTACTTTAAATCATATCCATTTTTAACAATAGAAAGATAGTTTTAGTGGAAACGGCCACATAGTGCCTCAGATTGTGGTGGGGTTTACTCATACACATCACAAATGACCCATGGATCCTTTTCCTAATGTATCAATAGAATCTGAATGCGTTTAGTCAGCTTTTCGTATGTCATTTTTTGTTTTCACTTAAAATGTTGTACATTTCAAAGAAAAGTGAGACACTTTGAGTGGTGTCAGCCACACCGCGCCTCAGATTGAGGTGGAGATTACTCGTACACATCCCTTGGGCATTTTGAGTGTCATTTAGTGTGGACTGAATATCCGGGTGAGTATAATCCTCTCCATACTTCCTCTTTTAGATTAGGGTTTTCACTCTTATCTTATCTTCTTCTGATGCTCTAAACCCCACTTTTTTTATTGGATTTAGGGTGAATCTTGAAGATAGATTAGATTGGGATTCGCGGTCCAGGGAGGAGGGTTGGGGGGCTTTCTGGGGACTATCCGAGGTCTAGGGAAGATGGTAGGTGGGATGTCTAGGGGGCTGTCTGGGGGGCTGTCCGGGGTCCAGGGAGGAGGGTGGGGGGGCTATCAAGGGTCCGTGGAGGAGGGTGGGTAATGTATGTAAAACTCTATTTAGGTATCAGACATCGAATTCTGTTAAGACTGCGAACCACCGTGGGGTGTCATCCTAGAGTAGGGCCAAATCACGGCACTACCACGGAGTGACCACAGTGTGACAACGGCATGGCCACGGAGTGACAGAGGCATGACCGCGACAAGTTGGCTCGGTCCAACAAAATCCATGGGGCAGCATCTTTGGGCCAGGATTCCATATAAATCCTATGTAGTTTTCCTTCACATTATAGAATGTAATCTTATGTTATACAAAATATACTCTTGATTCATGATTGTGGTATGTTAAAGACATATATTTTATATTCGCTGTTTTTAAAAGTGGTACTAGGAAGCTGAAACTATTGATTGAGAGTCAAATTATTAGACCCCAAACTATCACTATGAGTTTTTGCAGACAGCGCACCTCCGTTGGAGGGGTTTTATTAAAAAACAAGACTTTATTCTGTAAATGAAACAATTATATTAAAGAAAACTTATTCTAGATATGTAATTCAATATAATAAATAATAATTAAAAATGAAGCTAAATTGAATTTAAATCATTCTTAAATTAAAGAGGCTATGAGAGGGACTCTACCTCAAGGGGTGTCTCACATGGGTGTCCTGTGGGGTGTAGTGTCTATCTATGATTTTTGTGCTCCTTCTGTATTGTTGGAAATGTGTATTTCATGGAAAGTTTAATAAATAAATTAGTTTATTAGAAAATACACCCATATTAAATAGAGATATACCCAATTTTGATAGATAACACCATCCTAATAACCAACTCGAAAATCTGAAACCAACATTTTACTTTAACAATTCCAATTACATAATATAGGCCGCACCAACTTATGTTTTATAAACCAATCTATTAAAGGGAATGAAACTCCTCATAATAACCCATAAAATATCATATAACATCACTCACCACCATACTATTATATCATCATTAGGCTTCCCTATTTGGTCAAAAATAAAGAGTCATAATGAATTCCAAAATATCCATACATGAGTGAAAAACCAGGTTCAAAAATAAAGTGTTATAATGAATTAAAAAATGTAATGGATCAATCTACCCCTGTTCACCATCACTATCACCACTGTCATCCTCAGCCTCATCCTCACCACCATATCAGTCCTCGTCGTCATCCTCGTAATTGTCCACATGCTTATCCTTGACCCCATCCTTTCCCTCAGCCACATCCTCACCCTCAGCCCCATCCTCACCCTCATCCTCATCCTCAACCTCACCCTCATCCGCTTCAGCATCCTCGTCATCCGCAGGAGCATCATCATATCTACTACCACTAGAAGTACCTCCTGGTGCATTGGATAATACACCAATCGATGACATATATGTTTGACAAGTCGTGCTGGCATCTGGTGGAAGTGATGAAGATAAAGCCTTGATCTGTTTCATAAATTCTTTCTCCCTCGTTTTAAACTATTATTCAAACTCGGTGGCCCTTTTATTAGACTCTTTATCATGCTCCTTGAATTTTTCCAACTCGTCGTTACTAGAATGGATACCTGGAGAGGAACATTTCCTCGTCAGGACTATATTCTTACAAGGTCAGCAGTGTACTCAACTAGAGTACTCATCACCCAAAACCTGATATAAATGATCATGTTGCCCTAAATTGTCAGGCTTTTAGGCATAAATGGCATCTAAAGTAGCCTATTAAAAATATTAGTAGATTATTAAATTTTAAAATAGATATTAAACTTTAAAACAAACAAATTAAAACTAACAATATTTTCTTGTGTCGGTTCATTAACCGCAGTCCCATATTTTTTCCTTCTACTCGAGAAAAAAAAATTTTCTCGACGGATATGTCCTTTAATATTCAATTTGTGATTCTATACTAACATTGAAACAATATAAAGTGAAATTATAATCATATATTCAATATTCATTAAATCACATTATTTATGTAGGAAACAATAAAAATGGAAAGTCCTAAAGAAATATTATAAAAAACTATATCGTACCTGCTGCCTCTCATGATCTGACATGGGAGTACGCCCTAGAGTGTGGAGGTATTTCTTAGAATCAATGTTTTTTTGTTTTTTCCAAATGATTCATAAATAGTGTTTAATAATAAATAAGATAATAGTAATGATAAATATGAAAAATATCATTTAAATAACTCAAATGGGATTAATACCTCAAATTTGACAGTCTCTCAATGGGTAATCATTTGGTGATATTTCTCTATCAGTCAGTCTTCCGCGATAGGTAATGTATCCAATTCCGTGCCCACTCTACCACACCATCCAACAATAATCTCATGCTTATAAGCTCTCCAAAGCTAACCTACCTCCTTTAAATGTGATGGTCATGAACCTTCACCATCAGGGAAGTTAAACTGAAGCTGAATAATAATAGATTAATTCATATAAATACAATAGAATACTTTATTAAATCTAATAGATTTTTATCCATATTTTTTCCCACGAATTATCCTTGACTTAGTGTGGAAGATTTATCAACAAGAGAGGGCCGACTGGAATGATTTCAGAGTATTTGTGTAGCGTCTCCAAAAACCCCCAACATTCCTACCCATATGTCTCAATCATCTATCCATCATCACTGTATTCAACCATAAACTATGTATGGCAGTTCAATACTGCAGGAAAGCGAGTACTCCCTCTCCACCGCCTCCTATGTGTAGATGAATAGGTAATTAAATTAAAAAAATATTAGTACAAGTTAAAATAAAAATGAATTTTGGAATAAAAATATGTTAGAGTTATATAAATATACATGTGGTAGTCAGATCAATGGGTATAAATAGATGTGCAGAAGAAGAAAGAATATCATTTACAGGTGGAGTGTCCCTTAATGTACGCTCCTCAGCTACATACTATGTCGAAGCAGGAGTCGAAGAAGGTGGAATATAATAGCTCAGAGATAATGAACGAGATGCAAAAGATTATCGCACAGACGTCTGGCCAACTGGTAGTGTAATCATCGGAGGTCTAGATATCATGTGTTCCCCTAAAGACACACCAGGATCAAAATGGGGTGTAGACGATACTTCTGTGGTAGGGGCATAGTCCAATCGGGTACGACCAGTGGATCATCTAACTCTCACACCATGATCCCTCGTACCACCGACCTTAGTACCAGGACTACCAGATGATCATTTAACTCTATCACCACCCTCCCTCCTACCACCAGCCACTGTATTGGGAGAAATATCAGGATCCTCATCTGATATCTTTCGTCTAGTGGGTGGATCCTAAAAAAAAGTTTAACACAAAATTAAACACATGATATTATAAGTTATTGAAATATATATATTTGAAATAAAATACTCACAATAGGGATGAGTGGTGGAACACCCATCTGTGTCATGTGACTATTATTTTCGGTTATCTTTTTCCACCACCTCTCTTCAGTGGTTGTCATTTCCTGCAATGAAAACAAATATGGAAGTAATTAGATATAGGTAACTAATGTGTAACCATAAAAACAAAATATAAAAACCCATTTTGATAAGAAAACATAAAGAAATAGATTATTTATGGTGGTTTGAAGTTAAGTACTAGGATACACACTCTGAATGATATAGGTGTAACATGTTGGTGAGAACATGATTGTATGATTCTATGTATTTCCGACCACAACTTTGGGTTAACAATCAACTATGAAAATTGAGCTATTGAAGTCATCATAAGTAATAAACAAATTTCTTCCAATTGTAGTAGAGATAGTGTCAACTTCATCATCACCATCATCAAAAAACATTCTAGGATTTACTTCAATAATTACTCCGAATTTATGACGATGATGATCATTGACATAATTTTTTTTTGCCATTGATGCTAATATATATGGTTCAGTAGTGGCAAGAGTGCAAGTCATTTCAATAACTCGAAATACACAGTCATCAATAAATGTTCATTGCCTTGTCATTGAATCAAACCATTTAAATTTCATTATCAGGACTCGACCATGCGAGTAATAATCCAAAATTATTATTTTCTCCACAACTCCATAATAATCTATAGTTTCAAAATGAGGTCTAGTATCCGATGGAATGGCATAAAAAGTTGTTGTGGTAGTAAGCATAACACCATCATGCTATGTTATCATGTTTCTCCCTCATTCAGTGATAATAAATTTGAATCCATTGATTACAAGTGATTTACAAGAACGAACCATGGTATTTGGACCAAAATCCAATGCTCTTATTTCCTAAGAAATAGAGTCTACAGGAAAAATCGATATCTGAAATATAATCTAATAGTAAACTGAATTAAATATTATTTTTATTTAGTTATTACAAGAAATATTTTTACCTTCAATTTCAACCAAGTACAAAACACTTTCCTATACAATGTCTCTTTCCTTATCAAAGATAAAGAATGATGCTTTCTACATATCAATTCAACATGTTCCCTATAGATAAATATAATAATAGTTTCACAAATATTAAAAATTACAAGAGATATTATAAGAGATACTTGTACAATTTACTTACTTGATATACTCATCGAACAATTCACAATTGAACAACCCTATGTGATGTGCCATATCTTTCTCTTCAAGGCTTAATTTAATTAATGTATATGATCCCGGAAATCCTCTTGTCTGAGGAAGTGATGGAAAATTAGGTTCAATATTATCATACTGTTCTTCTTCATTTCTCATTGGTCTGTTTATTCTCGAAGTAAGATCAGACATATACATTGAGTAGAAATACATACATTCATGAGCCATGTAACAGTTCACAATAGAACCTTCTAGATAATTCTTGTTCCGAACATATTATTTCAATGTGTACATGTTTCTCTAATTTGGATACATCCAACAGAAAGAAAAGGGTCCTCCAAGAAGTATTTCGGTCGGACGATGGACAGTCAGATGCAACATCCAAGTAAAAAATGATGGATTGATTATTTTTTCTATCTCACACAAAATTAATGGTGTCTCTTCCAACAGTTTGTTCATGAAATATTTGGACAATTTTTTAGCACAAAGATCTCGAAACAACTAACACAATAGAATAACTTAGACTCTTAAATTATTGGACAAGAGATGACAGATTTCTATTGGAATCAACTCATACAAAAGGACGTGATAATCATAAGTCTTCATAGATTTAAACATCAACTCTTTTCTATTGACCCATTTTGATATATTTCTTGAATAACCATCAGGAACTTTAATAGTCTCTAGAACTTACAGAAATTGATTTGTTTCCGTAGTTGTCATCACATAAGAAGCACAAGGAACTTGACATTTATTTTCACTGATACAGACAAGATCCAATTCTGGTATACTCCCCCAATCTACCAAGTCACGCCCAGATTGTAAATCATCATTTTTATTCACCTTGACATTTATAAGAATAGAAAGAAACACTTCACATATATTATTTTCAATGTTCATTACTGATAGGAAATGACATAACAATTTGGTTGACCAATAAAACCACTCAAAGAATATACTATTCTTTTTTCAATTGTAACAGGTATCATTGGAAACATTTTTCCTCTTTCTAGATTTCATTCCACCCTTCCCAAATGAATTACTGTCATATTTATATTCATTAAGCACATCAGTTCCAGACATACACTGAGTTGGATCGTTAGTCTCCATGGTATTGTCAAATCATTGATGATTGTTTCTATATGGATGGTTCACTGGAAAGAATCTTCGATGTCCCATAAAACTTAAACTACGATGATATTTTAGTCTTCTCGATCGATTATTCTTCAAAAAAATAATACATGACAATTTTGTTTTTGGGCTCCATCCAAAACTCATTGTATAAGCAGGAAAACCATTGATCGTCCACATAAGTGCATCAAACATATGAAATATGTCTTTAGAAGATGCATCGTATGTGGGCACACCCACATCCTAAAAAAGTTTCAACTCCTTTATTAATGGTTTCATGTATACATCTATATCATTTCTGGGATCAGAATGGAAAGATATCAGTATACTCAATAATGTGTAAGGCTTTTCCATACACAACCATGGGGGAAGGTTATAAATGTTTATGATAACTGTCCATGTGCTGTGTGAAGTAAGCATCTTCCAAAATAGAGTAAAACTATCACATGAAAGACCTAGTCTCACATTATACACGTTAGTTGAAAATTAAGGATTTCGAGCATCAAATATCTGCCATGACAATCCATCTATAGGGTGAACCAACTCTTCATTATTCTTTTTTCTCTCAGTGTCATGCCATCAAATTTTTACTGATATTTCATTAGACATTAAAAGTTTCTGTAATCTGGGGATCAATGGAATGTGACACATTACTTTTTTTTGGCACACGAGATGGTGTTCAATCATCTTTTGGCTTCCATTATGAGGTTCCATATTTGATAACATCATTTCTTTCGTTAGTTTCCTCACAAAATAAGGTGCAATATTTCTGGGAAGCAATAAATTTTTTTGAGAATCCATGATCATCAACTAACTTCAATTCCAAATATTGGGTTTAGTAAATATCTTCACCATCTAGAAGTAAGTCCTTCAAGAAGGTAAGAATGTAATCGATTGTAGTAATTGAAATCCCATACATAGTCTTCCCATGAAACAATTGGATTAAAAATTCCAACTTTTTCCTTTTACCACATTTCCGATATACTAGAGTCGTCGCAACATCAATCAATTTTTTTCACTATATCAACAGCATCATTTTCATTGGATGCATCATGTGTTCTTGTATCAAAATCATGTTGGCTGGACATTCTTTCCCTCTCATGATGCCGAATAAATGGAAACATATCATATATCAAACGCTCCAATTTTGTCCTATCATTTGGATCATCAAAATTTTGAGGTTCCATTTTCTCTCCATTATAATACCACACAAAATAGTTTGTTTGGAAATAATATTTTGTTTTATGATAGATAACTGCTTCACGACTCAACCAAGGACTTCCAACACAATTAGAACACGGGCAGTGTATGCGACCACTATCTGATGCCTTTTCAAATGCAAAATATAAAACTCTATTCAAATTATTTTGAAAATCAGTTGTAATCCAATCAGTTTCATACATCCTACTTCTGTCCATTCTGTAAAGAAATTGAAATAAGTCATTTCAAAGAAATTCAATAATATTGAATTTCAATCAAAAAAATACTTAGGTAAATGAAAATTGTTTGCTTTTAATAAAATCATAAGTGAAACATTACTCTATATGAGAATCATATTATGAAAAACAACGAAATACAGTGTATATAATAAAAAGAGATAATGTATTTCTAATGCCTATATTCAAGGATTGCCCAGTAAGATATTCAAAGTGGATCAAGGAAGACATAATCCTTAAGGGTATTGTTGGGAGTAGATTAGTTTTATATTTTATCTTCTTTAGGGAGATCAGGATGAGGAGTAGGATTCAGATCACATCAAAAGTAGTTATGACCTTATCAAGTTTCACCTTAACCATGGATTAATGGATCCAAGGTTTAGGGCCATAGATCATAGTTTGGAATGGTGTATTCATTGAATCAGGTCCCAATTGATTTTGGAGAGGGACCTTCAATAGTAATAGTTATGGATTTGATTAGAAACACCTATAAAAAGGATATCCAAGAATTTTTACGTCCCAAGTGAGGATGCCATGCATTAGGTGACCACCGAGAGGTCTATAACTATCCAGTCTATTTATATAAAATTTTATTATAATTATACGATAATTTAAAGTGGCAACTAAAAAATCTAAAAGGGTTTTCTATAGTTCTGGAGAAAAAATCTAAAAGGGTTTTCTGTGAATTAGTTTCATGAAGAAGGAATAATTACTAAATGGGAGAAGGAGTGTCCTCACAGAGAGTTCACTTTGAAGATATTTTATTCATAACGAACATTGGATTGTATGGTTATGTGTTTCTTATTTCTTCTGTGAAAAATAATTAGGGACCACATTCTATTTTTGAATGATGATGAAGATACTGCAGATGTTCTATTGTACAATGGATAATTGAATAGTGTGTCATTTTATATATATAACTATTTTTATAGAAACACGATACATACTTTTTATGTAAGACACATAGTGTACAGAAATGAATATGAATAAGATCTTCATGTTTTATATGATCTTAATGGAAGGAGTTATTTTCATGAAATAGTATGAATAAATATTACAGATAATTTATTATGAGTTCATATACATGAAGCTCTAATATTTGGTGCATTGAGATTAAAAAAATAACTCTGAATCTTTAAAAATAGAACACAAGAAAAAGACTATGCCTTTATAAATATATATGTGTAATGAAAACATTAATTTGAAAATGTTTACATTGATGTAGTTATTTTAGTACACAATTTGTGAAGCGAGTATTGAATCATAAAATTTTCCAAATTCCATAGAAATAGGGCAAACTAACGTGATCTTTTTAAATAGTGAAATAATTGGAGAAATGTTGAGAATAGAATGATATCCTTAGCAAACATGAGAAGATGATGAAGGAGTATATCCTGAATTGGGGATTTGCAGTTGATCGGATGGAAGAGGTTCACATGGGTGGCTGCTTCGGGGAGTCGGGAAAGTGCTTCTTGAAATGGGGCACGTTTGGGAGTCAGGGGTTTTGTTTGTGTGAATTTGGTGGGGGGGGATTCCCAATGGATTTTAATAACCATTGTGAAATGCATGGATTTCCAATTCTTTATTAAAAACAGTTAGGAAATCCCTTTCTAACCACACCTTTACTAATAGTTTATTAAAACTGTTGGTAAAGGACATCTATACCAACATTTCCTTTGAACCGTTTCTGTAGATGTGTTAGGAATGATAACCTATCCAGTAGTGCCTATGATATTGATCAATGAGAATAATGTTTTTATTTGAAAGGATCATGATATATTATCTATGATGATTATCGTAACAGACCCAATATATTTATATTTGAAAAACGATAGACCTTGAAATATTGAAACAACTGAATAAACAATATCTTTCTCATAATATTGTATAATCAAATATCAATGTAAGGATAATAGTGGTACTAATGGAGGATGTGGATCTAAATATAAATTGAGGAATTCTATTGAGTTGTAACATAATATTGATGGAATTATATGGTTTATGAAATGATTATGTGTCCATTGAATACCATACCTAAATAAGTAACTACATGAAGATGAATATAACCTATTATCACCTATTCATCATTATAGTATGATGATTCTTAGTGATCTGAAAGTGTATTTCTAGTGGGATTACATGAAGATGGATATTTCAAAATATGATTATTGTTTCTAGGGATATCAGCATGTTAAGTCTATGAGAAAGATGAATATTGTTAATTTACACTCTTTATTAACACAATAACAGAAAGTCAAAAACATCTGCATGGATTTCATTATCAAAGTCTTGAAAACATCTTGAGTCCATAATGTTTTTTGGGTTGAAATTAATCGCCTGATGAATCCATTGTACTACATTTCAATCAGAGAATATTTATCTCTTGTTTTTATTTCTAGGATAAATTTTAAAAACTAGAAAGAAAATTTTGAATACAATATTTTGTTATATCTTATTATTAAATGTGGTTCTCCAGGATGTTCTATGGAAGTCTTTAGTAAACTCTAGATGCATAGTTTTGTTTCAGAATAATTTATCATTCACATACTGATTTTTTATCTATGAGGATAATTTAAACCCTAGAGGATGTGAGAATATATTCTTTTCAATATTTTAATGGTGTTGGGATCCATAATGTCCTCTTGTATAGTTTTCTAATAATAATAGCTTTCACTTGTGCATTTAGATGGATCCTTATGAGTACCCATTTTTGAAAAAATATAAAACTCTTGAATACTTGGATGAATTATTGGAATGAATTTTATTTAGGCACGAGTTACCTTTGGAAATATAACATATGTTCAGATTCATTCAATATCACATCATGGTAGCTCAAATTCTATAAAAGAGTTATACTAACAATATTAATCGAGATTTAAAATTCAATATTGGTGATATAGGTTTCTTATTAATTTCTAGATGAAATAAGTTAATGATATTTGTAAAAAAAGGAATTATAGACCCCTATAATATTGTTACCACTTATATTCTTAGTCTAGGGGGATATAGAATATCTCTTGTAATTCCACAAAACCTCTCTTAAGTTCATGTGGTATTCCATGTATCTATTTCACTAAGAAATACATGCATGATCCATCAAATATAATTGACTTATTTTTTATATCACTGGTCTATGACACATACTATTAACATAACCTAGTAGAAATCTTTCATGCTAAATATAATGTTTGATGTGACATTGTTACTGACGTGATTAAAGTACTTTAGAGGAATTAAAAATTTAATAATGATGCATTAGGACATGTGGGTGTGATGATGCACATATTTCCTTATTTTTTATAACTTAGTTATGAATTTTAATGTTTTAAATCCATTTTAATGTATGTATAATTCAGTACCCTAATATTTTATATTCATTTACTTTGAGAAAAAACATGATGTGTTTTATATCATTCCATACACCCAACATCGAGTCTATATGAATAATGATATAGTAAATTATTATAACATGGAAAATAAATTACAATGTATTAATTATGAAATTGACTTTATAAAAATAAATATAAGGGTTTTTATTAAATCATATATATTTAGAAATTCTTCATTAATAATTCATCCATTTTCAGTATGGTCATTTTATTCATCCAAAATTATTTTTCTATTAATCGTTTTTTTCACATTTTATACCCATTAAAATTATATGTAATTTGTACCTACACTATGTTTTTTGGGAAAAAAATATATAATTTTTAAAATTTCAATTTCAATATAAACTTATGGAATTTTTTTTGTGATTTTCGTAAAAATATTTGTTTTTCATTGAATAGCGAATTTATTTTTGTAAAAAATATAATTTCATACCACGTAAACATCACACTATGATATAAAATATATATTAAAGAAAAATAATTAACCAATAATTATAAATATTATAATTAATTACAATGTAAACATAAATATACTTTATTTTTTCATAATTTATATTTTGTTTTTGAAAACACATTTATTTATCTAACAGTTTTTTTGATTGAAATAAGTATTTTTATTTTTAAAATTAATATAATATTTATTTATTAGTTGTAGTGATAAAATTTTTGGATTAAATATTAAAAATATTATTCAAAAATTACTTTTATGGTTTCAAGAAGGAAAGGAAATGAAGTAATGTTTTTTAGAATTAAAAATAGATTTTTTCAAAAATGGGTTGTTGTTGACATTTTCAAGATTAATCAAATTTAAATTTTACCACTAGTGATATATGTATATATATATTAAAATGGATCCAATGTTTCGAATAATTATAATTA
The DNA here is from genome assembly GCA_963277665.1 of Viscum album. NCBI lineage: Eukaryota > Viridiplantae > Streptophyta > Magnoliopsida > Santalales > Viscaceae > Viscum > Viscum album. The sequence goes on from OY728143.1 coordinate 206,074,506, forward strand.
ATATAATTTAATAGTTTCAACTTAATTTTTTGTTAATGTGAATATTAAAATCATTAAAACTTTATTACTATAGTTATAGTTAGAGTGAGTTTATAGTGGGGTTAAACGATGACATAACGGTAGGATTGACACCCAATCCTATAAAGACAATTATGAACATATTTCAATATTATCTTATCATAATTTTTAAAACAAGTCTATTTGGATATTATATGAATTGAAAGTTACTTCAAATAATTGAAATCCTTTAAAAACATCCTTGTCAATAAGTCCCTTCCGTTGTATAAGGGAAGCACTTTTCCTTATATATTCACAAAATTTAACCCTTATAGAGAAGAAAATAAATACTCTAAAACATTACCATAGTCCTTCCATTAATCCAATAATTGTTTCTTCTACTATGTCCATTCTATTAAAGGATATAGTGTAATATAAATGAGGTCTCTAAATGAATAAGTATATATCATAACTAGGCTCTTTCAATTTTATTTATTCATCTAATTCCTAAGAAAATGACATAACCATAAAAAAGGATTCATATATTATCAAAAATACACTGAGATGTTTTTATGATTAAATGTTTACTATTTACCACCTCTACCCCATAAAATGGGAGATGAATGTATTTCTCATGCTGATGTTCGAACTAACGCCTCCATATAAATATACATCTCATTTTAGACCACCATAAATTGTGGTTGTTTTATTTTAAATTTATCTAATATATATGATATTGATGATCTAATATATATTCTATAAATATCAATTTATATCTATATCTCTTTCATTTCATCCATCAAAAAATGTAAACATCAGTCTTGTGTATGTATGGACTGTCGTGGCAATGTAGTTGTGTAAATAATGATGATAATTAACGATTGTTAATGAATGGGAGATAATATTCCTTAATAAAACTATAGTTAGTTTAATATCTATGATTTTTATTTCAATATAGAAGTATAGTAAATTAGAATTTACTATAAATGAGGTCAGAGTGCATAGGATGAATGATGGAATTGAGGTAAGGGTAATATGTTCCAATCACATTTTATCGATATTATTTAGAATTTAATTTTAAGATCCTGAATTTATAAGATATATCTCTCCAAAGTATAATATATTTTCTTATACTCTAATTTTATTGATATATTTCAGGTTTTCAATTCATTTGACACACTTTAAGTAAATATGAGACTGATTGAATGTTTTTATGGAAAACTAGTTGGGTTTTTATCTTCAGTCAAAATTATTTTCTTCCATATCCATGTTTTCCTTAAAATTTTATTTGGAATGTTTTTACTCTTCTATTATTATTTATTATTTTAATTTTTTAAATGATTAAGGTTTTCTAAATTTTTTTTAACATGATCATGTTGTAATGTTCAGAACATGCTTCCTCAAATATTTTAACAAAACTTTGACTGGAATTTATTTTTTAAATTAAACATCATGAAAACATTTATCCAACATCATGAAATTTATTTTAATTGTATCATCCTTCTTATGTTCACTTTTATATTTTTAAATTAATTTTTTTCATTATATTTTTGTAATTTTTAGATATTAAATAAGGGACATAAAAAAGAATGGCTATTTTCCTGATGAATTGTCTTAATTGAATTTTAAATGTATTTTCAAATATAAAAAAATCATTTCATGTATAATTAAATTTAATAGGATTACGGTGCAATTTTACCATATTTATTATTTCTATATATGTCTTGTGGTTAATATGAGTAAATTTTAATGAAGCATATTACCTTCCAAGTGCTAGGATTTGAGGATATGATGAATATTTTGTGATCTAACAGGATTCAAATTTATAGTTTTCAACAATCAAGGGGTGTGTTCATGAGATAATAAATACTATATTGGTGAGTAAACCTAGTTCAACATGGGACTTTGTCCAATAAGACACACATGGGTGTGAAACATGACTATGTAAATGATGGAATAGGGAGTGATCGCAATCTACTATGACAGTATTGGTGTTCATCCTCAACTAAGAAAATTATTTTATATGATTATGTGAATTCCCCAAACTTATTTTTATTCTTAATAAATTTATTCATGGATCATGATTGATTATTAACGATCTTGAATATTATGTCACTTGTTGGAAACCCTTATTCCATGTACCATGATTAAATATCATTGACTGATTGTGTACGATAATTATAAGTCATTATGATGTTATCATAACCTTATTATTTTATTATGATCACTTATGATCATTTGTATATATTTTATACCTTTAATGTTACATATAATTTGAGATCACCTTTTTTTCTTTCCTTAATATAAGAGTAATGGGTTTTAATATGTTATGTATAAGAAGGGTTATAGTTATGAAAAAATTAATTAGAAATGATTTAGATATTTTTTATAAAAGTTCTTTACATATCGATTTTTCCAAATACACAAAAACTATATGTTCATCAATAATTTATTTTTTAAAAATTACTTCATTTTTCATCTAAAATGTGTAATAATTATTTATGAATGTTTGGGGTAAACAAATAAACACTAGCACCATTTCCACAAGTGGTCCAATCACACGACATTAGAGAATGTTTACGATGGTCCACCTTGTGTGAACATGCTATGTCAAGGAATATTTTTGAGACTCATTCCATAGTATGAATATTTAGAATAATGGTGTATTTGTTGTGACTCTACATCTAATTTCAACATGGGGAGTCACAACCATGTACAATGGTCATATATTTTCCTTCATACACACTCTAATTTCAATCAATATCTTTATATGGCCATGTTCCACCTCCCTATGTCAACCCATTTTGAAATTTAGTTACCCATAGATTATTATAAAAACCCAATCCTTCTTAAACATATTGAGAAGTATTTATAGAGAGAATATGAGACACTGAAGGCATTATTATTGATTTTTTTGTATTATAGAGTGAATATTATGGTAACTAAATAAAGAAAACCTATTTCATAAGTAAAAAATAAAACTTATTGAGGAATCATTGTGTATGTCACCTCCCAAACACAAAAAACATGGAAACATTATGAAGCCACCTTGTGAGGGAATGCTTGTAAAACTATAATATGGGGATAATAATATAGATCCACTTTCTAAAGTCCACACCATGAAGTTGAGATATAAGGGAAACCTTGTGAGGTCATCTCATGAGGTTGACCACATGATGTACCCTCGTGACGGAAAATTCCCAAGGTCACTCATAAAGTGTATTCTATAAGGTCCCTTAAAAATGGATATTCAAATAGGTCACCAAATGAGTTCTGAATAATAATAATAATGTTTCAAGTCCCTTTATATGTATATTAACTCATGATTCCCTCATAATGGGATGATTTGATGGAATACACCAACCCAGACAGTCGCATCCATTATCCAACATTACAGACCCCCTATTTGATGACTACTGGGTGGGGAAACATTTGTGATGCTAAATCGTGGATACCTATATATGAACTCTTGAAGTGTATCATCTGATACAAACCCATAACAATGAATTCCTCATAAAATCACATTGTCTAATTCTTAAATAGACTCTAAAAATTTTACAATTTTAGATCAAACATATCTATACTTCGATGGATCTTCCCCTAAAAACCACAGTTATGATCAATTTCTAGATACCAAATCCATCAGCCCTACACCAATAATTTTACCACATGACCTCACAAAAATTTTCATTATCACCATAAATATTTTACTATATGACATGAAATTCTTAGGTCATAATACTGGTGACATGAATCATGGTAATACAAAATACCTTAAGTCTAGATACTCCTTGATGATTCCCAGAAAACATATAGTAGTGAAATTATTCTTCGTTAACACATATAGTAATTCTCATAGGTATAAATTCCAAATCATACCATAAATAGTCTCACATTCTGTGGAATGTATCAACAGTGTAATGTATCTCGAATTTCAAAATACATTATAATTTTTATTATTGGCCTAGTCGTGTTCGATGAGTGACATTCTCAATGTTGAAGTGATATGGTATTCAGATGGATCATTAAGGAGGTCCAGGAGATACCTGATGCTGATTTGGTGCGAAAAGAGTCAATCACAGCATGAAATATAATTTCCAAAAATGAAAAGTCATTTTGTGGTCTTAGAAGTGATCATTTGTCAAATTTGACAGTTTGAAATGAGGGTTAATGTTTTCAAGTCCCTATATGTGATTTTTAACTTTTAGGATGTTCTTTTCCCTCAAAACATACCTTATTACTCATTTCCATACATTGGCCATTTATTAGTATCTTGGGCATGGGGGTTTCTCTAGGAAGGGTTTACTCCATCTTCCACCTCCCTTGATGTTTTAGTACCATTACTTCTAGTAGCCAAAATTGGTAATACTAACACCATTCTACCCTTAAATATTGGATTTTGATCTTACTCATGTTATATATTTATACAAGACTAATTTATATTTTGGGTTTTTATTGATTTGGAACACTATAGTTGTTTCGGGTTTTGATTAAGGGTTTTTATTTTTTCTTTACCTAAGGTATGCACTTCTATACATTTATAAAACATTTTCATATTCATTAATGTGTATTATTTCTTCTTAGTGAATGTATAACCCTGTTAAGAATTTTAATTTTTTTCTACTGTGACTCGTTAGGTCCATATAGGTGTGTTGGACCTCATAGATGGGGAGAAATGGGTTATTACTCAATTTATGTGGTGAATCAAATTGGTTTCATGGGGGACTTAAGGGCTATAAACCCTGATAAATTTACCATATGAGAGTGTTTTGGGATTTCTTTGGGATAGTATATCTACAATATATACTCTATGGTATGAGTTGATTTTTTCAATTAATTATGATATATTTTGACAATTTGTGTTATTTCATTTTACGAATTGTTAAATATGACAACAAAAATATTCAATGGATCTCTCGATGTATAGGTTTGGAACTCCAAAGAATCCATTGGATGGGTTAGGGTGTGTCATATGAAATTTTATGAACCCCTAGGATGGGCCAGTGTGTACTATGTGACCCCCATAAAACTCTTGGGATGGGTCAGTGTGTATCAGATTACCTCCCAATAACCTTTATAAAGTGTATGTCTGAATAATATTACCACATTAAGTGATCAAGTATGGATTGGGGTACACAATAATGTATATCTAATACGATTCTTATGTGGTATAATACTTTATTGGTTTTTATATACCTTCCATATAGTTTGGATATAATTTAGGAAATTACAGGGTTTACGATGGCATGTATTGCACATGATATCCTGGTGTCTTCTGTGTTTACTAAATGTTTTCATTCATTTCTGTTGCATTAATCATTATTAAAATTTATATTGTAATCATAATATAATTTTGGTGGTTCCCTATATAGATAATTCTCAAACCCATCATGGGATTCATTATTATTTTACGACCTTAATGGTAAGGGATATTAATATGGAAAATTGTTTTGGTGAGAAATAATGTTGAGTAGGTGTTGGTGTATTCGGATGGATATGATATTGCAACATTTTTTATGATTATTGTGTTTATGATATTTTTTAATTTTTCATTTATTTCATTTTATAAAATTATCCACCCCATGTGGTAATGTTTTTAAATATTTTATAACTCTACATATTTATTCCATTTTTTTAACATGTTATGATATTTATATGACTTATTATTTTTGTTACACAATTTAGTTTCATTTTATTCTTCATGTTTTTTATCATTTTTTTGTACACTCTGATTGACTATTCATACCAGGGGAATAATTTCGACATGCACCATATATGTTGTCCCTTCTAGTTAGTAGACTATTTGGTATGTGTACTTGTGCATAAGGCCATGTATCACCCCTTCATCCTAAACATGGTGATTTGGAAGGGGTGCTACAAAATGGTATCAAACACTAGGATTCTTATATGGGATTTGGTTTTATAGTGACCTTGTTATATAGAATATTAGGTAAATTAGAGTAGGACCATCTAGTCTGAGGAGAATGATTTAGTGTGGTGACTAATAAAAACTAGAAATTATGTAATCTATGTTTCCAGTAAACATAGGGATTGAATTTTTATTCCATAGAATGGATTTAAATATTTTGAATGGATGCAATGGAAGTGAACCAAAATCATGAAATTTTCTCATACATCCATGAAAACCATGTGGAACTCGACTTCCTTGATTGATATGACATAAAAATATAGATTCATGATTGACACATGGTCCCCAAAACCATGTTCCCACAACATGAACAACCAGTAGTCCCTCCAAGAATTATTTTTCTATTATGTGATAATTTTGAAGGGGTTTTGGTTAGTGTTTTTTATAAATAAGGTTATTCCAAAAAATATTATTTAAGATTTTAAAATTTTAAAATGAGTATTTTGTGATAATAAATTTTATTTTTAAAGGGAAGTACATTTTATTTTATTGTTTGAAATGTTTTTGTTTCTACTTGTTATTTTTTTATTATGTCCTTACACATTATGTGATTTTTCTATTATATTGATTAGAAATATTGGGTGACTTAATTCATTACGGATATGAACATAAGTCCATATGTCAGGTTCTTTTTACCAATTATTAACAAATGGTTAAATTAATAGAATTAAAATAATATTATATTTTATATTTTTTCCAAATATTTCAATGGTGATATCGAATAAATTTATCCTTAGAATATTATATTTTGTTGTGTGTTGTGGGGAATAACCTGAAACTATTGATTATATGTGAAAGATCCTTATGTAAGAATTTGATTATTATTGGGTTTTGTTATTTTATTATATTTTATTATGTTTTTAGTAAAAGGATATTCAATTGGAATTAAATGGTTTACATTGATTTAAATTTATTTATGCAACTAAATATTTTTTAAAGTTAAATTTTTATGAAATTATAATCATAATCCTTGTTTGATTGGAAAAATTTAAATGGATTTTTTAAACTATAATGGGGTATTTTAGGGGAATTCAGCATCATTTAGGTTGTAAAATTGTTTAACTATATTTTTATAGTGGATGATTTAAAATGGGGGATAGTAGTTGGTTCTTATCGGTTGGTTTAAAATAAAAATGAATTTTGTTGAGTTTTTTTCAAAATGGTTTTAATGGATTTTATTGAATAGATTTGTATGAATATGTTGTATACAAAGAATATTTTTTAATGGTAAAAATGGCATGGCGTGATGAGAGTGGATTTTATTGGGTCCTTTTGGTCAATACTAAACTGGTTTTTTCGAGGAATGTGTAAAAACCCTATTAGGTCATCTTTTTTTGTAAATCATTATCCAAAAGGAGTTTTTTAATTTATTATTCTTGTATTGATTTGTGTTGTTTTGAATGCTTGGTTTGGTGAGTATACTGAATAAGTGGTGGGATTTAATTTAAATGGCATGTTTGGTCTTGTGAATCTATTATAAATAGCCCCTTATAATGTGTAGTAATAATTGAATGATGCACTGTAAATGTATTGTGGGTCTCTCTAGAGTCAGTAGGGTAGTGTTTTTAGTGTTAGATGACTATACTTTCCATGATACAGGTGTGAACCCTCTATATGTTAGGATATTGGGTTGTTATTTTTGGTAGATAACAGTTAGTTATATGGTATTATTTTGTGCTGTTACCATGAGATTTTGGTTTGGTTCTCTAAGTGTGATATTTGATCTTGTATGAGTGTAAAAAAATTCTTATTGTACATTGATTATATGTTAGAATGTATGATGGTCTAGTATCATATTCCATTAGAGTTGAGAGTGTGTTTTGATATCGTTTCATTAGATGTATGTAAATGGGATGTTTATTATATTACATGCTTGGTAGAGTGCGACCCACATAGGTAGAGTCCTTATGTTATGATAATCAATTATCATGGTACCAAGCATGTGTCTCTGACTTTTGGGTTCTTTGTTTTCTGTGGTGTGAGATCACTAATAGTTTAAGTTCCTCTGGAGAGGATTGTGAGTGTGTTTTGGGATATAAGATTGGCTAGTAGAAGAAGAGATGCTTCATCAGGTGGATCCAAATGTGAACCAAGCAGTTACACAATGAATTGAATCCTTGAAATATTTATAATAACACTAGTTATAGTTTTAGTTTGGAGATGAAAACTAATCCCTATAATGAGATGATATGACTAGATATTCCTTGGAGTGTCTAAGACCACATGAAACAAGGTGGTACTCATATGTTTTCAGAATTTACATTCACAGGAAATCATGTTAACATCCATGGGGCCCTGGTTTCCAAATATTTAGGAAGCTTGGATTTTTATAAGGTTTATTTGAAGAGGGCCTTCTGGTTAGTTATTCATTCTTATATTCCATTCCAGTGGGCATCTGTATCATGTTCATTAGGTGAGGATTGATGTGCTTTTAGTGGATAGTTTAGTAGTCTAAAATACTGGGAGTAAGTATATTTATAATATTTGGATCTCGTTATGATGTGATATTATATAAGAAATTGTGAGCAAGTTTTGAGGTTGAATCAGATTATAGAGGAATCAAGTATCATTGAATGAGTGTAATAGTTGAATAGGTTAGTCATTAATCTTTCCTTGTATATGAACTAATTAGAGGTTTTACATTTAATTATAAATATTTTATTTATTTTATAAATATAAAGGGGTTTAATTAATCATGCTATGGGGGTGATATCTCTTTAGTGATTAATGTCATGTTCCTTATTAAAATTATATATAGAGAAGCGTTTACTAGGGTTCTTTAATTGGAATTGATTTGGTGATGTGAAAATCAGACTAAGAACAATTCTTGGGATGTGATTGATGTAGATCATACATAAAATAGTGTTTTGTGATAAAATATAGTTTGTATAGGTTTGGAGATTACATTTTCTGAGTGGGAGCATGTTTGGTTTTTAGAGATGAAATTTTTGGTGTCAACTCTATGTGATGGCATTGGATTCATCTAAAAAGTGTTGATTATTGTACCACTTTCATTGTATGTCTTAAGATCTAGTCCCTAAGTTTATGGTTCCTCCTATTATGAAAAAGAATATTATGATGTGACTCCTTATAATATTTTGAACTAGATTAGAATGGGTTAATGACACTGTTGACAAAAAATGAAATGAATAATTTGAAAAAAGAATTCAATCAGCATTGAGTTGTGTGATGCAGAGGTTGGATGGACTTGTTTAGTTCTAGTAATTTTTCTTGGGGAGGTGTAATTTGGTTGTTGGATTTGTGATATAGAATTAAGTGGTAATTTTGACTAACGAGTTGTTTCATTTTTATAGCCACTGAGGAATTTTATATCATTTTATTGATTTATGATTTTGAGAAATTCATAGCATAATTTTCTTAAGAAGCTAAAGGATTAATGGTTATTGGAGTGAATTTGTGATATTGTTCAAGAATATGTTTTCAATACTAATGGGTGTTAATTCATGGTAGATGACAAGTTGGGATATGATTTTGGCTCGATAGGAATAGATGTACCATACTATAAATCAGGAGTGATGAACATGAGAACCTAACCATTTAGTAGAGGTAGGTTATAAATTTATATCCATATAAGTTGTTTAGTTACACTAATGAATGATATATACCCATTTGTGTATATTAATCAGTGGTTTCCATGTATTATTGAGGAATATTATCTTGTGGATCAACGTATACACCATCGGAATAGACTCCAGTTAAATTGAGTAAATTTGTAAGATATTTAATTGGGATGAATCGTGTATCATGACAGAGTTTCATGTGGTGAAAAACAATTTCATTTCTTGATTCAAACATTGAATATGTTTTTTCATGTGATTAAAGGGTGAAACCCAATTCCATTATTGATTATTGAGATATTCCTTTTAGAAAATATTAATAATGGTTTAGTTTTTGTAAAATGGTTTATTGAATCATGTGAAGCTAATATTATTACAAGCGTTCGTGAGTGGGAATAGGTGTGTGGGTCATTATAGGAAAATTCCTATATTGAGAAAATTATTTCTTATGAGTGGAATACAATGCATTTTTTTTGTTATAAATACAGTAATTTTATATGAGTATGGGTAATGCCTCTTGAAATAGTGTTTTCTATCCATGGGTGTCTTAAAAATGAATTAGTATTGAATGTATTATGTTTCAGCTAATAGGTTAGGATGTTTTAGGGATACCCCTAGTGAGACTTATCAATGATGTAAATTCATTAGACGTGGGAAATTATGAAAATTCTTGAATTTATAGGCATGTTATAGTTTCAATTTATCTCTTATATGTGTTTAATGATGTATCCTATAAGATGTTTTTCTTTCGGGGATAGTGAATAGTGTGTTTAGAATGGATAAGAGATACCTATAGATGAAAAAGTGTTGTAGGAGGTATTCAAGGTAGGAGATATGGGGTCCCAAAATAGAAATTCTTATTATTGATTTGAATGTCTAATTTTTTTTAAATTACACCACCTTAATCAAGTATTCACACTGTGAATTACACCTAGGAAATTTTTCTAGGGTGTACCTTGGCCTTTTCACCAAAAGACACCACTTATGACATTGTCATTCCTTACATTCTACAAGACTCGAGTAATTGGAAATTAGAGGCTAGCAGGGGAAGGAAGTCCCTTCCTCTTCCTCCTCTATTCTATGTTATTAATGTTGTTCATATTGGGGGTCCTTTATCAATATAATGAACCCCATTATACCATTGAATCTTTTTTTAGTTTTTTTTCATTGTTTCCCCCTTTATATAACCCTAATGTGAAATTTTGGGGCTTAATTTAGATATTATTAATTCTAGGGTTGTTTAGGGTGGTGATAAATGGTGTTTTGGATTTTCTGTCACTATGTTATGAAGTCTATTACCATATTAGGGATTTTTCATAATGTTTTAGGTGTATTTTTATATGGTTTCAAGTGTATCCAACTAATAAATATTTCTGTATTATCACAAGGGATTAATTTGGGATAGTATATATTGGATAAATGATGCTTTATATTGGGTGGTGTTTTTCATTGTGATATAACTTTTGAAGAATGATACATCTTAGCAACAACTACTTGATATAACCTCCTATGAATTTACCTATTGGGTCAGAATATATGATTGGACCCCTCAAGAAACTATGGAATGGGTTAGTGGGTATCATATGACCTCCCAATCACTCTAAGAATGGGTCAGTGTGTATCAGATAACCATACAAGACCCCTAGGGGTGGGTTATTTTGTACAAGATGACATCCTAGGAAATCACAAGATGAGTTGGTGTGTAACATATTCCTTACTTGAAAATGAAAAGAAGATCTAGGGTGCTCCATGTGGCAAAGAAATGTTGATGTTATGTGGGACATTGTTTGAATCATTCTGTAATGGTTATGGTAGAAAATCCTTCCTACATAAATATTATATATAAAAGACATGGATTTGTGGTGTCCTAGTTAGCGCATGATGACCCAGTGGATTGTCTATTTACTTATGTATTTATTTTCCTATTATTTCATCAATAGATATACACTTTATTCACTTATGATAATTTCATATCGGTGGATTCCTAATTAGAATGTAATCAGACCATTCATGGGAAATGTGATATTTATATTTCCATCATATTCAAGAAATCTCTCATGGGAATGGGGTCTTCTGATAGTCTACTGATTAGTTCATGGTGGATTGTGATGTCAGCAAACCCAAGGCATATTTTTGGATCCTTGGGATCATTTCAATGCTATTATTTTTCTTATATTACCTTTTCTACATTGATCCTCCAAATGTATGGATACTTTTAGCTATTTTTTGACCCTAAATAATATATTTCACTATTAATTGCATGTAAGGATGATTATATTTCTTCTTCTCATTATTATGTAGTTTAATTTTATTTACTTCAACATTATATATTTATTATTTTTATGTATACTCAAAAAAACCATAATATTAATCAAATTGTCTCCCCCTATAACATTGAGTCTATAAATACTAGTTTATAGCCTCTTATGTATGGGTAGATGCACATGATCTCATGTGAGACCCCTTTTGACTAGGCAATGTATGTTAGGTAAGGGTGTTACCGAAGGTAATCTCAAGCATAATCCCAAATATATCATTGGTTTTCAACACTTTTATGCATAAAGGGTACCCCACATAGTCCTACTATTATATATAAGCCCAAAAATTACCTCATTGGGTTTCACATATGCAAGCCCTACTCAACCTCATATTTTCTGCACTTTTATGGAACATGAATCCCATATAGAAAAATATTTACATGTAAAACCCACCCAATATCAAATTTTATCACCTATAATGACACATACATCCCATAATAGCATCACCAAAGCATAATCCCCATTGAATCCATTTTTTTATTAAGAGACATATTTGACCTTCTATCTTCTCATGCTTATTACAACAAGCATGAATCGTGTCAGAATAGTGGTCTAATTTATCATTCCATTAGTATTATTGGAATGCATCTTAGGATATAAAATTTCGACACTATATGACTCCAAAAATATAAAGACTGTATCCTTACTACATGATATAAAAAGTTATAGTATGTATTACACATATTACATTAAACATTGTAATTTATACTATGTGAGATTTAATTCTTAATGACAGAGATATGTAGGAGTCCTCTTTATCGTTAAAACCCAACACCCGAGATATATATATCTTGTAATTCCTTCAACGGATAAATTGAAACCACATTTTAACCTTTTTAATTATCAATATATGTAATGAACCATCATGGAATCTAAATTATAGTCCCCACATACATTCCAATTTTTCCGCTTCTTATGTAATAGGTATCTCACATTGGCCCCCTAATATGTATAAGCCTCAACCTAAACTAGATTCATATTATATGATGATCATAAAAACCATTATGATGATAATGGTATTAAGAAAACCGTCATAGGATGATGTGGATAAAAATTCCTTATATTTATTATCAGAAGGAGATGAATCCTTCTCTGGTGATGTTTCTGGAATACCTATAGAGGCACTGTAGGGATGAACTTGGTGAAAATCCAAAGATGTATGTGGTGATAAGTCATGGATTCATCTATTAATAAGATAGGGATGACTTTGGTAACATGTCAAGGATTCCTCTAGTGACAAGTTGGAATGCCACCAGTAACGATCAAGGGATGCTCTATCGTCTCTCATGTGGTGAGAATGAGATTCCTTTATAGTTTGATATAAAGAAGATAACATGGGCCTCCTTCTATGTGTAATACAAAATAACACATTATACGGTCTAGTTTCCAATAGATGAGATCAGTTATGATATTTCCTTCAAACAAAATTACCTCATCAACCATTTGTAGGAGTATTTTACTAAATAATCCATACATCATGAAATTAAACTGGACGGATAGGTCATTAACACATGACCATAAATGGAATGACATATCTCATTAAATGGAATAAAACTTTGGATTTTAGGATTCCCTTCATAAGGTTACATGGGAATCCCATTTCAATGGCATGGACCCAAATATACAATACCTATCATCTCCCTAGATATAGAAAAATTCATTTGGTCATAGAATTATAAAATAAAATAAAGTCAACATTAATCAGTAAGTGAAAGATGAAGAAGCTCTTATAAAATAAGATAAAATAACTCCAAATGAATTCAATAAATCATTATCATAGGGGTAACCAATCTTATCCATGATTTGTGAAGTATTTATGATTCTGTCTTATATATGCAATAGAATCCCATAATAGAAAATTATTCCCCAGTAAGGGGTTCGATGAGACTGACCTCCCATTCTCTATCAATGAGTATTCATAAGCAGAACTAGCCGGAAATTCCTATGACCACTTTCCATTGAAATGTAGTCCCACAATGACATTATAAATGTATACATTAAACCATAATAAATGAGATATCATATCATAGTGTTCACTGTAAAAATACCAATGTGAATTCATAACCCAACAGTAAATTTTCAATGGACAACCAAACTGTTTTATGAAGACTTTCCCATTTATTCCCACAACTCTACCATAACTACCAATGGTCGTCCTATATTTCATCAACATCACTAGCACATAATATAAGTAATTGAGTCATTTTATTAATTACAACATCTTATAATTATTTCTCAAATTAAATTACAAAACATTAAAATTTATTTCAATTTAATTGAATTGTGAATAAGGATAAAAATCTCACCATGTGACCTCATCTCACCAAAACCACAAATGATATACGTATGAGGATTCATAGCATGCTCTAGAAACTATCCTAGAAAAATAATTATCAACTACAACATTTTAATTATGAATTATAATTATGTTAAAAATAGTAAATAAAATTACATAGTTCCATATATCTGTTAAATTGATAGTAAAATATATGGACATACCTACTCAGGATGTTATATAACCAATTAATAAGAAATACACATCATGGAAAAAATATTACACTACACAAAGATGTAATTATGAATGAAACCCTAAGATGAGTAATCCAAATTTGAATGAAATAATGAGAATCCAATAATTGAATAGAATGAATAGGTTTATACCAAAAATTATGAAATATTTTCCGTAGAACCCATATAAATTGAAGTATTTTGTAATGATAATAGAGGGGGAGAGGTCTAGTGGTCCACAATCAATATTGGGGGATATATAGGGATTCCATTCCTAAAAATTCATGGGATAATGAGGATAATTTCCCACTTTCGAAAAAAACTTGAAGGCCGCATAGCTTTTCCACTTCTTTTTTAAAATCTTGCACATACCATGTGGACGTATGTTCTTCAATAAAAATTACTATAAATTGATATATATGCCAGATTTCAAAAACATGTACCAACTGTAAAAAATGGTATTGAACACTAGTTAAATGTTTTCCATGTTTTATAATCATATGTGTAGAAAACTCTTAATTCATTCCAATCCCCATTTTTCATCAAAAATCCACAAAGTTAAACCCAAATCATGCACTAATCATAAATGAATAAATGAATTGGAAATAGCTATACACTCATATTAGGGCAGGGTTTCTAATAAATGTTACACACCAAAATATTCCTTGGAAAAAATCCTTCAAAAACATTAGAAATATAACCCAATTCACTTGAGACATACCTGAGAACACGAATCACTAGTTAAAACTAAAATATTACTCAATAAGATTAGAATGGGTGGATTTAACTCTAAAATTATAATTTAAAATCCTAAACCAGAAAAAAAAAACCTTCACCAAACTCTAAATTAAAATTATCATAGAAATTCATAACCCAAAAGGTCAAAGGTTTCTATAAAATATATTATTGGTTTTAATTAAAACATATATGTTATATTTCTCTCATTTTATATCATGAATATAGACATGGGGGCATAAAATCATAAAACATAGGTTCATGGATTGAGGAGCATTTTCTATCATTATATGGATTTTTGAAATCATCACATTTTTGTGAGAATTTGAAATAAGTTTTTTTAATGTTTTCCAATAAAATTAATTTTTAGATTACTTTCATATATTTTATGAATTGGAAAATTATTATGTGTTTTTAATTTAACATGATATATTGAGGATTATATTGGATGAATCCATGAATAAATTTGGACTTATATAAAATATTGAGTTTAGTATAATTAATTTTGAGGGAAATTTACATATTTTATTAATGAACAATTTTGTATGGAACTAAAGAATTCAAAAATGGATTTACAAATATAATGTTTATTTTTAAATTTAATCCATGATATGCACCTCTTCCAAATTATAACTTTAAACATATTTATTAAAGTTTTGATATCTTGGAAACTAGGATGGGGTCAATTCTATCTACATCAAGAGACGCCTCATCTGATATAGCTCTTCAAATTTTATTTGGGATACCCACTGGTCTTCTCACTCAAACTTCTCGGTTGATGCATTAGTTGGCCGATGGGGGTGGTATGTTCCCTATGATGCCTCCACCTACTGGGGGTTCACCATCTAACCCACTAGATCCATAAATATGGTGTATTGTAGGGATAATCTTCTAGTTCACACCTCACCACCTCATATTCCATATAAAATCCTATATAATAATTATCATGAAGCCTCATATGGATGATCGTCTATCTCTATGTCACATGAGGAACAAGAAGCGACATCACACTAACCTCAATGGTTGTTGATCATAATTTTTGGGGTGTCCCTTCCCTTCCTCAATAGTTTCATTTATTTATGTAGTTTGGGAGGCTTAATTTTTTATCTATATCAATAATAAATAGGAAAACCATTTGTGTTAACCTTTTCTAGAGTATCAAGTTTGTTACGACACAGGTCTCGGATGATCACTCTAGTGACCTCCAGATATTTCATCTTAATCACTAGTCATTTTATGGCCATCAGAGTATCGATTCACTAATATATTCAAGCACAATTCACCATCTAGGTATTTGGTACCCTTATTCGATCATACAATTCTTAAAATTATGGGTGATGGTTTTGGATAAATTCTATTTTCCAATATTGAAACTATTTGTATGTAATTAACCATGATTACCCATATTTTTGTTAGAGTTGATATAGCTCCTCCTTCCTTAAAAGTTTTTTTCATTTCATGAAGATGAATATGTACCTCAATTTTAGAGGATCTTACTATTTTGCACTCCTAAATTTTACTCCCTCTACATTACTTAAGAGAGTCCATAGATATTGTGTTGGAGACAATGTGACATTAATTCTTCATCACGCGATGGTCTATCCCCATTGAGTATCCCTTTGATGAGTTTCACCCATAAATACTATATTGTTATCATCCCAAGATATTTATAATGAAGATTTTTTGTATGCTATACTCAATGATGGTAGGACTCATTATGAGATGCTAGACATAAAATCCCCAGAGCTAGATTTTGGTTATCCTTTGATTGTGGATATAATTATAGGAGATTGGTGGATTCCTTTTTAGGTTTTTGGCCTTGTAATATCTATGAATGTGTCTATGTTGGATATCCCTCATGGTGATCTCATGTTTGTAGATCCATCAGGTCTCTCATTTGATTTCTATTATCCATCTCTCTCTCTCTAGCTCTTAAATGACACTAAGATAATTAGTGAGGGAAAGCCTTCAATGGTGAATTATGTAGAGGGAGATACATCAAGTGAACTGCTTCAAGTTCATCCAAGTACTATTTTCACTTCCTCCTCTAACAATTCTACACCTATTGAAAAAATAAAGACTCTAGATTAGTGAATTTTCCTCCCCTTATGGAGGAGTCTCATGCTTCTCCAAACTCTTTTATGGTACATGGTGATATTACAGATTATGTGGTATAATCCTAAAAAAGTAAATGGATCCTTATGAAAATAAATGAGTTCATCCATTCCCATAGAGTGACGAAATGCTATATAATAATTACCAATAAGGTATCCTCATACTTTAAAAATAAAGGATGATTAGGGGCCTCTACCCCCTTCTCAAAGACTAACTACATGATTTTGAATTTCAAATACATTGGTTACTAGGAAAAAAGTGTGTATCCTTACAAGGGAATCTATAAAAATAATGTATTTGTATTCCAAATACTATAACAAATATTGAATTTAACGTCTAATGATAATAAAACTATAATTATTTAGATCTAAAATTATGTTCTTAGTTTTATTAATAACTATAACATCTGGATATTTTGGGATAATTAGGTACAGGTGAATCCCATTGAGACTGCCCAAAAACACATCACTCTGAAAGTATTTCAAGATAACATCTATTTTGCCTCATAAATTTATTATGCCTAACGTGATGTTAATGGGGGATTTGACATGTGGGAATCCCTATCAAATTTAAACACTATTGTAGAGGAATTGTATATTGGTATATATTAAACACCATTATTTATCAATGAAAAATGATATTTAGAGTATTTAATCCATAAGATTTATGCACGATTTCAATATAGTATTCCTCATGGAAATATTATTCATATTGGGTTTACTGGTGAAATTTATATATTTTTTATTAATAAATGAGGTATCTGGAATCTGGAAAGGGATGTCACAGTCAAATCAGTACATGATTTCCTTCTTTATAGATTCAGTATGATTACGATTACCCTTGCTTGCCCTGCTTGGTAGAACTATTCCCTCCCTGGATATTTATGGAACTGGATATGATTCATGGAAAACATCAAGAAATCTCAACATTACAAGGCACCTCGATCTGGCATCTGGAAATAACCATATCCAATCATTTAACCTTGGACATATAGGTCTATAGTCCTAATGTGTTAGATATATGCTTCATATTCTCCAATTTTTTGATAGAATGATATTTTTCTAGAAAGTTGGTTTATTTTTACTAATATACTCCCATCCAAGTGCAATATTTTGTGGTTCTCCAATGATATCATAGTGGGATGAAAAATTAAATTACAATGTTGAGGAATGGGAAATCAATTCATAGGGGTAATCTATATAGCCTCCAAGATAAAATTATTCATTATGGTAATATGTTATATAATTATTAGGACTATATAGCATTAATTATGGTTCTTCTAAAGTACAATAAAATGTGGAAGGAGATATATAATTCTAGAAATTGCGATCAAGAGGAATTTAGGTTCAATTATATTATGTGAGGATATTCTAACACTATTTTTTTCAATGATGTATCTAAGAGAAGGGTTATAATGGTATAATCAACGTGAAACTTAGATATGGATCTCACATAGCTAATTCATGCATCATGGGTCCCATCAAGTCTTCCATTTTCTTATTTGATCACAAGTCCTAGGAAAATAATGATAGGAGGATCCTATTAAGGACATTGATCATGCTATTTTTCTATAAAATCCCTAAACATATTTTTGAACATCATAACATAAGCACTAATTCCATTATAGAGGAGCTTGAAATTAGGGAAGTTATTTTAGTGATTAATCAAAGAGGTTATCTTGGATAAATTGGTTTACATGGATCTATCTGCTCTATTTCTTATGACATCATTATGAGGGAATTCCACAAATTATTCATGGACTTTTTCCAAGTGGGATATATTTATAGAGTAACCATTCTATCATCTTGGGTATCTTTAAAAAATTTAATTAATTGAATGGATTTGGAAAATTTTCACCCATTATCATTTGAAATATTTCATACAAATTACCTTTTATAATTATGCATAAAAATTATACAAACACCTCCCTCTGCGGATCCCTGATGAAAAACATTGTCTTATTAAGTGCGTGATTGTCCAAGGAGTTAATTAAGTAACATAGTATATGATTTTAGACTTCTATAGAATAATTTTGGAATACAATATTAAAATTAAATTAGAAATAGACATGTCATTCACTAGAATATAGTGGGGTATAATCCTTAAAGTATATAGAATTATTTGTTTCTATAAATGGATTTTTGAAAATTAACATCAATTATTATTTTATCCATGGATTACTACCTCCCGTGTGGTAGTGAAATTTGGGTTCTTCAAATATGTTCTAGGAATCAACTATGGGGAACCCCTACATTTAGGTATTTTTGTGATTTACCAAGAATAATATATATGAAATCATAATAATAGAATCTTGAATGGTTGGATTAACACATTAAATGGTTATTATTTATTCTCTTGGGTTTCTCTATTATTTGTCACAAATGATATAATTTAATTTGTGAATAGTGGTTATGAATATATTCAAAATTTTATGTGGATCCTGAATGAATATATATGAATAGTTGGAAATTTTATTCACATAGAAAAAATTACCATTTTCAATTCAAGTATGGTAAATAAAGGAATTCTTAATATATATATATATATATATATGCAAGAATTGGTATCCCTATATGCCTTTTTTATAGACTATCTTGGTACCCCCTTAAAATATTCAAGTTCAAATCCACCAAAATAAGTTATTTTCATAAGAATAACATACATGATTCTTAATTAAAAGAGTCACTTTCAATACTTATGTGGTAGAATCACTCTGGGGAATAATGTGCACAATCTATTCCCATTCTTACTTTCATTCTATTTTTAATTCCCTTAAGTGATTCATTATGAACATTTAAATTATCTCTAATAGTTTCATATGGGATTCACTCTAGTTATGTCATCACCAATATGACAGTTAGGCTTGCCTCACCAAGATGATTAAGGAAGTGGGTATTAGGGTCAAGTGCATAGTAGATAACATTAGGTGATATAATGATATTTTAGGATTCTCTAGATATCACAAAACATCCAATAGTATATTTGGGGATTTCCAATTCATTATACTAATTGTGGTTTGATCATCCAATTGTGGAATAGTATAAATGTTTCAGTGACTATGATTCTTGGAAAAATAATATAGTATTATTTGAAGGGCTGACATAGAATACTGGAATCACAACTATTTGGGCTCTCCCCTCTTCTTCCCAGGGTGTCTAGTCCCAAAAATTATCATCAAGTATTCTTTATCTCAATAATTTTTTTTCTAATCCATGATAAGTGATGATCATATAAACCTCTAACACAACATCCACTTTTCACATTAAATCCTCATTCAATCTTAATGCAGGTCGGACAAGAATTATCATTGCCATGAAGAATGACACTTCACTGCAGAAAAATCATTGCGACAACTCAGTTGGAGACTTTGTGATTCTTCATCGGCTTCGGATCGAGGGTCTCTACCGAAACCCTTGACACACCATGGAGGTGTTGTGGCAATCCCCATTGCCTGGATGGATCTTGATCAATGTGTATGGAGCCTCTAAAGGAAACTCGGGACCTGCTGGTTGTGGTGCCATATTCAAGGACTGGCTTGGACATTGTCATGACTGATTCTATGGTGGTTGTGGGTTTTCCTCTTCCCTTGATGCTGAGATGGAGGTTGTGATTCATGCTGTAAATTTTTCTCTACAAAAGAGTTCGAGAAACATCTGGATTGAGAGTGATTCGACCACTATTGTCCATGATTTATGGAATGGTATTGTTCATCTTAATTGGCCTCTCACTACCCGATGGATGAAATCCCTATCCTTCCTATTAAAAAACCGATTCACCGCCACACATGCCTATCGAGAAGCTAACATGGTTGCAGATGGTCTGGCCAACAATGGGATCAGCCAAAACATTACTTGGCAGGATGAGTTGTCGGTTGATCTGCTTCACTTTTATGAAAAAGACTGTAAAAAAATCCCCTCATTCAGACTTTTATATCTTTCATTCACTTTTTAATAAATTATTTCTTGGTCTTTGACCAAGGCTTTACCTTTAAAAAAAAATATATCGAAATTTCAAATTGTAAGGATCTTTAAACAAGATCGGGGATTAAATACATCTAACCAAAATCAATTTCTAATTATGGGGGATTAAAAACCTTGTTGATTTAAATGATTTCAACATGAAAAGAAGTAGAATCCAATTTTCTACCATATGAGTGTATTTAATTAATGTAAAGACATAATCTATGCTTAACCTATTTTCAGAAAGCGGCTGGAAAAGATTCATTTATGAATTCCTTGGGGACTCTACAATCCCTTTAATGGGATTGGTTTTTTTGAAGACTTATTACATGTTTTGTTCGGAGATCATGAGGTTGTGAGTGCTACAACAAGGAGAGTCTAGTTCACTTTACTATTATATGTCTAGTTATTTGGGAGACATGTAATGGTGTATATTATCAAGGATATAGACCAAAACATTCATTTTTTGAAATAGATAAATATTTATATTTCTATCTCACCTTTTTATCTTTATAATAAGGTGGATGTTCTGTGACTCATGAAGGGTATGTATTTATAGACCATTTCCCTGGTAAATGTTGACTGGAGAGGAGGCCATAGAACCTAGGTGAGAAAAGAGATGTGTGTGAATGGTTTCAGAATTTATACTAATGTATCTTATGTATAATTTTCAATGTGTGGTAGATGAATTATTCATAAATCATATGGATCAATCATTTTGGTGTTCTAGAAATTCTATGAGAAGAGTTGTTCTTTATAGGTTGTGGGTCATGCGATTAGAACTACGATTTCTTGATGTTGGAAAAAATATCAACCCCACCTCTATTGAATTGATATAAAACATGGTTATGAATTTTTATTGGATAAATATGGGATTATTTGTAGTATCCCCCATTTTGTCAAATCCAATATAATATTGCTTCATCCAAATGTGTAAATAATGCATTCCAAGAGGGAGGGTAATTTGGGGGTTTCATTATTTTTTCAAAAGACCATGCAGAATATGGGATTGTTATATTTGTGAATTTGGATAAGTTCATTTTGACTATTCGAACATTCTATAATGGGATAAAATTAGTCAACAAAACATCCATTCCACCTGACTTTGTATACCCTTTTCATTCACATACCTTCAAATAAATAGAAAATTTAATTATTAATCAATTGGGAATTGATATTTTCTAATCTACGATTAGATTTTCATTAAATATTTAAAATGGGGTTTCTAATTGTATAAATGATGTGATTTATTGAAATTGAAATGGATTTTCAATATTTAATTAATGTTTTTGTTTTGAAATTATTATAGATATTTTAATATAATGTTTTTATTGGTTGTGAATATTGAATTTAAGAAATTTATGGAATTTAGTTTTTTTTTCTATATAATAAA
This sequence comes from Viscum album, assembly GCA_963277665.1. Taxonomy (NCBI): domain Eukaryota; kingdom Viridiplantae; phylum Streptophyta; class Magnoliopsida; order Santalales; family Viscaceae; genus Viscum; species Viscum album. The sequence continues at coordinate 206,097,038 of OY728143.1, forward strand.
TTTTGTTTCAAATTTATTTATGTTAGATATGTTTACATAATAATCTATTTATGGTTTGGTCATGGTTATTGTTTGTATGTTTTAAAACTATTATTTGATCACTAAATTTGAGAAGAACTTGTTTCATTAACACATATGGGAGGATTATGAAGTATGAGAATAACTATGAAAAAATTAGGATAACTAGGGATAGAAGACATAACTCACATGGGTGTGAGTTTATATGTGTGAATGTGGATTTAGGCCTATGTAAATCTATACCCAATATATGATATCAGAAAGCCTTTGTATGAGGAATTTTTTTTGGAAATAAAGCTTTTATATTAGATATTAAGAAAATTTTATTTTACATCAGATATTGGGAAATAGGAATTTTCCAATATAATTGTGAATATATGGATTTTCATTTGGTTTATAAAATAATAGTTTTCTTGGTACATTGAGATAATAATATTTTATAGTAAAATGGGTTTTTAAGGTGAAAATAATGGTTAAATAAAATAATGAATGTTATTAAATTAATGAAATGTTCTGATATACCATGATATACTGAAGTTATAATAACCATACATGTTTACCTTTTTCGTCATTTAGTCAATATTTTTTATTACACTTGTAATGTGAATACATTTTTCTACATTTGTAGAATGTTTTATTTCTACATTGAGTTATCATTGAAGAGTTCTTTGCTCATTTTTGAAGCATTGTTTTTTGGTGTCAGCATGTCATTATCACTTTATATAGTACTTTAGTATTTTTTTGTTCATAAACATGGTTTGTTTCTAATGGTAAAGAGTATTTTAAGAAGAATTTAGAAATAATGTTTTTAAATTAAGATGTCTGTTTTATTTTTTATTTTTTATGGGAAATAATTCCCCATGGATTCTACTAACCCCTCACAACTTGTTAACATCCATAAGTGATCAAGGGGCACGCTTCAGTTGATTTTTATTCACACAAGGTTCTTATGATTTTTTATCCTAGGATGGGGTGTCACATTGATGTAAAAGATATTTTAATACATTTTTATTAGTGTAATTTGTTTTATTTATTATGTGTAGATTATGTGATATGTATTTCTTTTTTAATAATATTTATAACTACATGGTGATCATGATATTATGTATTATTAGAGTATGTTATTATGAATTGGTATTTTTAAATAATTTTATATCTAATATTCCACTGAATAATTAGAAAATAATTCATATTATATATGAATTTTTTCTTGATGCCTTATTAATAGTACCCATTATGTTATATGTTGTATGGAGAAGCACATTTAATCATATTATTGAACTAGATAACTCTATGGAGGGTAATTTCATATAAGGGTAGTGTCAAATTAAATATTTATAGTTATAATGAAAACATTATTTTATGGAATGACATCATATCTAATACATTATTACATTATAGAATGGGGTGAGACCTATTATGTCACGGTGAACAATATAGTGTTGTATATGGAAATCCTAATATTAAACAATCATCCATATTTATTATAATATAATCATCAAAACATAATTTGTTAATAGCAATGTATAATTAGAGAGCTTTCATGTATCATCTAGTACAATGATGGTTTCTATCACTATGGTCCCAAAATATAGGAATCTACCTATTAGTGTTGAATCTTGGTGATCAATATTTCTAAAACTATTTTATTTGTAACCCATTTTATGGATCATGTGCCATTCCTAAAAGGAATAGATATAATTTTTTATTTAACATGATATATAATAAACAAATAAAATTATGTTACAAGAATAAGGACATAATAAATTATACATATTTTCCTAGTCAATGTGAATAGAACAATCAACTCATTAACAAAACATGTTTTCCCAATAATAACCCATACCAAATAAAAATACATTTTTAAAACATTTTAAAAAAAGAAATTAATATTTTAAAAAATATAAAACATACTTTCTAATGTTTTATTCTTTTTAATATTATGAAATAATATAAAAATTAAATCATTATAATAGATAAAAAGTTTATATTCTCATTATAATCATCCTATAATACATTTAACACTTCCTACAACAAATGTAAGCATTAGCTGATAAATAAAAAGAAAGGGTGACATAAATTTCCTCTATAATTATACCCCAATGTAAAACATGATGTATATAATAGATATAGAAAATTGGGAGATCTACTAGAAAATAATTGGATAAGAAATATGGAGAAATAAGTGTCACATTATAGAAAACTTTTATTTGAGTGTAGCAATCATATCATTATGTTATAAACACCAAACATGTCATCATAATCATACGCCAAATATCACTATTAAGGAATATTAAAATTGGTTTCTTGGATTAGTTACCATTCATAATATATATAATCTCAAAAAATATAATTAGTACCCAATCTATTAGGGGATGTAAAATTATAGATCCACCAATCACAGAAAACCATAGAATGAATATGGATGCAAAATAGAAAACATATAATAAATCAATGACAAGAATGATAAACTATTAAAAATGAAATTATTTATATAAAAATATTATATAACATATTCAATGCATAAGACAAAAAATAAACTTTTAATATTTTTGGTTGAGAAGATATAGAACCAAAAAAAGGTTTCTAAATTGGGAAATATATAATTCCTTGTAGAAGATACATATAAAAGTAAAATATAATGGATTAATGAACCTAAAATGAGAAATCGATATGTTTTTCCCTTATATACCTTATATGGAATAAATTTCAATTAAATAAGGTAAAATCCAAACCTTTTCTATATTTTTCATATTCTCCTTTTTATGTAAACTATTTCCATGTGTTGAGTAACTTTCACTTGGGTTGTAATTATGCTATGTTTAGGTAAAAATTTTTAATCAATTAATGATAGTGGGTCATGCATGGGGGGCACATGATTTTCCCTAACTAGGTTTCCTAGCCTAGAAAATAGCGAAACATTAGACAGACGGTAATTTCGTGGTTGGAACAAGATTTTTCATATTAGGCAATATTATATGAGTAACCATGCACCACTAAAAAATTGATACACCATTTATGTACATGATTATGGGAAACCATGCAACCCTACCCAGAAAACCATGTGTTTGATTTAAACTAACACCAAAATTAGTTTAAAATGTTTCCAAACAATAATTTTAATCACAAATCGTCTCCCATTAGACTCTAACACATTTTTAATGATTTTGGAGCCTTTAAGATAGATTCCAAGAACCTTTGACTTATGTTACTATGGATTTAATTCTCGTATCAAATATCCCCGCCCCTACCAGAAAGAGGATCTCATCCGGGTTTCTTTCTCGCTCCTCCTAATTTCATCCCTCTTTTTTTATGAGAATTTATTCTCTATTTTTGGTTATATATATACATACTTATGATGATATATATCTGGTAGTGTAGATCTAGATCTGTATTTAATAATATCGTTAATTTTTTAATCATGATTTAGGTTACATATTTGGATCTTGTTCTACATCATGACTCGATTGAATTTTGGTTATTTTGATTGGGTGATTGTTCATTTACTAATAAATGTAGGTGGTATATTATTCAAACACCATAGTATTTATATCAATTATGAGTATGTTATTGTATGATTTTTAGGGTTCTTTTATCGACTAGAACTCCAAATGGAAGTAGTTTATGTGGTCAATTAAATAATAATGGAATTAGATATTCAATTGAATAATAGAATTTGGGAATCAATGATAATTATTTGTTGGTAAATTATCAGAATGATGAATTGTGAATTTGGAATAATAAATTTTTGATTTTGTTATTGAATGTTGCTTCAGAAGTTGGAATAATTTAGTATTGAATTAATTATTGAATGTTGAATTGTGAATTGAAATAATTCAATATTTAATTAATTGTGGGATATTGATATTTTTCGAGTAGTATTAATTTATTTTTTAAATAATTAGTGAAATTTATGTTATTAATTAATCATTGATTTTATTAATAAAAATGGGTATTATGAAATATGTTTTGAATTAATTGATGTAATGATTTTAGAAATTTCAATTCCTTGTTTGTCACTTGGTTGTGATTATGTTGGCATAGATTAGCACATGATATAATCAGTGTGGGAGTGAGGGACTGCATGAGGAAAACTGTGAGAGCTTCTATTATTATTATTGAAGGATATTGAGAGACTTCGAGGTGGAAGACTATGGAAAACACTATTTTTATTTTTAAGGGTCTATGAGATATCTTGTAGTTGGGCAAGGGAAAAGACCCTAAGAACTTATCGCATTTCCATGAAATCTATAAGGATTCACTAAGTCTCACTCACATTATACCCCTGAGGTGAGAATCCTATGTGAACATTACTCATTTCATACTAATTTACTTGTCCAGTGATTTTATCGTATATGGGTTGTGATAAATAATTGTAATAATGGGATTTATCTATATGATATGTCTTATGGACATTTCAGACTCCAGAACATTCTAAAGTATATATTGGTTGTTTGGGTGTCCTCAAGGACCTATGTGTTAGGTAGTTAAATAGAGATTAATTGAATAAATTTAAAATGATTACATTATATATAATATTTTATTCTTTATACAACTAGATACAAAATTATATATAGGATCTTGTTTCATATTACATTAGTGTCGGCCTACTGATTTGTACTCACACCATATTTGGGATTCCTGATAGGCATCAAGACATATTTCATGTTTCAATTATAAGGTATCGGAAAAGGGAAACTGTTCAACAGATAATATGGGATAAAACATGGATGAGGGAGCCCAACGTGATTCATGGACCACTTTTTGGAGTCATTGGTTTCTTTATTATGGGATTTCCATTAAGACACAATGCACATACTTTATCATGTCATATCTACTGTTTAGTTTTTATTTTTCATTTCTTGTTTGGTTATCTTGGGATACTTGTATTATAATCAATATTATTATATGTTTTTAATTATTTTCTCTCATTTTCAACAAGGGTTTTACACTAAAAAAAGGGGGGTATAGTCCCCCCATGATTGATATATCAGACCTTGGTGCTAGTTGGTAGGATCTAACATATAGGGTGGTGTGCCTGAGGTCTTTGGGTGGTCCACCTCAGGGCACTGAGGCATAGAAACTAAGCCCAAATGTTACAAAGTTGTATCAGAGACAAGTTTTCTTTTCATTTATTTTTTCATACTATTTGGGAATAGATGAAAGTATATTATGGAGATTTGGACCTTGGACATGTGATAGTGCATAGAAGTTGAAAACCCATATATGGGGGAATACCCAAGTACCCAAAGTGGGACTGTTGTTATTGTTTTTTTATAGTCAGATTTTATTTCACGTTGGGTGAAGCAGTTGTTGTCTCATGCGATTATTGTTTCATATATTTATTGATATTTAATTATTTTTGACTCATGGACAACTAAGGCATGAGAGATTAGAATTCATGCATCATTCTAGGAATGTAAGATTATCTTGTGATGTGCATTATTTAGGCACGCATGTGAAAATAGGTTTTAGGTATGTTTTTGACCTTGAACAATATTTTCCCTTCTTATGGAATTTAATTGAAAATGTTTCCTAATATGAAAAATATAATATTAAAATGATGAAAAATGGGAATAATTGGGTGTGTAATGGAATGTGAATAATGAGAATATGTTTACCCTTTTTTACTAGGACCTATGTGTATTATGGTTAAGGTTAGTAATAACACCTTTTTTATAGTGTGGCGAGGTTTGGGAAAAATATTATTGTAACCTACATTGATTCTACTCTTGAGTAAATTAAAATAATTTGTTTTATGAGTACTGAGCTGTTTTTTTGGAATTTTATAGATATCCCTCGATGATGATTCTTATTGAGAGGATGGCGAGAGGATATGGATAGAGAAGCTCCACCACTAGTTGAACTTGAGGCACCAATAGAGTATGTTGTGGATGTATGGGATATGTTTTGAGTTAAAAAAAGTCGCTTCATGCAATTCATGGAAATAGACAAATGGTGGGTTGAGAAATGTAGGTCTGATCTGACGATGTAGTTTTAGTTGCAGCACCCTGTGACATTAACTAGAGAGGGTGGACATGAAGGATCTCAATTCTAGATTGATTCTATACAGATTATAAATGACCACCTAGAGAATCATATTTAAAATATATTCATATTTTATTCCTTTATGTTACGTGGTCTAGTGAAGAGATAGTGGTACATCTAGTCTCAGGATGGACAACTGGATGCTCTGGAATTAAACGAATTTCATGATATGTTCTTGGAGTACTTTTATCCACACACACTAAGATAAGATGGGGTACTTGATTTCATGAGGCTGGCCTAGGGTATTATGTCCAAAACGTAATATGATGGATGCTTTAGATATTTTCGATGCATTATTCTATCATTGGAAGGAGATGAGGCTATTACAGAATAGTGGTTTTAATAAGGATTTATGTGTGAAAATAATATCCTGGTAAATATCATCAAAGTAAATATGTAACCAAATGTGGTGAATCAAGATCTCATATCTGAAGGGATCCTCAAAGAGGTTTCTATTGGTGGATATGTGTTTTCATCTGTATAGTTAGGATGCAAAACTTCAAAAATTAGGAAACATAATTATGATAATTTCTCATAGAGAAATTGGATAAAGAGTAGCCTTTGGGAAGGGTCTATTTCAAAATATTGTAACCATGTGGTTTTACAGTAGTGTTTTATGTTTGGATACTTCCATAAGTGTTGTCCATTACCACCAACAGAGTGTCGAGGGTACGACAAGATGGGGCACCTGTAGAGGTCTTATTGGAACCCATGTCAAATAGTTAGGGATGAAGTATCTATACATAAAAAGGTTGTACGAAGGGGTTCTTATTCAACAAATCATTATGGATTCTAGAGTTCCACTGGTTGAGGACGTATAGTTTGTGGATGTGATTCTTCTAGGAATGAGATCCCATATCTAAATAGTGTAATAGCTTAGGGGAGTTAGACTTCCTCATAGAAATGAGGTTCATGAGAGTTACATGTCATTCAGCATACAGTTATGGGTAATGAGGCTAAACCATCAATAGTGATTAGCACTATTTTGGAATATTATTCCTTATCAAGTGCCTTATTTTAAAAAGGTTAATCTCATTCCTTTATATCTACAAAACATGTTAATGGCTTGTTCCTAGTGGAAGAAATTGAGAGAAGGGTTATAATGATATGTACAACATTGGGAGTATGACCTAGAGAAATCTATTTGGGAAAGGATTGTTCTCTTTAGATCAGGGAGTACTATTTTCTCTTAGACAACATTATAATTGATATAGAATGCTTCAAAATAATTTTGGGTATGGACTAGTTAGTATCATACCGAGCACACATTGATTATAACCGATGGAGAGTGACATTTTCATCTCATACGGGTTACCATTAAATTCACCATGGAGAGTGGGATATATAGGTTGGCCTATCATGTCCAATTACTCTACAAATGGAAGATCTTACAACCAAAGATACATGTCTATTTCCGGATGATGGAGGATTGAAAGAAGATGTTCTTCCATGCATAGGGGATATATTTCATGATATGTTTTTTGAAGACTTCTCAAGGGTTCCACATAATAGGGATTCATAATTCACTATTGAGATTATGTTTGACCTAAGATAGTTTCAATTCCACTATAAAAAATGGAACTAAAAAATCATCAAGAGCTCAAGACTCGGCTGGAGGAGTTTTTGGGTAAGGGAATTATCTGTCCAAGTATGTCACCTTGGGGATCTCCAGTGTTTTTGAAAAATAATGGTGATGGGTGTTTCACATATGTATTGGTTATCTAAACTAAAACAAGATGACTATGAATAATGGGTTTCCACATCATTGTATAGATGATATTTTTGACATATTGAGTGGATTTTGTGTCTTTTCCAACATTGAATTGAGATTAGTGTGTCATCATATGAAGGTTCGATCTTTTGATATATCAAGGGATGATTTTATAAGTAGGTATGGCCTCTATGATTACATCATAATGTTGTTTGGGTGTATTAAAATACTAAAAAAGTTTATTTCCATGATGAAAAAAAATATTCCATGCGTACCTGTATTAGTTTGTTGTAAGATTTGTGGATTAAAACTTAGGGCACTCCAAGACTCTTGAAAATAATTCACAATAACATGACATCATCTAGAGTACATTGAGAGATCATATACTATATTCCAAGCTCTCTAATTTTTAGTTTTTGATTGATATGTTACACTTCTTGTGGCACACCATCTTGGAGGATGGTGTACCTATATACACGGATAAAGTAAATGCATTGGTTTCTTGGGGGCATCCCAAAAATGTTTTAGATATCCAATTATTTATAGGTTTACCTAGATCTTATCAGATGTTCATCCTTGACTTTTCCATCATTGGAGGGATTCTTCTGGGAATGATAAAAAATTGGAAAATGTTTGAATGGGAAGAATCATGTGATAATCCCATTATAGAGTTGAATAATACATTGAAATAAGCACTAATCATGATGCTACCAGAGCTATGTGAAGAGTATACAGTGTATTTTGATGCTTCGGGGTCAGACATAGAACATTGTTCATGCATGGAGATCAATTTCTGTTGTATGGGTATTAGAAGTAAAGGCCACATGAAAGGAATTGCCATATGCATGAACTCATGTTGGATAGAGTGTTGTATGATTTAATATGTTGGTGGAATTATCTATTGCGTGAAAAGTGACCGGTGTATACAAATCAAAAGAGATTGAAGTATATCTTTTCATACAAATACATGAACCTCCAGTAGTGGAGATGGGTTTAGTATATGGTGTTTTTTTATTTGGAACTACAATAAATTACCAAAAAAGTAAATAGTGTGGATGATTGTTTGAGGAGAAAGAATCCGACTCAAGTACTTAAGGATCCTATTAACGAGAAGAAAATAATGAATCTACTAAAAGAAATTCATGTTGTGGTCCAGGAGATTTTGGAGAAGATGAATCTTGTATTAGTTTTAGTGGAGTATACTCTTTTGGGATTGATTAGAGACATGAATAATGAGGATCGAGAGTTCTTGACCTTTATGGGAATCCTTGATGTTGTGGAGTCACCATTAGATTGAATAAAAGATGAAGAACATATCATCTATGTCAGGAATCATTTTTTCTACCCACGATCATATGAGATGAGTAGATTCTATAATATCATGCCCCAAAGTGGATAGTACATCCATGTGTTAACCAAATGTAATATTCCCTACGATGACAGATTTTTTAGCTGAGTGTGACAAAATAAATATCAAGGTTTGTGACATGATGCTAGAACTTTAAATAGGTGAAAGCCAAGAATAAATGGATTAGAGGTTTACTCTATCTATTGACCATTATGGTATAGATGTGGGATATTTTGATACAGAACTTTTCGTGGTTCTCTTGAGGATTCCCTAGTAGGATGATTCTGTTTGGGTTATTATTTCCTGACTAAATAAATAAGCACATTTCATTCCTTTACATGAGATTTTCATAGTCGAGTAGTCATGTGAACTGTAAGTTCCATAGATAGATTGTATGCATAGGCTCTCATGGAAAATAGATTCATATCACAACTCATAGTTTCGTTTTCACTTTTGTCAGGGATTACAAATGGTGTTTAGTATGTAGGATTCATTAGGTATGACTTTCCACTCATAGATATATTGGCAGTCATAGCTCACTATATAGGTTCTTTAAGATATTTTGTAAGAATTCCTCCTAGAATTCAAGGGATCTTGGGATAATCACATTGACTTGGTATAGTTTTCCTATAATAGTTATCTGGAAATGATAGAAATGGTACCATATGAGGAAATTTATTGTAGGCTTTTTAGATCACTTCTATGATGGACTAAGGTAGGTGAGTTTGAGCTCTTGGGATCATGTTTCATGCAGCTGACATTAGAGTGGGTACAAATGAATCATAATCATATGGAAATAGTTGATAGTAGAAAAATTTTTCATGTTGATAGACGTTAATGGACACTGGAGTTTTTATACGGTGATTGTGTATTCCTTTAGGTGTCTTCTATATTGGTTTAAATCATGATATGGATATAGGGTAAGTAGACATTAAGGTTCATTCGTCCATTTGTTGTTGTGGAGAGAATCGGTCCAATGGTGTATCAATTGGATCTTCCACAAAAAAAGTTCTATGCATAAAATTTTACATGTGTTACAATGTAATTGGTATCAGCCTAAAACTTCTCATGTTATCTAGATATAATATATGGAGTTTCAGATATATGCCTCATTTGAAGAGAATCTGATATGTGTATTGCATTGGAGTGAGAAAGTGTTTTAGGGAAATACTATACTGATAGTTTTTGTATTGTGGAAACATGGGCATGTATTAGAGGAAACATTGGAAAGGGAAGTAGATATGTGGACCCAATGGCCTGAGCTATTTGACTTATAATCCATGATATAATTGGTACTGTCACTTTAGGATAAAATTTTATAAGCCAGGGAGTTTGTTAGATCACAACCTTTTCAAGAGTTTTCTTGTTCTCATTTTCAGGTAGTATTTTTCCTCGTGTTGAGTACTTTGAATTTGGATTTTTATATGGGATGTCTCTTAGTAAAAATAGAGAAAAATTAAAATATGGAGGGCAGTGTATGAGTGGCACATGGTTTTCCCAAACAGTCCACCCCAACCCAACAAACTGGGCAACCACAGACAGTGGGAAATTACACAGTTGCTACATAGATTTTCAAACAGTGCACCCTCTTAAGAGTTAAATAGCACCCATGTAAACCTTTTTACATGGTTTAAGACCATGGTTAGAGGAAACCTAGTGACTCTACCTAGAAAACTATCAATGGTAATTAAATTTACTATATTTTTTAAAACAAATTCTTGAACCCCCATTTTAATCCGAAATTGTCCCTCATTCAACCCCAACACCTCATTCATGGTTTCTGATCCTCTCAAGTAAATTATGAACCACTACAACATCCATTCATGGTGATTTGAAACCCCCAATCAATGATCTTCACCCTTCCAAATATGTGGATTTCATCCCGACTTCTATCTCGTTCCTCCAACACTTTTTCCTCCCAGTTTTTTGGATCCAGATCAGATATTGTAGATCTAGATAATGATTTTTGAGATCTTTAATTGTTGCATTTTGATTTAGGATATAGATTGGGATCTTGTTCTAGTCCATTACCCCACTAAAGTTTTGGGATATCTATTGAAAAATTGTTTGGAAATGAATTGATTTATGTGTTATATAACTAGAATACTAGAGTATTGATATCAATTTTTGGTATTTGGTTTTATCATTTCTAGGATTATTTTATCAATTGTAATTAATAATTTAATTAATTAATGTGGTCAATAAATTAATTGATGAATTGGATATTCGATTGAATTATTGACTTTCAAAATTGGGGATAATTAATTGTGGGTTAATTATTTGAATTTTGAATTTTGAATTTCGAATAATTAATTATTGAATGTTAAATAATAAATTTGAATAATTATTCATTGAAATAATTATTGAATACTGAATTTTGTATAGGAAAAAATAGTTGTTAAATTAATAATGGGATATTTATTTTGTTAGATAGTGTTAATTAATTGTTTAAATAATTAATTAAATAGATGTGATTACTTAATTTTTGGATTAATTAACGAAAATGGGTATGATTAATAAATTATTTAAATAATTAAGTAAATGTTTATTGAAATGGATATTATTTTTATGTCACGTGGTTGTGATTACGTTGGCATAGTGTGGCACATGGGTTAACAAAGGTGTGGGTTACGGATTTCCTGAGGTTTGATGTGAGAGATCCCATTATGGTTTTTGTAGGACCATGAAAGTCTTTGGGGAGGAATACTAATTAGAATGCAAGTATGATTTACATAGTCTTACTCCCATTTTAAATTTGACGATAGATCCCTATGTGAACATTACTCATGTTGTACTGATTTAATTTTTTCATTCATTTTATTAGATATAAATTGGGATAATGAATGGTAATAATTGAATTCTGATATATTATTCCCATGGAGATAGTTCAGACTCTAACATGAGACAAAGAAGGTATTGAGAGTTTGGGTTTCCTCAAAAACCCATGTTTTATGTGGTTATTTAATGATAAATAAACAAATGTAAAATATTTATATTATTGATTGTATTTTATTCATTATTCAAATAAACACACTATTATTGACCGAATATTGTTTTATGCTCCATTGGTGTTGGATGACAAAGTTGTACTCACACAGTACACATGCTAACATATTGGTGCTAGAATAGATTTCATGATTTCAGTTCAAGATAATAGAAAAGGCCCCATGATAGATGGATGATATGGGATGGATCATAGATGAGGGAACCAGACATGTTTCTTGACTCGCATGGGGGAGTTTCCAGTGTCTTTATTATGGAGATTTCATTGAGGGACTTCATACATACTTTAGAAAGGAATATCTACTATTATGTTTTTATTTTTTTTATAGTTGAGGAATCTAGTGATAATGGTATTCTCTTAGTAATTATTATATGTTATTCAGTTATTATTTCAAATTTTATAGGCGTATTACTCTGATAAAAGTGGTTATTGTCTCCCCATTATCAATATAGAAAACCATTACTGCTAGTCGGTGGCCTTTAGTATATAGGGATGCATGCCTATGGTCATGTGGTTGTTTGGATCACGACACCGAGGCATGGGACCTGGTTCATAATTTTACACATAATTAGGAGGACAATTTATATATATGAATTTCAAAAAAATAAAGGAATATAAAATAAAATATATATTGAACTATATTTTCTTAAACTAATTTATTTTATATTTGGGTGTGAGGTGTTTTTTTAAAAGTATTGGTATAGGTAGGTGATACTGATACTATGATTGAAACTAGAATAGGTGCATCAAAATGTAGCCAAGTGTTTCTTCCATGAATGTGTTTCGATAAGGAATTTGTTTCTTCATTTAGTGTGTCTTTAAATGAAACATTTATTGGTGGATTTGTTATTGTGCTATTATGTGTGGTGTTAGTCATATGATTTTGGCGTTTTATTGTTTTTTGGAGGAAGTTTGGTTGTGGTGTGAGATGATTTGGTCATGAGGTGATGGTTATTAGGTGGATTTGGTTTAGACTTCTATGATTTTGTTCATAAGATGGTCACTATCAGTTATGATGTGGATGTTATTGGTTACCCATACATCATGTTATGAGTAACCCTTAAGTATGATAATATCATTTGTACTATATTACATGTGGTGTAACCATATGCACTATATAATGGATTCTGGAATGGATGATTTAAAAGATCATAAATTTTAGTGACATTTCATTATGGTAATCATATTAAATTTGGATGTGGTTTTTGTTGGGGCCATTTTTTTAAAGGTTTATGTACTATTATTTGACCACTATGTTCATTAAATGGCCTTCAATAGATATATGGTTTGAAGTTGGTTTTTATAGTAAGATGTTTTAGAATTATAATGGAAATAAGGAATTGATTTATGAGGTTTTTTCAACTTATTCCCATTATAGTGTCACCATATCTAGTGAAACCATGATACTTTCCCTTTCCAGTTTTAGTAAAAAAAACATGATCCAAATAAAATTCTTCTACGATCCATATTTTTTTACAAAAACCCTAGGAGATTAGAGATATGTATTTCCAGAACCATTGATGAACATGAATTGGATTTCAACAAGGAATTCAGTATTTTAATCACATTGAGATCAAATGTATGTTTGACATCACATTAATGGTGTTATTCCCATGATATTTTTCATATGAACATAATGATAGTAGTTCAAATTAAATTTCTTTATCCTTAGGTCATAGTATTGATGTAGTTATTTGTGATATTGGTTGAGTAGGTATGCTTTAATCAACATTAACATTAGGATCATATTCCTCTCTTTTTTCATGGATGGTAATTGTTGAAGCTTTGATTAAGGTACACAATTTTTGTAATTCCTTCTTAATTATGTGTTACTTAAGAATTATCATACATTTCTTATTAGTGAATGATATGGATAAAATTAATAAGGAAAATGAAATGAAAAATTAAATTTAATAGGGACGAGATTTATTCAATAGTCCTAATGTGTATTCATGTAATTTAATATTTTGATTGTTTATATTGATATTTATTAAATTTAATAATCATTTACTACTGTTGTAGTGAATATATCACCTTTAATAAAATAATAATCTTCTACACATGGTTATGAATACACTATGAAAAAATAATAACTAAAGAAATGGTTTTCCTATAATAATTAAATAATTAATATGAATAAATATATTAAAGGATATTATTGAATTTCCTTTATACTAAAAATGGGTGTTTTCTAAAACTTGAATTCCTTGCTCATTTGATATGTATTTTTGTGTACTTGGTAATATATTCTGTGAATAAATTATTGGGGGTTTCTTTCATTGTATTGGTTTTATTATTTATTTCATTTATTTAAAATTAGGTGGATTGGTACTATTGTTTTTTATTTTAGATTGTGTTTTTGTTTTATTATGATTGGATACCATGGTGATGTTTATGATGTTTCAATCGTTACTGTTACAGTTGGCTATAGTTTCATAGTTCTATTTCATATAAATGCTAATAACAAAAATTAAAATAGGGATTGAATTAGAAATTTAATATGAAATGATGATTAATCAAATGGTAATGGTTGAAATGAATAGTTGATGTATGATAATGAGTTTGGGTTATGGATATTGAATATTTTGAAATTAAATATGTTCAAATGAATAGAATAATTAATACAATTAGGCTAAAAAATTGTTAAATCCATAAGGAAATAATGATATCTTTTAATGGGATGTCGTGGATATTTCTATGTTTGTATTGTTTGAATGGGTGGGGAATGTTTATATCGTAGTGATGCAATGAGTCTCTAGGGAATGTTGGTGATGATGTGTTGATATTTACATGATTTACCAGTGATGTGTTGGTATAAACCTTTAGGTCTGAATTATTTGTGGATGTGATATATATATATATAAATATTTATTAAATTTGTCATGTGATCGATGAGGAACACCGCCTGAGTGAGATAACATTGTTGATGACTAATAGGTTTTGTTTTTAGATATTTTTCCCAACAACTTGGATGGGGTGGTAATTAATGGATGTAAGTATTTAATCTTATATAATATACTATGATTTATATGCATAGGTTGTGATATGTAGTCATTATAGTGAAAATAGTGTAATGTGACGTGATAAAGACATGATGATGATTGAATGATGGAGTGAAAGAAGGTATGATAAATGGTGGTGGTCATGCATGGTAAGAGTATATAATTCAAATGATTTACATTATGTTCATGATACAAAACTATTAATAGGATATAGAATATGAATATTATGAGGATGGGATATGTGGATATGATCTCTTATTGTGGTGGGAAGATTTGGATATGTTTCTATAGTTGTGGTATGTGATTTATGGATGTAATATAGGATATTATCTGTGATAGAATGGTTTTGAAGATTGAGTGAGAACTAGGATATTTATCTTTGGGTCAATATAGGCAAAACCTATTGGGAATGTTTTAAATGGGTACCTTATTAATATATTATTGGATACTATATTATGACACAAGGATTCAATATTTGGAATTTGAATCATGGTCATGTTGAGTGATAGTTGACACGACATGAATTCATATTGGATCTAGGGTGTATCTACCGAGGAATTAATATTATTATTATTCATTACAATAGATTAATTAAAGAGGATTATAATATGTTTACTTATATTCTAAAACCCATATATAGAAATATAATCTTATCCTTATGAGAGAGATTTAGTGATCAGGTTAGAAAATACATGCTCATGGGTTGATGCTGCTGGTGGAGTCTCAACCATAATATTTCTCTTTTGATATTTATTTTTTGATATTTTGATTTTTATTGAGTTTACATTATTTAGGGGAATTTTTATTCTTTATATTTTCCTAATATTATGAGTTAAATCATATAAATTTTTTCTTTTATATCGAGGGTGTTAGTCTCCAACATGTGGTACATTGATGACCGGAATTAGGGTGACTCTCTTCTCTACTGTGGACCCACAGTGGGATTCTATGTGGAATGTGGTTGTGGTAGAGTTTTCCTAATATGTGGTTGAGAGTTTGAATGTAGTCTATATATAGTAACTAATGATGATTTCTTGGGTTTGTTACATTGATAGTTTTATTGAACCTCATGTGTGATATGGTAAGTGATATTAGTATGGAAACATATGATTAATTACCAATTTAAAACAATTCAAGGAAAAAATATTACTAAACATCATTCGTGAGGAAATATTCATTATATTATTAAGTCCTAGGAAATATACATTTTTCAGGTTATTTTATGTTATTGTTTAATTGGTATTAATTTTTATAATTTAAAATGAATATAATTATTCTATAAATAGTAAATCTCATGCCACTATGCATAAGACTTTATCAAGGATAGAGATATTTTTTTTATTTATATATGTTTATGTCATAACTATTGAGGTGAATAATATGATTTAATATAAAATACATTTCTCAACCTAGTTGAAGAGAAAGAGTCCAAGAGGGGGTTGTTGAGTAAGTTAAATTGTCATATTTTAGAAAATAATTGAGGGAGTGACTTCGATTTAGAGATGGAGTGTGAGATGATGGATCTAGAAACAAAATTATATTTTCTCTATTGTTGTTTCGATCATCTACTTCCAATGGTTTTTGGATAATTGATAAAAACTTCATGAAACTAGTGGATCCTATTTCATAGGGAGAATGATGAATCGATGGTTTAATGGGATGAATTCCAAAATAATTTTTGTCAAAATTTTCTTTAATCAAATATGATTGTTATGAAGATGATAAAATTCCAGTATTTCTAACATGGGTGAATGCGATTTGGGAGGTTGAGATTCCTTTCACACACATTCACTACTTTTCACGGTATCATTTCTTATTTGAGGAATATAGGGATGAAATTTACAGTGATTTTGAGTCTCTCCATTAAACATGTGATTACCCAATTAATTTTTCCTACATAACTAGATTTAAAAATAAATGAAACATTGATCAATATGAATAATTCATGTTAAAAATAATATTGATAAGAAATTTATAGAAATATCTAGAAATGAAAATTTGGTAATTCTTGGTACTTTATATCAAGATAGTTGAGATTTCAACCAGTGGGGTATAGGAACATACTAAAATTTTGAAATTATTCTAAAGCTGATAGATTATGTAAATAAACCTAGAGATTTTTTTTCAATGTGTATAACTTATGGGAGATGTTTTCATTAGTTATTTTTATTACGAACTATTCTCCATTGATAGAATAACCAAAGTTGTCATTTCTCATTTAATCTAGAACTACAGTTACCTCTGATATCTTATTAGTAACATGTTCAAAATATCTTTATTTAACAATGTGGATATTTTTCATTGGGAGGATATCACCCCTATGTTTCCCTTAATCTCAAACATGGGTAAAATTGAGTCCATAGAGGTGGGTTTTAGTAGTTATAGAGATGTATTTGATATATGAATTTCCAATTTTACACAATGAATATTATTGTTCCATGAAAAATAAGTAGTTTTGAGGTAACTTCTATTTATATTAATCTATTGTTCTAATAATTTTTTAATCTAAATAATGAATTACGTTTTTATACACATATTGGTATGTTACATGGGACTCTTGGTGGAGAGGATTCTAGTGTCTCTATTTTTTTCCACATCGGTTTGATATTAGACTAATTTATTTTATTTTTATTGGGGTTGTGAGATTTTTTTGTCGTAATATCAGTCATTAGGGGATTTATTGTTACTAAAAATACTTCTATACTATGTCATCATTCCATGGATGGGTTTTATTACATTTTTGAATTCATTATAAAATTTTAAAGGAGGGTTTCTCTCAATTTTTTTGATGGATAATGTGTGATGTTCATTTTTGAGTAGGACTACTAATTGGGGGGGTCAAAATTTAGGCTCCCTATTGCCTCAATCAATGGATGTTATTTTTTTGAAAAATACATGTGTTAGAAGTGTTATTCTCTTGTGTTTTCCATGATTTAATGATTTTTTTAATATGTTTTGACTCTATCCACTTGACATGTTATATAAAAAATTAGAGTTATGGCCCAATGATTTTTTTCTTTAAATTTAATCTTATATGATGGAATATTCATTGATGTAGGGGATAATGATATATATTGTCCAATGTTTTGTAGAATGTTTTCATTTATCCTAGTTCTTATCAATCATCTAATCCAATGTTATTAACTAAGATGGAAGATGGTTTAATGAGGTTCTATAATGACTATTAATGAATAAATAAGGTAATTGTTAAAAACATATACCCTTCCAAGGATAAATATTTTTTTAACATGTTTAAGGGACATTAATAGTTAGAAAAATGAAAAAGTATTATGTGGATATTATCTAATGAGGGTGATAGAGGAGGATATCCCAAAAACTGCATTCATGTGTTGTAATGGACATTGTGTGTTTATAGTTATAATTTTCAGTTTCATTAATTCCCTAGCTATTTTCAATGGACTCATGTACACATTGTATCTATATATCCAAGATTGGTTCAAGGAAGTGTTCATGAATAAGAGCCCCATTTACTCAATGTCTGGGTTGGATCATTCAAGGATTTATATGGTAGATTTATAATACATCTGGAAACAGATTCTCTTTTGGAAGTTATGAAAATAACGGTTTTGGATTGGCATAAACAATTTGTTTCTTGGGTTGGAGTAGAAATATATCTGTAAAAGTCCCAAGTGATTTTTTCATTGGAAAAAAAATAATATTTTATTTTATATTGTTTTATTTTTATCATGGGCAATAAATGATGTTTTTTATGATTTTTTATAACTAGATCAATAAGAAGTGGTGGGGGTGAATTAGTGATCTTATTTTTATTTTACATGATTCAACCATTTGAAGATTACCTCTTGAACTAGTGATGGTTTTCAATAATTTTAATAGAGTCTCTCAAACATTCCTTATATGAAAAAAGAAAAATATAAAAGCATGTTGCACAATATTTATAATGTAATTTATGCATACTAAATGTTTTTCATTATTGATTAATGTAAAAAATATGGATTCATCAACTACATAACAATTTCATTTAAAACACTGAGTTTATAGTGTTCAAAAACCACTTCTATAAGTTATTAGAGGAAAAAATATCTACAAAAATGATAATCCCATTGTAAAAAACAACACATGGTGATCAGTTCAACTCTTGATGATGGTGCTCCTATATTAATAGAAGGATCAGTAGATCTTTACATGTACTCCTTATTCAATATCATTAATGATTATTTGTTATATTAAAACTATATGTCTATAAATGTAAATAATATTATGAATGATATATGTATTTAGTATTCTGAATAATCAAAAATTTGATTTTATCCTTTTATGAATGATATCTTGGCTCCAGAACCCTTCTATACTTCTCAGAGGTTATGCATTTAGCCTACTATTTTTCTATGGGTTTTCACTACCTGCTACCCTCTCGAATTTGAAAAATGTATAGTATATTTCAAATACAAAATAAAGTGTGAATATAAATTTCGAGTTCATTTTAAAATAATAAAATCCCATTAAATTTCTCTTTAGCATCCCTTTTATAATCTCTCAATTGATCTTCACCGTCGAAATCGATTTGGTAGTTAGAATATACTGGAATAAAAACAATTCTTAAATGATTAAATTTATGTATATATATTCAAACTACATAGAATTTACCTAGAAATATATTTCTATGAAGTGCCACAGAATTTAGTAACAGGAGGTATGGAACTATGAAGTTATTAATATTAATATGGAATATCTGATAGGGATTATAGGGTTTCTCCTCAATGATCTCAAGCCCTTTAAAAGAGGTCAAAAAGTTGAGGCATGTGATCTTCAAAGTTATAGGGATAACAAAAACAATTAAATTAGGTTATTTATATATTTTACCTTCAATATATTGAATAGAACCTATTTACTTTATCCAATAAGACATATCTCATCTCTTTTGATGTGGAGGTCGTCAAATTTCCTTGAGAACCAAAAGTGTACCCAATAAATTTTTTTCTTATTGGTGTAATACTAACTTCACAATGATGTAGTGACAATTGTTCTAGTATCCTCTATAGAGTCATCCCAAACAATGTGGCATGAGTTCGTGTATATCATATTTTATCACTCGAAAAAATTATCATATCCACAGAATAGACTATATGTTGCGGTATAATAAAATTTTACATTCATTTCTATGGAAAGGTTTACAACTTTTGGTGTGGTCTCTATATTCCTACTTGCATGATTATCTCTCCTTTCATGATATTTTAACACTAAAAACCAATTAAATAATATTCTAAACTAACAACCTGTAATAAAAAAAATAATTATTCTCCATTAAACATCACACAATTATTTTCAATTCAAATTCATTTTTAGTATATTAAAATTGATAAACACGTTTCTTTATTGACATGAAAATAAAATTAAACTCAAATTGTGGGATAAACAATCACCCCTTTCATATTTTTTGGAAACACCTTAATAAATGATGTTTAAATATAAATTCCCAATGATATATTCCTCTCCCATTATTGAATATAAATGAAATGTAAAGTTGGGTTATCTCTCAAAAACATATTATCCACCCTTTTAAGAACCTATAGAGGGGGATTATATCACATGATTACTTTAAAAGAATCCTTTGATTATTTCATTCAATGTCTATACTGGAAAACCCAATGTAGTGAAAATATTAGATTTATTTATGTTTATATAATCTATACATCTTATGATATCATTTGATAACTTGCTAAGAATATTAACATATGGGATGAAAAAAATAAGTTGATCAATTATTGAATGATCCAGCACAAACTTCAATAAAAACATAAAAACATTCAGTTAAATGATCTAACATCCATTTTTATCCTTATTAACTAACACCCCTTAATATATTTATTTAATATATTCATAAACATTGAATAAAAGTCTGATTATATTAACATAAATCTATAATTCATAGATCAATAACGATCTTCTTGAGTCTTTTCGAAATAGATTCTTCTAAAAACTTTCCCACCCCTTAGGGGATGCACACATTACTCTTCAACATGGAGTATAAATACATGAAAACATCTTCCACTTTGATATCTAGATATGGAATCTGTAAATATATACTTTATTTACCTATATTATTATAGGAAAAAAATTATAGGGAATAAGAAGCAATATTCTTAATCCTCGAAGGAAATCATGTGGCATTGAGATTCCTCTCATCTTGGACAACTACTTCCTTCCAATAACATCCGGATATGGAGGCCATGAGACTTGTACCCCTTTTATAATTCACCAGAAGACTATATGTGTACTTATGTATATACCAGGGGCTGTTAATAAGAAATAGTGATCTAAGGAGGTATGGTATGGAGGCTACACCTCAAAATTAGTGTAACAACAAGAACCCTCTAGACCGGAGCTGGTACATTACTTATTACATTGGAATGATTAAGAAGAATAAAATTTAAAAGGACAATCTATTTATTAGTCCTGAATAAAATAAATAAATAAATGTAACTCATCTTACTTTGGGAAAGATAACAAAAACTATACATAACAAAAACTAAAAAACTGCATCCATGGATCCCCAATAAATGGCCTCCTCTTCATAACCTATTGAAGTTAAAAAAATGAAAGGGGTGAGCTCAAATTATCAGTAAGGGTTATAATTAGTAGATTCATGAATAAAAAATAACTGAATCATAATCAAATATGGGATTGTGAATAAATAAAAAACACACACCATTAATAAACTGAGAATGAACCTACATCCATATATTTTCTCATAGTGAATACCTCAAGAATAATAATAACTAAAAATGAATAAAGAGAATTTTTTTAATTGAGGTCTTGTATCTGGAACATGATACCACTATACCATTTAAACTGTTTATATCTGTGGGTAGAAACCTGTCTGATATTTGGAAAGAAACTAGAAGGGTTTATCACCATCCGATTTGTCCCATGAGACATGTCGATGCATCAAGGGGATATAACGGGACCCAACCATCACTGCAACTCCAAATAATTATTTATAAATAGATTTAATACATGTAAAATATTCCTTATCAATATTTTTTTATAGTTGTGGATACTGATTAATCAATATTTCCCTAGTTAAAACAACATTCCAAATAAACAATGTATTGAAAAGGGTATATGTCTTAATCCAATAATCATATCTATGATACCAGAATATAGATATATAATAGAAATATAATTTCAAATTATAAGTGATCTCAAATGGGCAGTAGATAGACCACATAATAATTATTAGGTGCACAATACATTATAAGTCACAACGAAATGGAAATTGAGAGAAATCCCACTACCATGTTTTAGTCCTTCATATCATGTGACAAAAAATTAATATTCATCAAATGAATCATTAAATACCATGAATATAAAGGGACTAATGATATTATAAATATCAAATTGTAGCACACAAACACCACATACAAGAAATAAGTGGCAAACAATGGAAATCTTATTGAAATAAATGTGAAATGAGAAACCCCATACAAACATTTCATCATGGTAGTGGGTGTTCTTAAGTGCGCTTAATGATGGGTAAAGAGGAATACCAACATTTATATATCATAATATCAGTAAGGGGGAGGTGAGAAAACATACCACATCATTAGAAAGTAAAAATAGAAGGACACAACATATGTGGAATTCTTGAAAAATTGTGTGAGTGGGGATCCCTTACATTATGCCCGAAGGTGTTCTTAATCGATCTTAACGACATGAATTTTCACGAACCAGCTCAAGTCGACCATGTACCGGTCACCGAGGCCAGCCCGTGAAAAATCCAGAGTGGGATTCCTAATACTCTAAAGATGGTTACAAGTGCCAAGGGAATCAATTGAGTACACAAGGGTAAGATTTCTCCAATATATAAAAAATCAAACAAACATTGGGAAGAAATGGACAGCCCAAAATACATTTATATAAAAATTTAACTGAACATTATTTGTAATAGAAACTAAATGTACATATAAACATGAAACTCACCTGAAAAAACCTGATAACCAACTAACTCCATGTGACCCCAAAGGCCAATCCCCAACAAAACGATCACACGTCACCTAAGGTGATCAAACTCAAACTAAAACCTACACAGGGGATAAAAACAGAAGAAGGCTATAAACTTGATTATTAAAACAGAATAGGTTATCCTGATATTATATTCCCAATAAATATCATCTAAAATAAAATAAACATCAATTTTAAGTTATAAATACAAATATTAAGGTATGTTTTCCAAATGTGGCCCCATGCTGTATAAAAATATTTCCACACAAAAACATGCATATCTTATAAAGAAGAATTCTAGAAACAATTTTCAATGATGTGAAAATTAAAAATGTAAATTGTATTCCAAATGGTTGCTTTAAAGAATTTACACTTTTAAATAAGTCACCCACACTACTGAATTTACCAACGAAACATGCCATATGTTGATGGTGAGTACAAAATAGCCCATGATTACAAGTCACGGGAACACCCCTTGGAACTAGTTCATTGTGAGCCCTCGGTACCTCATATGTTGGTGAAATTAACCATATTAAATATCTGTTATCGTACACACGAGCCACTATTAGGTAGAATACTTATAACCTAGTGGTCTGACAACATCATAATCATCATTGTTTAGTTATTGTTTTCATCGTCAAACTTGTTACGGGAAACAGGGTCCAAACCCCCCGGATCACTAGCGTACTGGTACACGTTCACCCACATAGATACATAGGATTACCATTAGTGATCAATCAAGTTACAGATATTATCAAATACATGATTCACATCAAAATTAAATTCCCAAACTATAAACACATAAACATCCAACCAACATTCTTCACATTTATTTCATGAATCTATAAACCACTAAACATTTTTGTAAAATAATTTCAAGGATTGTATTGAGGCTTTGCACATAAAACTCACTCAAAACACACATTTAATTATAAGCGCACAACAAAACCACACCCAACCATATTTTTATCACTAAAAACATTTAATAAAAACATTTCATGTACCATAAAATAATCCCAATTGACACACTGTTGTATATACTCATAAAACACTCATTCTTCATTTTTAGGAAAGGCCAAACTGGCCTATAATTTTTTTCTCAAAACTAGCATTTTACAAAGTTGTGCATTAAATTTTTTTTAAGGAGGTGTATACACACCATTTAAAGCATCAAGAGACACTCATAAATCCCTTAAAAAACTTAGGGTACATATTCAAAACATATTCATTTTCATTAGAATGTCAAACGGGTCATTTTTCAGCAACAAAAGACAAAACATGCTGTAAACAAATACCCATTTGTTTGTAAAAATAAATCCATATTCTAAATCAATAAAAGGATCCCAAAATAATTTTTTTCATGCTTAAAATGTATTTATAAACCCAAAAAAATCGTTTTAAATAGAACTAGACACACAAAATTCAACCGGGAAATTTACCGAATACATGGCTTGCACACTTTAACAAAACAACTTTTGTTAAGCACTTAAAAAATTGATAAAATACCATTTTCATTAAATAATGTTATTAAATCCACTTACAAATATTCAAAATACTATAAACCATGACCGAATGTGTAGGGGATAATTTTTCAAACAAGAGGAGTGCACATTTATACAAAACAACTATATTTTTAACAAAATAATTCATAAAACATAATTTTTACACAGAACCATTAAATACAAGGTTCCACTGAATCACATATCATATAAAAAAGATTATAACAGAATTATAATGATGAAACATAAAATATAAAGTCTTGTCCAAGGGATAGCCTCCCCTAAATCCTTGGCGTAATGGAAACGCACATCCAAAATCACCATCCGAGGGTTTACAAACCCTAAACCTATGACGACCAGCCCCAAATGAACAAAAACCCATAAAAATCATGGAATAATATACAAATAGGACGATAATGACTAGGGGAGATTATACAACCAATTAATAATGAATGGAAGAAGAATAGTGAGGATAAAGGAGAAGGAATCTCACCTTTTCAACTAGAAAACTCTTCATATTCCATTACATCAAAAACGTTAGAGAAACATGAATGTCTTGAAACTTCTTGGAGAGGCTCTTATGTTATGGAAGAACCATGGAAATATGATTTATGGTAAAAAGAGTAATAATATAATGATTTATGTGTGAAATAATTTACATTCTCATTCTGGACGATTTGAGGAAACCGGATAACTTATGCCCTATTATTCACTTCAAATGAGCTCCAATTGGTAAACACGATAATGGGGGTGAGGCTAGGTATATTGTCTTCGCGTGGGATTTTCAATAATCAAAACATATTAAAAAACGAAAAAGATATAAAAGAAACAAATTATTTTTTATAAATGGATGTGGGCCTATAGTTTTTCTCAATACCTAAATAAGTAACCCAAATTCACCATGATTATGAGTTTTAATGGGGGAAAATGATATTGAGGTTTGAATATGTCAGTGGAGGAAAGGTATGAAGTGGAATGGTTGAAAAATGTTTAAAAACAATGGATTTATAAAATAAAAAAATTGGTTTTTAAAACTCTAAATGGGCTCACGGTTGGCCCAAATCATGAAATAACCACCCTCTCTCAAAAGATTCATAAAAAAGAAATGGGGAACCCAAATTTGGGTTATTATACGTATATTGAGGTTCAAAACTCAAAATTAATCTCACCCAATACCTAATAAAAGGATCAATATTTTCAATGAACCATATCAAAACCATGACATGAAATGAAAAAAATGGGTATGACAATTCTCCCCACCATTAATGCTTTCCACCACCGAAAAGCCATAACGCTTTTCAATTGAAAAAAACACATAAGGAATACTTATCAACATAATCCAGCCACTAAAGCTATGTAAATATCATTCACCAACAATGTAACATAATACTCTTGCCCAAACAAAACACCAAATCACAACCACTTCATGAGAATCAACAAAAAGATCAAGCCACCACCCCCATAACCAAGACAACAACTAGATTGTTGGGGATTCTCCCAATAAACCAAATGATCACCACATACCATAGTTCACTCAAAAAATCAAATTACTTGGGGTAGAGGCCAGTATAGGCTCCCAACTATTAAATCACGACTTCCATCGGGAAAATCCTAAAGAAATGAAATTTGAGACCCTCATTGGGTCTCCCCACCATTAGAGACAAACTAGAAATGAACAAAATAAAGAAATAAAAATGAACTAGAATGGGAACTCACCTAAACATGACCACCAAAACTCTCCCACAACAACCTACAAACCCATGTTTAGAGGAACACAACATGAATATTTAATCCACCCACTCTCGAATGGATGTGGCAAGAATTGGGTCAACACTCTCGGTGCAGATCCAAACCCCCACGAATTAGGGAGTGGAGGGAAGGGGACCCAATCATTAGGCCTTTGAGGCCACAGAAGAAAAAATAGAACTACCTCAATGAAATTTTATAGGTATGAGTTTACCCATACTACCCTCAATCCTAGGACTCCGGACTATGCACTAGCTTCACTCTGAAACCTATGGATGGAGCTCTGGTGGATGAAGCATCTCTTTCCTTGCATCTATACTTTGATATTCCCCAACTTGTACTCCATACCTTAGTTTCACACAGTACCACATAACACTCCTAATAAGACAAAATAGATCAAGAGGCACCATGAAACTCTCTTCCTCAACGACACATTTTTACCCAAACAAGAACATGGATATACACAAAACTATTTTCTCTCACTTCGAAGGGGGGTTAGAATAAAAAAGGCATAAAAATACCCACTAACCATCACCAAGAACAACTACTACAACTGAGATAATCACAAAAAATGGAAGACAATTTAAATTTATCCCAAAAATATTTATATTTAAATATATGAGATGACATATCATTCTAAGATGTGGATTTAACATTTGAAAAATATCCTTAGGTTGATCAACTAGAATTCTTAGCAATGGAGAACCATCCATGGAAACATCACAACATCCCACGCAGCTTTAGAAACCCAATGATCATTGCCCTAAAACCGAGCCACCAAAAAGATCACATCTCAATATGCAACAAGAGTATGATTTCTAGATCATAAATAATCATACTGAATATAAAACACTTATAATACATAGGATAAACCATCCACATATTCTTCAGTTCAAAAAAAACACCACAATATTTCTGCTAAATACACTTTAAAAAAAATAAACTAACTAGGTCATTTTTCACATTCATCAATGGTGTTCCATCAAGTATCACTCACATAAACATTTACATGCCACACTAGGCTCTCAAATACCATTCTATAGCATCTATTCATCCATATATCCACAAAACCTTGCATGTGATAACCCATGAAAACACCGAATCCAAAAACAAAACATCATCATTACAAAAATAATCATGTACCTTCCAAATGAACATTAACCACCAAATCAAAAACCATTCTCAGATTTCACTAGACAATCCACGCTTCATCATAAACCATTTGATTAAAAGAAAAATCCATTTCATTTAATACAACATCCAAAAACATTCTATTTCAAATATCCCTTTCCCATTTAAAAAAAATCAGCAAGGTCTCTTTTAAAAATCTGACAACCACAAAGGCTGAAACCCATTTCTAGAAAACACAAGTGGATCAAAACCAAAATTTGAATACCAATTAATCATATTCAAAAAAAATTAATAGCCCAAAACACCCCATTTAGAACAAATTTTCAGAATTAATTTAAAATGATGCACACTTTCAAAACAATTTATTTCAACAAACGACATGTTTAAATTAGGGAAAATACAATACTATTAAATCATTTCCATTTATTTCCCAAAATTTGTTTTAATAAAATAAAAACGTCCCAAAACCATTATAAAATTTAATTTTTAAAAACCCCTTTTTCTACATTTCCAAATCCAATCATTCCTTTTAAAACCAATTCCATAATTTTCACTCAAGGATTTTCAAAAAAAATTAAAATTTCATGAAACGTCGAAGAAAACAACAATAGAGAATTATTTTCGGTGGGTGACTTGACCATATGGTTTGCGGCCATATTTCAAACAAAAAACCCACACAGAGAGACTTATTAGGACTATTCCCAAGCTCTACATGGCTTATAAGGTCCGGCGAGCTAACAAAGTCCATTAGTCTGACTCCCCTTGTCATATCGCAAAACCAAAAAATCAACAAGAACAAAAGACACTAAAAAAACTAGACTTCCCAAGAAAACCCAAGGATTAGAACGAGAAAGAGTTCTAGAAACTCTTCCCACATTTACCTATAAAGTCCCAACAATACTAATCTATATACCGTGACATCCCCCAAATAAAAAGTGTTCTCTAAAAAATGATTTTCTAGGATCTGACCTCCTCTAATGCCATTTTTTCATGAACCAACCTGATTCGACCCTGAACCGATCACCCAGACCAGCCCACGACAAGTCCTGAGAGGTGTTACCGATCCTCTCGGGATGGAGACATGCACCAAGGTAAATAATAGAATACACAAGGGAATTATTTTTCTAATATATAAACAATGAAAAAAACTGCGGAAAGAAATGCACCACCAAAAATTCATTTATATAAAAATTTAACTGGACGTTATTTGTAATAGAAACTAAAAGTACAACTAAACCAACAACATAACTGACCAAACCCGATAACAAAAAAAATCCATGTGACCCTACTGGTCACTCTACAAAAAAATTATCACTCATCGCCCAAGGTGATCGAAATCATGTGAAAACATGCACAGTGGCTAAAAATAGATGAAGCCTATAGGAGTGATTATTAAAACGCAGTATGTTGTCCCGTTATTCTATTCCAAATGCACATCTTACAAAAAAAAGAAACATCAATTTCAAGTCAGAAATACAAATATAAAGGTATGTTTTCTAAATTAGGTCCCTTGATATATATAAAAAATTACCAGAAAAAAACTTGCATGTTTTATAAATAATAATGCTTGGAAATTTTTCAAAGAGGTGCAACATAAAAATGGAAATAGTTTTCAATATGGCTAATTTAAAGAATTTACAGTTTTAAATAAATCACCCAAACAGCTGAATTTACCATCCAAACATGCCATATTCTGATGGTGAGTACAAAATATCCAATGAGCACAAGTTACGGGAACACCCCGATGAACTGGTTAGTTGTGAACCCCAGGTGCCTTATATGTCTGTGAAAGTAACCATAATAAATATTTGTTCTCGGGAACACGAGCCACTAGTTGGGAGCATACCCATAACCAAGTGGTCCGACAACATTGTCATCATCGTTGTTTATTTAGTGTTGTCATCGTCAAAATTTCTACATGAAATAGGGGCCAAACCCCATAGGACCTCAAGCATACGAGTACATGTCCGCTCACCTAGATACCCGGGATTCCTTTTAGGGATCAATAAAGTTACATATATTATCAAATACACATTTGACATCAATTTTCCATTAAAAAACATAAAAAAACTAACATCCTACAAACAATATTCACTTTTCTTTCCCGAATCAATTAACCACTGAAAATTTTCGTAAAACAATTTCATGGAGTGTATTGAGGGTTTTCACATAAAACTAACACAAAAACACTCATTTAATTATAAAAACAAAACAAAAACATACCCAAACATATTTTCAACCCTAAAAAAATTAATAAAATCATTTCATGGTCCATAAAACAATCCCAATTGGCCTAACATGGTATATTTGAGTAAAACACCCATTCTCCATTCTTAGGAAAGACCAAACGAGCCTTTAAAAATTTTCTAAAAACTAACATTTGACAATGTTATGCATTTAAATTTTATTATGGAGGTTTATAAAAACCATTTACATTATCAAGACACATTCATAAATCCCTTAAAACTGTTACGATACATATTCAAAACACAATCATCTTCATAAGAATGTGAATTAGGCCATTTTCCAGCCACTCCAGCCAAAACATGTGGTAAAATAAAAAATATTTGTTTGTAAAACCAAATCCAAATTGTAATGACATAAAAGGATCCCAAAATAATTTTTCACATGCTGAAAATATATTTATAAATCCAAACATACCATTTTGAATTCCACTAGACCCATAGAAGCCAACCAAGAAATTTACCGAACATGTGGCATGCACTCTTTAACAAACCAATATATGTTAAGAACATAAAAAGGGTTAAAATAACATTTTCATTATTTAATGTTATTAAAGTTACTGATTAATAGTAAAAATACCATAAACCATGTGCAAAATCTGATGGAATAATTTATCAAACACGAGGAGTGCACATTTTTACCAAAAGAACTATATGTTTAACAAAATAAGTCCTAAAACATATTTTTCACACAAAACCATTAAAACCAAGGGTTTACTATATCACATATCATATAAATATGGTTATATCATAATGATAATGATGAAAATTAAATGATAATGGCTTGTTCAAGGGATATCCTACCTCAAATCCTTGGTGTAATGGAAACGCACACCCAAAATCACCATCTGAGGTGTTCAAAACCCTTAACCTATGATGACCAGACACAAACGAAAGAAAAACCCCATAAAAAATCATGGGATAACATAACCATAGGTTTATCATGTCTAGGGGAGATTATAAAATCAAGAAATAATTAATGGAGGAAGATGATGGAGGATAAAGGAGACGGAATCTCACCTTTTCAACTAGAAAACTCTTTGTATTCCATTAGATCTAATTCCATAAAGAAAATGGAATGGATTGAAACTTCTTTGAGTGGATCCTAAGGTCTGGAAGAACAATGGAAGGAATATATATGGGAAATAGAGGATGAATTAAATTATTTATGTGTAAAACAATTTACTTTCTCAAATCTGGACTATTTGTGGAAACTTGAGATCTTTCGCCCAAATATTTGCTTCAAATCAGCTCCAAAGAGGTAAACATGATAATGGGGTGAGGCTAGGAATTTTTTCATCGAGTGGGAGGTGGAATAAAATAATCATATTAAATAATGAAATGATATAAATGAAACAAATTATTTTTTTAAACTGGATGTCGGGCCACAGTTTGGCCCAATACCAAAATTAGTAACCCAAATTCATCATTATTATCTATTATTAAGGGGAATAAAATTATATGGAGGTTTTAAAATGTCATTTTATTGAATTTATGAAGTGTAATGGGTGAAAACATTGAAAACAAATGAGTAATAAAAGAAAAAATTTCTTTTTAAAACGGGAAATGGGCTCACGGTTAGCCCCAATCATGAAGTAACCAACCTCTCTCAAAAAACTCATAAACATGAAATGGGGAACCCAAATTGGGATTTTTATACATATATTGATGTTAAAAACTGAAAATTATTCTCACCTAACACCTATGTAAAGGATCAGTAGTTTCAATGAACCAGATCAAAACCATGACATCAAAAGAAAAAAATACAGGTGTGACCTGAATAATTAAATTTAGCATCATTAATTAATAATTACAACCCCAATAAACATGTGATTGATATATCATAACCTTATTAGGTTATTAAATGCTCTTTTTGATGGGTTTCAGAGATTCAATTTTATTTTTTTTGGAAGCATATTCTTCCTTAGTTCTCATGACCGGTTTACATGTATTCATGAATGAAAGTTCTTTTGAAATGTTGTCAAACATCCAGAATTGAAAATTTATATTATTACTGAAATTATAAATGATATTATAAATATTTGGGGTTTTATACATGGATTATAAATCATTAGTTAAATGTTATTGATAAATGCTTTGTTTAACTAGGTAGTTTTCTGCAAAAAGAACTTGTTTTGTATTATTATTTCGTATTATGAGTGTTTTAGGATTGAAGAGAATTGAATAACATAAAATATATATATCATGATATGGTTAAACCATTAAAATGGTTTCCTAACCAATCCATATTATATTAATACAAATTGAAAACTCTTCTCCCCTGATTGTGATAAGTTAACACATGTGGGACATTATTTTCATTTTTAGTGTAAGAGGTGGGGGCAAAGAGAAACGATGATGTGATTTTACATTAGAATAATAAAATTACAATAAATTTAATTTAATATAATCATCATAGAATTTGGATGTTGGTAGGTGAGGGCAGAGAAACAAAATAGTGGAACTTGTAACATAATTTGAATGAAAGGGGATGTGAGGTACACCTCTTGAGTACTCCTCCATGAGAATCCCCTTAAGTTATTTGTTTTTCATCTTTTTTTGAGCCAAAAAGATCCTGTACATGGGGGATTATATTAGGGAGATAGTTGAGAAGAATTTAAGGAAGGATAGAAGTTTGAGTGGTGTGAGAGGAAGAAGGGGTGAGGGGTGGTTTATATAGTAAAGGGGAAAAGGGTTTCCTTAACATTTTAATAATTCATTTATTATTTCTCCACAAGACTAGAAATATTGAGGGTTACATGAACTAGAATATTAATAAGTTAATTTGAGTTCAATATTAGGGTGATTACATCACTAATTATTCTTGGAATAATTTATTTAAATAATAATGTATTTATACGGTAAAATAATGTATTTTACTATTCACAAACAATTCAAGTATTTCAGAAAAAATCCCAAAAAATCACCCTAACCGTTTTTGAACATGTAGAATCCAATAATGAAGTTCCTTTTTCAAAAAAAAAACTTGATAATTATGATATATTTAATTTTATATTAAAATAATTATTTAATCTAAAATTACCAACACTTAAAATATTCATCTTCATTTTTAATGGTACCTAAATTTATTTAATCATTCATGAGTAAGGTTACCATTCACAAAGGTCGTATTAATATTCCTAAGGGTAGGTTTATATTCATAATAGTATGCCACTATTCATAAGGGTGCATTACTATTCACTGAAAATTAACTTGATTCTATCAGACTCAAAATATCACCCTGATCACAACTATGTAAATCCTTTTTTCAAAATTAAATACATAAAAGTGGTAAATTTATGATTAATGGATAGGTTATAATTATATCCAAAATAAATATGTTTTGTTTCAATGACACTTATTGCTTTATGAAATATAGGCTATGAATAGAATGTATTTAAGAAAAATAAACCATAAAATGTTTGGGGTGTTATAATTAGAGTGTAAAACCATAAATAAATATTCAAATATAATACACATTAGAGTAGATAGAAAGAATAAACAATGGATCATGAACTAATAAAAACGAAATGCAACCCAAAAACTCTAATGGTCAAGCTCACATAAAATTATAGGCATTGAGGCCCCATGAAATATCATATCACAGTCTCAGGAATATTTGATCCTTCTCACTCGATCATTTAATATCATGCCTTGAACTAACCTGATCCTGAAAATAGATAATGCATTTCTAGTTCCCCTAATGAAATAGAATCATGATTAGGGTGTGAGTACATAACTCAGTAGGAAAAAAACATCAATGTCACAAACTCACAAGCATATATAGTGATATGTTCTTCTGATAAGATCATTGGAAATGAAAAATTAA
Source organism: Viscum album (assembly GCA_963277665.1). Lineage (NCBI taxonomy): Eukaryota > Viridiplantae > Streptophyta > Magnoliopsida > Santalales > Viscaceae > Viscum > Viscum album. Next base: position 206,130,603 of record OY728143.1, read on the forward strand.
TATATATATATATATATATATATTTATATATAATAGATAAATACCAATGTCGAACTTCAAGTATGATATCTTGATCAACCATTCATGCTTTATCTAATTTTGTGGTATCTCTAAGCACATGACAATGACTCTTCCGTCATATGAATACTGCATTATTGGGTGTAATCCAAGCATCCCTAATTCATAGGCTCACCAACCAATAATCCATCATGAATATCTCAACACCCATATTCGAGGAATTATGTGCATCTCTCCCACATCTAATAAAATTAATAGATAAAATATTATTCATATAAATATTAGGGAATAAATGACTCTATGGTTTTTTCCATGTCATATTTTCAAATGTCCAGATCCTAGATGTCATGGGTATCCCAATGGGGAACAAGTAATGTCATCATGCATGAATTTCCAAATACTATGCCAGACCTTGGAATCTCCACATAAGAATAAAATTTATCATTATAAACATTATTCCTAAATTGTGACATTGTAGATTGTCTAGGAATCCTTGTAACATATGGTATATAAGGTGTCCTATAAAGTCCCAAGGTTATACCCCATCATCCCGTGAAATATTCAAGTCACTGAACAACTGAATCCTAGGTGGAATTTTGAATCAATGGTAACATCATCTTCGAACTCAACAATTAAATATATCACATCACCATCACATGATCCCAAATTAAAGGTCCATTGAATTATCCTTGGTCATCCCGAAACCACCATCAGATATCTACCAACACAAAATGACATATACAAGGAAATATATTTTGGAATCATCATCAAATAAAAAATAGTAATGTTAAATTATAAATATAATATGGGGCTATTTGAATGTGTATGTCTATTCACCACAATCCATATCCCCTAGGTAACACATGTTTGGGTTTAGTTCTATGTTAAGACATGCAAACATCTCTACTCATACCCACACACACCCCTTTGATTTTGGTCGGTTATCGGGGTACTTACTAGTTCTCTAGATCAAATCATGTAGAAGATCCCTATTGTTGGTCCTCTATTAAAACATGAATTTTGAGCATGCCTTGAATGTAGGGGGTATCTCATACCTCTATATTGTACACATCATTAACTTACATCATTTCTCTCAAGGGTAAGGTCACTCTAGTATCTCTTGATTTATGGATTTAAGATTATCTCAACTACCTTCTCACCAATAGGTTGGTTCTCACAATTGTCTGAACCACCATGTCTCCAAGCTGTCTAATCACCATGTAGTTACACATTATTAGGAGATGAAACATCAACTCTCAACACTATCTATAATTAATGGGTGTCTAACCCTATGTACACTAGTATACCATTATTACTGATGCCTCATTCATTTTTTATATTGGAAAACCAAACATCAAATGAGGGTCCAATGGGGCCCTTGACACATTTTAAAATTTCATCTAATTTATTTAATCTAAAATATTAAATTTGAAATTTTCTAACTATATAAAATTTAAATTTTTAATAATAATTTGGGTTTCTTTCAACTGGAGAGTCATATTTCCCACATGTATATAGAAACAAAGAGAAACCCATAAAGAAAGTATCGGGAACCACCAACCTTAAACATAAGATATTTTCATTTTCATTATCATAAAAACACACCTCCCCACGTCTTCCAATATTGTATTTGTAGCAATATTCTCCTCCCACACATAGTAACACATAACATGATTCAAGTAGCCCTAATTAATCAATATAAAAAATTACTATTACAAAATATTTAATTTAATTTTAAAACCCATCTTAATCTATTTTTGAATAAATGATTTAATTATAACTGTAAGTAATCAACATGTGATAAATATGACCAAAACCCCATGGTATTCTGATAGTGGACCACCAATATCACCTCAAGAAAAATACATATCAAATAATAATGATTCCATAACCATGTAAAATTGAAAATAAATTATAAATATAGAAAAAATAATGATGGTAAATTCCTTCACCAAATAAATGGACATTGGAACATCGAAGTCATCCCCATATATTCCCTCACTATGTATAACTAATGGACCATGCAAAAAAACTAATACCACTATGCTTTGGGTGGATTGGAACCAAATATCTAATCTCTAAAACCATAAAATTTGAGAAATTGAAAGAAATGGAAGAAAGAGGCCAAAATATATAGATAAGTACCTTGAAGCACCATAAAATTCCATTGATAACCCAAACTATTGAAGGGTCTAAAGGAGTACAGAAAGGGATGAGGCAGCTGGACATGTACATTACATAGACGATAAGTGAACGGGGACACCATTAAAAATTAATAAGGGAAAATAATAATTTATAAATTTTTAATCGCCTACATGAATTTAAAAACCATTCAACAACCATGTAGATTAAACTATCCCAGCATAATCACCTCACATAGATAGTTCGTATGGTTAGGCCACATAGTTTTCCGAATAGTATACCCACTGTGTGGGTCATCTCGACAATCCATCTATCATATTGGATGATTTTCTTTTAAAATTACAAATGGTTTTTCTAACCATTCGATAACCAAGTGAAAAAAATTACCTTAAAAAATAACAACAAACACCCTTAGTTCTAGGGTAATTTGCGGTTTCTACTAAATTGTGCAATCTAACCCATATTCCATAAAACATAGTCCTCTAAAAGAACCATGAGACATACCTAAATCTTTTTAGGATCACATGAGAACCTAGTCTACCTTGAAAGACTCATTGAATTTATATGAAGATAACTTTAAGATATTTCAACACTATATAATACAATCATCATCTATAATATAAACATTACAAGTCTAGTAATTGAAAATTTCAATCCTCTCTGAGATTTTTATTACATATGGAAATGTGTTCTTAAAATCATTCCAACATAACAATTCTCATCCTTGAGAACTATCATCAAGAATTCCATGAACTGCCTCAACCTACTAATTCTTTCAATTAACATTCCAAGGATGTGTTATATCCCTTAAAAATGGACACATGTTTAAATTTCAAATTAAAATATGAGGCAATCAAATTTCATAACATTAGCTACGAAACATAGAATTGATATAATAAAATCGAGTTATGATAACTCTATTACTTTCATGACTATATATTCCAAAAAAATAAACTTTTATAATTCCACCAACATGCTCAAATATGATCCCAACTCACCACACCTAAATATACATGACATTGTTTCCTAAATATCTATTCTAATTTAAATTTCATATTTTAAATTCTAAATGGATGCTTATCTGTATTACATTAACAACTAAAGCGCACTGGGTTCTCCGTGAGATGGATGTCCAATTACCCAAAATGTTATTAATATATAAAATGTTACATCTAATAAGGTCCATGTCACACCATATATAATTGCATTTAAATAACCCTCCATACCACCATCTAGCATACTTTTTCATATAAACTCTTCTTTATCCACTAATGGGTCATTCATTTACCTGGACCCGATGTACTCACTCATAACGAACCCTATGATAATTCTTCTATATCCACCATAATCTCAACCCAAATCTTATGTGATCCCATAGTCGAACCATAAATTGACCAATTCCTCTATAATTCTCCATACATGATCACCTATATGACCTTTATCTAATCATCCTTCAAAAAATCCAAATATTACCTTGATCATAACGAAAATCCTCAAACTCCACTAAATATTCAATTTCGATTAGAACCTGGTATTCCCTAATGAATTGAGTTGTGTTATTATTTATTCATACAATAGCATAAAAATTCCCAAATTATCATTCAATAACAAATTCCGTTCTCTAAAACACCTATTTCCTAAGGGACATACCAACCAAAACTGAAAACATGCTTCCCACCATAGGAGTTACATTATCATCAAAACCATAGATCATCTTCTGGTCACTATAGCTCACAATAGATCCACAACTGATCACCATGGATATATATGGAAAAACACAAACATACCTAAATATTATTAAAAATAACAATTAGTACCCACGACCATATTAAATAAAATCCATCATTGGGAAATAGTAAAAATGCAAATTTAAAATAGGTTCATGATCACCATATTCCACCAAAATATGACCATACATGACCAGAATGTGCCACTCAAACCATGAAACTTTCACAAATATCCCAAGTTACTAGGTACATAACAGACCAATTCATACTCATTAGACTCTAACATGAGAACCTTCTTATGTTTCAACCCCTACAACGAACACAATCCTGGGTAAACCCCTCTCATGGGTTTCCCTAGAAAAAAAATGAAGAATTGGCTCACTAAAATGTTGAGTCATATCTTACATGTATCTAGGGTCTCTGATATATTGAACACTCCAGGTCTCATTCATGTGATATAGTTCACTAGAAAGTACTACACCGATCTCAAGAACCACATAACTTTCAACATGTAAACCCACACAATCTCAGGTCTTAAATAAGCCACAACCACCATATTTTAATTAATGAGCCTATAAGTCCAAAATTCTCACTAATCATCAACATTTAGGACATTTATAATGATTATAATGATCTAATATATATGGTAAACTCAATATACAAACATTAAAATTAACAAAGATCCTTTTTTATATAGGGAAATACATCCACTAGCTCAAGAAATCAAAATTTCATTCCATATTTTATGTTAAAAAACATATATATTTTGCTGGAAAAATACATAACCAAATATTTATTACAAAAACCCACAAGTAATTTCCCAAAAATTAATAAAATTCATGTATTGACCTACTAGTGTCACTCCATGTTACATAAAACAAGGGAATCTATCATCTTCATAATGTGAATCTCATCGTATATCCTTAAAAAATACCATCAGAGGGATCAGAACCTTGACCCTACTGGAACCTAGAACTAACATTAGGCTACTCGGGTACCACATTAAAAAGGTGTCATGAGCATTGTGTGAGCACCTAACACATAACAGAACCACCATCAAGATATCATACTAATTGGAATATGCAATAATATATAAATTTTTCATTCTAACCAAAAATAAATAAATAAACCATTTAAAATAAATAAATAAAACCCAATTTCAGTCTTTAGGTTTGAGACCCTGATCGACCATGCTTTCTTAAACAAGTGTTTCTATATCTCTAAGAACTTCATGATGAATAAGACACTATATATATAATGGATCCTAGGGTTTAACACATAAGTTGCTACTTATATTGCTGAACAACCAGTAATCCATCACGAATGGATTAGCAGCCTAATCCTAAGCATCTTGGGAATTTCTCACCACTACAATGAAAGGAATTGATTGAATATAGTTCATGGTAATATCATAATGTCGGTGAACCTAAGTTAATCCACCATTCGACCAATGTAAATGACTGGATCCCTTAAATCTTTTCATCGTGATCCATAACCTGTAATGTTTGTTGGATTGACTAGATTAAAACTATGAGAGACATAATCATATCATAATAATAATAAAATATATCACGATAATCCCCAAGACAATATGGTTAGATCCTAGAAATATAAGGCATCCTAAGGACTCATGGCATCCAGGGTGTCACATTAAGTCCCATGGTCAAATCTCGGCATCTTGGGAATTCTTCACATTCATCAAAAGCAAGAACCCCGGTGTCATTGTACACCTATAGTGAAACCATCATCCAATTTATCCCTTAAAGTTATAACATCAATAATAAACAATACTAATGGATGAATTATAGAAGAACCTCTAGGAATCCCAAAACCACCATGAGATACCTTCATGCACCAAAGGTTTTGTCCTAGAGAATATATCTGGGAATCATTGTAAAACAAATGACATTCATATGAAGTAATAATTAAAGACAAGGGTTGGTCAAATTCCTCTTCCCATTATCAAAGTATATAACCCCTTGGAAACAATTTTTTGGTTCTGATTAAAACATGAAAGTCAAAATTCTCTATGTCCATATCGACACACACCTACATTGGATTAGTTAGTCATTATTGTACTACTGGTCAGCTATGTCACATCATGGAAAGGTTCCCTAATAATGGATCTTAATCACAATGATTTTATCGAGCCTGTGCCCAATATTGGAGGGGGATTCATCTCATGCATTTATACCATCTTAATAACCTTCCATCTTCATATTCCATAAGTGTTTAGTCACCCTAATATCACATGACTTTGGAGTTTTAAGCCCGCATCACCTCCACAATCACTACATGCTTATTCTTCACACCCAACATAACCTCCATGTCTGTAGGGGGTCTAATCACATTGTAGTCATGCATAAATGGTTGAGTTGTTCAAAACTATCCCATATATCTAGAAATAACAAGTCTCTTATAATAGGGCTACTATAATACCATTATCATTGAATCTTTATCCATTATCCACTAAGACAAACCAACTAGTTCAAGAGGGTCCAATATGTCCCAAGTTAATATTTCAAATTACAATCTATTTATTTAATCTAGAAAATTTAAATTAAATTAAACTATTTAAATTAGTTTTATCAATTCAATAGTAATCATGTTATCACCATAACAATGAGGGTTCACACCCACATGAATAAATATTCTATTAAAATATCCATAGGGAATGTACAGAGGACCACCAACCCCAATCTAAACTTCAATCTATTTTCCATGAACTAACAACCCACTGTCTACCATTATCCAGGATTATTTCTAATCCAATGGTCATGGACCATAATCTAGGCCACATAAATCGAGATAAGGAACCCATATTAATTATTTATAACATTTATTATAATTAATTAAACAATTTACCTTCAAAAATAAATTTAATTTAATTTCTAATAAATGCTAAAATATCACAAAAAGGAATTGTTGTATCGAAATAGCCACCATGAACCCATGAGAGGCCCATAATGGACCCCTATATTAAACCAATGATAAATCCCAAAAAACACCAATTTCATAATCATATCATATTAAAATTACAAAATAAATATAGAAAAACACAAGGATGATTGATCCTTCCCTGAATCAATGAGATTTTATTATAATATGTCTTCTTGAGATGTCTTATCATTAGGAAGAACCATATTCAGATTATAAATGTCAAATTCCATCACGACCCACAAGAATTTTTATGAAAACACTAATCTTGTAAACCAAAAGATATAAATATTGATGGATTTGGAAGATAGAGTCCATTAAATGTTATTATATACCATGATTCACTACATAAAAACCTTGAAAACAACACTCTTGAAGGGTTTTAATGGTGGGATAGTGCGGAAGAAATAGCTCGTTATGTGGCTGAGGGAGCGGTTAAGAAAAATGGAAATCCACTTTTAAAATTAATAAGGGAAAAGTGTAATTTTCTAATTTTTAATATGTCTCATATTTTGTTCTGCGTTGTTGGATAAAATATTATCCAACCATGGAGATGATATCGTGAAAACTCATTAAACATTTTTCTTAACTATGTTCCAATTGTGTGTCATCTATGTAAATCCTATAAACTATTTCTTAGTATCCAAAAAAATTATATATTGTTATACCTTAAATGATATATAACCATTAAAATAAACTATTATCCATTGAAAAAGAAAAGGAAATAAATTTTACATCGTGGTCCCACATTATTTCCTCTAATTCGTATTCCCTAAACAATGCACCATGAAATGAAACCTACAAATCCACCCTGAATATTACTCAAACCTCCAGAGGATCACTAAAAAAACCATGCTTACTTCACAACCTAAATCCACCTCCATGAAAATAAATTTAAAATTTCACAAATATTATAATTATATTATAAAAATCTGATCAAAATTTTCTCATTCAGTAACTAGAAATACAAAAACCCTATGTTATTTTCAACATATAAAAACATTAGATCTTATACATCCAATATCAATGTCATTATTGTGTGGATCATATTTCCTCATCTCAATATTCTAGACCTCATCACAGGTAATTGAATTATCTTTAAATTGTTCCCATCTTTCTCATTCCAATATCGCTTTTTCCATATATCACATGTAGATTTATTGTTAACAAATTTACCATATTATATCAAGAAAACATTCCTTCATTGAGTTTAATTTTTATTCAATTTGAATCGATTCATGGATAAATGGTAACCCCTAGAAAAAAAAGAGGTAACCCACATTAAAACAACACAATTGAAATTCAAAATAAAACATGAAGATGCTATATCATTCCGTTTTCGTCCACATGTTCCCTAAAAATGCGTGATCACCTTGATTCGCGCACGTTGTAGCATCACAACCCCATCATCGCTTCAGACCAAATCATTGGTGATCCATTCTACAAAAAGTCCATCATTTCCATTGTAAAATCTTCATCGTCACTACCATTATCTGAGCCCTGAAACCTATTAATAGCATAAAAAACCCATATCTTCAATGCTCCACCTTCATCATCACCATCAACAATAGCATCCATCACAACCGTGAGTGAACAAAAATGACACAATAAATCCAAAACGACCATCCCCAAATAGCCAATTCATCACCAATGGTTTTGAGAAAGAAACAAAAATAAAAATGAAAAACAAGAAACCATCCTTGAAAGGAAACCCAACTCATGAAGCATCTGGTGCATTGAATGTCACTGAATCACACTACCCAGAACCACCAAGCTTCCACCACTCCAAATCTAACTTGGAGAGGTGTGATCATACCAAAATTCACTGTTTTATTTCACCCTAATACCAATGTATTAAACTAGTTTTATTGAATATTACAAGTATAATAACAAATTTCACTCTATTTTTGATTCAATTATATTGTCTTTAACACTGTTAAAAAGGGAAATGTTACTTTTTTCAATAATTATATTGTAGGTGGAGGTGATTTGGAGGACCTATGATAACGTCCCAGAAAAATGGGCCAATTTGCACATGATCAAAGCAAACCAGCAGAATAAACGCATGCTTCTACTAAAACTTACATGCCAATGGGCTGGAACATTGTGGGATGGTCCAAATTTTAATTAGGACAATTTCACCTAAAGGAACTGAAGCATAATTCATTATCTAAATTTACCATTAAAAATGATCATTTCAAAAAAGTGGATCAGCACTCGGTCAAAACATTGCCTTTATACTTTGAAAATATATCTTATTATATTCCATATCTAGCTGAAAACATTGACATGGAGGTTGAAAATTTACTAGTAAACAACTGTTTGGTTTTTACTAAAGTTATTTATTAATTTATGATGGGCCAAAACTGTGGACAAAGTGTTTTAGTGAAATCAGGGTACCAAAAACCACTTCCCACTTTGCCTTTAAATTGTCACCTTGGGCACCCCATTTGGGAGTTCTAAAAGGAGGAAAGGTTCTACCATTTTGGAGTCCCAAAGGTTCCCTCCATCATTCCTTGATGTATTGGAGGCTATGTGATTTTATACTTCAACATATTCTTCTTCCTCCCCTCCAATGGGTTTCTATACCCCTTGTGATCATCTTCGGAAGAGCGTGGTGTAATCTCGAGATTCATACTTATATTTTTTGAATGATCTTTTTAATTCCAGGTTGTATGTATTTTTATTAATCCCCAGTTTTTATTTAATTTATTTATATACTGGTACATTATACTCAACTCAAATTATCATGTTTGGGGGTACCCTTTTATGTGATGTTTCACACACTGTTCATCCCTTCCCCCCCCCCCCCCCGCATTCAATTACGATTTTTGTGTGGTTCATATTGGTCAATTGAACTCACATAAGAACAATCAAGGCCATGTACATTTATTTCATGGTATCACAAAAATATAACATACAAACATATACAGCACATCAAGTTCTTCATGTGTTTCCTTGGTGAGTTTCAGTTATGAAGTCTAACTTAAATCACCCAAGCATCGGCGGTGTATGGTGAATCATTATGTGTTTTTTAATGAACACTAAGAGGTATCCTATAATAATCTTAGTAAAATTTTTATAAAAGGTCATAGAAAATGGGTATTAAAAGATCAAAACTCTATCTCATGATGTGGTGAAGAATGAGCATCATGAGAGTACCCTGAGTTCATCATGTTTAATTAATCATGTTTACTTCTACTTTGTTTTATCGATTTCATTTTCTATTGTAATCTTTAATCTTCAAAACCATGTTTTATAAAACCCCATTTCGATTTTTTAAATTAATAATCAGAATCTCATTTTGGAATTAATGATCTAAGGCTTCGTCGAGAGATGACATGGGGTTCCTGTTATACTGTAGAAATTCTAAATAAAACTACACAACTAATTTGACGCTTTCAACAATGCGATCAAAATTTGGTACAATTTCTGGGGAGACAAGATCTTTTTCCCTTTATATTTTTTTTTATTTTACTTATTAATTAGTACTCTTTTAAATACCCCACCCCCAATTTATTGTTTAGGTTTTGGTTTTCTATTTCAATTTTTGGTTGTTTTTTCTGTGTTCTTCCTTTCTCTCTCACTTCTTCTTCTTCCCCATATCGCTCTCTATAATTTTGTATTATAAAATTATATTCTCTTTTAACCCTTGTTAAGTGATTCTATCCAAATTCAATCATAAAAAAACTTCACTACTTATTTGGATGATCCGATCAATAACAGAAAAACTACTTGAATTTGACCAAGAAAATGAAAAGATAATTCACACACAAATTAAGGCATCTGGAGAAGGTCAATATGTTAAAACTAAGGAGTCCATTTTGTAACCTCATGTTGTCAAAAATCAATCACCAATTGAGCCCAATCAAACCCGTGAAAACATGGGGGAAAATAATTTATCCTTAAAAGAACTGACCCCCGGACGTGGAGTACCAACCTGCATACATCTAATATCCCGAGTAAGCGGCCAACATTGACATGAGATCCTGTCTCATACAACTTATTCCTAAATTCAATTATTTTCCAGGTGAGGACCCTCATAAACACCTTAAAGAGTTTAACATAGTTTTGTCCACCATGAAACCTCAAAATGTCTCCGAGGACTTAATTATGTTTAGGGCCTTTCCATTCTACCTTGATGGTGCTGCCAAAGGTTGGATATAAAATTTTCCTACCACAATTGTGGGCATGAATGACCTGAAAATACTATTTTTATAGAATTTCGTCCATATCTCCTAAACAGCATCAATTAGGAATGAAATTTCTGGCATTTTTCAATCACAAGGATAGACCCTCCATGAATATTGGGAGAGATTCAAATGACTCTACTCATGAAGACCCCACCACCAGATTAGTGAACAATTATTAATCCAATACTTCTATGAGAGACTTATCTCCATGGATCATGGAATGATTGATGCAGTAGCTGGTGGAGCCCTGTTTGATAAAACTCCTTCTGCTGCTCATGACTTAATAGCCAACATGGATAAAAAATGCACAACAATTTGGTAAATGAGTTATTTCACTAACTCGAGGAGTTCATGAGGTAAGTCATTCATCTTTAGAACAAAAGGTATATTACAAGACAGATGAGATTCATACCCTTCTAAAGCAACAATATCAATCCCATGGTAACTCCCAATATCCTATTGTTCCAGTACATTGTGTTATTTATTATGATAATAATAATTTTTCGGACCAGTGACCACAACTTCTAGATTCACCTGAGTCTTGTGCAACTGTGTTCCCAGGGCGTCCATTCCAACAAGCACTGACCTTTAAGAAAGAACAATTCAGTCCAAATCCAAATCCCAATTGGCAAGAACAACCCCAATACCGACAAGGAGGAAACTCAATCTACCCTTAGAAGAATTGGTATCACAAGGAATAGGTATGAAACCTTATTATCTATCAACTTCTCAAAATAATCCTCCTCCTCCTCCCAAATATGAACCAAGCCTCGTGGACATGGTAAAACAACTGGCATCCCAAAAACTCCAGTTCCAATGAACCACCCAATGTGTTATTCAAGACCTAAGAAATCAAGTGGGGAAATTCCCAAAAACCATCGGCAAGCTTAAGATGCATGGTTCTGGACAACTACCATCCCAAACAATTGTCAATCCAAAGGTCAAAGGTAATGTATTTCAGTTACACTACTTAGGGGTAAAGAAGTATCTCCTTCTACTAATTCTGCACAACATGTTTGTCCCACTCTTGAAAAATCTCTTTCCCAGCCCTAAAAATTTCCATGTAATGAAAAACAAGACAAAAGGGGAATCGATTTATCATTGATGATTCAAATGAAAAATTCATTCCTCTTCCTTTTCCCCAAATAATCTCTAAATCTAAAAAGAATTTTGATAATAAGATTGATAAACAAATAATGGATACATTTAAAAAAGTTGATGTGAACATTCTTCTATTTGGTGTATTTAAACAAATCCCTCGATATAAAAAATTTCATAAATAGATTAGCACCAATAGAAGGCAACTAAATGGAAATGAGAAAGTCAACATGGGAAGGAATGTCTCAACCTTGATTCAACCAGAACTACCAACCAAATGAAAGGATTCAAGAATATTCACAATACCATGTACCATAGGGGAGACCTTCATTTGTGATGCTATTCTAGATTTAGGTTCTTCCATTAATGTAATGCCTCACTCCATATACACTTCACTATAGTATGGATAACATCAACAAACATTCATTTTTGTACAAACATTCCAACCAAAGTACTATGAATCCAATATGAGTGATTGAGGATGCCCTTGTACGAGTGACAAATCTCATATTCCCTAATAATTTTCACATTCTTGACAGGGAAGATACCAGATCCCAAGGACATGAAACTCTCAAACATGGGAGTCCATTCCTCAAAATAGAAAAGATGATCATCAATGTTCACAATGGTATGTTGTCTATCGTGTTCATATGAGAAAGGGTATGTTTTAACATATTTGAGGCTATGAGATACCCCGTTGAAGATCACTCCACTATTCATGTATATTTATTAGATGTGCTCTTAAACGATGCACACCCAGACACATAATTTTCTCATCAACCCATACATTGATTCATTTTAATCTTCATCACCCTTGGATGATTTGAGTTTTGATTTATGTTTTGAGTGTGGTGTGGGTACTAAAAAGTGGAAATTTTGTGCTTTAATTGATGGGTGTGCTCATTCAATGGTAACCATGACTATCGATTATTCTGCAAATCTCATATCAATAGATTATCTATCCTTAGAGAATAAACATGAGCATATAGACATTTTAATGGAACTTACTCCCCCTAAATCCCCTCCCCCATTCAAAGAAATATTTTTGGTGGAACTTAAACCACATCCTTATAATTTAAATTATGCCTATCTTGAGGGTATTGACTAATTTCCTATCATTATTGCCAATAACCTCTCTCAACTGCATGAATCAAAACTGTTTCACCTTCTGAGAGAGTGTGAAAAGGCAATAGGATTGATATTGGATGATATTCCTATGATTGGGCCATCTATTTTTATCCACCATATATTTTTGGATGATCATACTAAGCCCGTAAGACAATCTCAATGTCAGTTGAATTCCAATCTCCTTAAAGTAGTAAAATTAGAAGTCAGTAAATTATTTATTGTGGTGATAATTTATCTTATATCTGATAGTAAATGGGTTAGCCCAGTGAAAATTGTCCCTAAAATAGGAATAATAGTTATATCAAATGAAAGGAATGATTTGCTTCCAACACATGGGAAACATTATTGGTGAGTCTGTATTGACTTTTGTCGACTAAATCAAGCCATGCGGAAGGACCACATACCTCTACATTTTATTGAACAAATGTTAAAATGATAGGCTGGTAACTCCCATTATTGTTTCCTTGATGGATACCACATTTTTCCAAATACATATAGCCTCTGATGTTCAAGAAAATACAACATTTAATTTTCTATTTTTCACATTTTCTTACAGAAGGACGACATTCGGTCTATGTAATACTCCTGGTACCTTTCAGTGATGTATGTTGAGTAATTTTTCTGAGTACCTTGAGATTTGTATGGAAGTATTTATGGACGATTTAGTTGTATATGGTTCCTATTTTGATTATTTTTTGGAACAGCTAGGTTCTATCCTCCACCACTGCATTAAAAAAGATCATGTTTTAAATTATGAGAAATTCAATTTTATGGTTGAGCAGGGGATACTTATTGGGAATGTCATTTAAAATAAGGGAATTCCAGTTGATAAATCTAAAATTGAATTAATTTCAATAATTCCAAATCCAAACTGTGTTTCTGAGGTGAGATATTTTTTGGGTAATGCTATTTTTTATCGTCGATCCAGCAAATAATTTAGTAAGATTTCACTTCCAATTTCTTGATTATTTCGAAAAGATTCTGTGTTTCTGTTTGAAAGAAATTGTGAGGATTCATTAAATTCACTAAAAAGGAGTCTCACATCACCTCCCATTATCCTACCACCATAGTGGGATATCCCCTTCGACCTTATGTGTGATGCCTCTAACTTTGCAGTCGAAGAAGTTTTATCACAAATGGTTGAGAAGGCTCCTCATGTCATTGCCTATGCCTCATGTACCCTGGACCCTACCCATTTAAACATCAATAAAACTGAAAAATAACTTCTTTCTATTGTGTTTTACTTTGAAATTTTTTATTCATATCTTATTAGATCAAAAGTTATTGTGTTTTCTGACCGTGTAGCCCTTCGATTCCTCATAAAAAACTGATGCTATGCCCCACCTCATACATTTAATGCTTCTCCTTCAAGAGTTTTTCCTTGAGATTAGAGATATGTGGGGATTATAAAATGATTTATCTGGCCACATTAGTTTTGATTTCTCCAGCACTAGATCACCATGAAGTCTCATCCCTCCCCATTGGGGAATTCTTTCCTCTGAGAATCATTGTGATGTTGTGGACCTTACCCCCTTTTATTCAGACATTGTGAAATTTCTAACAACATATAGGGTCCCCACGGATTTATAGCTTCCTAATCCTAAATGATTAAACATGGTTCTTAGTGGTACATTTGGGATGACCCATATTTGTTGAGAATTTGTGGTGACCAAGTAGTTTGTTGGTGTATCCCTATCCTTGAGTTCGCCTCTATTTTTACCTTCTACCACACTTTGGCCTATGTGGGACACTTTGTCTCTCAACGAACATCTTGAAATGTCCACGACCCAGAACTTTATTGGCCAAAATTTTATAGGTTGGCCCATAGATTTTTCAAGTCATGTAGTCATTTTCAATTCACATGGAATATCTCCAGGAGGAATGAAATTCCCCAACAACACATTCTATTCTTTGAAATCCTTGATGCATGGGGAATTGACATCATGAGGCATTTGCCAAATTCATTTGGCTTCATGTACATCTTGTTAGTTATGGACTACGTTTCTAAATGGGTGGATGAAAAGGCTACTAGGATTGAAGACTCTGAAGTTGTGGTTGATTTTTTGAGGTCCCAATTTTTTAGTCGGTTTGGTTTTCCGAGATTCATCATTAGTGATAAGGGTTCACATTTTTTCAATTGCAACATGAAAACGTTTCTTCATAAGTATGGGGCCGATCAAAAATTATCTACTGCATATCACCCCCAATCAGAATGTAACAACATAGGAATGTGTTTGTAAATTCCTGTAAACTCCAGGTGGAGGTATAACACCATTCATGTTTGAATTTTAGAAAATGTAATATGAATCTTTCAGATGCAGGTGACCATAAGAAGCTGCAAATTCAAGAGTTGGAAGAAATTCGATGTGATGCATTTGAGAACTCCCGAATCCATAAAGAAAAGACAAATTCTATCCATTATAGCATGATTCATAAGTCGAAGTTCCATATTGGTGAGAAGTTACTCAGGTACAATTCCATGCTAAAGCTCCACAAAGGTATGCTTTGTTCCTGATGGTTTGGTCCTTATATTGTTACTAATGTTTACCATTTTGGTGCCATGCAGGTTTTTCATGAGAATAGTGGGCAAAGGATTATTATCAATTGGTAGAGGCTCAAACACTTCTAAAAAGATTTTTCAAATAATATCATGGAAGAAAAAAAACATATGAATTCCACATAAGACACCACTTAGAAGGTTGTACCTTATCCCAACCTTTATTTACCTATCTATTTATTTAAAAAACTTTCATTATAGACAATGTAAATTTTAGGTTAGGGGAAGGGTGACATGTCATAGATAATATTAAAACAAATTTTTTTTTCATATTTGATTTCATTTTCCTTATATTGTGTTTTTAGTTAAAAATTGATCATAAAAATAATACCTAAAATCATAGTTCATGCTTGAGTCGATTTTGTGGAAAATTTCATTTTTTTGGGAAAATGGTTTTCAAATGAATGTTGATATTATATATTATTCTATAATTGGTATTTTCATATCATTTTTACATGTTTAATGGATGTTTGAATCCCATGCCTCATTTGCACTGACCAATATTTTAATCCCTTACCTGATAGAAATTATAATCCCTTTATTGCATATTCTTCCTTTTAATCACTTTATTGAGAGTCTCGGGTGATGTAGAGAAACTAGAACATTCCTTGAATTTTTTTGAAGCCATAACATTCATGTATGCTACATTCATGATAGAGAAAATCATTCATTGAATGTCCCTTTTTATAATTATCAATTATTTTTTTCCATCGTTACATTTTATACTTATTAAGCCTTAGAGACCATGAAATTCTTTTTAGTTAGACACATTATAAGATAATTTATCCTGACATACCCATTTTATGTTTATATTATTATTTATTTTCATCATGTGTGGGTGAGAGGGTGTTTTCAGGGGGATTTTGGGGAGAGAATCATTGTTATGGGTTGATATAAATTGTGCACACATTTTTCCTTAGGAAATGGAATCACAAGAAATATTACATAATTATTTTACACATGTTTTCCTCTATAAATCCAAAATAACTATTAAAATACTACTTTTTTACATTGAAAAAAAAACAAAACAAAATAAAAAAATGGAGAAAAAATGATGTTTACACTTTATTATTCACTTCTTGGTTATGACCCACAAAAATAGAAAATGGGGAGAGTGAGTTGGAGGTGATACAATTACTGAGGGGTTGAGTGTGTACATTCATTGTGAACACTTGATAAATTTTGAAATGTTTTTTACATAAGAGATTAAATCTCATCTTATGCCCCATTTTTTAAAAATTTAATCCTACCAACCCATGAACCTCAGAACAACCCATTGGAAGTCATAGTGAGTGGCACACTAGTTTTTGTCAGTAGAGAGATGATAATGCTTTCAAGAATATGGAAATATCACATGAACATTTGGAAAAGATCATAAATCCACATTCATATGCTCCTTGAGTGAAGAGGAAAAATGTTTAGGTGAGGTAGGTTGAGACATAGTGCATGGGTGAACAAATGAATTTCAACAAATTTAATGTGAGAAAAAATGATAGGAAAATTGATTCCATAAAAGTGATATGATAAATTTCATTTCAAAATAATCTTGGATGTTTTTATACATTTTATTTAGGAATGGGACATGATTGGGATACAATACTTTTCCTAGGAGAGAAAATCTTTTGTTGATGGGTGTGATCGTGCCCAAAATCACTATTTTATTTCACCCTTATATTAATGTGCTAAACTGGTTTTGTATCGAACATTACATGTATAATAACAAATTTCACTCCATATTTGATTCAATTATTTTCTTCTTAAAACTGTTAAAAAGGTAAATGTTACTTGTTTTGATAATTATATTATAGGTTGAGGTGATTTGGAGGACCTATGATGAAGTCCACGAAAAATGGGCCAATTCGCACATGGTCTAAGAACACCCGTGGTCTAAAACACATTCTTCTAATAAACCGTGCATTCAATGGGAAGAAACGTTGTGGGATGGCCGGAAATTTAATTATCACCATTTCATTGGAAGGAACCGAAGCCCAATTCATTCAATAAGAGGCCCATACAAACTGATCTATTAAATAAAGTGGATCTGCACGGGGTCAAAACATTGCCTCTGTATTTTGAAAATATCTCTTATTATATTCCATATCTGGCCACCATATTTGACATGGAGGTAGAAATTGTGTTGGAAAAGAACTCTATAGTTTTTTAAAAAGTGATATATGACTTTCTTACTAGAAAAAACCATGGACCATGCGGATTAGAGAAATCAAGGTTCCCAAACCCACTTCCCACATTGCCCATGAATTGCCACCTTGGGCACCCCATTTGGGATTTTGACATGGAGGAAAGGTTCTTCCATTTTGGAGTCCCAAATGTGTCCCCACATCATTCCTTCATGTTCTAGAGGCTATGATAAGTTCTAATTCTACATCTTTATCTTCCTCCCCTCCCATGGGTTTCTGAACCCCTTGTGATCACCCGGGGTGGAACGTGATGTAATCCCAAGATTCACACTTATATTATTTTTAATTATCTTTTTAATTAGAGGTTGTGGATTGTTATTCTTAATCCCCTCTTTATATTTAATTGAGTTATATACTGGTATGTTATAAACAACTCAAATGATAATGTTTGGGGGTACCCTTTCATGTGATGTTTCACACACCGTTCATCCCATTTTCCTCCCTCATTCAATTGTGGTGTTTGTGTTGCTCATATTGGTCAATTGAACTCACATAATCACATTTAAGGACATGTGAATTTATTTCAATATATAACAATGAAATAACATACAATCCTGGATGACACATCTATTTCTTCGTGTATTTCCTTGGTGAGTTTTAGTTATGAATTCAAAAACCAATCAACCAATCATCGGCATTGTCTGGTGAATCATTGTATGTTTTCGATGAAACCGTAGGAGGTATCATAGAATAAAATCAGTAACAATATGGTAATAGTTTTTACAAACTTGGGATAATAATATCATAATTCTATCTTATGAAGTGTTGAAGGATGGGCATCATGAGAGTACCCCGGTTTGATCACGTTTAATTAATATTGTTTACTTATACTTTGGTTTATCGCTTTCATTTTCTATTGTCATATTTAATCTTCAAAACAAAGTATAATAAACCCCCATTTACCTTTTTTACATTGATAGTCCGAACCACATATAGGAATTAATTATCCAAGGCTCTGTTGAGAGATGACCTAGGGTTTCTGCTATACTACAGAAATTCTAGTTAAAACTAAACAACTAATTTGACGCGCTCTAAAATTGGATAAATTTTTTTTCATTTTCAGTGAGATGAGATATTTATTTTCACTTTATTATATTTTATTTATTTATTTTACTTCTTAATCAGTACTCCTCTAAATACCCCACACCCATTTTTTTCAGTTTCTATTTTTGGTTATTTTTGTATGTTCTTCCTTTACATCTATCACATTCTCTCTTATTCATCTCCATATATCTCTATATAATTCTATATTATAACATTATATTCTCCTTTCACACTTATTATGTGATTATATCCATATTCAGTCATAAATTAAACTTCACAACATATTTGCATGACCTGATCAGAAAAAGAGAAACTGCAATAATTTGACCCAGAAATTGAAAAGCCACTTCACACACAAATCAAGGCATCTAGAGAATGTAAACCAAGTAAAACTAAGGTACACATTTTGGAACATCATGTTTTCATAAATCAATCAACAATTAAACCCAATGAAACCCAAGAAAACATGGCTTTAAATAATTGAACCTTAAAAGAACTGAGCACCATGGATGTGGAGTACCAACCAACGTACATCCAATATCTCGAGGAAGAATCCAACTTTGAGCTGAGATCAATAATCATAAACCTTCTTCCAAAATTTTATGGTCTTCTTGGTCAATACCCTCATAAACACATTAAAGAGTTTCACATAGTGTGCTCTACCATGAATTCCGAAAATGTCTCTGATGACATAATTAAGTTTAGGGCCTTCCCTTTCTCCCTTGATGGTGTAGCCAAAGATTGGCTATACAGTTTTCCTAGCACAATTGGGGGACAAAATGACCTAAAATGGACTATTTTTAGAGAAGTTCTTCCTTTCCTCAGGAACAAAATCAACAATGAGAAAAATCGGTGGCATTTGGAAATCACAAGGAGAGACCCTTCATGAATACTGGGAGAGATTCAAACGACATTGCTCAAGCTTCCCCCACCACTATATTAGTGAGAAACTATTAATCCAATACTTCTATGAGGGACTTATCCCCATGGATATTGTAATGATTTATGCAGCATATGATGGTTCCTTGGTTGATAAAACTCCTTCCCCCACTTGTGATTTAATAGCCAACATGCCTCAAAATGCACAATAATTTGGTAAACGAGCTATTGCACCAAGTTGAGGAGTTCATGAGGTAAGTCATTCATCTCTAGAAAAGATGGTATATAACAAGAATTATGATATTCATTACATTCTAAATAAACTAGATCAAGCACAAGGTAACTAACCATCTCCTCTTGTACCACTACATTGTGGTATTTGTTATGACAATAATAATTTTTCTAACAAGTGCCAAAAACTTTAGGATTCACCTCAGTATTGTGCAACCATATTCCCAAGGAATCCATTCCAATAAGAACCTCCCTTCAAACAAGAAAAATTCATGCAAAATCCAAATCCCATGTTGCATGCACAACCCCAGTACCGACAAGGAGGAAACTCAAGCTTCCCCAAGCAGAATTGGTATCAACCAGGATAAGGTATGCAACCTTATTATCCTTCATCTTCTTAAAATAATCCTCCTCCTCCTCCCAAATGTGATCCAAGCCTCATGGACATGGTGAAGCAAATTGAATCCCAAAACCTCATGTTCCAACAATCCACACAATCAGCTATTCATGACATATGAACTCAAGTGGGGAAATTAGAAAACACCATCACTGAGCTTAAGATGCATGGTTCTGGACAACTACCATCCCAACCCATTGTCAATCAGAAGATAAAATGTAATGTATGTACAGTTACACTTCGTATTGGTAATGAAGTCTCTCTTTCAACTGATTCTTCATAAAAAGTATGTCCCCCTATTGAAAACTCACATTCCCAACCATCAAAAATTTCACGTATTGAAAAAGAAGACAAAAAGGGTAATAGAGTTATTATTGATGAAAAAATGAACACTCCATTAATCTTTCTTTTCCCCAAGGACTCTATAAATCTATGAAGAATTTTGATAATGAGATTGATAATGAAATAATGGATACATTTAAAAATGTACAAGTTAATATTCCTCTATTGGATGTAGTTAAACAAATAAATCAACATTCCAAATTTCTTAAAGATCCTTCTACCCATAGAAGGAGACTGAAGTGGAATGAGAGAGTCATCTTGGGAAGTATTGTCTCTACCTTGATTCAACTAGCAATTCCAACCAAATTCCAGTATCTAGGCACATTCAAAATACTATATACCATAGGAGAGACCTTCTCTTGTTATGTTATAATATATTTAGGTTCTTCCATTAATGTAATTCCTCACTCGGGGTATAGTTACCTACATGTTGGAGAGATTCATCCAACGGGAATTGTCATAAAACTTGCCAACAGAAGTAATACATATCCAATAAGAGTGATTGAGGATGTCCATGTAAGAGTGAAGAATCCCATCTCCCCTACTGATGTATTCCTTCCTGAGATGGAAGATACCTGAAACTAAGGACATGCTATTCTCATACATGGGAGTCCATTCCTCTAAAAATCAGAGACGATCATCAACATTGACAATGTAACACTTTCCATGGAGTTCATAGGAGAAAATGTAATATTCAACATCCATAAGGTTATGAAACACACCATTTAAGAGCACTATAATCATCATGTATATTCAATGGAAGTTCTATGAAATGATGCACACACTCGCACAATTCACTCCTCAACCCATAATCTGATTCATTTTCATATCCATCACCCATGGATGATTTGAGTTTTGATTCATGTTTTGAGTGCTGTCTGAGTTCTGAAAATTGTAAATTTTGTGCATTAATTGATGAGTGTGTTCATTATGAGGTACCCATGACCATCGATGATTCTAGAAATCTAATTTATATAGATTCTATATCCTTAGAGAATAAACATGAGCAGATAGATAGTTTAATGGACTTCACTACCCCAAAATTCCCTCCCTCAGTCCAAAAACCTCTGGTGTTGGAACATAAACCACTAAATTCAAATTCAAAATAGGCCTATCTTGAGGGTATTGAACAACTGACTGTCATTATTTCCAATAACCTCTCTCAACATCACGAAACAAAATTGCATCATCTTTTGAGAGAGTGTAAAAAGGAAATATGATTGACATTGGCTGATATTCTTGGGATTAGCCCATCTATTGTTTCACCATATATTTATGGACGATGAGGTTATGCCCGTAAGACAATCTCAATGCCGGTTAAATCCCACTCTCTAGGAAGTGGTAAATTTGAAAGTAAGTAAATTAGTTATTGTGGGGATCATTTGTCCTATATCTGATTGTAAATGGGTTAGAAAATTTCTAATTGTTCCTAAAAAATTGGAATAACATTTGTGTCAAGTGAAACAAATGAATTCGTTCCAACATGTGTGCAAAACAGTTGGCGAGTCTGTATTTTCTATTATCGACTGAATAAATCCAGGAAGAAGGACCACTTCCCTCTACCATTCATTGAAAAAATGATTGAATTATTGGCTGGTAAGTCCCATTATTGATTCCATGATGGCTATTCAGTTTATTTACAAATCCATATAACCCCTGAGTACCAAGGAAACACTACATTTACTTGTCTATTTGAAAAAAATTTATATAGAATGTTTCCATTCGGTCTATGTAATTATCATGGTTCTTTTTAGGATGTATGTTGAGTATTTTTTGGAGTACCTTATGAGTTTTATGGAAGCCTATATGGATTATTTCACGGTATATGGTTCTTCTTTTGAGGAATTTTTGGAACACCTAGGTTTTTTCCTCTGTCACATCATTGAAAATGATCTTGTTTTAATTTCTGAGAAATGACATTTTATGGTTCAGTGGGGGATAGTTTTTGGGAATATCATCTAAAATAAGGGAATTCAAGTTGATAAATCTAAAATTGAATTAATTTCAACACTTACATCTCAAAAATGAGGTTGTGAGGTGCATTCCTTCTTTGGTCATGCTGGTATTTACCGTTGACTCATTAATGAATTTAGTAAGATTTCACTTTCATTTTCTTGATTATTGTAAAAATATGTTGAGTTTTTGTTTGATAGAAATTGCGATAATACATTAAAATCACTAAAAAGGACTCTCACATCACCTCCCATCATCCAACCACAAAGGTGGGATCTCCCCTTTAAGCTTATGTGTGATGACTATAACATGGCAGTTGGGGTAGTTTTATCATAAAGGATTGAGAAGGCTCCACCTGTCATTGCATATGCCTCACATACCATTGGCCCTACCTAGGTAAACTACACAACCATTTAAAGATAAAACCTTTCTATTGTGTTTTACATGGAAAAATTCCCTTCATATCTTCTTGGGTCAAAAGTTATTGTGTTTTCTAACCATGTTTCCATTCGATTCCTCTTAAAGAAACCTAAAGCTAAGTACCGCCTCGTATGGTGGATTATTCTCTTCCAAGTGTTTGACCACGAGATTAGAGATAATAGGGGAGTATAAAATGTTTTATTTGACCACATTAGTATGATTTCTCCACCACTGGACCGCAATGCTAACTCATCCCTCCCCATTGGAGAATTCTTTCCTCATGAGAGCCTTTGTGATGTTGTGGACCTTACCCCCTGGTATGTGGGCATTGTTAATTTTATAACATTATATAGGGTCCACAATAATTTTAGCACTTCCCAATCCTAGATAATTAAACATGATTCTAGTTGGAACATTTGGGATGACCCATATTTGTGGAGAATGTTTGGTGACCAAGTACTTCGTCAGTGTGTCCCTGACCATGAGTTATTCTCTATGTTGACCTTCTGCCACACATTGGCATGTGGTGGACACTCTGGCTCTCAACGAATAGCTCAAAAGGTCATCGACTCATGAATTTATTGGAAAACATTTTATTGGGATTCCCATCTATTTTGGAAGTCATGTAGTCATTGTCAATTCAAAGGGAATATCTCCATGAGGAATGAAATTCCCCAACACCCCATGTTATTCTGTGAAATCTTTGATGCATGGTCCATTGACTTCATGTGGCCTTTTCCAATTTCATTTGGCTTTATATATATCTTGTTATCTATAGAATACAGTACTAAATAGGTGGAATCAGTGTCTATGTGAACCAATAACTCTCAAGTTGTTATTGATTTTGTGATTCCCCAAATTTTTAGTCGGTTTGGTTTACCGAGATTCATCATTAGTGGTCAGGGTTCCCATTTTTTCAATCCCTACATGAAATATTTTCTTCATAAGTATGTGTTCTATCACACAGTCTCTATTTCATATCACCCCCAAACTAATTGACAATCTGAAATATAAAATTGGGATGTTTAGAGAATCATGGAAAATACAATACAACCCAATAGGAAAGATTGGAGTTTGTGCTTGGATGATGTACTTTGGTGATACCATATAGCTTTTAAACCCCCAATTGGAATGTCACCATACATGATTGTGTTTGGAATGTATTTTCACCTCCTAGTGGAGGTTGAAGACTTTACTTATTGGGCTATTAAACTATGTCATATGAATCTTTCAAATACAGGTGAGCATAGGAAGTTGCAGATTCCATATTTGAAAGAAATTCAATGTGATTTATAGGAGAACTCCTAATTCTATAATGAAATGGAAAAAGCTATCCATGATAGCATGATTCATCAGCGGACGTTCCATATTAGTGAAAAGGTACTTATTTACAATTCGAGGATAAAGCTCCACCCATGTAAGCTTCGTTCCCGATGGCTTGGTCTGTATACCATTACCGATGTTTAGCCTTTCGGTACAATACATGTTTTTTTTGAGAAGAGTGGAAAAAGGATTACTGTCAATGGGAAAGGGCTAAAACAAATCTATGAGGTTTTTACAAAGCATATCATAGTGTAAATCATACTGATTGATGCCACATATGACACCACTTAGTAGGTTGATCCTTCTACCTACATTTATTTACTGGTCTATTTATTTAAAATAATTTCATTGTATAAAATGTAAAATTTAGGTTTGGGGGATGGTGACATGTCATAGTGTGGATTAAAAGAAAAAAAAAACAATTTTTTTTTTTCATTTTTGATTTTGTTTTCCTTATTTTTTGTTTTTAGCTAAAAATGGTCTTAAAAAGAAGATCCCAAATCATTTTTCATGCTTCAATCAAGTTTTTTGAACATTGCATTGTTTTTGGAAAAATGTTTTTCAAATGAATGTTGATAAGAAAATTTGTGTATAATTTTTATTTTGAAATCATTCTTAGGTTTTTAATGGATTTTGGAATCTCATACCTCATCAGCAATGAAAAATATTTTACTCCCTTACCCATGAGACATTCTAAGACCATTAATGCATATTCTTCCTTTTAATCACTTTCTTGAGAGTCTCACGTCATGTAGAGAAACTAGAACTTTCCTTGATTTTATTTGAAGCCATAAGATTAAAGTTTGATAATTTTATGATAGAGGCAATCATTCATTGAAAATCCATTTGTACAATTATCCTATATTTTTTTCGTACTTTACATTTTATCCTTATTAAACAATAGTGACCGTGGAATTCCTATTAGGTAGCCACATTACAAATTAATATATCCCTACCTACCCATATCTCATGTATATTCGTGTTTATTTTTCGGAAGTGCAGGTGAGAGGGTGTTTCCTTGGTAATTTTGGGGAGAGAATCATTGTAATGGGTTGATATAATGTGTACCTAATTTTTCCTTGGGAAATGGGTTAACAATAAATATAGCATAATTGTTTTACACATGAATCTCTTTCTATCTCAAAAAAAACTATACAAAAAATCTAGTTCTATACATTGAATAAAAAAAGAACAAAAGTAAAAAAAATGGGTAAAAGAGGATGTTTACTAATTATCATTCACTACAAGATTGTGAACCACAAAAATGGACAATGGTGAGAGTGGGTTGGAGGTGATACACTTTGTCAAAGGTTTAATTTCGACATTCATTGTGAACACTTGTGTAATTTTTACATGTTTTTTATATATGTGTTATTTCACTCCTCTTTTTCCTTATATTTTTAAACATTAAATCCTACCAACCCTTGAACCGTAGAATAACAAGTTGGAAGTCCTCTTGAGTAACACACTAGTTTCTACTGGAAGAGAAATGAGAATCATGGAAAGCATATGGTATGATCACATGAAATTTTTAAAAAGAGCATAAATCCACTTTGACATGCTCCATGAGTGAAGAGGTAAAAATTTTAGGTGAGGTAGGTTGCGTCATGTTTCATCGGTGAACAAATGAAGTACAAAAAATTTAAATGCCTGAAATGAAAAATGATATTAAAAATTATTCCCTAAAAGAGACATGACAAATTTAACTTGAAAATAATATTGGATGTTTTCACACCTTTAATTTAGGAATGGGACATGACTAGGATATTATAATTTTCCCAGGAGTGAAAATTTTTAAGTGTGGGGTGTGATCGTACAACAATTTACTATTTTATTTCACACTTATACAAATGAATTATACTGGTTCTGTATAAAACATTTTCAGTATGATAACAAATTTCAATCCATGTTTGATTCAACTATTTTGTTTTTAAAACTGTCCAAAAGTGAAATGTTACTTGTTTTGATAATTATATTGTAGGTGGACGGGATATGGAGGACCTATGATGAGGTCCATGAAAAATGGGCCAATCTGCATATGAGCCGGGCACACCAGTGGACAAAAAACGCATGCTACTACTAAACCATGAATTCAAATGGTCTGAAACATTGTTTTATAGTCCCAAATTTATCTATATCCATTTAATATGAAGGAACTGAATCCAAATTCGTTCATTAAGATGCCCATACAAAAAGATCTATTCAATAAAGTGGATCTG
The DNA here is from genome assembly GCA_963277665.1 of Viscum album. NCBI lineage: Eukaryota > Viridiplantae > Streptophyta > Magnoliopsida > Santalales > Viscaceae > Viscum > Viscum album. Next base: position 206,157,409 of record OY728143.1, read on the forward strand.
AACGTGGTACAAAAATTTCCATTGTATTTTGGCCATATCTCTTTTTATATACCATACCTGGCTACAAATTTTACATGTACGTATACAAGGTGTTGGAAAAAAACTCATTAGTTTTGTCTAAATTTATTTAAAACTTCTTGACCGGCCAAAACCATGGACAAAATGGAATAGTCAAATCAAGGTGCCCAAAACCACTTCCCACTATGCCTATAAATTGGAAACTTGGGCACCCCATTTGGGCGTTCGACAAGGAGGAAAGGTGCTGTCATTTTGGAGTCCCAGAGGTGTCCCCCCCATAAATACATGATGTTATGGAGTCTATGTGACGTTTTACATCAACATATTCTTTTTCATCCCCTCCCATGGGGTTTTAAACCCCTTGTGATCACCCAGGAAGGAAAGTGATGTAATCCCGAGGTTCATATTCGAATTACTTTGAATGAACTCTATAATTCCATGCTATTTGTTATTTTATTCATACACTCTTTTTATTTAATGTTGTTATATATTGGTATGTTATACTCAACTCAAATGATCATGTTTGGGGTACCTTCATGTGATGTTTCACACACCGTTCATCCCATTTTCCTCCCTCATTTAATTGTGGTGTTTGTGTGGTTCATATTGTTCAATTGAACTCACATAATCACTATAAAGGCCATGTATATTTATGTCATGGTATCAAAAGGAAATAACAGTCAAACCTGGATTACACATCGAGTACTTCGTGTGTTTCCATGGTGAGTTTCGGTGATGAAGTCGAACACAAATCACCCAATCATCGGTGGTGTCCGTTGAATCATTGTGTGTTTTCGACTGAACCCTAGGAGGTATCCTAGAAAAAACATATAAACATTATGATAATAGGTGTTAAAAATTAGGGATTAAAATATCCGTACTCTATCTCATGAAGTGATGAAGGATGAGCATCATGATAGTACCACGAGTTGATCATGTTTAATTAATCATGTTTACTTCTACTTTGTTTTATCGCTTTCATATTCCATGGTCATATTTAATCATCAATACCACATATTATAAAAACCCATTTCCCTTTTTTACTTTCATAATCAAAACCACATTTTGGAATTAATGATCTAAGGTACAGTCGAGAGACAACCTAGGGTTGCTGTTATACTGTCGAAATTCTAGATAAAACTAAACAACTCATTTGACGCGCTTGACAATGTGATCAAATTTTGGCATAGTTTTCAGGGATACAATATAAATTTTTCCCTTTATATATTTTTATTAATTTATTTTACTTCATAATTAGTACTCCTTTTAATACCCCACTTCCGTTTTATAATTTTGGTATTGGTTTCCTCTTTCTATTATTGGTTGTTTTTGGGTGTTTTCCTTTATATATATATATATATATATATATTATTATTATTATCCATATCTATCCCTATAATTCTAAATTATAACATTCTATACTCCTTTCACCCTTATTAACTTATTCTATCCATATTCAATCATAAAAAAGAACCTCAGAACTTATTTATCTGAACCGATTCGAAAATGAAAAGCTACTTGAATTTGACCCTAAAATTGAAAAGACACATCACACAAAAATAAAGGCATATAAAAAAGGTAAATAAAGTAACAATAAAGAACCCATTTTGGAACCCCATGTGGTCATAAATAATCAACAATTTAACCCAATAAACCCCAAGAAAACATGTCAGAAAATAATCAAACCTTAAAAAAACTGACCACACCAGATGTGGAGTACCAATCTGCGTACATCTAATATCCTGAGGAAGTATCCAACTTGGAGCTGAGATCAGGACCCATCATCCTTATTCCTAAATTTCATGGTCTTCCTGGTGAGGAAACTCATAAAAAATTTTGGAGGTTTTACATAGTGAGATCTACCATGAAACCCCAAAATGTCTACGAGGACTTAATTAAGTTTAGGGGATTCCCTTTCGCCCTTGACAGTGTAGCCAAATATTTGATATATTATTTCCCAACCCTAATTGGGGGATGTAATGACCTGAAATGACTATTTTTAGTGATGTTATTCCCTACCTTTTGAATAGAATCAAGTAGGAATGAAATTTGTGGCATTAGGAAATCACAAGGAGAGACCCTTCAGGAATACTAGGAGAGATTCAAACAACTCTCCTCAAGCTGCCCCCACCACCAGATTATTGAACAACTATGAAATAAATACAATTTTGAAGTACATATCCCCATGGATCGTGGAATGGTTGATGAAGCATCTAGTGGTGCCCTGGATGATAAAACTCTTTCTTCCACTAAAGACATAATTACCAACATGTCACCAAATGAACAACAATTTGGTACATGAGCTATTTCACATACTTGAGGAGTTCATTAGGGAAGTCACTCTTCTATAGAAAAAAGGTAGATAAGAAGACTTATGAGATGCATACCCTTATAAGGCAACTGGCTCAAGCATAAGGTTACCCACAATCTACTCTTGATCCATTACATTGTGGAATTTGTTCTGACAATACTCGTTTTTCTGGCCAGTGCCCACAACTTCAAGATTCACCCGAGTCTTGTGCAACCATGTTCCCAGGGCGGCCATTCCAATAAGAACCTCCATTAAAACATGAATATTTTTTGGAAAATCCAAATCCTGGGTGGCCAGCACAACCCCAATACCAACAAGGAGAAAACTCAAGCTACCCCGAACATAATTGGTATCAACAAGGACAAGGTATGCAACCTTCTTTCCATAAACTTCTCAATATAATCCTCCTCCTCCAAAATGTTAACCAAGCCTTGAGGACATAGTGAAGAAAATGGAATCCCAAAACCGATAGTTCCATCAAACCACACAATCAGTTATTCAAAACATACAAAATCATGTGGGGAAAATTATTAACACCATCGGTGAGCTTAAGATAAAAGGTTTTGGAAAACTACTATCCCAACCCATTGCCAATCCGAAGAAAAAGGTAATATATGTGCAGTTACACATCAAAGTGGTAAAGAATTCTCTCTTTCTATTAATTATGAAATAGAAGGTATATCCGCCTCTTGAAAAATCTCTTTCCCAACACTCAAAAATTTCTAGTAATGAAAAATAAGACAAAAAGGTTAATCGAGTTATCATTGATAATTCAAATGAACAGTCTATTCCTCTTCATTTTCCCAATGACTCACTAAATCTATGAAGATTTTTGATAATGATATTGATAAAGAAATAATGGATACATTTAACAAATATAAAGTTAATATTCCTCTATTGGATGGAGTTAAAAAATCCCTCGATATTCCAAATTTATTAAAGAGCTTTTCACCCTTAGTGAGAGAATAATGGGGAATGAGAGACTCAACTTGGGAAGTAATGTCTCGGCCTTAATTCAACCAGAAAGGCCAACCAAATTCAAGGTTCCAAGAACATTCACAATACTGTGTACCATAGGGGAGACCCTCTTTTCTGATGCTATTCTAGATTATGGTGATTTCATTAATGTAATGCCTCACTATGTGTATAATTATCTGTAGAATAGAGATCTTCATCAAATGGGAATTGTCATAAAACTTTACCACTGATGTTCTATGTATCCAAAAGGAGTGATTGAGGATGTCCATATACAAGAAAAGAATCTCATCTTTCCTATTGATCTCTACATTATTGAGATGGAAGATACCCAAAACCAAGGACATTCTCCTCTCATACTTGGGAGTCCATTCATCAAAATTGCAAAGACGATCATAAACATTCACAATGGAATGATATCCATGGAGTTTGGAGGGGAAAGGGTGAGTTTTATAATCCTTGAGGCTATGAAACACCTCATTGAAGAGCACTCCACACTTCATGTCTATTCAATGTTAGTTCTCTCAAATGATTCACACACACACAATTCTTTCCTCAGCCCATTCATTAATTCAATTTAGTCTTCTTTATCCTTGGATGATTTGAGTTTCAATTCATGTATTGAGTATTGTGTGGGTCCTAAAAAGTGTAAATTTTGTGCTTTAATTGATGAGTGTGTTCATTCTAAGGTACCCTTGACTGCCAATGATTCTACAAATCTCATTTCAAAAGATTATCTATACTTAGAGAATACCCATGAGCATATAGACTATTTAATAGACCTCACTCCCCCTAAATCCCCTCCCTCAGTTGAAAACCCCCAGTGTTGGAACTTAAAACACTTCCTTATAATTTAAAATATTTCTATCTTGAGGGTATTGACCAATTTCATGTCATTATTTCCAATAACCTCTCTCAACAGCAGGAATAAAAACTGTTCCATTATTTGAGAGAGTTCCAAAAGGCAATAGGATGGACATTTGCTAATATTCCTAGGATTATCCCATCTATTTGTATGCACCATATATTTTTAGATGTTGAGACTAAGCCTGTAAGACAATCTCCTCACCGATTGAATCACACTCTCCTTGAAGTGGTAAAATTGGAAGATAGTTAATTACTTGCTGTGGGGATGATTTATCATATATCTGATAGTGTAATTGTTTTCCGAGAGAAAATCATGCCTAAAAAATAGGAATAATTGTTGTGTCAAATGAAAGGAATTAATTTGTTCCAACATGTGTAAAAAATAGTTGGTGAGTCTATATTGACTACCGTCGACAAAATAAAGCCACACAGAAGGACCAATTCCCTCTTTCTTTCATTGACCAAATGATAGAACATTTTTTTGGAAAGTCCCATTACTGTTTCCTTGATGTCAATTCGGGTTATTTAAAAATATATATATCTCCAGAGGATAAAGAAAAGATAACATTTACCTGTCCATTCAGCACATTTGTATACAGAAAGATGCCATTCCATCTATGTAATGCTTCTGGCACATTTCAATGATGTATATAGAGTATTTTTTCTGAGTACCTTAAGAGTTTTACGAAATTATTTATGGATGATTTCACTATATGTGGTTCTCATTTTGGTGATTCTTTAGAACACCTAGGTTCTGTAATTCATTGATGTATAGAAAAATATCTTGTTTTTAATTCTAAGAAATTCCATTTTATGGTTGAGCGGGGGATAGTTCATGGTCATGTCATTTAAAATAAAATAATTCAATTAGGTAAATCTAAAATTGAATTTATTTCAACCCTTCCATTTCCAAAATCTGTTTGTGATGTGCAACCTTTCTTGGTTCATGAAGGTATTTACCATCGATTCATTAACGACTTTAGTAATATTTCACTTCCATTGTCCCAATTATTAAAAAAAAGATTCTTAGTTTGTGTTTGATAGAAATTGCGAGGATTCATTCAATTCAAAAAAAGATGTCTCACATCACCTTTCATCATCCAACCACCATGGTTGGATCTCCCCTTAGAGATTATGTGTGATGCCTCTAACATTGATGTTGGGGCAGTTTTATCACAAGGGGTTGAGAAAGCTCCTCATGCCATTGGGTATGCATCACGTACCCTTGACCCTGCCTAGGTAATGTACACAACCATGGAAAAATAGCTCTTTTCTATTGTGTTTTACTTAGAAAAAATTCATTCCTATATTCTTGGGTCAAAAGTGATTGTGTTTTCTGTCAATTCCTCCCTTCAATTCCTCTTAAAGAAACATGAAGCTGTGCCTTGCCTCATACAATTGATGCTTCTCCTCCAAGAGTTTGAACATGAGATTATAGATAAGAGGCGTGTAGAAAATGTTTTACCTGACCACATTAGTATGATTTCATCACCACAAGACCACCATGTTGACTCATCCCTCCCCATTGGATAATTCATTCCTCATGAGAACCTCCGTGACGTCTTGGAACTTACCCCCTGGTATGCAGACATTGTGAGTTTTATAACAACATCTAGGGTTCCCACTAATTTTATCACTTCCACATCCATGAGACTTAAACATGATTAATGGTGGTTCATTTGGGATAACCATATTTTTGGAGAATTTGTGGTGATGAAGTAGTTCGTTGGTCTCTCCCTGACCAAGAGTTCACCTATGTTTTGACATTCTGCCTCACTTTGGCCTGTGGGGGCCACTTTGGCACTCAATGAACAGTTTGAAAGGTCCTCAACTCATGATATTATTGGCCAAAATTTTATAGGGATTAACATCCATTTTTCAATACATGTAGTTGTTGTCAATTCACTGGGAATATCTCTAAGAGGAATGAAATTCCCCAATAACCCATGTTATTCTGTGAAATATTTGATTCATGGGGAATTGACTTCATGGGGCCTTTTCCATTTAATTTGGCTTCATGTACATCTTGTTATCTGTGGACTACGTGTCTAAATGGGTGGAATAAAAGTTTAATAAGATTGAGAACTCTCGAGTTGTTTTTGATTTCTAAGGTCCCAACTTTTTAGTTAGTTTGGTTAGCCGAGATTCGTCAATAGAGATCAGGGTTCCCATTTTTTCAATCACAACATAAAAATTTGCTTCATAAGTATTGGGTCAATCATAAAGTCTCTACTGTATATAACCCCAAACTAATAGACAAATAGAAATATCCAATTGGGAACTTATGAGAATCTTGGAAAAAAATAGTGCAAACCAATTGGAACAATTCGAGTTTTCACTTGGATGATGCACTTTGGGCATACCGTAATGCTTTTAAAACCACAATTGGAATTTAACCATATTTGATTGTGTTTTGAAAGGCTACTAACCCCCCGGTTTAGGTAGAAAAAAATCCATATTGGGCTGTAAAACAATGTAATATGAATCTTACATATGCAAGTGAGCATAAGAAGCTGCAGATTCAAGGGTTGGAATAAATTTGATGTGATTCATATGAGAAATCCAAAATCTATGAAGAAAAGATAAAGTCTATCAATGATAGCATGATTCATTAGTGAAAGTTCCATATTGGGGAGAAGGTACTCAGGTACAATTTCAGTCTAAAGCTCCAACAAGGTAAGCATCGTTCCTGATCGCTTGGTCCTTATACTATTATTGATGTTTACACCTTTGGATCCATATATGTTTTTCCTGAGAAGAGTGGATAGATGATTATTGTCAATGGGCAGTCGCTCAAACACTTCTATGAGAATTTTCCGAAGCATCTCTTGGAGGAAATACAAATGATAGATGCCACATATGACACCACATAGATGGTTGTACCTTCTTCATTCCATTATTTAAATTTCTACTTGTTTAAAATACATTAATTGTGAACAATGTAACTTTTAGGTGTGTGGGAGGGTGACATGTAATAGTTAGGATAAAAAAATATGTTTTCATTTTTGATTTTTTCCTTATTTTGTGTTTTTAAATGAAAATTGATCTTAAAAAGAATACCCAAAATCATTTTTCATGCTTGGGTCGATTTTGTTTATAATTATATTGTTTTTTGAAAAATGTTTTTCAAATAAATGTTGATATGGTATATTTTTTATAATTTATATTTTCAAATCATTCTTATGGGCTTAATGAATTTTTGAATCCCATGCCTCATAAGCACTGGACAATATTTTAATCGCTTACATGAGAGATATTAAAAGACCTTTATTGTATATTCTTATTTTTAATCACTTTCATGAGAGTCTCGGGTCATGTAGCTGGTTTCTATTTGAAGCCATAAGATTCTAGTATGCTACATTAATGGTAGAGGCAATCGTTTATTGAAAATACCTTTTTACAATTATCCCCTTTTTTACCACCTTTACATTTTATTCTTATTAAACCTTAGAGACCATTAAATACATGTTAGGTTTCTACATTACAATCTAACATATCCCTACCTACTTATATCATGTGTATATTGTTGTTTGTTTTTAGAATGTGGGGTGATAGGTTGTTTCCATGGGAATTTTGTGGAGAGAATCAATGTTATGGGTTTATATAAATTGTGCCTACATTTTTCCGTGGGAAATGGGTTCACAAGACATATTACATCATTATATTACACATGATTCCCTCTTTATCTACAAAAAAATTACAAAAAATATTACTTATGTAAATTGATAAAAAAAGAACAACTGAAAAAATACTAAGATAATAGGATGTTCACTCATTATTATTTAATTCGTGGTTGTGACCCACAAAAATGGACATTGGGGAGAGTGAGTTGGTGGTGATACTCTTTGTGAGGGGTTGGGTGTGTACATTCATTATAAACCCTTTCTGAATATTGACATGTCTTTTACATACGATATTAAACACTTCCCTTCTACCTCATATTTTTAAACATTAAATCCTACAAACACATGAACCTTAGAACAACCTGTTGGAAGTCCTCTTGAGTAGAACACTAGTTTATGCTGGTAGAGAAATGTGAATCATGTAACGCATATAGTAAGATCACATGAACTTCGGAAAAAGAGCATAAATCACCTTTCATATGTTCCTTGAGTGAAGAGGAAAAATTGTTAGGTGTGGTAGGTTGTGACATATGTCATGGGTAAACAAATGAAGTTTAATAAATTTGAATGTGGAAAAAGAAAAATAATAGGAAAAATGATTCCTTAAAATAGACATGATAATCTTATTCAAAATAATATCAGATGTTTTCACACCTTTTATTTAGTAAAGGGACATGATTAATATATTATAATTTTCCCTGGAGGGGAAATTTATAGTTGTGGCGGTGTGATCGTACGATGATTCAATATTTTATGTCACCATTATACAAATGTATTAAACTAGTTCAGTATTGATAATTACAATTATTATAAAAAAAATTTCTCCATGTTTGATTAAATTATTTTATTTTTATCATGGTTAAAATGGGAAATGTTAAATGTTTTGAATATTACATTGTAGGTGGAGGTGATTTTGGGGAACTATGATGAAGTCCAAGAAATATGGGCCAATCTGCACATGATCCAAACACACTACTAGAATAAAACACATGATGGTACTAAACCCTGAATTCAAATGGTCAGAAAAATGGTGGGATTGTTTAAAATTTAATTTCATCCATTTTATCTAAAGGAACCAAATCCCAATTAGTTCATTAAGAATACCATACAAGATGATATGTTTAATATAGTGGATCTACATGGTTTCCAAACATCGCCACTGTATTTCTAGTAATATATCATATTATATTCCATATTTGGCCACCAAATTTGACATAGAGGTAGAAAGTGTATTGGCCAAAAACTCTTCAATTTTTTCCAATGTGATTTAAGACTTTATGACCAGCCAAAACCATGGGTAATGTGGATGTGTAATTAGGGTTCCCAAAACCACTTCTCACCTTACATATAAATTTCCCCTTGGGCACCCCATTTGGGAGTTAGACATGATGCAAGGTGATGCCATTTTGGAGTCACAAAGGTTTCCAGTCATCAATAATTGATTTTCAAGAGTCTATGAGAATTTCTACTTCAACATCTTTTTCTTCCTCCCCTCCCATGGGTTTCTAAACCCCTTGTGATCACCCGAGGAGGAACGTGATGTAATCCCGGTCATCATACCTGTATTATTTTGAATGGTATTTTTAATTCTAGGTTGTATGTTGTTTTTATTCATCCACTCTTTTTATTTAATTGAGTTATGTAATGGTATATTACACTCAACTCAAATGATCATGTTTGTGGGTACCCTTTCTTGTGATGTTTTAGACACCGTTCATCCCTTTTTCCTCCCTCATTCAATTGCGGTGTTTATGTGGTTCATATTGTTCAATAGAACTCATATAAGCACTGTAAAAGTTATGTACATTTATTTCATGGTATCACAAATAAATAACATTCAAACCTGGACAACAAATTGAGTTCTTCGTGTGTTGCCTTGGTGAGTTTCGGGTATGATGTCGAACACAAATCAACCAATCATCAGCGGTGTCCAGTGAATCAGTGTGTTGTTTTGACTTAACTCTATGAAGTATCCTAGAATTAACTCAGTAAAATAATTGTAATATGTGTTACAAACATGGGATTAAAATATCATAACTATACCTCATGAAGTGATGATGGATGAGGATCATAATAGTACCCCGGGTATATTACGTTTAATAAATATTGTTTACATCTACTTTGTTTTATCACTTCCATTTTCTATTTTCATGTTTAATCTTAAATAACACATATAATAAAACCCCATTTCCATTTGAACATTCATAATCATAACTACATAATGGAACTAATGATCTATGGCTCTGTCGAGAGATGACCTAGGGTTGCTGCTATAATGCAAAAATTCTAGTGAAAAATAAACAACTAATTTGACACGCTCGACAATGCGATCATGAAACTGAGAAACTCGAGGTCAGAGTAGGGATTAGTAGTTGGGGGCTCCAAACGATGCCACTACAGTGAAGAAAACATGAAGAAGGTAGGATGAATGTAGGCCAAACACCGGAAGCATCTGGGAACCCATCAGTCGCCAGAACACATGACCTAAAGCCCCTTTGAAGCAAAGCTCCACCTCTTACCTAGAGAGGAATATGGAAACATGGGGTCAGAGTGGGTTTTGAGTGGCCGATGAATTCTGACACAAACCATCGATGCTGGAAATATCGAAGGAATAGTGGGGGAAATAAAATTGTAGCAAACCTTAGAGAAGAAGACCCCACAATGGAAGAAAAATCTAGATCTTGAAAAAATTGGAAGTAGCGAAACAAGTTGCATCAACAGAGAAGAAATAGGATAAGGAAGAGAGGGGGAGATGATTCTAGAGCTAGGAAAAGTCCACACCCCCTTAAATCCTCATATTCTCACTGAAACTCCATCTTTTTTAATGTCACATCCTATATAGTATCCATGTTTCCATCTCTGTGCTCAATCAAGTCCCACATGTCATGAAATACAATTTTCACATGAAAATTACATTTTGAAATCATTCCCAAAATGAACAACCCACACACATGTCACATAATACCCTTTTCACATTTTAATAAATTTTGACATCATGCACACACCAGAAAACCCACAAACATGTTTCTCGCCTTTCTAACAATTTAATAAACCATCTTATTAATTTATAAAAAATTCTCAAAATGTATGTCTTCACAAATCATCGTTTTCCATTTCAAAATAAAATTTTTTAGAAAATACACCATAAAAAATAGTACCAAAACAAATTTTTCACCCTTTCTGTAACTCAATAAACCATTTGAAATTTTCATAAACCAATTTCATGAAGTTAAAAAAGGCATTGCACACAAAATCCACTCAAATATGTCTTTTAGGGCCCAATTAACCTCAATACCATAATAAAACAGAATTCCAATCCCTATTAACATCTAATAAACCACATGAATTTATTATAAAGTGCCACTAAATAATACCACATGAGTTATGCATGAAAAACACACAATAAGTAACGAACATTATAGGAGGGTCATGAATTAAAAATAACTCATAAAAGAATGTTTACACATGGAATGCCCTGCCTTAGATTTTAAGAACCATATATAATTGTGTGAAACATCAACCAAACCACTTCCACGACACAAGGGAATGAAGAAGTACCCTAACCTAGAAGATTAAACCTTTAAACACAAAAGTAAACCATTTGTATAAGGAACTAGTTTGATTCTATTTTTAACTTCATGTAACAGGGGAGACTCCATAAGGAAATGGAATAAATAAGGAATGAATTTATTTACTTAAATCATGATGTTACACAACCAAAAACTTCTTCCTAATTGGGTTCCAAATGAGCTTGAGGAATTTTGGGATCAATCCATGGGTGTAATATTCGAATGAGGGAAGAAACAGGAACACTAGGGCTGATCCAATAATTCATAAATTTAAATTAAATGGAAAAATATAATTTGATGAAAAATGTTCATGTTTTGGATGCATGGTTTAGTTAACCACATGGAAAAACTGTGCGATATGTTCAGTTGACCAAAAAACATTCTAATTTGCTCCAAATTCAAGGGGAACCAAGGATGAATTCAACGGGAACGTAGGGAGATTCAAGGGTAACCTAGGAGTGAAAGATAAGACAAGTAAAGGAGAAAATATTTCACTAAAATTTCAACCCTTTCACACCTGGATCCCATAGAAATGACAAAGAACCAATATGATATGAAAACTGAAGCCCTTGTGTAACATTTTGTATAATACAAGTTGTCGAATAAATTAAATTTAATTGAAAAAACATATTTCAAAAAACATTGATTTTTTAAACCTATCAGATTCATTTCTATATATTAACCTATATTTTTTTCTACAAATATAGACCATTATCAATTCATATTATAATCATTTATTTACATAAATATTATTCTCTAATATCCAAAAATGTGTAACAAACCTTAACACTTTTTATTTTTGAGGCATAAGAATCTTACATTAGAAAAAAATTTAAATGAAATTGAACTTATTATAATATTTATTTATATCCATGTAGTTTGGGATTATTGTCCCAAAAAAATCAACTTCCAACACCTCAAGAATTCTATTCAATTCTGTATGTTCCATATTTTATGACTTTCGAATATTTTTTTTCTTTTCAACATATATCACATGTGTTTGTGATATTTGGTGAATTCTTGGGGATATTATTTTTCCATAAGTTATTTACCATATAATGAAAGGACTCATGGACTTTTGGAAGATTATTTTTCCCCAATGTTTTATCATTTCAATAGATATAAACAAAAGATTCATCCACAACAAAGGTGTTCTGATTCATATTTTTGATATATTATTGAAAAAAAATTATATTTTCTCCTCCATTGATAATAATTTTAATTTTATTTATGTTAAACAGATTCCTAGAGTCGTATAATTTATGTCAAATCATCAAATTCATATTGTGGCCTTTATCTACCATAATAAATGTAAATATTAAGTCTCTAACATTGACATTTTCTATTATAGTTGGAATGATGTTCACTCATGAATAATTACCAAAACAAATTCCTAATTAATTATAACACTTGAGGCCCATAAAAACATATTATTCTCTTATTATATTTGAATTAAAACTCTAACCTACCATATATACATTGGAGGTATCTAATTGTCTCGAATATGTTTCGTATACTTAAGTTGTTCCAAATCATTAACTCATAATCCATGACTAATGGCCCTTACATTGGTGGATAACAATAATAACCCCCCTCTTACTCAATTAGATCTAACAAATATTTTATTTATATAAAACCGTTTTAATTATTATACTATGGAATGTTATTTTTATATATTTATAATTTTGAATATCTCCAGTTAACATTTATGATAAATTAGTGGCATTTGAACTACAACATTGAATCTAAAATTCCCCTTATAAAAGAACTGTGTATAGGAATTTACACTATTAAATTTTTATATTAATTATTCTTTAATGTATATAATTTATAAGGAACATATATAGCGTAGAAACCTATAACACTATAAAAATAAAACTAGATTCATGGTCGGTTTATTTTTTTTATTATCTATTATACCAGTATCATTTTTTCAATCAATATTTGAAAAATATGTCATATTATATTTTTTATGGTGTTTTTTGTTTTTCCATAATCAAAATTTTTTTTTGTATGGTCAATCCCTAGGATATATTTTTCCGTATTATTAGTGTATAAATGCTTCATTAATATTTTTAATATTTCCATTACCTACACATGTCCCTCCATAAAAAATTCTCAAATACACTCCAACATCCCAATTTCATGTGGATAGTTCAAAATCTCACTTTATTTTTAGAAATTGGTATCATCGTCAAGACTTTTACATACTGATAAATGATCCTTTTGAAATAAAATTTTACATATTTAGTTAATGCATTGATTATTTAATGATAGTATTTTATTATTAGATTATATAAAAAATTATTCAGTGCGATTTGTAGATTTTGAAAGTTAGGAACTTTAGTTTCCACCATCAACAATGATTTATCCACTTATTCCCACTATATATATAGTTTTGAATAATGAAAAACATATTCTTTATCCATGTTTGGTCCCAATGATCATCAACTTACTCAAAAAAAAATTCAAATTTATTTCTGATTTCAGCACTAAAATTAATTTAATTTCAGTCATCGTTATTTCACTCATGTAATTTTTGGTCTAGATAATCGATACGTATGACACCATTGACCTCCTTATAGTCCACAATTTTATGAACATCCATTAATTTTAATGTGAAATATTTATACAATGAATATTCTTATTTTTGAATAATTATTTTATTGAAATCATTTTATCTTTAATAAAAATTTATGATATAATAATTTTTATATCTATAATTTCATCATCAAAAAATTATAATGGACACATTATTATGATAATGGAAATAATTAAACACTAAATAAAATTATATTTGTTATTTCTATCTAATAATAATTATCTATGTTTTTGATTTTAGGAAAGGGAATTTATAACAACCTCAACATCCCTATAGTGAGGATCAACAATTAATGTGGGTATGTTCAATAACCTGAATTAACCCTCTTGGGAAAATTCATTTTCCATGTACTCATTTTTTTGGTACACCATATAATTTTAAAGGAGTATCCCACGATTATTATCTAACTATACCATCCTTTTGTATTTTTTATTAAGCACTGATACATTACCAATGAATGTTATTGGTTATCCTCTCATGATTCTCATCATTTTTTATATCATTCACTCTTTTAGGGAGTTGAATAATTTATTCCATAACAATTTCCACCTGATGAAAGAATACAAGAAAAAATTTATTTTGGGTTCACAATCATTTCCCCTTGTTTTTTCCTCATAATGTTCATTTTAGGAACCCATACTTTATAAGTTCCATTATAGATGTTGAGAAGTATTTACCACATTAAATATGAGTATTTAAATTTCATATCAGACATCTATATTCTGTTTTAAAAATATCCTCTAGAAACATTTACTCAATTAACATTGAAATCAAACTCCATTTATTATTTAACTAGTAAAGATAAAAAATAAACAAATAATATGATCTCGTGTAAGGAATTCATGCAAATATTATTTCATGATGATAAGGTATAATAATTTTTTCATTTTAAAAGGAAATTACTTCGATAAATAATATAAAATACATTAATTTTTATGATAAATTTAATTGATTCAGAGAGGGAAAACTCACCTAAGAACCACCCAAGTTGATATAATAGTTTCCCATAAAAATTTTAATTACCTTTTTTGTGGGGTTAATCAGGGTATTTAAATTACTTTTATTTACCATAGATAATAATATTTTTTCAATTTAACTAAAAAATTCCCCATGTCCTGGTGTAATCAATCTATCAAAAACATATAGTAAACCTAATATATGATATACTTTGTCATGAATCATTTTTTTATCAGGACTTCTTCATGTGGAAGGAATTTATTTTTCATCATCCTAAACTACTCTAGAATTTATGTCTAATTTCATCTTCACATCATATTTTACATTGGAAATCCCTTCTACTACCATTTTAACTAAAATAAAAAATGTTATCCATGTCATTTTTTTTAAATTTAAAATAATTATAAATATTTTTCTAAAAATAACAATAAAGGAATATTTTATTCATAGTCTATAAAAATTTTATAAGAGATTAATCTATAAATAAAAGTACAACATATCTTGTTTATAGAATCAATTAAAAGGGGTGAAATTAATATTATAGTGATTAATTTTTATTTCTGTCAAATATTTTTTATAACATCAATTATAGTCTTTAAAATTAATATTATATGGGTAAATAGAGATTTACCACTATGGTGAGACTTGTATTGTAGTTTTTATGAGATATATCCAAAATAATTAGTATAACTTGTTTTATATTCTAAATATATTTCATTAAATAAATCTATTGTACACTATATAGAACAAAATTGGTATTTCAATAAGATGAACATTCTATGTCTGTCGATATTATATATTTTAAATATGAAGAAACTTTTTGATTTAATCAAGATATAATATTTTTGTAATTCTTTTTATTGACTCAATTAATGTATGGTCCAATATTTACAAAACACATTCTTTTATATTTCCCAAGGTTTGGTGGTGTGAGGACGGTTCTTAGGGGCCTTCCCCTTTAATTTTTGTGGATAATTTATTTCATGTGTGTTGTTGAATCAGTTAACATTATATGTAGATTTGTTTACTGTAGAATGTTGATTTTTTCTGTGGGTTTAGCTTATTTTCTTCTTTAGTAGGATGATTTTTTACACATCATCTGTCGATTTTTGTCTAAGAAATCAGTTTATTTTTATTTAAGTAATCAGTTGGTTTTGATCACATGGTTATTTTATTCCTAATGACAGTTTATTTTTCCTTAGGTGTTTAGATTTCCTTTTTATCAAATGGTCAATTCATTAGATTTTAAAAAATATGAAGAATTTAAATTTCCAATATTTTTCAACAAATTTCATTGATAAATATTTATATCGATTTTCTTAAAACCCACAAACATGCTAATTCATAGGTCATTTCAAATGTTATGATAATATCTTCTCAATAATAAAACCCATGATACTAATATGATTATGTCAGTTAGGATTTAGTGAGTTGTGTATTGAATATTATTTAGAGAATAACCAAGTATCTATAATATTAATGGTCATATATCATTAATTCTAAATGGAATATATTTCCATTATTTGTTTCTTCTAATTACATTGAATTTTAGGCATTCCAACTATTCATCTCTGAGTCAAGGAACGCTTTTAATATTCATATGAGTTCCTCCCTAAGAATTTCTTAGACCATCACATATCATATAATTTTAGTACTAAATCATGTGAATATCCTTCATTAATGTTGGGGATATTTTACATCTTATTTTATAATAGTTGGTGTTATCATATTATTCTTTACTTTCCCTTGTTTAAATGGGTGAAATAAAGCATAATAGATAATAATTTAATTTTATCATGAAAAATGATTATACAATGAGATATGATATATATAGGAAGAAGAAAAATACGACCTTTAGAGATGTGTAATATTTCTAATATATTCTTATAATTATTTCAAGGACAACAAACATTTATATTCAAAGAAGTAGTTGTATTTTATTCTGGGAAATAATGTATATAGAAAATCAATTACGCTTTTTTTATTTATGGATCACATTTTATAGATCTATAGGTTTATCTTAAGATCAAGAAAATCACATTTTATTAATTTTCATTAAATATGAACCAAAAAAAATTATTTGTATAGTTATATAGATTTTTTATTAATGTTTTGATTATTAATTGTAGAGAAAAAGAATAATCACATGATGTGTTATTGAATAACATAAGTATTTGAGAAATAAATCCATTAAATAACTATTGATATGTTAGTTAGAAATTATCAGGCACTGATATCATTAGGTGTAGGATGTTGTTAATAATTCCTCTAATTTAATGTTATTGTTATTATGATTGGGAAGTTTCTTGTTATTTTATTTTAGAATTGAAAACATAAAATAGAATAAAAAAAATTCTATGGAATGCTATGTTTTAAATTTTATAGGAATTATTAGAGTGATTTATGATCTTCTAGGATTTGAATAAATAGAGAATTAATGTTTCAGGTTGAGTGAGCCTTTTCTATTTTTTAGTGTCCTAACTTTGCTAATATTATGTCCTTAGTCCCATCCACTAGTTTGCAGGAAAATAAATTGGAAATGAATATGTTTCTAACTATTTTATTGAATTTTATATAACTGACATATTTTCAATTGTTGAGAACATTTGACAACCACTTTTTTGGAGCTTGGTATTATTTGGATGAATAATTTCATAGAGGATAATGGGATGACAGATTTCCAATATGGTGATGATAAATGTAGGTGATGGTTGAACACACTGAGTATTTAACAGAAGAATGTTTTTTAGATATATTATATGAAATAATCAATTAGAACATAGAACCCACCAAATATATCTTGTTAAATTTAATCTCTTCAATAGCTTTCTAAACATGCCTATCTGTGTCTAAATGAATGTTAATAATGGTTAAACTTTTAACCCATTTATTTGAGTAGAATTTTTGAATAATAAAAACTAAATAATGAAAATATAATGGTTTCTAGAAGTATATGAAAATTTAATGGTTATCGATTTATTATAAATAAAATATTATAAATTTAAATGAAAAATAACATTTTTTGAATATATATATATTTTTTATTAAACCTAGTTTAGTCGTGTTTTTCACCCATAATTTATAATTAATACTCACCATATATAAAAATTTAATTGATAAAAGAATATTTATTTTTAAATAATATTATCAAAATTAATTTAGTGTAAACGTGTGGGGTTCTCTGAAAATTGTAAATTTTTAATGAATATTGTAAATAATAAATTTTAATTAGAAATTGGGTTTTTGATTAAATTATTTATAAAGAAAAAATATCTATAAAAATTATCTATAAGTATATTTGTATCAATGATATTAAAAAAATAACTAATATTGTTTATTTTAATCAATTTAATATTTAATTTTCAGAAAACAACACTATATTCTTTTTGAACATTTTTTCATTCAACCTCTGATTTCCCATCTCATATGTATGACTAATATTAAATTAATTTTTTTTAAAATTATGTTAATTTTATTTTGAATAAAAGATTAAATATTTTGGATCTGAATAATTCTTATTATATATTACATTGAACATCCATAACTGAATCCTAGAATCCATTGGTTGGTTAGAAATCAATTCTAGGACTATATTAGGTATAATCCTATAGAGATGATATGAGTATATTTAAAATTTTTAACTATGTTTGTCTATTTTATTTCTCCTTACAAATCCAAAAAATATTATTCATTTATGATAATATAATAACATCAGTGTCTCCCATATATATATTTATTAGTTTGTTTAGGTAATTAACTAAGTCCATATTCTCATCCCTCAAATGGGAAATTATAACGTCAATTGTGTGTTCGTTGGAATACAACCACAGAAACCAATGTGACATGTTTTCTATCAACTCGTCTAATAGTTGAGAATGATTATGGATATATAATATATACATATATAATATTTCTAACTTAATTACACAATTTTATTCACTATATTTTATTTACAATTATTTTTTCAATCCATTTTTAGTGGATATGGAAATAGTGCTTGTGTGTACGGTGAACAATATCCTTGCGAAGCGATGTGATTTTTTTCCTATAATGCATTATTTAGAAGGTAATAAGGTTAAAGGTAATTATTACCTGTGATATTCATGAAATAATTATTATATTAATAGAATAATTATCTTTCTAAAATAATTTTATATATCATTTTATTTATTACCTTTTCACTCACTGAAAGGTGATAACATCATTTGTGTACGTGTGGAATACCACCTTCACAAAATAATGTAACTCTATTTTGATTTCCATAAAAATGGGAATATATATATTAGTATATTTAAAGAAATAATTATTTATATATGATATTATGATGATTCTGGATAGATAAAACATTACATTCCTTCATTTGGTAATCATCTTTGATAAAATGAAACGATACTCAAGTGTATGTATAGACTACCTTCTCCTTGATCATAACATACTAAATTTCTCCAAAAAACATTAATTATTGTCCATAATGGTACAATAGAAGTAAAAATATGATAATTATTTCATCATATATATTACATTTATGATGGAACTATATAATATTATTATGAAATACATCTTCCATGATAAATCATGAATGAGAAAACAATGAAATTTACATCAAAAAACAAAGAAAATAAGGAATTATTATTTATAGATGGGTGATATAGTCTTATAGAATAATTATATATGATATTTTAAATATTAAATTGGTTATGGTATAAGATAATAACATGATTAAAACCATTATATATAAGGTTAATTAAAGTTCAACTAAACAGATGTGTGAGGTAAGGGATTTCAACTCAGTTTTTCTTCATTGGGGAATATTTTAATGCTATGCACCTATTTTAACTTATATGGTGTATATAATGAAACTTTTACCTGTAGTGTCAATATTAATTAAAAATTAATTTTATTTTATGTTTCATTTTTATTTATTTTATCTAATGGAATTATAAATTTAGGTTACCCTAGGGTAAAGTATTTCGTAACTCAATACTTTTTTATTAGGTTATGTTGTATCATTTTCTTCCTTTGATACACAAATATTATCTTTATACTAATTATTTATATGTTATATTTTATTTATAGTACTTTTATGGGGCTTAAAAATTGATACACTAAAATATATTCATTTGTTAATTCTCAAACAATTGATTTGATCATTATATGGATTAATTTTAATGTATATTTATAATCCATATTTTTTAATTTAAAAATTCAGTTAAAGGATATTATTTGATCATTTAATAAGAAAACCAATTGATTTTATTATCTTATTGATATTTATGATATTTTACTTTTATAGTTATTATTTTATACTCTATACTACTTATAATAGTTCAGAAAATGCTTGTAAGAAAATCTGATTTAATTCGCCTCTTCAGTCCGAAATTGGTTTTCATGAAAAACCATGTTTTATTAAATTTATTTCAAATTTTTTACTAATATATTTTAATTATTATAATACATATTTTACAATGTTTTTTTATAATTTTTTTAAGTAATCATCAGCTAATTTTCCAAACAATTCCATTTTTTTATTTACCAAAAAAATCGAATGAATCATAGTTTTAACATGTTAGGAATATATGGAATCTCATACCATTATGACCACCCAAGGATATAAATATTCCATAATATGTTTCAATAATTATTTTAAAATAAATTATATTTTAATAATAGTGTGCAATCTGTTTCTTTTAAAAGTTATTTTC
This sequence comes from Viscum album, assembly GCA_963277665.1. NCBI lineage: Eukaryota > Viridiplantae > Streptophyta > Magnoliopsida > Santalales > Viscaceae > Viscum > Viscum album. The sequence goes on from OY728143.1 coordinate 206,178,033, forward strand.
AAAATAAAATTATTGTTTTCCACTACAATGTCATTGATGATCTTTTTATGTTATTGTTTTCATCAATGAAAAAACCCCTTTATTTTACATAAACTAAACTGGGTATATGTCTTATTGATACCATCCTTGTTCATATTATTGATGTTTTGGACAAATAATATTATTTACATTATCCTCCACAATTTATTTTAATAGTAATTACCTTTATTTTGAATTATTAAATTTATTATGTCCATTAGACATTACAATTTCAATAAATATAAATGTTATCTATCATCAATATTCCTATTAATTAAACTGAAAATCAATTATAGATATTTTGTTTTACATTTAATTATATTTTTTTTATTTATAAATATTTATAATAACTATTCTTTCCTCAAATATAGATATTTAATTGTAAGGCATATTATTCGTTAACAAAATTGATTATATGATATGTGGTGATTACATTAGACATACAGATATGGGTGGGGCTTGGTATTGATAGATGCACAAATAATAGATCATCTACTGGGATGAATAGGTTCTCCTGATATAGTTAATTTGGTTTATACCAATCACTCTTAAACTACATTTAAGAAATATATGATGGTTGATGCATGATGATCACTAAGACCATGATGTCCATTAATTCTGTTTTTCCTATTTTGAGAACTCAATTCCTTATCTATGATATAATCCCAATTACATTATCTCAAGATTAATATTATTTTATAATAATTTATCAAATGGAATTTTTTTTAAATTATTTATAGATCCATATTGATTATTCTATATATTATTATCCATGATATTTCAATAATTATTTTATCACTAGATGTATTTAATTCACAGTTCATTGATTAAATAGTTTTTGTTATCAATTAGTTAGACTTTCATATTGATTTTTCCTTATATTAATGTCCATGAAATTTTCTTAATGATATTATCTCTTGATTTGTTTCATTCTATGTTTAAAGAATAAATGGAACATGTTTTCAGTTATTTATCTTGACATAATGATTATACCTTATCTTATTATACATGATATTATTAATGTGATATTATCTCATGATATATATAATTCATAGTTAATTCATTAAATGGAATTTATTTTTCGTTTTTTTCCTCACTATATTGAATATTATTTATTATATAATGACATTGGAGTTTTTTAAATGGAATTTGTGTTCAGTTATTTAACATTCCATGTTTATTATTCATATTTTCTCATGAAAGCTTATATTTAACATAACCCTTTCTGAAAACAATATCTCATCCTTATTTTTATTTATATTCCATGAATCCATTAAGTGTAAAATGCATGATGCACATAAACATTCTCGAGGGAAAAAATTCAATCTCATATTATTTAACTATGTATTTTCAAATGATATTTATTAATTATGTACATATCTAGTTTACCCATACTACTAAATAATTTGGTCTTTAATGATGTGAACCCTTGTGTCATATTCTATGAAATAAAGTAAGGCATTGTCTTTGGGTTACAGAGGTTGGGATCATCACAATGGTATATAAAATTTCATTGTCATGTATAATAAATTAGGAAACTGTATAGTTAAAAAATGGTCAAAGAACAGATTTCTAATCAATATTTGATATTATTAATTTATTCATTTGTGATGTAAGGAAGGGTGGATATAACTTATAATATTATGTTTTATTTTTTTAATTTTTTTAATTGTATTTAACAAATTTGAATTATTTAATACAATTGCTTATTTTGAGACCTACAGTACACAAATGATATGAAATGGTAAATAAAACTAAAAATTTAAGGGGTTGGTTAATGTTATTTACGTATTTTTATAAAATATATATTAATATATAAATAGGTTTAGTTTTTATATCAACACATTGATAGAAAAGGAAATTATTATTCTTCAAAATTGCATGTGAAATTTTACACATAATTATTACTTATTCTGTTATATTGGAAGGCTGATTTCATATGCGACTATAATGACAGTGGTGTCTAACACTAGTTAAATAACAGAAGTCGGGATGTGTGTGATATTGATATATATTTTCTATTTTCATATTCTAATCAACCAATGTGTTTGAATATCAGATAGTCATTTGTTTTATGGTGTGTTTCCAGAATAATCTGGGATATAAATGGAATAGAATGAAATCTTCTCCCTCTCCCCCACTCTCCCATGATATGTATATTAATATAATTATTGTGATATATAATGGAATTGGAATACATTTCAATCCTACTAGGGATATGATTTTTAATGGTTTATAATATAATAATTTGTGGGATATAATGGAATGATGTTTAATGAAAACCATTATATAAAGGTGTTGTTTCTAACTTCACATGGGATTGAATGCATGGCCTAATTTTGATTTTGGTATAATTAATGTACACAATAGGAATTGGAATTAGAGAAAAAAATGTATGTGGATAGGATAAATAAGATCATAATGATAAGGATATGTGGAAAGAATCCAATAGAATATTTTCCCCCATGTGGGATTGAGGTGTGTAGGGTCGAGTCCCTACTATAATCATGGATGTCTTATTTATTGGTGGGATAAGCTCAGGAAGATATCCATTTTTGAATGAGAAAAATAAACTAGTATATAAGTATATTATAGGAACATTTATTTATATTTATGCCTCTTATATGGAATATGTTTTACTTTTATGTGTTATATAGTGAGTGATCCATGGTATGGATGATAAACTATTATTAAATTTTTACGTGATGACATATTTTAATTTTCTTATTAAAAACTATTTTTTATTAATTCTTCACATTTAATAAAACTAGTTTCACTCATGATCATTTTAAATTAAAATCATATTGTCAATGTAAATACATTTAATATTTTTAGGTATGTGTGGACAGTTTGGTCAGCAAGATGGACATTACATTCTTTGAGATGTTCTTCATTTTCTATCATGTGTTTTTTGGATATTTTTTTTACTACTAAAAATTAATTTTTGTTCATATATTTTTATGATTTTATAATTATAAATTTATTTATGTAATTACATGTATTGGTATTTCTTCATTTACTTATGAATTTGGATATCATTTGTAGTTTCCTCATCTTATCATTTATAAATTTTATTATATAGAGGGAAGTCCCTCTCTTTTGTTGGAATATAGCCACAAACCCATGGAATATTGGAAGCAATATTCATGATACAATATCACCCTTCCTTCTTCATCATCCCATAATGAGAACAATTCAATGGAGGGGTCATGCCATAAAGGGATATTAGAAATAAATGTGTAACACAAGGAATATGGGATCATATGATCATAAATATATTTTAAAAGAACAATCAATAATATATAATGAAAATCAAAATCATATGTATAGAATTGGAGATAGATACATTAGGTTGACACATAATTCATTTGATTCATATACCAAAACATTCATAAGTAATATGAAATTCCAATTTATTATATAATCTATAATGAATCATATCATTCCCTTTATAAATGAATGTACATTTTTCATTCCTTATACTAACGGAAAATTATTAATTACTTAATATTATAGAAAAATTAATGATTTAGGAAATAATATGTTCATGTAAATCGAATAGGAATCAAAATCTCAATATATGATATATTTTTTTGAAAAATAATCAAGATGTAAAATATAATAAAAATAAAATATATGAGTGATAAGTAAAATTTGATTTTTCGTAAAGTATAATTTTTTTGAGATCATATGCTTTCAATGAAAGGAAATATATATGGAATAATAAATAGAATAATATACAACAATGACTTGAAGTTATTTGACGTTCCTATAATTGGAATTGTATTTATGGTAAATACAGAATTTAAAAATGAATTTGATTCAGATATAAATGTATATAGGTGTGTTACATTTAGTATTGATTATTATTCATTTCAAACCACTCAAAATAGTTGGAATACCAATATATAATGATGTTAATCCATCATAAAGAATATTTATTAAAAATATGTCTATTTTTAAGGATGTATAAAAAATTAATCTCATGTTATAGAAAAAATATGAAAAAAGAATAAAGTATTATCTCTAATAGAAATGAAGAAATCACAATTAAAATCTCATAGTGATATTATTATTGTAATAGGGAAGTTAAATAAGTATAAATATCAATGTATTAATTAAAATTAAAAAATTATATATAACATAATGAATTAATTTGGAGAAACATACATTTAAATATAATTGGGAGTTTATTATAACAAATAATAAACTATTTTTCTTTCAAATGATAATGCAAATATTTTAATCCATATTAAGTACATTACATGTTTATAGGGTCAGAATAACTAATAAAATTAAATAAAGATATCCCACACATTCAAAACTTGATACATTAAAGGAAAATATTGTTAATTTAGAATATAAATTCAATTATTAAAACAATTAAAATGATTATTAATGAAAATTTTAGTGAGTAATTATAAAAAGAAAAATGAAGAATATTGATTTCTATAATTATAAATAAATATAATTTTAAATATTATTATATAATTCTACCGATTCAAATAAAATATATTTTATGATATTGATAAATTATTAATAATTAGTTTTCAAATTATTTTTTAGATATATAAAATTATTTATTTTGATATTTACAATAGTTGATATGAAGTATTTCATATTGTTAGTGTTTATAGGCTTATATTAATATTTTCCTAAGATATTATTTTATTTTCAACATTGGGTTATATTTTCCTATATAAGGAACACTCTTGGACAAATGATATTATTACATCATTTTTTAAATCTAAAAAAAATTAATGTTTATAATTTAATTTTAATAAAATAAATTTTATTTTTAATTTTTCTCTTTTAAAAATAAATCCCTACAAAATTGATAGGACATGTTTACATACCCAGTTTTAGTGGGAATTAAATATATAAAAACCCCTCCAAAGTGTTATTCCAAAATTAACGTAGAAAGCTTTGACATTGTATTTTCTTCCCTCTATTTCTTTGAAATGAAGAACCCATGATCGACCATATATTATAATAATTGAATAAAATATGCAACTATATTAATAAATGATGTAATTGGATTTTTTTTTTCAATATATGATTACTTCTTCTTAAAAGATAATACGTGGATGAGTTTTAAAAAATGATTTTATTCATATCTTAGATATACTTATATAGTAATACGTCACTACTTTAAACATAAATGTAATAACCATCAGGAAGATATTCTTGTTTCATTCTAAGATTTAGATAATGAGAAATTTTTTGAAAAATTCTTTTTCTCAACCAATTTTATTGCATGGAGTATAATGATGTTAAATAATGGAGGTGAATCCCCAAAATTTCAAAAATATAAGGACTCTATAAAGTTCATGTGATTAATTCATGGAATTGTCTCCATACAATGTTTATATTAAAAAGATTCTATTCACTATGATGAAATAAAAAAGATTATGAGGTTACCAAATTGAGTTTTATATACCCTAATGATCATAAAAATATGACAAGATATATTAATTATTATTAATATAATAGAAACAAAATAATACATGGAGTTTAATTAAAAGTGTGTGTATATATATATATGATGGCATTAGATAAAGAATATAAATTTAATTGGATGAAAAATAATATGTTATTCGGATGAGAGAAGTATTTGATGTTCCAATATAAGGATGGTGTTGGAATATCCAAGAATAAGTTGAGTATTACAAGAAAATGATAATATGACATATTAAAAGAATATGATAAGTATAAAATTTAATTTTTTGATCACCTAATGAGGTTTTGTTGTAGAGATATCTATGATTTTCATTGAATTCGGAAGACCAAATAGACTATTGATGAATGCAGATGATATAGATGTCTTTATAATGATCATATAACACTAAAATGTTGGGAGATATGATACATGGGATTTGAAATTAAATTCCAAACACCAGAAATTATGATGAAGAGGTCAACTAAAAAATTGTGATGTTATAAAATTTCAAAAAAGATGAGCTATAATATTAATGATTTTAAATATATCCACTATTTAAAGAAAATGTATAAGATTATTGGTTATCGGATTTCTGTAAAAATTATTAATTAATGCTTACTCTGATTTTTCAAAAAAAGTTATTTTTTAACACAAAACATTAGTTTATTAGGATATTAAAATAAAAAATGACAATTTAACCTGGTTTTAATGAATAAGTATGAATATGTATATTGATGGAGGATAAATTGTAATTTGATTTTTGTAGTTCATAAAAATGGTTTAATGTGAAACATTTTGATGATAGAAAAAAATGTGGGACATAAAATGAGATTATACATGGTTGGAGAATATTAAAAATGGGCTGATGATCGTTGGATATTGATCCACTAGAAAAATATGTATTTGATTGATTGAGTATCCAATGAAAAAGTTACATCAAAAATATGGGAAACAAATTGAGGTGCATCAAACAGTGGAGAATCATAAAAAATCTCACTATACTGTGGAACATTAAACAATGTATAATCTAAAAGATGTTTATTGAGGTAGGGGATAAATTTATACTGGATAGAGGTATATCCTAAAATTATTGAAATTGAGGTTCCCTAAATATAAGAGAATTGCAATACCATTCCCCATATAAAGGTTTATCAGATGGAAATGTACAAGATAGAGGTGTTACAACTATATAAACAAACATTAGTGTATTGAAATAAATAACATCAGACCAAGAGACACTAATTGTTGTAATATTATAAATAATTATAAACGATATAAGTTCACTAGATAGAGTATACCAAGAATACAATAATTAGACACAACACACTTGATCAAGTATTTCTAGATAAACATTTTTAGTTAGGGTTGAGAAGATCAATGTCATTCTAAAATCAATGTGATGTTTCTAGATTGTAAAAATACTAAGATAGAATTTTATTTTCATGAAAAACTCATAAATTTTAAATGGTTGTCTAATATTATTATGATGATATAACTTATAGAGAATGATATATTTATACATTAGATTTAATAATAAGAGGGAATATCATATAGATGGGGGTTTCTATTTTCTAATGAGTCTCATGGTAGCGGTATAATAAATTTAGAAGGAATAAGAAAAAGTAAGGATAATATGTGGGTATAAATAACTATCATAAAAGAGTTTTTTGTTGTGGGAGAAATAATGGAAACTGGATGAATTATTACAATGGTGTATGACCAATTTATTCCTATTCAATTAAAATCCTGAATAAGATATTAGTGAATCCAAATTTTCATTTATAAAAAACATGAAAATGTTGGTGTATTTTTTTATCCATGTAAATTTATTTTAATGATATCTATCATTATATTTAATTCATATAATGTAATGTTGAGTGATATCATTTAGTGGTTTGAGAACCCTCTAGATTACATGTTGTGTTTTTAGAACAAAACATAAATAAATGTGATCAATTATTCACACCCCTCCCTCTTAATTATTTACACTTATTGTGGAAATTTCATTATTATCAGATAAAATATTCCCCCTTAATGATCCAACAATATACTAAGGGTAGATAATATAAACCCACTAAATACTAGTTATGTTCCTATACTTGATGATTAATCTATCATACATAGAGGAATAATATATTATCCAACCCTCTATCGCATAGATTAGATGAATGATGAACTTATAAAATGAAATTTCCTCTCATTAATGATTTTTGATTGAGAGTTGTTGATAAGTGAAATTTATTTTTTTAGAAAATATAAAAATTTCACTTTTATTGAATTCACTAATCATAATTTTATAATTATTAGTGGTTTCCAATATCTATTTTTTGGATATGTTATGATTCATATATAGAGAAAAATTGACGTTCATGTGGGCTATGTAACCAATGGGGAGAATAATATATGATGATATCCAGTAGTTTGATTAAGAAATTATTTATGATTATTCTAAAAGGGTTGGTGATATTTTCAATAAAATAATTGTTTTGGTTTGAATCTTGAGGACTCTATTATTGTAATTAAAATAATGATAAAAATTACATATAATTTTGATACCAAGGGTTTTACTGGTATATTTTCATAAGATCTATCATTATATTGACATCAAAATCTTCTTTTAGCATTTAGAATGAGAAATTAAATATAATTTCTAAAGAATGATAAGGAAGGGATTATTTAAAGATATTTCAAAATGGATGACAATAGATAATGAAATAGAATAATAATCATGATATTTAGATTCTAATGAGGTTGATGAAGTATTCATAAAAATTGATACAATATCTAACAAATAATGAAAGGGAAACTATAGTTGAAAATGTTATTTTTTGATGTTTTAGACTTCTTATTATAGTGCCAATTCTTCATGAAACCATAAAAATTAGATGAATAATGATTATGAGATAGAATAATCATTTAATTGGGCTCATATATTGATGTTGAAGACATGTAAGAAACGTATTTCTAGAAAGAAACATAAATTTACTCGTTAGAAAGAAAATGTTCATTCATCATCTTATAATGAATATGATGGTAAAGTACATTTTATAGATTTCGTTTAAAGATAATTTTCATAATTAAGTATAAATGATAATGAATAAATTTTAACAAATCTAATGTGTATTATAAATTAAAGTTTCAATTAATAAATTGAGAAAATTACAAAACTAAAGATGAAGAGTAAAAAGAGAACCAATGAAACGGAAGAGATACAATTTTACAATACCTATAATGTTAGGAATTAAATGACATAGATTAATGTGATTAAATAATACATATTAAAATAAATAATTATAGAATTTTTTTTAAATATTGAAAAAAAACTACATGTAGAATATTAACAAAGAAAATATCACTTGAAAAGGACTGTAATAACAACAGATTGAATTTGAAACAAATTGAGAATATTTCAAAGGATCCTATGGAATGATATTATAGGTCTAAGGATGATTTTTTGGAGAAATGTCAATATATCATAAGATAAAATGTATTTTGATGATGATTTGAAATTATTTCCCCAATGTAATTCCAGATAAACATGAATCTTTTCATGAATTTGAAATGAAGGATCCACAATGGAATTTTTATGATATTACCAACCCTGGAATCTTAATAAATTTTTATAGAAAAAATATAAAATTAATCAAGATGAATTTTATTTATTTACTAGATAAAAAAATTAGTATCTAAAGACTACAAAATAAGTAACCCAAATCCAATGTCTGCATTATTTAATTGGAAAATACATAACGGTAAAAATCATAAAATATTGATTACATTAGTTTTTTGGAGAACATGATACAAGCATAATACCAATTATATAATTGGATTCAAAAAATAAAACAAAATACATAATAAAAAATGATCCACTTCTACAAAACTCATTCAAGGATATCAACATCATATCCAGAGGAAAAGAAAAAAATAAGGTTCAACTGAAATTCTATGTAAGGGTCTAATATAGTGAATTATTCCTTTATTAGATAAACCTAATACAAAACTTATTGGTAAATTACTACAAATATTTGTCATTTATTCAATAACATGATAAATAAATAAGTCATAATCAATATGGCAAGGTTACTAACTAAACGCCCATGAAATTAATTCAATACATTTATAATGAAATTAATATAAAGATAATATGAATATGAAAAAATAATTGATAATAATATTTTTATAATTTTCAATGAATAAGATTCATGATTATTTTATTTTTTGATCGTAGGTATCATGATACAGCTAGTAGCATGACCCTTCATAATACAGTTTAGAGAAATGGGTAAAACCCCATTTTATTTGGACAAGAAAATTTTCTAATGATACCTTTCGATGATTAAAGGGGTTATCTATAACCAAGAACCACCAATCACATCAAGTATATAAAATTCCTCATATATAAATTAATAGATTTAATTTATGAATCAATATTTCTTATCATCAAAAATTTGTATAGAGTAAACTATAAAAAATTATTAATATTTATCTAATTAATCAAATCACATTTAATGTTATCTCCATATGTAAAGATGATATAAACCATATTCAATAATAATATCAATAATAAAATAACACACATTTATATATATATATGATAAATTTTATTTATAATGAAATAATTTTAGAAAAAATTGAATGTTTTAATAAAAACTAATCAATCACTAAAAAGTAATATTATACTATTTTTTCATGAATTACCTTTTTAATTGTATGCCCATTAAAAATTAACTTCGATGAACAAATTATTAACAATTAATAAAATTATATTATTTTTAAATACATTAAAAGGATATTATGTACACTGTATAAAATTTAATATGTTCATAGTTGCATATTTGATTCAATGAAATTAAAATTGAGAAATATCCCTTTCCTAGAGATTTTATTTAGATGATTGTGATTTAAACACATGTATAAGTATTTTATGATTTTTATTATTGTATACCATAACCATAATAATATTTATAATATCATATAAGATATTGTTAGTACATTTTAGCAATAATTTTTTAATAATATTGCATTATATTCTTTGTTTCTATTGTTATTTTCTTCATTTTGTCATTCCTATTTTTTCCTGAATGTTTAATATGTGGTAAATGGGTAAAATAAATCTTATATATAATTATAATAATGTCAATAATATCATATTTACTCATTATATACATCACTAGAACCATTCTTTTATTTTTTACATTGAAAATGAGATGAATCTCTTCATGGAGATGGTAGGTCGTACGTATGGGCGAGCGACTACATAATTCTATTATAGGGTTAAAGCATATAGGAGAATATTGTATATTAATTGTTGAGAATTTATTTATTTTAATATATATATATAATAATAATAATTAAATTTAACCTAATTACATTCTTTTAAAGCATAATTGAACAGTTGTATCACATAGCTTTACGAGGTGGTATTCCTTCGTACACACGAGAGAAGTTATCATATTATTAACAGAAAGTAATGTATGAATGTATATATAATAATATATTTCCATAAGTAAAATAATATCATATTAATTAAATAAAAAAATTAAATCCATCATTATATCATTTCATTATATATGTTGATTGAAAGAGAGTTACATTGGCTCGTGAGTTGATGCTCCGTAGTACACACGATCGACGATTTCATTCCCCATTTGACAGGAGAGGAGAGATATATAGAATATTCCAAATAAAAAATAAAATATAAATATATTTGTGGTAATGGGTTAATTATGTTATATTTAATCACTTAAATTTAAATGTGGTGGAACAAGAAATATAATTAAAATGATTATTCAATAATGTTACATCTTCTTTGAATGAGAAAATTATGTTTTCAACAAAATCATTCATTCGATATATTTGAGATAAAAAAATGTTTTATATGAGGATTTGATGAGATTAGGGAATTTATTTGTGTAGGTATTTTCAAATAGAATTGTATTTGGAACTGTTAAGTGTAGTAGAGATGTGGAAGCCTTTTCTATGTTGGGGAGAGAACAAACATTGAATTTTTAAAAAGAATAATGTGTACACATGTTATTCCCATGGAAAAAGAAAAAAAAATTATTCTAAATACTTATTGGTTATAAGGTATATATATGGATTGAAAATGGGTATTGTAAATGTTTTATGATATTAATAACCCTTATTGTTGTTGCTTAACTCCAAATAATCCCATTTTTACCTTATCTACAATAATTATTTTTTACCATTTTTATATTGATTATGGGAAAAAGTATATTGAAATTATTATCTAATATAACTTATTATAATTACAAATAGGGAAACATATTTTTAATTTCATTAAATAGATGTTTTAGAATAAAATTTATAATTATAGCCATAGATGGAACAAATTAATAATGGTTTTCTGAAGTGAAAATTCTCAAAAGTATTGTATGGTTTAATATCAAAATTCAATATAAAATTTATTTTATGTACTAAATTATATTTTTTTCAAAATAAAATTTATCTAATTTTAATTTAAAAATCAACTGAAAATTACATTCACTTTGAATATAATTTAAACAAATGTTACATTTTAATTAAAATTATTGTTTTGACAATTCTTCAAAAAACGAATGTATTTAGAAAAATCTCAAAAACTAACTGTAAATTATTTTTGATATTGTTATTTAAAAAATGAATCTATTTTATCCAATATTATTTATAATATAGTAAAATTTAATTTGATCATAAGTTCAAAAGAAGCAACGAATAAATTTTCTTTAAAAAAAACAATTTTTTAGGAGAAATTTGTTAAACATCCAAAATATTGATATTTTTACATCTAATCAATAAATAAACAAATAATAAAGGTAAATAATAAATTATTAATATTTTTTAACCTTATTATTATCCTTTAATTTAGCTTATAGGTTTTAATTTTGAGGGATAGAAAATATTTTAATTGATTATCATGTTTCATTTAAATCTGATGTTGCGTTTATCCCAAGATGTTGAATAGAAAGAATTATTTAAATGGAAATAAATTAAAATGACTCAGGGTGTCATATTATTCCCTACCAAAAAACAATTGTTCTATAAATTTCATTGATATTACCTTTTATATAAATGAGGTTATTACTCTATCATAATATCTCTGTTTCCCAAATTACATCCTCAATTTGCTGATTTTACAAAGTAACATTACTAGAAAATTCATCTCAATCCTCATTATATAATCTCCTGTATCAAGAATTTGGATGTCCTCTTCATTTTTTGGTACATTAGGTCCCAATTCCATTTTATTATAAATTTGAACATTTTTTGTGTCTGGTATGTTATTCATCAATAAATATATGTGTAACACATCATGTACATTTGGGAGACATAGTGGAATTGTGAATAAGTAATCCATAGATCCAATCCTTTCCAAAGTTTTAATGGGTCTAATGTTCCAAAGGATTATTTTTCCCTAATAACAAACATTATAAAACCCTTACATGGAGATACTTTCATAAAATCATGATCACTAACTACGAATTCCAAAAGCATCATCTGAATGACAGCATAACTCTTTTTCCTATGTTTAGATTCCTCAAAATGAGAATGTATAGTATTTATCTTTATTGTTTTCTCTTAAAAAATCTATATGCATAAAAGTTTCGTTTCACCAACTTCATCGAAATAATTTTGATTAATACTTTTCTTTCTGTATAGTGCTTTATAAGTTTCCATTTGAACATGTGAATGGAAATTATCGTTATTAGAATCCACTGTAAAAAGTAATCAGTAGTCACACATTCCATTAATGTCAATAGAGAATGAAAATAACATGTGTTATAATGTTTTAATTGTCCTTTTGGTCTATCCATCGGTTTACTTTGGGAAGGTGGTGATTCAATGAATCATAGTATCATGAGACTTCTAGATACTCTTCTATAATTTTGATGACAAACGGGGGTCCTGTAGAGAAATAATCAACAGAAACACTTCATACAGTCATAAAACTTCATTAATATATATATATTCAAAAAGATAAATATTTAAACATAATCTTAAGGAAGAAAATGTTAAATTTATTTTAATACCAACAATAACCCATATTTTATTATTTCTCTAATGATTATTTTGTATTATTTGGAACGAATCCATAGTAATTTCATCCAATATACACATAGTAATTGGAATAAGTTACATAAAATTAGTAGGATGATTTCATATGTTTTTAAATTGATGGATAACCAATCATTTTGAATCAAAATGATAAATTTCCTGCTACTTTTTCTCTATCAAAATTTTTCCACAAATCCTTATACGTCTTTGTACTGCTGGGATGTATAGGGATGTTTTAGCAGTGGGAATTACACAAAAATTCAACTTAATCACATGTATAGATTGGAAAATAATCTATTTTGAAATATTTATACCACAAAATTCCTAGATGAATTCTAAAAACATCCCACCATTCACAAAATAAATTTTCTTCTATAAATTATCATCACTAGATTATTAAATTTTTTATCTGTTCGAATAATGATAGTATCACAATCACTTAAAAAATTATATATGTATACCATTACTTAATTATTAAAATATCCACATTTTGTAGATCCATGAATGTTGAATCCCAGTCAATTATAATTTGGTTCAAAACATTATGGTCATTACTACTCAATTCATCCTCTAAATTTTTTCCTTCCCTATGTGGTTCTGTATCGTGAATTGATAATCCATGATAGTCTATATAAAGAATGTTTGTCTCATATTGATCTCTTTCTATGAAAATAACTATTTTTGGATTTTATATGCTATGTATATCTCATGCCAATCACTATATAGATGATTCCTCCATATCAACAAAGAAAACATTACATCATCCAACTTAAGATCAAGGGTGGGATTTTTATGTTCAGGACTCTTAAATATCCTTATGTCATATGAAATTATATTATTATTTTAATTTAGACACCACAAATTATATTCACCGATGAATAACTGTATATAAAAAACCAATAATTTCTAGACAGTCATTTGAAAATCAGACCCTGATCAACGTTATCTTATGTTCATCAAAATATTCTTCAAATTCATTTCTCCAAATGAAATCACCCAATTTACCGACATTCTTGGATAAAATTTTCTCCAATTAAAAAACATTTTGAGAAAATCTAAAATAGTACCCTTCAAAACAAATGAAAATTCATACCTATGTTAATTTTATTGATGTAAAACATTCTATGAATACCATTATAATTTTTTTGACAATCAACAGAGACTAAATCCATTGAGACAACAATTCCAATTAAAAAAATCTCATGTCTAGAAATCATACCTACTAAAATTTCCAAATAATTAACTCCTTATAAGAGTCTCAAAAATAATACAAAAGTTATTTAAATGGTCCTTTTATCTATCATAATATAGAAAAGATATCACCAACTAATATCATAAAAAATCATTTAGATATCCCATGAATACATTATTCATTATATCTATAGAAACAGAGGGTTTATCAGTAAATTAAAATAATAGTATTGTAAACTCATAATACCCATAACTAATTCATAGTGTTTTAAATATAGTTTCCTCTTTATTTTCTCTTAATTTATGATACCAAGAATATTGATCAATATTTAAAAAATAATGAGCTCTATGAAGTAGATAGAATAATTCATCAATTTTTTGAATATGATAATTGTTCATAATTATAAGAACATATAATTCTACATAATCAATAGACATCCATTGAAAATAAATCATGGTAGTATTTTGTAACGGGTACTTATTGAAACATCCTTGTTTTATTGTGGAATAAAATAGGATCTTCATCAAACAACCCTTTGTTAAATGTTTAAGGGAAATATTTAATTTTTATGGAATTCATTGAAGATATAACTCAGTCTCAAGATCAAAAAAATTAATGAATTAGCTAAATAATAAGATATGATTAATTTACAAACCACCTCATCGTTGGGTACTTCAAACTCCTATTTACTGATAATATAATCTTTTCCTTCTCCCCTTGATCTCTTTGGTGATATATTCCATTAATGTTTTATGTAATTTTTTATATAGTGAAACTTCTAACTATAATTGAAACACTAAATAAAAGTGCTTTTATCTATCAATTTTAAATATTTATCTTGAGTACCTTTATCACCACACATTTAAAAAACCTCCATGACCAGAAAACATTTCTTAGGATTAATCATTCCACAGTTCTCATAAAATGGAAAAATATACTTCTTCTTCTATGATGAATTCCAATATTCTTTGTTCTCACCTGACCAAATTTTTTTACCCTTTAAACATATTTTTTCTAGATAATTTCTTCACTATATTTTATACACATAAACCTATTTAATTAATATATGAATATTTTTGATAGATCATTAACCTTCACATACATAGCATATGATTTTCAATGATATTATCAATCGTGTGTACTAGGTTTCATGTGTAATTGTTTGTATAAATGTATATATTTATAATTCTAGACTCATAAATCACTACACTATCATTATTCCATTTAATAAAATATATGGAACATTTTATTAATTTTAGTTTTTTTTCTCACAATGGAAATAAATTTCAAAAAATGTATCCTTAAAAAATTTACATTAATGTTTTTAATAACCTATACCTCACAAGTATTCTTGAATAATGATTGTCATTGATCTATATCACCGTTGAGGAAATATACATCACATGTTATCATGTCCTTTTCATCACATCCCATTTAAATATATATCACCTCTATAGACTTATTCTATTTCTCATCCACAAATCTACTAGTAGTCTCACAGAATTATGGTGGGTTTGGTTACATGAAGAGATCTAAAATTGGAAAATCATGTTGTGTAACAACCAGTTTCACCATACAATAAATGTTATTTGTTCAAATGTATTTAATATTCCCCAATATTGATATGATCGGCTCAGTTCCAATAACCACTATATTGGAATTCGCTGTAGGAAAATATCTACGTCATCCAATCATATTGATACACTACATTCATCATGGATCCATTTCCAATCAATAACTTATAATTTATTTGATCAAAAAATTATGAATTTTAAATAATAATGTAAATTTCTTAATTTGGTGTGACACTAAATATATATCATAAATTTATTCATTTTTAATATTATAATCATAAATTTGGTTTATTTGGGGATATCATTAAATAAAATTCTATTATAATGTTTTTTTTGAAGAAAATATAAATTATCCTAAGAATATCACCTAAGTTTAGAAAACCATTTTTTTGCTAATGAAATTTTTTATATATCGGGTAATGTTATAGTGATTTCTAACAAGAATGTTTCAGAGTTTTCATTCTAATATACAACTGTTTTAGAACTACCACCACTTATAGAAACCAAATAATGAGGTGTTGTAATGAAACATAATATCAACGACACCAAAAACAATATGATTTTCATATACATCAATCCTTAAAATCTATCAAAAAGTTTTTTTACCTAATTTTATGCATTCTTTAATCTAGTTCTCATAGTTTCTACTAAAAATTCTCAAATACCAACTATAATGACTCTAACTCAATAACTTAGAGATGGTGTATACTTTATTAAATTTGAATTGATACAAGTGGTAAAATACAAAATGAATGGTTAGTTCAGATATTTTTTATACCCAAAAATATACATGATAACCATGTTACAGTTTTAATATTAATTTTGAGCATTATAAAAAACAAAAGATACTGATTACAATCCTTGAAACACATTCAATGATCTCTTATTAATATCCCATGGAAGGGAATCAAAATAAAGGTGAGATAACAATAATTTCAACGGTTAGAGATAAATGATTTTATACATAGTAAATAATGTATATTAAATATGGAAAGGTATATAAATGAAAACACATATCCACTAATCAATAATAGAATCATGAAATAAGGAAGAATATATTTGGAAAGGAAACAAACTAAGCACCAATTCATTTTAATCAATAATCTAAATGAAATGTATCTAGACATAATATAAAACAATAAATAGAATTAATAATATCAATACCTAAATTATAAATGATATAAATGATTAATTAGTTGACTTTATTATGTTAGTGATCTTGATAACTCTACTACTAAGGAAATTCTCAGGACAATTTAAAATTACGTATAATCCCCATTTGATTTGGCAGTCTAGTTTGTCCGTTGAGACCAGTTGATGAAATGATGGTATATATATAACTAGGAACCTCCCATAACATCATTTATAATGATTACACATATTTTAAAAAATTAATTAATATCAGGAAAAAATATTCCATTTTATAAAATTTCTATTTTGAATAAAGGATTGAAAGGTATAATTATTTACTGAGTTAATGAAATTAAATTAAATGTAAAAACCATATATAATTTTTTTAGTGTTTATTAGATAATCATATTAATCATAAAACAATATTAATAATTAATTAAAATTTTATTTTTAATTAATAATCCTCTCAAAAGGTGAACGTCTCAAGAGAAAGTAAACTACAAGAAAAAAAAGTGGGTTTGTAAAATAATTTCTTCCAATTTTGGAAACATTAAAATTGTAAACCCATGAAAAATAAATTTGAAATTATTCTATAATCATCATTAATAAATATTTATCCAAGTCAAATAAATCATTGTGTATTTATTTACACCACATAAAATTGAATACTTTCATATTAACAGGTATGCCTCAATGGAATGGAAATTGAGAAGAAATCCAATATATCACGCATTCGATTGGTTTAATTTCATTTAACAAAATCTATATTAAATTTAAGATTTTTATTAATTTTTATATTAACCAGACTCAAATATATAATATCTTATATAAACCTTTTTCACATTTTACCTCCTCTTTTTTTATAATATTTAATTATTTTCATTATTTCCGATGTTAACTTCCTTGTTTTCTCATGTCTGTTTTTTCATGAATGATTATGAGCTTGTTCATAGGTTATTAGTAGACCATATAAAGTGTTTCAATAATGTTATAAATTTCATATTCACTCATTTGGTAAATTATTTGGAAAATTCTTGATTTTTGGTCCTAGAAAATGTGTTGTATCACTTTATGGTGATGGTATGCCATGCATACGCACCAAAGACATTTTCATTTATTTAATGGGTAAATGGTTAAGGGTGATTATGATATATTAAATTTATATAATTTATATAAAATCATGTATATCACCAATATTCATTCAAATTTTCATTATTACATCCATGTATTGTGTAACTGAAAAACAAATCACATCCTATAATGGGGCGGTAATCCTCAGTAGTCATGAGAGAAGTTAATGTATTTTAAGTGGAATTAAAATTAAAAATGGTATATGTAATATTATAATAACAAATTATTAATATATTATTAATATTATTTATAAAAATTTAATCCATCATTATATCAAACATTGAGATGTTTTGACGGAAAAAGAGTTTCATCAGTTCGTGAGGTAGTTTTCCATTATACAAAGGATCAAAAATTTACATTACTATTTGAAGGAATTAGTGATGGATTTAGGTTATTACATAAAAATTATTACTAATAAAACTAAATAAATAACTGGTTTCATTTTTTAATTATTTTTGAATAAAATAATCTTTATTTTTTTTAAAAATAAAATATAAATGATCATTTAAGAAAATTACATATTGTTTAGATGATATCTTTATGCTTTCACCAAAATCTATAGATGGATGGAATTATGATAAAACAAAGATATCAATGATGTTGATAGATGAATAATGATATTTTTTTAGGTAATGGATATGAAAAATTTCTAGCAATGTGTGAAGAGCATACAAAACGTGGAAGCCTCTTATAAGTTAGTGAGATGAAACCCAAAAAATTACTAAATAGAATATTGTGTACCCATATTATCCATATTCAAAAAGGCTAAATATGAGTTATTAATGAATATAATAGTTTATTAGGTGGTAATATGTCAAAAAGAAGGATATTGGACACGTTTTATTTCTTCCTAAACACTTATCCTCTTAGGCTAACTCTAGTTAATCCCATTATTACCTTAATAGTGGTAACTAAATGTTACCCTTTTCTCTATTCATTATAGTAAAAAAATAATATTATCACATTAGATATTATAAATTTTTGTGATTCAAAATATGTAATCCATTTATCACAATTTAAGACATATAAGTGAAATAATTCCATTTAAAATTTTACATGGAAACACAACCAAATTGTAATTTTGTTTACCGTTTAATAATTTATTTTCAAAATAATTTATAATATTACTTATTTTTTTAAATTGTTTAAACAAAAATATAGTTCAAATTAAAATTATTATTTTAATCTATTTATAAAAAAATTAACCTCTTTAGAAAAATAATAAAATTACCATAAATTAATTTTTTTTGTTGATTTCTTTAATGATATTAGTTTTATCAAATAAATTATAAAAAATCCCCAAAATTAATTTTATCATAACTGTGTAAGATGTGAAGATTCTATTTTCATAGAAAAAGATGTTTTCTTAAAATATATTTCTTTTACATTCAAATGATTTTTAATATTATTTATAATAAATAAATATGTTTTTAACTTGGGTAAAATATATATATTTCATAATTTATTTATTAATATTCTTAACCTCCAATTCAACTGATCGTTTGTAACAGTCAAGTGTAAATAATATTTTAATAGTGTATCATGTTATTTTTAAACACAGTGTTGTTGAAATGTATGCTATCAAAGAGATTTAATTTATTTAAAATAGAATAATTCATAAAATATATTGGTGTCACATTACAAGATAATAGACCACTCATTGATCAATATCTAAAAGGTCTATAATTTGACCTCTTTGATTTCCCATCACAATTTTAGGATGAGGGTTTGAGGTTTGAAGGTTTAGTGTTCTCAGGATTCAAAACTGAGTAACATTGATTTTTAATTATAAATGAGAGTCAGTTTGATCCGGGTATTGATATAAGTTCATAAAAAATATTTTTATTTATAAATATAGTGGAATGTATAATTATAAAAAATAAATGAAAAAATAAATATAAAATTTTTAACCATTAAAACAATTGAACACGCATAACCTATTATTTTTGTGCCAGATACCAAATAATAAAAAATTCTTTAAAAATGAATATTTGTATTTAATATAAATAAATTATAATTCACAACTAATTTGATCAAAAGATTCATTAGGTAGGGTCTTAATGAATTTTTTCATAATTGATTTTAAGTATTGATACATTCTGGTGAAATATAAACTTTTTTCATGGGATCTCACAATAAGTGATTCCTTAAATGAATATAATTTTTTCCAAAATAAAATTATACAATATTATAAATTATGATATTACTAGTGTTACTACACTGTATTTCATATGATAAAAAATTAATTAAAATTCCATTTTGATGTCATTCATCCATGACTCCTATGCACAACAAACACATATTGCATATCATCTCCTTCAGCTTTTAATTATGAAAAATATATAGCTTCATACTAGACATAGTTATTAATTTTTTCATGATAATAGCTTCATTATGAATATTCTATTTATTACAGTACAACTCCATCTATATTCAGTATCAAAATAAGATATTATATCAAATCCAAACATTTTATGATAAGTTATTTATAAGGATGTGTGATAATTCATGTATCTCAAAATATAATTGGAAATGGTCAAATGAAATAGTTTAAGATTTTCATAATAAATCTATTTCACAACCTCTCCCACCATGGATACCCATCCTCAGCTAGTAATGAAGAATGTGAGAGAGTAACCCCCTGAGTACCGCCTCCAAAAGGCCCCATGTTAGCGACTAGAACCCAGGGTGTACAAATATCACAATATGGTCAGCATTACACATTATAAAAAATAATATTGGTAGATTGAATGAATGATACACCAAAACAAAAATACATAATAAAAAAGGGAAACTATAACCATCCCACACTACTATAAAAACTAGACAGGGAAGTGCAACCTTTTATTGGCGCTAAGAAAAAAAGCGCTGATAAATGTAAATCATTATCACTGCTAATTAAAAGTGTTGAAAAAGGCTCCCTTTATTATTGCTCAACTATTGCAGATAAAGAATCCCTTTATTAACTCTAAAAAGGCATAGATAATGGAACCCTTTATAAGCACTAAAATTTTAGTGCTGATAAAAAACCCCTCTACCATCTCTAAAAAAGCATGGATAAAACTATAGTCCCATATTTTATAAAATTGGGTGCAAAGTATCCTCTGTTTATTGTGCCCTCAAGATCTCACGGTACTGTACCCATGCGAAAACTCCCCTCCCCCCGATATTCTCCTTTTAAAACCTCCGCCACTAGCCCAACTCTACTGCTAGCTCTACTCCTTATCCTCCCCCTCTAACCACTTTTACAGATCCTCCTCCCCATGAACCCTACTTCTCCTTCACCCCACTGGACCCATCTCCCTTCAAACCCTACTCCTCCATTTCTCAATGGGTTGATGCTCCCCCCCATGCACCTATCCCTCTGGTGGTCACGAAATCCCTTCCCAACGTAGTGAAGAAGGCTCCATTACTGCTCGATGCTTTTTCTCTCCCTCTACCATGGATGAAATCTACACTAGGTAAGTCTCCAAATTCTCCTTTTAGGTTTATTTTTGGTCATTTCTCACCCTAATATACATGTTTTCATCATTTTAATAATCATTTGGACAACGATTCAATGAATAATTGGTGAATGGTCATTGAACATTCCATAGTTGGAATCACATATCACTCCATATGAATGAGACATGGAAAGTGCTTCTCTTTTTTAGAAACACCATATACCCATAGAAACACATCATGTCCACCTTTGAGGATACTTATGAGCTGTATTTCCTCTAATTTCTATTTTGTTGTGAGATTTTTTATCTTCCATATACTAGTATTGGTGTATTGTGTTTTATTCTTCCATTTTTATATGGTAATGATGTAGCTTCATGACCACGTACATGGATATTGGCCCCCTATATCTTTTTAATGATCATGGTAGTGTTGGTGAGTTCTATTATTCATGATTGAGTTTTCTTAGTCCATATATATGAGGGTTATTATGGAATTAGGTCCCGTTCATTGGAACTCATACCCCTTAGCGACTTGGAACATGAATCAATTCAAGGGACCATAAGGGATCCTAATTTCATTCATGTTGTACGTGTATTGGGTTTTTAGAATTGCAATCACCAAAATTTACATAGGAATGGATCCAAAATATTGTAAGATGTATCTTGTAGGTTCTATTGTCCCCCAACTTACCTTAGGAATTAAACCCCTCTCTTTATATAGAGATCTGAAATTTTAGGTGGTGTATTAGATTGATGGAGTGTGTATCTTGGATGAAACCTCTCAGTTTTCAACATACTTATTCTATAGTTAGTGTTTTCAGTTAATTTTTATGGGGGTTAGTAAGGAATATGATCCTGATAAATCGACCATAGTTCACTTAGTGACCTGGAGCTTGTATTCCTCCGAGAGGCCGGAAGCAAACATCTTTTCAAATTTGTTTTGCTTATTTTGGGTGTATTGAATTGGAAGAAACAACACTTACAAAAGTGTCTATCCCCTATATTGGATGATTATTGTAGTAGATCTAGTATCCCTGCATCAAGCCTTGGGAATTGACAGCCTATATTTATATCATGAGATGATATTTATGAGGGGGTATTAGTCTAATAGAGTGTATATCTCAAGTGAATACTCTCAGTATCTTATGTGATTATACTTGGCTACATCAGAAGAATTTTACCTCTAGGGTGAGTGTCATCATTGGAATTATAGTTTGGAAAGCATTTCCTCTTGTAGGAGTGTTACCTTGAAACCTTGAGTGGATCTACGACTAGAAGTGGTTGAGGCATTTTTTGAATCAGAGTCTTTTATGACTACATTTGGGATATCCTTGGATATCATTATGTCTCATATCATGTTTGGAATACCTATGTTTAGTGACGTGAATACTCTTGATACATTATGTATGGTGTTTTTGGGGTCTCCTATTTGGTATTGTAATACTCATCCCTACAAGGGTTCTTCCCATACATGTCATGTATTATACAAGCGACAGAAAATTTCACAGAGTGCATCGTGGGCTAGGATAAGCTAGATATTAGTTTGGGATACACCAATTGATGTGTATACCAATGGTGAATTAATATATGTCCCCTCTTTCTATGCAGGTCATACATTATTTTCCATTTTTGGGTTGGATTGAATTTCAACTCTTTTTATTAAATCCATTAATTTATTTGGTTAAATTCATAAACTGACTTCTAGTGGATTGGGGGAATTCAACATGTAATACCATTCCTTGGATGGCTATATTAGGTTTTTACGATTATGCTTGTGGTTTGGGTTCATATCATAATATTTTAAGGTTGTGATCTTCGGGGATGTAGGGTTAGCAGCACCCAACCACAGTAGGTGTGTTATTCAAGTCTCATCACAGGTGGGACTATCATTAATAGGTACCTCAAGTATAGCACATTACTCCAAGGATTTTAAAATGACTATGATGGGTATTGACATATCACATTGCATTTTCTTAAAATTAATGCTACATTTAGAGAGTTAGTCGACGAATAGCCTAGGCATAGGAAGGAATTGGTGAAAGGAGGTCATTATAGAACCAAAGTGACGGAGGAGATCAGGGAGCTCCATGAGGTGGATGGAACTTTTGTTTGATTCTACTAATACTACCCCAAAGTAGAACACTCTTACATTGGGATGTTAGTTGTTAATCTCTTGGATAATTGTATACACTTGGGCCTTCTTACGAGGATGCTCCATGAGTGTTTGGAGGTTCAAAAAATGTTCGTTATACTTTTCTTTTAGTACTATTAGAAATAGGTACAAGAAAATATTTTTCCTAAATTTTTTAATTATTTCCTATGTATATGGTAGGTGTTGGTAGATCCCAATGTTAGTGATGATTGGTATGAATTTGGACATTCTAGAATGATGAAAAATTCCGCCATCGAGATGTGTTCTTGAGATTCAATCCAAAAACATGTGTGTAATTCAGTGACTCCCAAAGTGGTTACTATATAGGTGTTGTAGATGGGGTCCTTTAAATTGTGTGTTTGGGGACCTTTTTTTGTGCAAAGGTGTCATATGAATCACTATTTTTTGTGAACTAGTGTGAAATGAAAATGGTGTGTACCAAGAAATAGGATCTCAGAGAGGCAACGAGTTCAGATCTAGGTATGAGTTTGGGGAAGGTGAGGGAGATTTATTTCCTATCCCTTAGATGTTCATGATATAATTTATGTTCACTAACCTTAATTATCTATTTATTATTTTAATTTGGGTAAGAAAACCTATGATATTCCATAGTGATTTTGAATAAACCTAGGTTATGTAATATAAATTGAATGTTCAACCACTTTTGAAGATAATGACTTTTGAACATTATGGTGATCATAACCTTGAAGCTAAAAAAGTCTCTCAAGAATCAACAGCTGTTGTTGCTCACAATGAAGAGCAACAATAAGTTTCGGAACCTATTGATTCTCCTAGTGTTGAGGTTCAACAACCATCAGCACATGCAATTTTACCATTTCAAATGAATATATTGATAATGTTGATATCGATAAAATGGTCGGGGATAAAGGACCGACGTCACAGAAAACACAGGTACATTGTAGTTTGATGGTGTGAGCCAATTTTCTTAAGGAAAAAAGAAAAGGCATCATATTTGATGTTGGATGGAATGCACAAGGCCAACATGTGAATCCCAACAAGGATATGTGTATTTGTTACATTGAAATTGTCACTCGGAAACACATGATGATTGACCTTGATTCAGGGCACCATGTTGTTTCCGGGCTGATGGTTGTGGTCTGGGAAGAAATTATGGTAATATTATTATATTATTTCTTTAATTTAAATTCAAATAAAATAATGAAATAATGTCTTACTCTTCTTAAACTCTTTCAGAGTACATTTATAGTAGATGATGCACTCAAGAATTATGTACTAAGTCTTGTAGGAAGAATTCATCAAGGTTTTTGCACTATTCTTACAAAATGTCCCCTGAAAGATTCCAAATTAAAATAAATCTGCACCCACCCCTTATCTACCCTTACCTAATATACTAAGAAGCGTGGGATACATTTATTGACCAATGTGTGGATGAGAACATTCAGGTTTGTTGTGGCTGATAATACGTTGTTTGAGGATATGTGTATTCATCACTTTGATTGACAATATTTTATTTATGAAATAGAAACTCAGTACTATAAATAAGAAACATGCATCAAAACCAACATACACCTTTCATAATGAAATGATGGGGTATGCTTCACTAGAAAAGAAAATGGTACATATTTAAATTTTATAGTAATATTGTTGGGTTCTAAGAAACAACATCATAATTGTCTTTATATATTATTATGTAGATTGATGATTCTAAAGAAAAATAAACTCCCATCCCACATCATGTTCTATCGAAGGAGGCACGAGGGAATAAGGAAGGGAATCTTTAAGATGAAAACCCATAAAAAGTGTGGAAAATATGTATATGTATGACATGATAAAATGTTTTATTTTAAATTGATAATACATAATAATAATTACTTATTTTCTTATATCTGATAGTCACTATAATCAGCTACTCCTATAGTGGATGCAGACCTATTATCGATGGCTTTGAAGTGGCTAGAACAATATGGTCATTTCAGAGGTGAAGGGTTTGGGGTGACACCCCGAGTATATTTTGAGAAAAAAAAACAAACCGTTGATAGAGTTCAAGAAATGAAATGAATGAGCGAAACACTAGAAACTCTTGAAGAACTATTTCAATGGTAGGCAGAGTTTCTAGAAACTTTTATGGGAGGGAAATAAGGAGAAGAAACAACTCAGGCTCAACCATCGCATGAAGATCCCACCCCATCCCCACTAGCTTTGAAGCGAGCCATTCCCCTCAAGGAGATGTCTTAGATGTGGTAATCAATATTTTAATAATTTTCCCCATGATATTTGAATCAGAAAAACACTGATACTTTTCCTGTATTGATATTCAATAGGGTAATAATGACAATGATTTATATCTGTCAACACCCACCTATCACCTTCTAGAGAGGGCTATGATGTTCAATATCCTAGAGGACATGTTTCATAATAGACCACTTCCAAAAGATCACCTGATTGTGACAATTACTATAGCTCATGAGCCAAATACAGAGCTACCTATTCAACTTGATGATAATGATATTCATACAGTTCAAAAGGATATTGTGACATTCATTGAATAGCCATCACAACTTGTAGAAGTACATATGGAAAAATATGTATTTATTTCCATTTTTCAAGATAAACCTTTAAAAATTAATGAAAAAAGGTTTGAACCATTGAATGCAATTATAGACAGAGAAATAGAAGGGGGAGATAAGAAACATGGTCTCAAAAGCTTCTAAAGGATCAGCCAACATATACCAAATAGATATTTTAACAATAACAACACCACCCATTCTCTATCCACATTTACTATAATTGAAGGCTCATGTGGATATAAAGCTAAAAATGGTTGTAGTCATATAGTTGTTTTTGAAAAAAACTTATACGGAGAGGAAAATTATGTTTTCATTGATGCTGAAAATGTAAATGATATCCTTTAATAAAGATGTCTAGTCATCATAATGTTAAATTTATATATGAAGTATCTTTTCATGAATTGAATTTCTAAATGTTGATATCATGTGCAAATTATCTCTAAATTAATTTTATATTATTGGCTGGAATTTATATTAAAATTCCATTGAAGTGATTTTCCCATGAGAAATCATTCGGACTCATTTTTCCTCATACCACATCAAAAGAAAAAACAAAATTAGAGCTTTAAAAAACGGAGAAATAGTGAAAGTCTTGCGAATAACATTTTAATGAAAGATTATGGATGACATACTCTTCCTAATACCAACCATTCATGGGTAAAAATCTAAAATTAAAGAATATCAATTATATTTTCAATTCTTTTATTACTTATTCTTTTTTGTGTTTTTTTTCAAAATTAACTACAAATTGAGGTGAACATGGACACACAAATGATTTCCTTTAGGATTCAAGGCAAGGATATCCAACAAACCGACCACACATGATATATTTTTTGAATCTGTAACACAATAAATCCTAAATTTTAAGTCTAAAAATCAAGTTATATAATTTATATTATTACTTTATGAGGTTTCTGTTATGATAGGGTGGTGTATCATTATCTTCAAAAATAAGGAATGAGGAAACCAGCTAAGCATAAGGAGGCGAGAAAATACTACGTCTGGACCGGTATCAGGGGATATATAATAATTTTTCACCAACCAAACACATAACAAAACAAGTTACTTATTCTCCAAATGATCAATGTTTTTTAGTGTCAAAAACAAATAAATGATAATGATTGATGTTATTATGTTTGTAAATTTAGGGGAGAGATCATTTTACATCAACAAACTAGCATCCCTAAAGTGGTATTTTCAAAAAATAACTACTATTTAATTTAAAATTTTTATTAATTCCTTATTTATATATTTTTCAGTGCTACTCTAACAATCGAGAAGCCTAATAGTCATAAGGTGATATAGATTTGTTATTAAATGAGTGGGTCGCATACCTGATGGAATATTGTACACAAATAGCATGAAGATGTGACTTGGGGTCATGTACAATTGGAAGCCATTTTTTAGAGGGGTTAAAGAGATCAAAAGAGGAAACATTGTTGAATGTAAATGTTCGTCGGAAAATTTTAATTTTTATTAAATAAAACATCCTTTCTCCAATTATCCATTTGTCAATTTTAATAGTAGAAATGCACCAGCAACATGCAAGAATGATGAACCACTTTTTTGGGCATTGGATAAGAAAAAACAGTAAAATCCCCAAAAAACCTTCATATACGACCAAACACATTATGAATTGTTGTGATACATTAGAAGAATGATCCATGGGTCAATTGAAAAGTGTATGAGTCAACCCCACCTCAATATGAGACATGTTGTGGCCGGTATCACTCAAAGTGTCTCTCTTTTGCTTAAAATGGATAGAATGTTATGTGAAAACAATAATTGACATATGAAAAACCAACCAGACACATTTGGATTGTGTTGATACTTTAGTAGAACGATCCTTGGGTCATGTGTGACATGTATGTGTCAACCCTGCCTCAATATGACGCACAATGTGGCTGATATCAATCAAAGTGTCTCTTTTTTGTTTAAAATGGATAGAATTTTAAGTGAAAACAACAACTGATGTATGGAAAACTGACCAAAAATTATAATTTTGTTGATATAGTAAGAGAAAAATCCATGGTTCATTTGTGACATGTATGAGTCAACCCCGAATCAATATGAGCCATGCTGTTTCTGGTATAACAAAAAGGGTCTCTATTTTGATTAAAATAAATTAATTAATTTAAAGCAACCACTGACATACAGAAATACAACCAAACACATTCGTATTGTGTTGATACATTAGTAGATAAATACATGGATCATGTGAGACGTTTAAGATTATTCCCTGCCTCAATCTGAGGCAGTGTGTGGCCATTATAACTCAAAGTGTCTCGATTTTGTTTAAAATGGATAGAATTTTAAGTGAAACAACAACTGATGTACAAAAAACTAACCAAACACATTGTGATTGAGTTTATACATTAGTATAATTAACCATGGGTCATGTGTGATGTGTACGACTAAACCCAACCTCAATCCTAGGCATGATGTGGCCGGTATAACTGAAAGTGTCTTTCATTTCTTTAAAATGGATAGAATTTTAAGTGAAAACACCAACTAACATATGAAAAACTGACCAAAAGCATTTGGATTGTGTTGATAATTTAAGATAATAATCCATGTCACATTTTTTTTGTGTAATATTCAACATATCCTCAATTTGTGGCATGGTGCGGCTGGTATAACTCAAAGTGTCACTCTTTTGTTTAAAATGGATAGGATTTTAATTGAAAACAACAACTAACATACCGAAAACTGACCAGAGGTATTCATATTGTGTTTATAATATTTTATAATGATCCATGGATCATTTTTGACCTGTATGAGTCAACTTATCCTCAATGTGAGGCACGGTGTGGACGGTAATCCTCAAAGCGTGTCTCTATTGTTTAAAATGGACAGAATTTCATGTCAAAACAAAAATAGATGTACGAAAACCGACCAAATCCATCTCGATGGTGTTGATACTTTAAAATAACAATAAATTGATCATTTATAGCATAAAAGATTCAACCCTGCTTCAATCCGAGGCATGATGTGGCCGGTATCAATCAAAGTGTCTCTCTTTTGTTTAAAATGGACAGAATTTTTAGTTAAAACAACAACAGACAAATGGAAAACCGAACAAACACATTCATATTGTGTTGATACATTAGAAGAACTATCAATGGGTTATTTTTTCAGTGTAAAAGTCAAACCTTCCCTAATTTGAGGCACAGTGTCACTGGTATCACTCACAGTGTCACTCTTTTGTTTAAAATTGATAGAAATTTAAGTTAAAACAACAACTGACATTCGAAAAACTGACCCGACGAATTCGTATTTCATTTATACTTTAGTATAATGTTACATGGGTGACGTTTGACATGTAAGAGTCATACTCTCCTCAATATAATGCATTTTCTGCCCGGTATCACTCAAAGTTTCTATCTTTTGTTTAAAATGGACTGAATTTTAATTGAAAACAACTACTGACATACAAAAAACTGACCAAACGCATTTGGATTGGTTTGAAACGTTAGGAGAACAATACAAGGGTCATTTTTGATGTGTATGAGTCATATTTGGCTTAATTAGATGCATTTTGTGGCCAATATCACTCATATTGTCTCTCTTTTGTTTAAAAATGACAGAATTTTAAGTGAAAACCACAACTGGCATAGGGAAAACCAACAAAACGCATTCAAATTGTGTTGATACATTATGATAATGATCTATGAGATATTTGTGTCCAGTATGAGTCAACCCCTCCTCAATATGAGGGACGGTGTGACTGGTATCACTCAAAGTGTCTCTCTTTTGTTTAAAACGGTCAAAATTTTAATTAAAAACAACAACTGACTTATAGAAATCCCCCGTCCTACCATACACACGAACAACATTCATTTTTTCATAATAAAACACATACTATTGAAATAAAAACTATTCCAAAACCATTTTAAAAATAGCACTAACCTAAAAATCCCAGAAATTCATTCAATTAAAACCATTAAAGCACCCCCACCACCTAGACTCCACCCCACCCCACTGGACACCACCCCACCTACCTTAGACACCCCCATGGACTGCCCCCACCACCCTAGATAACCCCCACCCCCCTTGACACTCCCAAATCCGTTGGACGCCCTCCTCCCTAAGGATTCTCCCAACCCTTCTCAACACCACCCCACCACATGGACACCCCCACCCATTGGACACCCCCACCCCCATGGACAACCACCCCCTTAGACACCACCCCACCCCATGCAAACCCCCACCCCTTGACACCCAAACCCCAAGAAAGCCCCCAACCCCCTGGACACCACCCCACCTCCTGGACACCCCCATGGACCCCCCCCCCCCCACCACCACCCTGAACACCACATGGACACGCCCAACCCCTTTGGACAGCCCTCCACCCCCTTGGACAACCCCCAACCTCCTGGACCACCCCACACCATGGATACCACCCCCCTGGACACCACCAACGCTACAAACCCCTAACCCATGGAAAACAACCCCAAACCCCTGGACACCCACGCCTTGTATGGGCACCACTACTCATAGACACCACCCTACCAGCTGGACTCCCCCACCCCCCCGGACACCCCCACCCCCATGGACAGCCACCCCCCCCCCCCCCCCCGGACACCACCCACCCCACTTGGAGAGCCCCCAACCTCCTGGAACCCACCCCCGAGACACCACCCCACCCCCTGGACACCACCCCCCACCCATCCCTGGACACCCCCACCCCCAGGAAAGCCCTTCCCCCCAACACCCTGAACACCACACCACCCCCTGGACACCCCCCCCCGGACGACCCCCACCCATCCTATACACCACCACCTACCTAGACAACCCCTCCCCTCACCAACCCCCTGGACACCACCCCACACCCTGGACACCCCCCTGAACACCCCCGCCCTTGGAAAGCCTCCCCCCAACACCCTGGACACCACACCACCCCATGGACACCACCATGGACACCCCCCACCAACACGACAGACTACCCCCCCCCCCCACCCCCACCCCCCAGACAACCCCATCCCCCCAGACACCCCTACCCCTCTTGGATAGCCACACCAAACCCCTGAATAGACCCCCAACCCACTGAATTCTGGTTTGAATTCTTTATATTTAATTAATTTATGAATAATCTGTTAATGTTGTATGTGTATTCATGAAGTATATTTTTTTCTTACTGTAATTAATTTATGAATGATGTTTTTATTTTGTATGGTATACTTGTTGGTATGCTGATTTCTTCACAGGTCTTATTTGGGTGTGCTGCTGCAGAATTTTTTGTTAGAGGAGGCATGGCTTTTATCAGCACCTTTTCATCACTAATAAAGGGGACCCCCCTATCTGCGTTGAGCTTTACAGCACTTGTTTTGTGCTGTTAAAGCCCATTTTGAACACTGATAAACCCTGATTTTTTAGTAGTTCCACATACAATTATAAATAGAACTAACACTAGTAAAAGTATCCAATGTAAGTACCCAAAATTAATACAAAAATAAGGAAAAATTAACCGTCACGGATTCGAGATACTTATGTCAAACAGTTTCAACGAAATACTCCTAGAAACCTAAAAATATTTTTATATACATGAGGATAGTGTACTAGTATACTCAGTTGAAAAAATAATTCTATCATACACATATGAAAGAAGCATAAAAATGCATTAGTGAGAAAAACAATATTATCTATCAATGTACACTAACAATCCCAACCTCACCATGGAATGGTCACCATAATAAATAAATCCATGTCATATAATATATTATAAAGCACATCAATTATAGGGTACTCCGTACCACTTTTTCACTCATAATCGACACCCATTCCCCAATAGTAAATGCCTTTGAACTCCCACTTCTTCTAAATATTCCACATCACATCCTACCCAAACACACATAGGCCTTAAAACACATACCTCCGATACACACCTAGGCCTCAGAATAGATCCAACCCACAATGTCCTGGGCCTCAAAACACATCTTGCATGCACACACATGGGCCACACAAGACAGCCTTCCCACACAAACATGGTCCTCCCATCACATAAAATATAATTCCTAAGTCAACTATGACATAATATCATAACTCATACCAAAGGAAATTGAGACACCACAACATACCTAATCACGAATACTCCTGGAAGATGACATATCATCAAATACTTTATGACGAAACGTCAGTCATCACCACTGGGATGTGGGATAAGGGAAGGGCGGGTGGCCAACCATCGATCCTACCATCTAGATATTGGGAAAGGGACCCCTACATGACTTGATGGTGTCCAGAACATAATGCTCAATGTGAGTAGGCTGCCTGTAGAAATCACAAGGAAAATACATGTATATCGATATATATGATACCAAACAATCAATCCAAACCTATGGGTTTTAAAAAAATCAACCAACTCACTACACCATAAATTTTGATACAAACACTAAATTTATAACACCACGCAATTAGTCCCAAACACCATTACATATTTCTAACCATATTTATTTATTCAACCCAGTATTTTTATTATTTAGCATCATATATGATTAATTAAACAAACAATTCCATTTAAAACATTATAAAAAACTAATTATTCATTACATCACTACATATAAATCTATCACAAGGTACAGAAATTTCACAAATTGCTCAGCATCGGCATCATACCATCACCTCATATACCCAAAAGCATGACAAAAAGAACAACCTCCTCGCTACCAAAATATAATTTCCAAAAAAACATCATTTATCCCAACACTCCAACCAACATCGCTATCCCACAAGCGTGAAAACACTTTACAATACATCAAGATATATTTATAGATATATAAAAATGATTATATCACATTTGATAATAATTTAGGGGTTTTATCACACAAACAAAAAATATTTGGGTAACCGTTTAATTAATCAAATGTAAGTAATTAACATATTTCCATTTAAGGTGATATCACCACAATCACAACCAATGTAAAAATCACCTCACATATATCCAGCGCAAGAATAATCTTATAACAACCATGATTTTCATAGCAGATTCAATATCGTACATTCCACAATATCCCAAATAATATCCATGTCGTAAAGATTGAATATTGATCACCATTTACCACTTGTAATTAAATAAATAAATTATTTTTCTATGATTAATCTATATTGAACATAAAACCTTGGTAATCCAAAGTAAACCCCTCTGTCATGATGCTGATCAAAGAGAAATAAGGGAAATTCTAGCTCAAATATTTTTTTTCAACTCATTGCGCACCGAAGGGCAAAGGAGAATGCACACAAACCACAAACGAAACAGAAGAAACAATATAAAGATATACCACACCAAAACATCTTAAAAACACATCCCAAACACTACCCAACCCATAGAAACATAGCCATAGTTTAACCCTAAATAATAACTGAAGGTAATATATTATAATTAAAAGATAGCTCACCACAGATTGAAGATGAAACGAAGAGGAATGACCCCAATGATAAGGAATCTCCAGACATGGAAGGAGAAGGTTTTAGGACACATGGAATGAGAGAATAGCCACTATCGTAGGGTTTGAGAAATAAACTGAGCGGATGAAACCTTCAAAAATATAAATCATAGATGTGTTACACGAATTATAATCCCCTTTCAAATCATGTAATCTCAAGATTCCTAGTTTCACCAAAAAGATATGTCACCATTTTATTATTCAACCTCAAAATCATACACATCATGAACCATTCATGGAAAATACATGAAACTAACTTCCACATTATGTTATACAATTACATGGCATACATTTTATACATTATTTTTTTGCACCTCCAACATCCACAAAAAACTTCCAAAACCTCCCATGAATTCCCCCAGTACTAAAACTAGAAATGAAACAGACTATGAAGGCACAAACCATTACATTAGTTAACTCTCAAACAATTACAATCCTTGAAAATCGAAAACCAATACCATAAATAATGTGTTCTGAACAAAAACTTCAATATATACCTCTCAAGGATCTCTTTATTCCTCATGTTCTACCACTAACAAACCACACTAAGGCAACAACCACAAAAAGTGATTTACAAAAAAAAAAGATACCTCATCTAACAGAATTAAAATTACACAAATCTATTTCACAACCATCTACTCCTCCACACTTTCCAAACCAATTCCTCAACAACCAGTTGACTACTATATCCCAAAAACAAGAATCTGGGAAATCCATCCTCCATGTCAAGATATTATCCTCTCTATATGGAACTGAATAACCTGCATGGATTTAATCACATCACAGTTAATGATTCTAGATTATGAATCCGGTACTCCCATTTTGGTATATTTGTACTTTTTTCACAAATCACATAGCAGACATCATAATCTAAGGAAAACATATCATCTCATAAAAAATTTTCAAACAACACATTACAATGGAAAACATAGTAAGGAAAAACTCAAAAAAACCCTGGGTATTGGGTACATGTTTTTGTCTATAACTCCCATGTACTCATCTCTATATCACCATGCCTATATATGGACCATAAAAGGGGAATGGTTCTTCCCAGAAAAACCTTCTCTTTTTCGATCATGGATATGTATTGGCCACTCTTAAAATGTTAAATCATTCTCGACATCCAACATTTCCCTGCTAATGAAAAGAGAGTAATTATGAAGAAGTTTTCAAATTTGGGAGATGTGTAAGACATCATGGATACTTTTCAACCACGATGAAAACACAAACCAAATCCCCACCTCATCAACGCATCCCAACAACTCAAAGTGATCAACAATCCTAGGAGAGATCTTGATCACTCTTCCCAACCTCCATTAACCTTATTGAGTGAAAATATTCAAGAATACGTAGTCTCCAACCTCAAACATCATGGGAATCATCATATGATAGGAATAAGACATCTATAGGTCATGCAATCATTATTCCTCTCAAAAACAAGCTAAATATTCTCGGTCATCCTCTTTACTACATCAGGACCAGGAAAAACTATCTTCCCAACCTTCATCCAGCACAATGGTGAATGGAATTTTCTTCCACAAAATGCCTCAAATGTTTCCATTATAATGGATGAGTGACATCTATTATTATATGAAAACTAATCCAATGGAAATTGTCGGGCCAAAGAACCACCATAGACCAGGAAACAATCCTTCAACATATCCCCCAATGATTTGATTGTCGGTTTCATCTACCAATCTGAATGAGGGTGAAAAGTATTGTGGAGGCATAACTAAGTTCCAAATTCTTGTTGTAATCCCCTACAGACTTGTGTGGTAAAATTTGTTTCCTAATGTTATAAAATGGACTACATAAATCAATTACACCAAACCACCTCATCCATGTACCTATTAGGTAAAAAATTAGTTGCACCAAAATCCTTGATCACTAAGAAGTGAGCTGATTTCATTACTCAGTCCAGGACCACCCACAAAGCATCAAACCTCCATTTTCACTAGTTAACCCATGGATGAAATTCACAGATATGCAATCCCATTTATATTTGGACACATACAAGGGTTTCATCAAAACAACAAGAACACTATGCTCAACAATTACTTGCTATAAATCCAAATACATTGCTTAAAATTCCACCACCACACATTTTATCCCGGGTGAAAAAAAACTAAACCCTCAAACTATGGTACATCATGGAAATCCTTGGGTGTACCTCCATAGTTTATCTATGGAACTCACCCTGAAATACATTGTGCATTACTACCAGAATAATAATACTTACATGAAATAACATTAGGTTCTATCTATCCCCTATCCATTTCTATGGAGAATCACCCTTGCCAACACGATTGTGAATCACCTATTTCTATGAGCCTCTCCAATAAGACTCATCCACCTTCATCATTATGTAATTGTTCACAATAATTTGAAAAAACAAACTTTCGAACCATATACTCTTTCATAAATGTGCAATGCTGAAATCTTCTCCATCACTTTTCAAACATCCACAGATTCCCAAAAAACATCCTTCTATGGATTTATAGTAAAGGATTCATCCACGTCATTCCCCTTTATTATGATTTCTGATATTTTAAATTCATGGTCTTAAAGGAACTCTATCATACTCCGATATCATAGACTCAAGTCACCCTGGGAAAAGATACACCTCAAACCCTTGTGATCTGTGATGACTTAATAAATACTACCTAATGTTGTTATGCCGCCACAATATCAACAAAAATACAACCACT
This sequence comes from Viscum album, assembly GCA_963277665.1. NCBI lineage: Eukaryota > Viridiplantae > Streptophyta > Magnoliopsida > Santalales > Viscaceae > Viscum > Viscum album. The sequence goes on from OY728143.1 coordinate 206,214,868, forward strand.
AATAGATCAAAATCATTGATGGAAAATTTATTCTTAGGGATATGTACCAAAATTGTCCTATAAGAGATCATTTCTACTAATACATCATAATGAATCCCAATCGAATATTTGAATAATCATAAAATAACTCAAACATCACCCTTCCTCATTAAAATGGAGCATTAGAGTATTAAAAAACATCCCCTTTAGGTAATCGAATGATAATTTTAAATTATAAGTCCAAAAAAGTATTGGTATTTCATAGTAAATGTAGTGGATGATTCTAAAATTGAGTAAAATTTGTTAAAACCTCATATAATATCATGTTAGAACAAGGATACTATAAAACTCAACCGTGTTTTTAGCCTAGAAAAATGTGTCAGTCTCATTCCACATATTCAATGAAGTGATCAGATGAAGTTGCCTCCTAAACAGTTCGAAAATAATATCAATGACATCTCAAAACGTCCCTACATGAATCAATCTGTGTGTTAGGTTCATTTCTGGGAAGACATCTCCACAAGAGGCTCTGAGGAATCCCTACCTTTTGGGTGTCTGAAACCGACTGAGGCTCCTCCTCGACATCAGGCCCCTCCACGACACATATTGTGGCGACCACATCAAGGAATCCCAATTTGGAATCAATACACCTCTATGAGGCCAATACAGGCTAACAGAACAACTCTATTCAATGGATTCTTTCATCTCTGTGGCGAGTTCTGTGCCGCTCTAACCGAGGTTCCTATAAATAGATGGCACGCCCCCTATTCAAAACCATTGTTACTCTAACCGTTCTACTTCCTGACACTCTTTTTTCATATACCATTCTATAATTATCCAATGGATTGTCATAAGTACTAGTAAATTGAATGACATACCCCTTTGCATTGTTTTCATCATCCGTCTATGGTGGAGATTCCCTTCGCGGAGGCCTATGCCCTTCGCAGTGGAAGTGGCCCCTTCTGGGTGCTTGAGGTTTCGAAAAGTATAGAGCCATTGGGAAATTTAATAAAAAAATATATTCACTAAGGGGAAACTCTAATCCCTTAATAAAAGCACTCTATGAAGCCTTTGTCTTCTACAAAGACCCCCCTCTTCACAAAGTCCCTTACAATCACGAATCACCTCCTCTCCCTGTAGTCCTTTCCCTTTTTGAGGGCCATACTCTGTATGAATTCCATCTTATTTGCAAAGATCACCCTCTTCAGGAAGAACCTCTTTCTTAGACTAGATTATTTAAAAAATCCTTTCCCATATAGCCCTCCATGTTTTAAAGAAGTGATTTCAATGTCCATTGGGTGGTGTTTCATGTAGCATTGCTTAGCCTCAGGTTTTTTCGCATAGGCATGCTAATGACTATTTATTCTTCACATAGCCACACTAATGTGGGCAACTTAATGGATCACTACATAACACCCCCTTTCCATGAAAATGATGATTTCTTCCCTTCCCCATAGGTGGGTGGGTATCTGTAATGTATGTCCTAGGGGTGTGGAGTGAATCCACCTTGTCTAAGATATAGGAAGTCAAAATTCCAAGCACCATCTTCCTCACCATATGACGTTAAACTGTATTAGTTCCCAATTAAATACATGTGGGGCACCCTGTCTAGGAAATTCTCCACACCCACTCATCATCACGAGAGTGAAATAATCCACACATTGAATGATATCCTCTTTGATGGAGTGGCACCTGTCCATGGGGATGGGAAACTAACCTGGTGTAAGCCCATTTCCATTCTTGTGGGGGGTATCACCACTGCTCCTCCTCTCTTCTTCTATGCCAAATACAAGAGGTGAGATGCGCACAAGTACCTTAATTACCCCATACCTCTCCCTCTAGGCTTTGTCTCCATCGAGCCTACATCCTGAAGTAAGTCCCAATCATCATCTCCATAGGACATAAACAACACACAATCCCCTTTTTCCTATTTGGGCTACTAATCAAGTGTAAACCCCACTCCAATTTCATTAGACCCACATTTTGTGATGTGATCTTCATGTCTTTGATACCTCTTATTTCTCAAAACTAAAAATGACTCTTCTGGGATTAGATTAATAATTGACCATGGAATCCTTCCTGGGAAGACTTAGCATGTAAGCCCCAAATCATTCCAAACTACATGGGCATTGATCCTTGCCTCCTAAGAATGGTATGTATTAATCCCCCTAAGGTTCCAGCAGAACACCTACTTATCCCAACCCCCTTCACGTCGGTTCACATTCATCCTGTATTACATTAAATAGTATCTCCCATTGCACTACAAGGGCTTTGATCCTTGCCTCTTAGACAAGGTACATAGGAAGCCTTTCTGAGGTTCACGCCCAACAACCATCAGTCATGACCATATCATGTTATTTCAACCACATATCACACAATGTTAAACTGTATGCCCCATTTTAATCCAGCATGACACTAAACTTCCAACTTTTTAGCTATGTGTGTTTGATCCCTGTCTCCTAGGTAGGGTACATAGGATTCCTTGTTGAGTTCCAACCCCAACCAGCAGTAAGCCGTTGTATCCCACACAACGATAAGCAATTGTATCCCACCCCATGTTAAGACCTTTTATCCTAACCAGGGGAAAGTTTTTGTATCCTAACTAGTGTTATGTCATTGAATCCCAACCAGTAGTAAGCCATCGTATCCCACACAACGATAAGCCCTTGTAACCCACCTAGCGGTAAGCCGTTGTCAACCCCAACCAATGGTAAGCCATTGGAACCCCAACTAGCATTATTTCCTTGTACTCTGTAATTAACACTAAGTGTTTTTAACTACCCAATATTTCATAGTACGTTATCTCTTCATAGAAATTCAATAACTTGTGTTATACGCAACGCCGAGTTTGAGCGCACCACGACTTACCAAACTAGCCGTTCAAAAAGAGGTTATGAATAAAATTTATTAAATTTTAAATTTTAAATACTAATTATAATATTATAATCCATATAATTTTTTCATAGACATTATATAAGAACAAATTCATTTTTTTCATACAAAAGTAGTATTTTAAAAAAAACCAATTTTACAACCATTTAATGGAGACCCTTTTTTTAAACCAATATTTGACACTTTTATATATTCAATTTAATGAAATAAGGTTTATATTTAGAATTGGGACATTAAAATTTATTTTGGATAATTGTTTTGTACTTTTCTGATAACTTTCATATTTTGAAAAATAGTGAAAAATACTAAATTTTATTAGAAAGAGACACTTTTAATCGAAATAATTTATAGTGTTAAAATATAAATTATTTTGGTTTAAAATTATTATTAGATTATATTTTGTTCATTTAATATAATTGAGGTCATTGGATGTAATTTTTCATTTAAACTAGAAACAAACTAGTGTCAATCTTTTGATAGTTATTATTTCATAAAAACACGCTTTTTAGTTTTGAAAACGGGAATTATTTTTAAATTATTTTTTGCCATTGATGTGTTTTAAATTTTAAAAAATTGATTCCATATTTTTAGTCATTAGGTACAAATTGTGTAAATAGATAAATTTATTTTTAAACTTTATAGATATTTATTTCAGTAAATATTTTATTTACCATGATTAAATGGTAAATCTGGTAAATAAGGGAAACAAATATTATTATTACTATGTTAAATTACCCTAAAATGTGTCCTTTTACTATTGGTTGATAAATTTCGAACCATGGGAATAACTGGGCTGATTTGGGGACCACATGGTGCCACTTCAGAGAGACAATGACACTTTATATTAATTAATTTAATGTAAATAGAAAAAATACAAAAATATATATATTTTAGTAAAAAAATTATAAATGGTTATATAAGGTATAATTTCAACTGTAAATATTAATTTGAAATATAAAAATATTTCTTACATCATTTTAATTTTTCATAATTTTTAGACATCAACTAAATATTATTATTTATGACACAATAATGGTGTATTGTTTACCTCATTAATGAATCATATAAATAAATGAGATTATAAAAAAAAATATCCAAAACCATCCCAATTATTGTAGGATATATTTATTTCAAACATGAGTCATCTTATGTTATACTTTAATTAGTTTTGGAAATTTAGAAACAAAAAATCATTATATAATAAAATAATTTTTTCAAACATTCCTAAAGAGCCCCTCCTCCCCCTTATAAAAAGCCATTGCCTCTATCCAATTTCTAACTCCTCTCAGGCACCTTGGATCGTCAAAAATATACCGAATTAAGCTCCATACATCCCTATCTTTATCTTAGAAGCCTTACCATAGGAATTAGGCACTCCAAGTAATTCTTTTGGATCAAACTAAAGAGAGTTGCCCGATTTAAAGGTAACATCTTCTCTTATGTTCTTTTAATTTATTTTTCTTCTCCCACCACCTAAAAACTCATTAATCCTTTATTTTAAAACAACACCAGTATCCTCAATCTACTATGTTGTTGTTATGAGATGTATTTGAATTATAATTAAGCACTCCACCATCTAATGGGTATTGAACATAATCTTTCTGTGGACAGTGAACTATTGTCTCACGAAACAAAGATTGTTCAGTCTTCTACTACCACCACATATGGTGGCCATTAAGATGGAACTGTAATTCTATATTATATTTAGGATATTTAATTTGTCTATAATATTATTTAATTATTTATTATAACATACCATTATTCTTTTCATGTTGTATATATACAAAAAATAATTTGAGGAAATGCGGACTACCACCCCCTAAAAGTGATATGACTCGTGCATACCATACATGGAATGTATAAAAGATGGTGTTAATGAACTTATTTAAAGTATATAAAATATTATATTATACTGGAATAATAATATACGTATGTATCATCTGGTCATCATGCATTTTAAAATAAAAGAATTTAATGGAAGTAGTGTTCGTGCGTACGTACGGATTACCATCTCCACGAACACGATGAGCTTCATTTCCCATCATAACCATTCTAGAATAATTTTAAAAAAATTTATTATTTTTTTAATAACATAATATCATTATGTAAATGGATCGTATACATCCTATCCTAAAAAACAAGACTTACAGAACAAATCATATAAAGGAAAATGAATCAGTTAACACCCGAAACAATGATACTTCTAAAATATTATTAACAATGAAATATTAAAAGATCTTATATGAAATCATATTTATGTATGTAGTTCTTGTATAATTTAATAACAAGGATTTAACTATTATACAGGAGGTCAAGATACCCTTGACAAAGGAAAATTACAATGTAAGGGTTAATTTCAGAATCTCTTTATTATCTGAGGTTGTTTTTACGTAACTATCCACTAGGACCTCTTTAACATCCACATTTGTGTTTATTAAAAATGTATTTTAAAACATTATTACAATTTACTAGACTATGGGTTAATTTTATTTATACCCTTGTTTTACTTTTAAAAAAATGGTTTGAAAGGAATCTTTCTGTGGTTTTCCAAACAAGGTACTTTATGTCTTTTTCGACAAATTATGGTAAGAATGTTTTAACTTATATGGTGGGTGTGGTTATTCTTCTCCATTATAACACCTTTTAAGATTCTCTTACAAGATTATAAGAATAATTTAAAAATAAATATTTTCATTTATAATTACAATACTTTAAAATGATTTCAAAATGGAATGAGATATTCCTCGAAAATAATTCTGATTTCATCATTGTCAACATCCTTTAATTGATATTATACTTATTTGAAGTTGATTTATTATGATACAAATATTTGATATTTTATTGAATTTTTTGTGGTATGTTTGACTGTGGATGTGTTATTTATATACCATTCAATGATTATGGTTAATGTGTTTACATTTTGTATGTTAGTTTTAATACGAATGTTTATGTTATGTTTCAAACATTTTATATGTGGAATGAATTGGACTTTGTAAGTGACGGGTGGAGCCTAATCTAGCTCCTCCATGCACTGGTAGGTCTCATGAGACAAACTAGTTACTTGGCACAAGGCCTTGAAAAGTTCTTTTTTATAGTGATGGCACGAGGCCAGGACTATGTGGTTATAATATCTGACACTATGTATTCCACCATTATGAAATTAGGTTTTGATATTCCATGTTATTATTCAACTAGTAGAATATCCATTTGAATATGAAAATGGAATTATTCAATTAATATTTGGCATATTATACTGATGATTATGTTTAAAATCTATTTGTTTTAGTTTTATACATTTTCTTAAATTTTTATTCTTATTTATGAATGTTTTCACTATATTATTATCCTTAATGACCATCTAAGATCACCAATTTATATGTTTTATTTACTCTAGGATGTGAAGATCTATTTTATAGTTGACCTATAGGGAAAGGATATGGGATATTAATGTGTTAAATGGATACAATGTTGTTGTTTTTCAGTTTATAATGTAATTTAATGCCCATGTATATAATCTATTTTCCAAGACTGCTAAACTGATCAGTCATTCAGGACATGATTACTTATAATAATGCCAATGTATTAAAATAATAAACCGACTCTGGGTAACTGGGGTCGGGGTGTTATAGTGTTGTAGTGCCCTTTGTTGAAACCCAAATCTCTAGTCTACCCCCTCGGGCGTCAAACCAACCCTGAATTCATGCCACGCATAAGCCCCCAATATATTGTTGGGTTGTTTCCCTATGTGCACATAGTGATTCTATATCCCTATCATGAACTATGTGGACATTGATTCCCTACATCGGGGATATGTTTGAAGCCACCCTAGGGATTGATCCAATCACCCTTGTCCCATCATTGTCTCCCCCTGGATCCTAATTGTTATAGGAAGGTCTTCCCCAACCCAAAGTTTCTATTTCATTTTGGTCCAATCCATGAGTGATTCTCAAGGACCACCTTCTTAGGTGTTGCATCACCCCACTAAACTATGTGGTCTTTGATTCCATTACATGGGGTTATGTATGAGGTCTATTCCTGTCTCAATCCCAACATCATTGTGGTCCTCATGACGGTTCCATATCATTCTCCAATGACTTTCGACCATCCATATCCATACTGATTTTTACTCAGGCTGCCACATCCTAGGGAGATCATGTCAACCACCTTCTCACTTCTCCTAGCAGCAATCGAGTAACTAACTACGCATTAGCCCCCACATTAGTGTTCCCTCATTGGGTTTCACACATCTGACCCACTCTTATCGGTGTTCCGATCAGTCCGCTATATCTCCAGAAGATGTTAAACTCATGACATACCTTATGTTAAACATGGGAAGTAGAGGAAAACCCTAGATACATGTCTATTGTATATAACTCCCCACACATGATGTGGGATTCCATGGGCTTCTGCACCATCAAGGAGCCTTATCATAATTTAAAGGAACCCTGACACATCCATTTTCCAGAATCCTGACACGCTAGTGATGTCCAACATGACTACTCCCCTAACTGGTGGGTGCTGCCTTGACTAGACCCATTGTAATGTTCGGACAGAAACAACGTAATAAACCATTATCCATGAATACATGGAACTAGGAATATTTTCACGTACAACAACATAAATCCTTAAGGGAGACCTGAACAAGGTGACAAATTTTGAGGAGTAATCCATGGAAGGATGAACTGACCTCCCATCATCCCATTATGATCAGAGATTAAAATTCTCAGAAAAAAAGACGAAATACACATGCCTTTGGAAGGTGGGAATGTGGGGAAATAATAAGAACAACCTCTTTCAAAAAATAAAGGTTGTGTGCCCCGAGAAAATTGTTAGAAACATAAATGGTGAACCTGATGTGAATTTCTCCTCCTCAATGTGGATATTAGTAGCGCTCGAGACATTAGTGGATTAGCATGTCACCAGATCCAGTAATCTGATGCCAGGTCACACTATGAAAATAGTTGACATATCATGAAACTCACCAAAAATTTGGGTAGTTGAATGTTTAGCATCTCAGACTGTGACGTTGTCAGTGTGGATCCTTATTAACCAACAAGGAAGACATAATGGCGTTCAGGAACTAGATGTTGCTTTCTTTCTTTCGGTTCTAGTAGTTAAATCAACCTGCTTTGTTGGACCCAAGATGTCATGATAGGAGACCAATCACCACACACCCACTAATGCAGGGGAAGGGGAAAAGTCAACACGGCAACCCCAGGTAGCCTCATCTCTCCCACGACACCTTCCATGTCCACTGATTCTGAGCACCCATGCCCCATCCACCCATATAAAATTGTTCAGAGATGGGTTATTAATGACCCCGGTTGATGATACGAGGAATAAGGGAATATCCCAACCTGATATATTGAACGACAAGACATTGAGGCTTCTTCACCTCACCATCACCGCCACCCCCAAGGTATGTGCCGGGAGCCACTACTCCCCACTCTAACATAAAATCATTTTTGGTGCCTGTCCTTGAAATTTTTCGATGACTCCCTCCCCTATGCCAATTAGGTGAGGGATGTCAGGGCCAACCCATTCGTAATACCGTCCTAGTGGTAACCATGTAGTGATCTCACAAGGCCACATCTTCACCTCCACCCAGCCCGATTGGTTGTGGAGTAAGTAAGTTATTAGTGGCAAAAAATCCCTCAATTCAACATTTAAACATTTTGGAGTAAGATTTGATTGTTCACAATAAAATATTTCATGATGAATTTACGTGTTTTAGAGATTAAATTGACAATCCATGTTGACAATGAACCATGAAAAAGGAATTTCAGATGTTGTGGCAGTAGAAAAGAATAGATACAGGGTGGAACTATTTTCTAGTGTTTTCCGAATTGTTGTGATCAAAAATTTTGATTTTGTAAAATTCATTGTTATAGTTTATTTTCATGATGATCTCATCAAAATACGGTAAAGGATAGATTTTTGTAAAGATGGTTTTTTTAATGTGTGTTTTGCGAAGACATGAATGTATTTGATGGCGATCTTTGAGATTAAGACAAATCATTGCGAAATTGTATTTTCTTGATGGCCATATAAAAATAAGTGAAATGCATGAATTTTTTGAATGTGTACGATTTCGCGAAGTGTGGTTCGCGAAGATGTGAATGGTTTTTACTGTGATCTTCACCATTATGTCAAATATTAGAGAATGTAGTTTTTCATGAAGGACCTTTGAAAATATGGCTATGGAATGAGTTTCACGATGAACTAAAGTTTGTGAATTTTTGTTTGTGAATATGTGAATGTTTTTTATTGTGGTCTCTGTAAGAAAGGGACCACTACGATGGTAAAATAGGTACTTTGCAAATTGGTGATAACATGGGTGGATGGTTCAGTGGAAATTCCTATAAATTAGCCTCTACCCCTTTAAGAATAAGAGTGAGTTTGAGAAAACAAAAATTAGAAGGCTCTAAATTATTGAAGAATATTGAAAATTTGGTATGTGAAGACATTCATGGAGGCTAAAAGCCACCTGAATGTCCGGATATTTGTGAAATAGAATTTCTTCGTGAAGTATAAGCTATTTTTTGGTGAAAGAGAAAGATATTATTGATGGACACAAAATCCAACTGACTATTCTAGTTTGGTTGATGTATATGAGTTTTTTGAAGACCATTTGATCATCGTGAAGGGTCTTCATGAAGTGCTCTAGGAAGGAACGTTGAAAAATATGGTTTTTCACAAAGGTAGTGGGAATCAAAAAGGGTTCATAGAAGGCATTTCCTATAGTATTTCTGGAAAAGCGATAGTTATCTATGGATGAAAGTAGAAATTCAACAAAGCATCTATATACAAGTGTGTATGTATTCATTATTTATAATGAATGGACCTGCATGTCAATAGACTTCTATTTGATCCCTTCCAAGTGCAGCGAGCAGAGGAAGAGGAAGACGGTTATCCATTCTATCGGTAGTGAGCCAGAGAGAGAGAGAGAAATAGGGAGGGACCCTTGGGAAATCGGTGAGCTTACCCTAATCATTGTAAAGGCAGTGTTCATGGTCTTATAAGTGATACATCCCGATCATTATTGGTAGTTAGATTTAGTGGATTTGGTATAGAGGCACATCGATGTTGCACGCTCCTTGGACGTTGCCCAGTAAGGGTGAACCAAGTAAAAATATATGGGTCTTACTGCTTGCTTACCTACATTGCATACAAAACATCATCATCATATAAATGAGAAAATAGATGATCATAATACACACAGAAGTAAAAAATAAAGGGACACATGTAGTAAAGTGTTCAAGACCAGTGGGGTAGGAAAGATTTTGAAATTAAATTTCTATACCCTGATCCCCCCTTCTAAGTGTATTTAGTCCCTTATTGGTCCTAACAATTGGTATCATAGGGACAGGTTTCTTTTATCATATTTTTTTAGCATTTACTTGGTTCAGTCGATTTGTGTGACTAAAGATTCATTCTTCTCTTACGTGGTTGTGCCATAACAATGGGAAAAACATCAATTATGATGTAGAAGTTAGAAGAAATTCCTCAGTGTGAATGTTCTTATAGAAAAACTTTGATTCAAATAAAGGAATCAAACAACATATTGAAGGATGTCATTGATGAATCAGGCAGGGATAAGATAGATTCACTAAATAATGATGTAGAAACGAGTTAAGTACTTATTATTCCAAGTGACACTAAAACTACAGATGATGAAGAAGTTTCAAGTAGGACACCGGTATATGATGTCGACATGACAATGGATATTGGATCATAAAATGGATGAATATGTTAAATATAATGATATCCGGATCTGAGTACTATAAATTCAGGACAGTCAAATAAGAGGCTTAAATCAAATGATTAATGATATGGATACATACTTGAGGGAGAAGAATGATTTCCAAGATGAACAACTCCTAGAAATGTTTTCAAAGAGAGAGAAATGTAAATATCATGATAACTGTAAGAATATGAATTTAGATAACATTCAAAAATTTAAAATCCAAAAATGATGATCTTGTAGAATAGCTAATTGTACTAGTTCAAGAGAATAAAATACTTCAAAATGAGAGTGCATGCTATACTGATTCAATTTCTCAAGAAATATTATGTAAAGGAGTAATGTGACATGGTTGGTAAGCTCACAGATGAGTTAAAGGATGTGATGAGTAGATGGAATAATATCGAGATAGAACGCAATGCTCAACTTGAAGGAAGGGATATGAATATCCAAAAGTTGGAATAAGGGAAACAGTTAGTGAATAAGGAAGTAGATAAATCCAATACCAAAGGAATGCATAAAATGATGAACGCCTTACAATTACTATATGATTATCCTTTGTCATGTGATGATTCAATGAAAAATATATATTCTATTTCTGAAGAGAATGAACATCATATTTACTCACCATAAGACCATACAGTTTGGGATAAAATGATATGGTATTTGATGAATCCCCTCACATTATTGATAGAAAGAGAGCTATGAACATTTCCATAAATGAAAAAAAATCCTACAGGTTCCAGAGATGGACATAAGAAGTTATTTAGAAGATGTAATGACAACATGTTCTATTTTTTTGGGACTCGTGGTCATACATCAAGATTATGTTTAGAGGCTTAGTAATACATTTCAGTCTGTGAAAATAGATACTTTACTAAATCTGAGAATAAGATGATGTTTCATGAAAAATTAGGAAGAATATTATCATAGAGGAAAGCATTTATAAGATAATATTACTATTGAAGAATGGAACATACCATGAATATGTTTCAGGAATCATAGGAGCTCAATGTTAGAGGATGAACTCTGGATGCATCAACACCTCGATATAGAAATGATGAAATAAGGTATCCATTTGATGAAAAAAAATTTATATGTTCTGATTATAAGAATTTAGCAATAAATTGTAACATGAAGAAAGAAATAATGGAAAAGGAACTCTAAAGGGTTTTCTTGACTCGAGTGGTGTATAATAAGAAATTCTACGGAGGTAGACAAAGTGGTAAGTTGAAGAATAGACAAATAACACCATGGAAATCACATGGTTATGAATGAGAGGTGTATTAATCACCTTCTATGTCACACTTAGAACGTCTCTCGTGTAGATAATGTGAATAACCTTGGATGATTAAGGGGAGATCTACTCATGCTGTGAGAATGAAGAATGCACATTCATTGGAGGACTCACCACCAGTGATAAACATTGTGGTGACTTAGATATCTAATTAATGAATGATTAACATATAATTTATTGAAAAATTTTCATATCTTGTGCCATATAGAGAAGTGGAGGAAAGAGGAAGATCCATGCAATGGTTAAAGAAGAAAGGGAAGACGACAAGAAGAGATATTCCATCTCAGAGAATGAATTAGGGTACATGGCATATTATTGGCACATTAAAGACGTTAATATGTACCAGTGGGCTTAAACCCAGAATTGTGAGAAATTACAAGTCTACCAAATCTACATATTAGAAAAAGGAACACCATATGGGCAGTTAATGATTTGTCATATGGCCAGAAAAAATGATGTTTTCCAACCAGTCGGAGAAGGAAATGAATGAGTATGATGCTCTGCATTAAAGAATCAAAGGGGATGACCCTTTGAATCATCCACACTCCCAATCCCGAGGATTCCAGAAGAACCCCTATCCCTATGTGTAAAATGTTATTAATTTATGTAAATGTGTTTTGGGTTTAAAGGGAGATGCGATCCAATGGGAAGTTTCATCAAAAGGCACAATGTAGTGATGTGATGTGATCCCGAATGTCACCTGATTCAAATCCATTACTAGATATAAATAAATAATCATTTAGAATTCCTTGAAAGTAGTTAATGTTATATAGATTATTAAGACAAGAGAATGAGAAAGAATGCGGGTCAAAACATTAGTTCCAACAATAAGAAGAGTTGCATAATAAACGCGACGATCTCAATCTCCTAATTAGATGAATGATCTAAATGGTATATAAAGGATTTCTATTGAAATTAATGAAGTTTTAAGAGAATCCGGGGGATTATGAGGTTAAAATGTAAATTTAGAAGCAGATACTGATAATGAACCTAATGAAGTAAAATCAATATCTTCACAAAAGCCATGAAGTTGAGATGAAATATAGAGGAAGAATGTCATTGGTGATCAGTCATCTCCAGTTCAGAGAGGAATAATGAATTCTCTGTAGAATACATCATTCCTATCTCTAGTAGAGCCTAAATTCTGGGCGGATGTAGATGAAGGTGAAAACTGGCTTTAGGAAATAAATGAATAGCTATATCAGATTGAGAAGAACCAGACGTGGGAGATTGTTTCGAGGCATGTAGTTAAGAATGTCATAGAGAATAAATTGGTCTTTCACGACAAGATGAATTAATATGGATTGTTGATTCAAAAAATAAAGCATGACTAATATTCAAAGGATACTCCCAGATAGAGGTAATATATTTTTATGATACATTTCCACTGGATTCGTGACTAGAGAAAATCAGATTTTTTGTATTTGTTGTTGTGAAATGAATGTTCAATGTGTTCAAGATAGATGTTAAATCAGCATTCATGAATGTGGTTTTGGAGGATGAAGTGTATATCAAGATACCTGATGGTTTTCTAATTCATGAGGACATGTATAATGTTTTTCGGCTAAAGAAGGAATTATCTGGGCTGAAACAAGCACCAATAGCATGATACTCAAGTCTAGATCAATATTTGAAGATTCTTGGTTTCCAACTTGGTTGAGTTAATTACAATTTCTATTTCAACAACTTAAGTAATCAAAGAATGACCATTCTAGTTTATGTCAATGACATAATATTTGGCGGATCCGATGAAGCTCAGTGTAGACAGTTTTTCAAATTCATGAAATCTGATATCGAAATGTCAATGATTAGAGAGGTGACATTTGTCCGTCGATTACAAGTGTCACAAGGAAAGAATCACACTTTAATTTATGAATAAAAATATTCCAACAAGGTTCTAAGAATAATTGGAATGGAAAGTTATGAGGGGACGAAGAATCATGTTTCTACCCAAAGGAATTAATCAAAAGATGATAATAGAAAGGTAGTTAACATCAGAAAATACAGGAAGATTATTGGGAGTATACTATACCTGATTGCGAAGAGACCTGATATTGTTTTTCCCACTTTCCAAAAAGCATGATATCAATGAAATACAATGGAAATACACATGCTTGATGTGAAACAAATACTTTGGTATATCAAATGAATTGTGGATTTTGCTTCGAAGTATTATGAAAAATATCAGTCAGAGATTTTGAGATATACAGATGCAGACTGGGCCAAATCAGTAGACGGCAGGAAATACACGTAGGGAGGTGCTTTTGATCTCAGTGGTTTGTGTATTTCATGACTACGAAAGAAGCAAGATATCATGTCATTGAGAACCACAAGATACGAGTATAGTTTTACCACTCAATCTTGAAAACATTTATTATGGATAAAGAAACAGCTTGATTATATAGGCATTGAAGTGAATTCTCCGATCGAAATCCAGTGCGATAACTCAAGTGCTATAAATCCCTTAAAATATCCCATCCATCACTCAAGGATAAATAACATTGAGATAAATATCATTTTATCAGGGTGATGGTTGAGAAGGGAATCGTGATGTTCGAGTATGTGCCTACATAACTATAGGTTTCATCCATTTTGAAAAATCATTACCAATGGATGCTTTTAAGAGGCATCAACTTGATATAGGAGTTTGGTCAACTCCCCAAACTAGAGAATGTTTTGGTGTTGGAAACCCCCATCTCCCCGAGGTATTTTGTGTTTTTCTCTACTGTGCTAATCTTTGTTCTTTCAAAAATCTAAGACCACAGAGGAGTGAAATTTGGGTTTATTGACATAGGGGTAGAAATTTTTACTTCCCAAGGGGGAGAAACTATGGCTAAGGATGGGAGAAAATGTCTTAGTCAATGACATGTGGTGAAGATGATATGTGGAGGATCATGATAGAGAGAGAGAGTAATGAGATAGGAGATAATTTTTCAATCTGACGATGCTAGAAGTGATCGATCAATGAATAGATATCATGATAAATAAAGATCTTGATAAAAGCATAAGAGTGATGTTGGAAAGGAGATATATGGTTTCCAGTGAACAGTATTTTGTATCAGTATGGTATCAATGACTTGTGTTAGAAACGAATTGATTCATTGATGAACTTCTCATACAACTCTAGTTTCTTATGCCGACCATTTCTCATGTGGGCTTAGTGTATGTGGTGAGTGAATATTTCGTCTCTATCTGAATCACAAGAGGATAATGATGCAAGATGATGGAAGGAACATCATTAATGAATCAATGTGAATAAAATCATTTTAAGAAGAGTTGTCAACAAACCCAATGGGGGATATTGTCGGGTAAAAATCCCTCAAGGTAACATTGCACCATTTTTGAGTTGGTTGTGTTTGTTGACAACATAGGTTTTCATGATGAATTGTCGAGTTCTAGAGATTTCATTATAAATCCTTGTTGAAAAAGAACCATGAAAAAGGAATTGAATATCTAGAAGCAGCACAAAAGATTAGATATAAGGTGGATTTGTTTTCATGTGTTTTCCAAATTGTAGGGATCCAAAATTTGGAGTTTGTACAAGTCTTCGCTAAAGTGGATTTTCTTAAAGATCTCATCAAAATATGGAAAATTCTTGAGATTCAAAATGTTTGGATTTTCCAGGTGTGTTTCGCAAAGATGTAATAGTCATTGACTGCGATTTTCTTAATTATGAAAAATCACTAAAAAAATTGTATTTGCATGAAGGCCATATAAAAATATGGCAAATGTATGAATTTTTCAATAATTCGGAGTTCGTGAAGTGTGTTTCGTGATGTTGCAAATGTTTTTTATGGTGATCTTTGTGATTACATCCAATTATTGTGAAAGTGGTTTTTCATGAAGGAATTATGAAAGTATGGCTAAGGCATGTGTTTTGTAAGAATTGGAGTTTACAAATGATGGTTCGTGATGATTTGAATGTTTCTGACCGTGATCTCCGCGAAAAAGGGAGTGTCGCGAAGGTAAAGGAGGTGCTTCAAAAAATGAGATGATTTGGATGGATGATTCGGTGGAAACGCCTATAAATAGTCATATACCCCCTTAATAAGAATAATGACCTATACATAACAAAAATTATATGGATTTGAATTTCTGATGATGTTTGTGGAGGTGGTATGTGGAGACATCCGCAAAGGCTAAAATCCAATAAAATGTTCTATGCTCTGGAATAGCTTCGCTGAGTAGAAGTGATTTTCAAAGGAAAATAAAGAGATTCATGAAGGTTATAAATGTAACCGACTATTCTAGGTTTTGTTGAAGTATGTGAGTTTTGAAAAGACCATTTGATCTTCAAGAAGTCTCTTTGTGAAGTGCACCACGAAGGAGCTTTGTGAAATATTATTTTTCCCGAAGGTAGTGGGAATAATGAAGGGTGCGTAGAAGGAATTTCCTTGAGAATTGGTGGTAGAGTAATAATCATTTTTGGATGAACAAGGAACTTATACAGAGAATTTATCTATAAATGACTATGTATTCATTATTGCTTATGAATGGACCTAGAAGTCCATAAACTGTGAGTCGATCCATTCCATGTACAATGAGTAGAGGAAGAGGAAGAAGGTTATCCTTTCGATCAGAATTGAGCCAAAGAGAGTGAAATAAGGAGTGACCCTTGGGAAATCAGTGAGCTAACCCTAAACATTTTAAAAGTATTGTGGCTAGGAATTGACGGGATCTAGGATTAACATTATTGGAAGTGAGATTTAGTGGACTTGGTATAGCGTCACATCACCGTTATATTCTCCTTGGATATATCCCAGTGAGGGTGAACCATGATAAATATTTGATTATTCCTGGTTTCTTCCCTTAATTTCATAAAAAGCATCATCATCATATAGTGAATAAATGAAGTGATCATAATAAACACACAATTGGAAAAAAGTGACCCTTGTAGTAAATAGATCAAAATCTAGTGGGGCATGAAGGATTTTGAAATAGAATTTTCATACCCTGGTTCACCCCCCCCCCCCCTCTCTGGGTATTTAGGCCCCTATTGGTTCTAAAAGTGGTGCACCTGCTCCATCATCCCCATCCCGGTTAACCTGCCTACAGTGTCTGGTGTTGGCTGAGGAGGACGCCTGCCAAGGGGCGTCAGTATCAACGACTACCATGGTCCGTACCACAACTGATTCATACCATCAGTCCCCTAATTATTCCAAGCCGGGACACTCATACTCTCGACCCGGGAAAGGCACCAACCACCCTTTAGGTAGGTTGGGTCAATTGTCCGCATCACTGACACAGGTGGCATCCGTTCCAGGACAACCCGTGGTGACAACATCCAGTATGTAGGTATTCCACGTACTGTCACCAATGATTGAATAGCCCCCCCCCCACCACTCCCAAGCTCAATGGGGAGGCCCTCCCCCTGCCATCATCAATCCACTTGTAGGTCTTGCCCACTATTTCATCACCTAGTATGGAAGCCTCTTCTACACTAATGATATCTGGTATGGAACCGTTCCTCCTATCAGAGGTCACTAATTAAAGATGAGTCCCGTCCAATCCAACGTCAGTGGGGGTTCTCCCCCTTGTATTTACAACAACTGACGACGGTCCTCCACATCCCAGTAATCAATGATACATAGGTTTTCCTCACTACATGGAAACCCACCACGGAGGTCTTACCCAAGTTCATCTTTACCAGTATCAGGACCATCATTGAATCGATGCAACCAATGGAAATAATCATGGAGTCCCTTCCCATGCTTCTACAAGCTCCAGTAGAGGTCTTATTTTCTCGAGAACTTCCTGTAGAGACTCCCTAGGCACATCATCTATTGGACACATAGGTCCTGCCTATATTCCCTTTGACATTTTTCAGGTTCTCCTCATACCTCATTTCATCATGGGGGAATTCTTCAATGGGCCAACATTAGTTTAACCGAAGGTCCTCCTCGAGCCAAAAACCTACCCTAGACTGAAGATCCTTCTCATGGAATGAGGTAGGTTTTCCAAAGCAATAAAAAGAATGACGAGAGGACTCAAACTGTAATTAAACATGTCTGTTTCTTAGATTTTGTGGCCGAATGTGAATCTGAAATTGAACCCTCGCCTTGATCCTCCTTGACGTTGGTCAGGGTAGGAATGCGGGGTATCAACATCATATTTCCATAAAGCGTGGTCAACATGATTCCCACCTCCCTGTACAGATACAACCTAGAGGATGATGTTTTATCATCTATCTAGGGCCAAGCCTTGCAATACTCTTTATCATCAATGCAGTCATTCTCTTCCCTAATTAATGATCATTGAAAGTTATTCTAGAGACCGATAAAGGATGAAGAATAGTATAAACCATCATCTGTAACTGTATCCCCTACGCCAGAAACTATGGTCACCAACCCATCATACCTGGATCTAGTGGCCAAATAATCGCATTCGTTATTGTACAACCCAAGATGTGGTGGCTTGTCAGCTCATTTTCTATATTCCTTGCCGGAAAGTCTACCATATCTATGGTATTCTGCATTGATGTTTCTAGTCCCGCAGCTACCCCCAATTGATGACTGGGGCAACCAATTTCCAGATCTCGAGTCTGAGTCATGGATCTTTTGGGACATCCTTACATCAAATCATTAACTAGAGATGTTATGGAAAATTGCAACCATGAACATTTTTGTGCCGGAATTGTACCTAGAATGAATTCACATGTTTTCACTATAACCCTTGGGTGACATACATCCATACAAGTTATCAGTAATTGGATTACACCAAGAGTTAGTAACACATTTTTAATAGTGATTAGCAACACCTCATGGTCGAAATTGTTAGGATCCCTAGGGCATATCACCTTGAGTTTCCATGTCTCCACTGGACCCTATAGGAACAATTTGTTCATAGTTTTAATGTACTATGCAAGATTATTATGGAAGATTCACCCCACATTCAAGACCATGGTTGGGGGAAGTATTCTACTGTTCATTTCAGTTCTAACTGGCTCCAGCCCAACGTTCCAGTCAATATTGATGATTTGCCTCCATGTAGAGCCACGGTTAACACAGACAATCTATCATAGGAATATATTGAGAAAGAAATCCTTAAATATAACATAACCATAGGGGTATTTTCATAACTATTTGATCTACTAGGAAGGGTTAATCGCCAGAAGAGAAATCCGATGGGTCTTCTCGTGCACACCGAGTCATTAGTCCCTAGCCAAAATCCCAATAAGGGAAAATAGCATCTTTGTTCCATCAAACGCTTTGACCCGTCTCGACCAGTGAAAAAGAATGATAATGATCCCTAAAACTCCGCGTTACATAAATTGATCTTGGAGCACAAGTAGATGGTCGATGAACTCCTTTCTAAACATGTCATGGAGAGATGGCCAGAATACAATGATCCTCATCAAGGGGAGTAGGGGAAGGTACAAAATTCCCCAGATGAGTTTTCTCTGGGTTTCCCTAATCATCATTCCCACATACACTGGAAAGAGGCCAGAGCTTATGGAAAGAGTCTGCAGTATGTGTAACCAAATCCACTTGAGTGGCGTGATAAACCTCGGAACCTTGGTCAGGTTCCCCTAGCTACCCCACATGTTATCCCACCAGCCGCTCCATGAGCCACTAGTCATTAAAATCATTCTGAATCACCTGAAAAATAATTGGTTGTCAGGTACCCTCATCAAGATATGAATCCACATCCAGCTGATCCAATGGCGATGGAAATTGATCACCTCGTGGTGTTGGAAACACGACAGTTTGAAACCCTATCTAATGATAAGACATATTCAGCATTGGTGGATGATATGCCAACACCCATGAATTTTAGAAACACCACATTTTCCCATTTAAATTGTATGGGTGAGCTGTTTCATCGTCTGTTCCATTTCATCTCAACGTGTGGACCCTTTGTGGGTACTCTAATGCAATAAGAGGCCACCAAACTCTGGTGTTTCGTTTAGACAATGTAAGGGACTATGTTTGTTTGGTAAAACCATCTACCCTTGGGTCGGCTGTTGGATGGGAAGATCTCTGTAGACAGTTCCACTTCCATTCATCTCTACCACCTATAATATGAGTATTTCAGACCTCTTCAAGTGCACAAAAATCCACAATGAGCCAGTCGCAGACTTCATTTCCTGGTGGAAAGGTCTCACCTACTCTCTGGAAATGTCGTTATCTCATGAACAACTGTTAACAACATTTTCGGGGAATGGAAAAACTGAACTGGTCCCCTCTCTCATTACTCAAAATTACCTAGAGGGATTCCATGTCTTATCTAAAAAGTCCCAACGTCTAGAGGAAGCCCTGTAGCAGGCCTAGATGGCACGTTTTTTCCTCCCACAATTCCTGTGAGAAAAGATGATAAGGCTGAGCCCGCTGTGGTAACACAAAAAGATCCCCCCATGAATAGGGAGTTGTTACCACTAGAGCCACCTCTATATCCTTACAGGGACTGTCCACCTCAGTGGAAGACTCCATCCCATCAGTGACCACTCTAGAACTTGCAAGCACCCTCGCGCAATGCGCCATCACAACCAAGGCGAGATAACCAGGTTCCACCTCCTCGATAGAATCCTCCAGCCTTTCGTCAGGGCCAGGTTCCTAGAGCCAGCTACCAGGACCAATGAAATTAGACATACTCATTCAAAGAGGCTCAATCCTTAGTTATTTATGATGTTCCTTGGAAAAGGTAATTATATGGTTGCCCGAATGAAGGACACCCAAAGAGGTGGATCTCACTAATCTCCCCCATTACTGCCCCTATCACCGGACCCCTAGGAACACCCTCCGGTAGTGCAATGTGTTTAATGATTGGATTCATGATTAGGTAGATAACAACATAGATAGGTTAGGACCAACTTTCTTATAGGTGGCAAGTGTATTCATGAAATCAGATAGTGGCAGGGATATTGAAGGTGAGTGGAATCAGGTTCCTAACTATGGATCCCAAAATTATAATGATTTTATGGATTATAAGGTAGTTTCATGTGCCCATGGTATTATCAAATAACATCTAAATCGACCCGATCTTTCAAAATATGGTGTTTCACCCACAACCACTATTTCTTTATATACATCTCAACCTCCCTCTTCTCAGAAGATCAAGCATCAGGGGCGCAATGGAAAACAATTTCCTCCATGGATGTCGTCGTCATCTCATACTATCGTTCACATTATGTCCTTGAATATGGACATTAATCCTAGAATACATCCATTGGTGGATTATTCTTCAAATTAAGTTAATGGGTATGCTTTGGTCAACACCGTGGAGCTGGTAAACCCCTACACGATTCCTGACAATGAAGAGCTCCAGACAGATCCTCCTAACATCCTCATTCAGGATATCATATCACCATATCATTCATTGTATATCTTCTAGGTCCCACCAGTATGAACCCATTTTACCCTTTTGAGATCCTTCTGGGGTAATAGGAACCTTGACAGGAGTGTTCCCTCTTATTAGAGGAAATTCAGGAAGTATCTAAACAACTTCTTGAAGTGGATGTCTCAGGTGTTCTTTTGTTTTCTCGTTTGTGACTGGCATTAGACTCACAATACCATTTCCAATGGTGAATTTTCTCCATGTCTCGCTAGGAATTCATGGCTAGGAGGAGATCATCGTACAAACATCCTTGGATTGGGATTCCATAAATCTGATGGACATCCCTGAGGCTGATGCCAACATCCCCATGATGTAGGTGGAAAGTGGTCTTATCTTGCTACCACTAGCTCGCCAACTCTATAATAGATTACATAGGTTGGTAGAAACTAAATATAGAGGACTAGGCTGTATATATAGACAATCCCACTGCTGTACGTTCTAAAACTCTTCAAGGGACATGAATTCCCAGTAGGCCCAGGTCCAGTCGTCTGTGAAGATGCCACACAGGCGCAAGTCCCAACATTTGATCCACAAGTTTTCTGAATTTATGAGACCGACCATGATGATCATCTTATATAGGGATGATGATGTATCATGTGTCAGTGCACTTCCATCGATGTGGTTGACATTATTATACAGACAATGCACTGTGACCAGAGTATTTACTTTCCTGATGCACCCGACCACAACCCTATTCCACTGATATTGATCGGGGATACTTCTGAACATGTAGGATGGATAAACCTTTCTATTGTATAGAATGAATAATTTTCCCCGCAATCTGAAACCATGTAACGGAAAGTACTTTCACATCATATATTCCCTCTCACCTGTGTTAGCCACATTTTCAATGATTTATGATCTGATGTGCTCCATATGTACGCACTTATTTTTAGGCTGCTGTCTATGGCCTCCCTCTATGCTGCATCGAGACCGACCACTCGTACATCTTCTAGAGAAGACATTGAATACCAAGAAATTTGATAAAAGTGGGGATGAGGCATGAGAGTCAAGAAAGATTCGTTCGCAAAGACTCCTCACGAAGATGCTTTGTGGAGATAATTGTACCTCCCCTTTATGCTACAATGAAGCGTGGGATTCATCTTGCATCATAACAGAAGAAGGGGATATTGATGCTCTGGTTTAGTAAAATGTTTTTGGAAGCACCAGACCAAAGTCTCTGGTTCGATAAAGTGTTCATGGAGAAGATCGTTTGGGATGAGTGCACTGGAACATTCATTCAAAAGAATCTAGGTGTAGAAAAAAAACCCTACGAGCCCCTATATATAGGCCCCAAAGGCACCGGCTTCGCAGAGATCCCCACACTCTTTGTGGCTCCCTTGGGATTTTTGGCATGCCTCACACTTGTCATGGCACCAACACGTTCTTCGCGAAACCATTATCCCTACGGATCGTGCCACCTTCAAAAATAATCCCTTGTATGAAAGGAAAGGCACCAACAATAGTGAATCAGCTTCTCTCCTACCTTCAAAATCTGTCCTAAGTTCAATCATCTTGGTTTCATTGGCGTCTTGCCCTCAGAATCCAGCCATATCTTTCTGTCGATCCAATTTTGGGTGCGTGTTTTTTGGCACCGAAAAATCCAGCTAGATCATTCCAAAGTTTGAATGATGTGATCAGAGGATTCCACCTCTCGAATTGGTCTAAAAGAACCTCCAAGACATCTCAAAATGGATCTGTACGAATCACTCCATATAACAGTTGATTTTATACATGTCTTCCTCCATGAGTTTCTTTGTGGCATACCTTCTTTGCATGAGTAAGACACTGAAGGAGGCCCTTCTACATTTTCATTCCCCACTACGACGTGATTTGCAGCGGCTACATCAATGATTCTCTTCTTGGCATCAATCCCCCTTGTGTTTCCAACGTAGGCTGATAGAAGGACCCCTTTCTCTGGCATCACTCATCTCCACTGCGAGTTCTATGCCCCTCCTACCAGGGTTTCCTAAAAATAGAAGGCACGCCCCTTCATCCAAATCATTGTTATTCTAACTTTAAAACTTACAGGATTCTATTTCAAATTTTCCTCTATGAAACCATCAAATGGATTGTCTTATGTTCTCGGAAATTGAGAGCCATAACCCTTTTTATTGTTTTCGGCCACCTCCTAGGGTTAAAATTCCTTTTGCTAAGGCCTATACCCTTCACAAAGGAAGGGTCCCCTTCGGGGTGCCTGAGGCTTCACAAAGAAAAGAGCCTTTGTGAAATTCTCTCAAAACAAAGAGGTATTCAATAAGGCGAAGCCCTTCTCCCTTAAGTGAGGCTCTTTGCTAAGACTGGGCCTTTTTCCACGACCCCCTCTTCGAGAATCCCCTTGCCTTCATTAATTTCCTACTCTCTGGGTAGTCCTTTCCCTTCACGAGGTCCATCCTCTACATGAATTCCATTCACTTCGCAACATTTATCGTCTTCATAAAGTGCCTCATTCTAAGGCTGAATGCTTAAAACACCCCTTTCCCATACGACCTCCAGGATTGTACTCAGGGTTTTCAATGTCCCTTTGGTTTTCTTGATATTACATTTCTTGGCCTAATTCATCTTCGCATAGGAACACTAATGGATATTTCTTCTTCACATAGACACATTAACGTGGGACCCTCAATGGATCACTCCACAACACCCCATCATCATGACATCGATGATTCCTTCCCTTCCCCAATGGTGGGTTGGTATTAGTCATGTAAGTCCTAGGGATGCGAAGTGAACCCTTTTTTTTCTGAGCTGTTGGATGTCAAACTACCAAGAACCGTCATCCTCAGCATATGATGTAAAAATATATCCTTTCCCCGTGAAATACACATGGGGCACCCCATCATGGACATTCTCAATTCCCACTCATCATCACGAGAGTGAAATATTCCTCACATAGAATGAGATCTCGTTTAATAGAGCAGCATCTGTCTGTGGTGAAGGGAAACTATCCTGGTCTAATCACTTAGCCTTTATTGTTGGAGGTAGAACCCTTTCTCCTCCTCTGTTCTTCCATGCAAAAGGCCAAAGGAGAGATCAGAATAGGGAGCTTCATTACCACGTCACTCTCCCTCTATGCTTTGTCACCATTGGGCCTCCATCCTGGGGTATGTCCCAAAATCCATCTCTCTAGGCCGCTAACCACGCATAACCCCATGTTTCAACTTTGGGCCACTAATCATGTGTAAGGACCAGTCCACATTCTGCGAATCCACCATTTTTTATGTGATCGTCAGGTCTTTGATGCCTCTTATTTCTCACACCGATCATGACTCTTGTGGACTTAGAATATGCATTGAACATGATATCATTCCAAGTATGATTTAGCATGTAATCCCCAAATAATTTCAAATTACGTGGTCTATGATCCATTTCTTATAGGAAAGGTACGTAGGAAGCCTCCCAGAGGTTCAATCCCAACACCCACCTTTTTCGACCCCCTTCATGTCAGCTCACCTTTATTCCACAAAATAATAAACTATATCCCCTACCGAACTACGTGGAAATTGGTCCATGTCTCCTAGACAAGGTATGTAGGAAGACTCACTAATTTTCATTCCCAACACCCATCGGTCTTGAACACATCATGTCAGTTCACCCTAATCCCACACAACATTAAACTGTACGTCCCCCTTTTCATCCAGTGAGATAATAAACTACACAATTTCAAACTACAAGGTTTTCATCCATGTCTCCTAAGAAGGTTTCATAAAAATCCTTCTTGAATTTCAACCCCAACAAGTGTTAATATATTGTATCCCAAAGTGTGATGAGCCATTGTATCCCAACCAGCAGTAAGCCATTGTATCCCAACCCACAATAATCTATTGTATCCCAAACATCGGTAATCTATTGTATCCCAACCAGCGGCAAGCCATTGTCAAACCCAATTAGTGGTAATCCATTGTAACCTCAACCAGTGGTAAGCCATTGTAGTACGTAATCGATGCTAAACCATTGTAGTCCACTTCATTAGGACCCACATCTCTGGTCTACCCCGACGGGCATCAGACCAACCTGGGTAGCTAACCGTGTGTAAGCCCCTAATATAACATCAGGTTTTTTTCCTGTTTGTACACCCCAATATTATACCTTTATCCTGAACTACATGGACTCATATTCCCTACCTTAGGAATACGTAAGAAGTATCCCTGAGGATCATTACCATCACCCATGTCCCATCGTGGTCTCTCCTATAAGCCTATGAGTTTCATGGAGGTCATGACCTTGCCCGGAGGTTCTACTAACTCTAGGTCCCATCCATGTGTTCATTATCATGGTCCTCCTTCACATGTGTCCCATCGCCCCACTAAACTACATGGGAATTGATTCCCTACCATAGGGAATCATAGGTAGTCTCTTTGAGGCTAAATCCCAACATCACCATTGTCCCCAAAACGGTTCCATATCATTATCTATCCACATTAAATCAACCATAACCATCCTAATTATTATGTGGCCCACCACATCGTAGTGAGATGATGTCACACATCTTCTCACGACTCCTAGAAGAAATAGGGTAACTTATTATGCATTATCCCCCGCATCTGTGATCCCTCTTGGGGTTTCCCCCATCTGATCAACTCTTATCAGTGTTCTGATCAATCCGATCTGTCTCGACTAGACATTAAACTCGCAGAATACCCTATTTTTAAGACATGAAGATGAGGAAAACCTCAAATTCATGCCTATGGAATATAACTACACTTCTCTCGTAGGCGGTTCTGGTTGAGCATAACATATTCATGATCAACTTGGGCTTGGTCAAGATCGAATCCCATTGATTCCACCTTTTTTCTGAGCTCATAAAAAGTGGCTTCATATGTGGCAAGTCTACTGGATGAGGACATCGCTTCCTTTGTCTAATTAAATTATATCTGTTAAAGCCCTATATTTATACTAATCGTGTGATCACTATTTAGTGGATATATTAGAAATGGTCACAATTCATAATGTTCTTTTAAAATCCCAAAAATAGAACCAAATAAGTGCATACGTTTTACATAACCATAATAATACATTAAAATAGGGCAAGAGTAATTATCATTAATGAATTTTTGGGTTGTTGCAAGTTTCATACCTCTATAATTTCACAAGGGGATATATTTCATTTTAAAACACATATTAGGTATCAAACATATAATATAACACTCATGGTTATTTATAATAATAAATAAAATCTTGTTCCTTGTTTGAACCACATTGTCTAACCACTCTCTCATGATAGGATACTCATCTCATGCAATGGCTTCTACCCTCTCGTTTATGGTTGATCCTCAACCCAACTTCAACCTATACCATCTCACTCATTGTATCCAATTCATAATACATCCCACCACTAAAAAACACCATGGTGATATACCATGTGTGATTCACTCGTATCCTAGCTTTCATATCGAATCACATCTCATTACCAACATGGAGACAAAGGCTATGTACACCATACAATACTTGAACATGGATTCTCGACATGCCAATCCCATTAGAATGCCTCCCTCTCCCATTAGTGAATCTACTATGATGATTTGTTCATACCTAATCCCTATCCTTTTATGCCAATAAACATTGATAACACCGTAATATCAAAAGATCCTTATATGGTTTTATCCATTGGGGGCCACAACGAGGTGGAGGGTTTTTGATTCCTCCTCCCATTCTGCGACTACGACAGCCACTATAATGGTCCCTACCCACAAGTGGGGGAGGGACCATCATCGACCTAAAAGGGAGTAGGGTCATATTTTCACCATATTACAACACATATATGCTTCCTCCATTTTCTCCATGCCCCAAGCCTTAATGGTCTAGATTTGTATGTTGTGTTCCCTAATATCCCGATTCATATCAGTAAGTTCAATGAAAGCATCGAACCTCCTCAACATGACCCTTATTTCTTGATTTTCAATATGAATACCTTTTTTGGACTCATTCGATAGGGTTTTTTGTTCACGACATCTATAGGATACGCAACTGTGGGTTTGATCAACATCAAGAACATCATGAATTACATTTATTAAAAAGTAGATGTAAAAAAAGAATAATCTTGGGCTTTGTTCCACTACAATGATTCATGGTTCTTTCTATTTATATGGATCTTTGAAATTTATATGAACCACTACTCCCTATTTGTTGTGATTTGGGTTATTCTTTTGCATCTGGCTTTACAATTTCAAAACCCAATGATTATGAATTTGATTGGGAAATGATTGGGAAGGTATTTGTGTTATGATAGCTCAAAAAACTCCATTTTCAACCTGTAAACCGCCTAAATATGTGTTGAAATTGATTCTAAATTATTTCCCCAAACTACTTTGGGATTATATTTGGTGAGGGGAACCATTGGAGATATCGAATTGTTTAGGAATCAGGAGATAATTTTTGTTCTATTTTCTATCGAATGCGTCACATACATTGGAATATATGAGTTTTCATTCAGTGTGACAATAGGGTGTGGTCACCTTAGGCTGTGGTGGGGTTTATGTGACCAGCATGATGAATGTCTCTTCTGACTAGGGACTTGTTGGTGTGAAACTACGGTCAAGGAATTCCAATTTGATCATGGAGGAAATTCCTTGGTGTCTGATATCTTTAATATTCTATGGAAGGACCTTTAGGGTCCTAAATTAGGATCATTGGTTGTTAAAAAGGTTGTAAAATTGGCCTTTGTGCCACCAAGGGGCCCTCATGGTGGCAATAGGCTTAAACCAAATTGCAGTCTCATGTGGTGGAAGTTGGAGGGCGTACAACTTCCTTCGATGCTTCATTGGAGATGTTGTACCAAGGGAGTGCCTTTAGAGTTAGTGGTATGTCTAATGTCTCTAACGAATCTTGGGAGGTCACAACCATTGAATTGTGAAATCACTTTGATCAATTTCTTAACGAGGATCTGATTAATGTGTTTGACAATGAGCTGATTTGACCCTCCATGAATGGGAATGAGTCGTGTGATGAATATCCAAGCTATGTAACATGAAATCTAGAAGATGAGGGTGTAAATGACATGCTTCCAAGACCAAAGAGAAGAAGTTGTCACAGAAATGACTTATTTTAAAGATAAATTCCATTTAATTTCCATTCATGCTTTGTTTTGGGAGTTTTCTATAATTTTATGGAAGAATGGGTGAGTTTTCATGAATTGGGCCAAACTGTTAGCCCAATTCCATATTTACAAATTAATTTTGATTCCTTTATAACTCCTTCATTTTTTGGCACTTTTCATCTGTTCCAATTCTTAATTGTCATCCACTGACCTATTAACACCACCATATTAATTTGGACCATTTAGAAAATCATAATCATGGTAGATAGGGATTTTTATTTAAGGGTTTGGGCCTGCCCGAAAGCCCATTTTATGAATTAAAAATATTGTTTAACAATTAAATATCTCCTTCAATATTTATCTTTTTTTTTTGTGATTCCAACCCTCACATGATCCCACTTACCTAAGTCACGACCCCATTCTCTCCTCCCAAAATTTGGAGCTCAACTGTATCTCGAAATTAGTTGAAACTTATCTAGATTTCAGAAGTCACCCAGATTTGGAGAGGTAAATTTATCTTTTCATAACTCCTTATATTATTACCTTTTTCCCCCATTCCAGTTCCTACATGATCTCATACTCCTTGTTCGAACCACCCTTGAATGTTTGGATGTTTTCAAATTCATATACCGGTGGATTTTGGGTCGTTTTATTCAAGATTGTTTAGAGTATGTATTTCTCTCTTCAAATTATTACTTCTCCTTAGGGTTTCCTCCCTCATTCCTTACGTTCTAAAATGTCCAGAACTTAGGGTTCGAACCTATGGATTTATTTGGTGTCTCTTTTGTTAAATATTGTGGTCTGGGGCGGAATTTATTATCCTTGTGATGTGGTGGTGGTGTGGTTGATGTTTCACACCACGTTTTGAGGGATTCAACGCTTTCAGTAGGTGGTTCCATGTGTAAATAATTATTGATGAGTTAGCTTCCTGTATTTTCTCATTTCTTGTATTCCTCATATGTTTGGTGTGGTACAAAAACTTTTTATAATTGATTTGGTAATTTTTTTAATCATATAGTTGCATTACAACTTCAAATTGTGGGTTTTCATGTGTTACTTGTGTGGTATTATTTGGGTGTATTTCATAACATATGAAATTGTATTATAAATATTGTTTTCCCTGAAAAATACTGTCTGGTAATGTATTACTGTCATGTGGGCCTAAAAAAAGTGGGTTTTTGAATATGTTTTATGTCTTGACAATTATCATAGTTCTTGAGAGAATTTTATGAAAATGTGTGTTTTCATTTGGATATTTTGTAGTATTATTCAAGGTGATTTTATAAAACTTTAATGTGGTTTTATAAATGTCTTTATGGCTTACCATTCTGTTTTGGATATGAATTGGTTTGGTTTTTGGTCTTTAATGGGGGTTTTGAAATGGGTTTTGTGTGCAAGACAAATTTACATCACTAGGGTTCTATTTATGAAAATTTCAAATGTTTAATTTGGTTAAACAAAGTGGGAAAAGGGTTAATATGTACTGTTTGGTAAGAGTGTTCACCTATTAAGGTGTTTTTTAAGGTAAAGTAAAGTTTTAATTTATAAAATATTTGTATAATGTTTTGTAAATTTCTGAAATGTTTTATTAAATTGTGATGATGGATCGAAACATGTTTGTGGGTTGTTTCATGTAAGTTTGATGGTAAAATGATTTGGAAGGTAAAAAGGGTGTTATGTAACACACGATTTGGAGGTTATGAGAGTTTTAATATTTTGGAATGGTTTTATAAAATTATTTAATGGATTTTTTGAAGTGTACTCAAAATGCGAAAAGTGTTATCGGCCATTTTGGTGTGAGTCAGATTTCCAAATGAATATGAATGAAAAGTTGACTTTTGTGACTTATGTTGTATACATGTGGGATTTTTTGTGAATTTATGATATGGAAATGATATTTTCAAGTGAAAAGTATTTGCATTGACTTCTTGAACTTGTTTTAGAACAATGTGAAAAAATGGGTATCTAGGAGGGTGGACGTGTGCTACTATGCTAGTGAATCCGTGGGGTTTGGCCTCAGTTTCACTTAAAAATATTGACGCCTAAAACTCTAAATAAACTATGATGATGATTATTTGGGACCACTAGGTTATGGGTATATTCCCTACTAGTTGATTTTGCACGAGAATGGATATTTGTGATGGTTACTCTCACCGAGATACGAGGTACCTAGTACCCACGGCTAGCTAGTGCCTAGGGGTTATTTCTCATTGCTTGTGCTCACTAGATATTATTTTCTTACTGTTATCATACAGTATGAGTGGATAAAAAATTCCGTATCTTTGGTATTTATTTTAGAAGTGTTTTTTCATTAAATTATCCCACATGAAAACTATTTTTATTTAATGTTGCATCTTTTAGAAATTGTAACTAGCATTTCATGTTTTTGAAAACATGCATGCTTTTCATCATTAAATGTTTATCACATGGAATATATTAGTGGTGGTATCTTATTGGACTTTGGATCACACCCTACTTACACCCTTTTGTGTAAGTAGACTTGGTTATTTTTTTGTCACAGGTTGGGTACAGTTTTCAGTTCCAGTGGTTCAGGTTTCTAGCAGGCCCTTTGTAGTGAAGTCTTGTGGAGATGGCTTGATGGCAGTTCCCCTTTCCATGAGGGTTATTAGGTTGTTCCATTTTTTTAACCTTTTTATAGTACTGTTGAGTTTTTTAAAAATATTTAATTCAATTCGGGTTTTTTGTAAAATATTGTTTGGATTGAAAAAATCAGATTCCTTTTATTGGATTCTTTTGTTGTTTTACATTTTTAAACTCTGGTAATTCATTCCCGGTTTTCATTTTATGATACCCAGGCACATGTTCCAGCATGTGGGGATTGGGAATTCCCATCGGGTCTTGTCATGGGTCGGGTTTGGTGCAATGTTTGGTGGTGACCAGATTTGGTTCATGCAAAATGATATCAGAGAAGGTTCAGGTTAACTCTTTGGGTCATGTTATTTGGGGAAGTCTCATGATAGACTGGAGTAAGGATTGATGGGACATGAAATTCCAGTTAGGGGTAGTGTGCCTGATCACCACACCTCAAGATGAGAGTCATGATTCTAGGAGAATTCGGGATTCATCTAAGTCCTATGGTTATCTTGGTTTGATGATGATTAGGGGAATTGAAAAGAGAGGTGGGTTAATGGTCTTAGTGGGATTGAAGGGCCTGGAAAGCCATGTAGAGCCAAGGATATTTCCTAGAACACTCTCTATGACAGATAATTGATTGGAATTTTTCATCCAACCCTATGTCCAAGTCACCCACTAAAACTAGTTTCCTCTCGCAGTGTTGTGTGCTTTAGTTTTGAAAACATGGGACATTGGTTTTAAGAAGTGTAATGTTTTTGTGAAATGATTTTAAAATAAAGAGATTTGGTTTGATTAATGAAATGGTAGAACTGAATTTTCAGAATTGTTTTGAAATGGAAAATGGTGTGCTTACACATCTTTTGAATGCAGGAACAATATTGAAGCTGGTTTGGAAAAGTGTTTCTTATATAGTTTTCTAAATAATAAAATTGTGTTTTAATGGGATGATATGTTTTGAAATTGATGTGAATATCATTAAAATTAGTTATTTTTTAATTGTTTGTGTCTTTATAAATTTTTTTTTGTAATATGTGAATTTGGATTTTGATCTTGGGGTTAGCAGTTTTGAGAAAAAGGATGTGTTGGATGACTTTTCTGGTTTTCAAAAGTGGAAATATTTTTTTTAACATTGGTATTTCTCTGAGAAACCACATGCATGGGGTTATATGGGATGATGGATGGTTGATGGAAAGACTGGTTGAGTGTTGGGATGGATATAAGGAGGGTGCCTTGTGTGGAACAGAAACATGCATGTGTAAGGCCCATGGGGTACCATTGGTGGATACGCTAACCACTGAACTGTTTATTTTCAGGAAATATTTTAAAAAGAAACATGATGTCTTGATGAATTGTTTGGGATGGATTATATTATGTTTTTGTGAAAAAATTGGATATTGTGGGATGTTTTGAGTCCAAGAACCCCTCATGTTTGAACCATGTTTTCGTTTTATGTTTGGTCGGTAATCTGGTTAGAAGGACCGGTTAGTAGTATCATCTGAGATATGTTTTGGGACACCTTTATGGTGGTTAGATTAATGTGTTTATATCTGGTTTATGTCTTGTTTAGACCAATGGACCAACTTGGTTGGGTCCTTGGGTTCTATCATTGGATAAGGTACTCCCCCATTAATGGTTAATGCATACCTGAATTGCATCCTGGATTTTTTTTTCCTTTGGAAAATCCTCTAGTTGATAAATATAAGGAATATTTTATCGATCTCTATTGATTGATTCTACAACCATTTCTTTCTTTGATTTTTAGATCCTCTTGTAGAGGGATAGTGCTCATGGTTTGTTGAAAGAGATCGTAGTTTCTTAAGTTTCCTAATTCGTCGAAGCTGGAAGTGGCCTAGGGTTTTTAGTTGGGATGAGTGTCTCAATGGTGTCTAAGAGGGCCTCTGGGTTCTTCATAGTTTCATTGAATCATGAGTTCATTTTAAACCACCAGTGTGGGAAATATGGTCACGATAGAATATTTTGGGAACTTTCTTGAATTTTGTTTTTTTTGGGGGATGTTTTATAAGGTCCGCCTCCATGCATTGTTTGTATCAGTCACAATGGTCATGTTCGGTGATGCCCTATGATATTATGTGCTCAATTGACCGTAAAGGTGAATGTTAGGAAATCATCTAAGAGTGTCTGTTATGTTGGGATAATGTCTCCCTTGGAAAAATAAAAAAATCCATTTTAGAGGAAGGTGGGTGTGGTTGTTATTTACTTTTATTGTTTCTCACCCAAAAAAACAAGGTGTGATGTGTGTGTTTTTTCTAATCCCTTGTTTCAGTGAAATATCAGGCCAGGTTAATGTGAGTATGAAATGTGTAATGTCTTGGAAAACTTATCATGGATTGTGGTGTAGTTGTTGGTTGCACTAAATGAATAATTCTCGTTCAGGGGGTTTCCAAATCAAAACTGCGAGGCTGAAGATGCTTCAATCATTTGTGCTCCTGCCATATGTCTCAGATAGAAGTTGGCTCGTAATCAGGGGAAATCACAGGTTTATTTAAACCCTTGTACAAATTCCAATCCACAGTATGAATGATATGATGATTTTAAACATATGGTGTCATCATATTTATTCTGTTGTTCCTGTTCGGTGGAAATAGGCGGAGGTCCTTGTACCCATGTCATCGCCCAATGTTATTCCCTCTCTCTATGGTTTCCAGTGAGTCTTTAGAGAAAGGATTGAAGTTTTTCTAGACAGGTTGATAAAATAGTTTTCCTTGGATAGTAGTGACCATGACTTAGAAATCAATGTAGATCGAAGGATGCCCACTTTTAGTGCATTGTTTCCCAAACCGTGTAGACTAACTATGTGGTCATCGCAACACTTTAAATTTTGGGGTATTTCTTTATCGGCCCATGCCTGTTTGTTATGGTGGTTGGTTCTTATGGTGGGGAGACCCACTATGATTATCATGTACCTTCCTTCATAAAATGTGAAAGAAATTATACCCTTTGTACTAGGGATTTCGTTTAGGCCTCCCCCAGTTAGTGTCTTGAATCTATCTGAGAAAAAAAAATATATGTTGCCTCTTATGGCAGGGTGCCTATTTGGGTCCCCCCATACCAATAGCTCAGATTTATCCATGGTATTGGTTTTGTGGTAAGTAGTCTCATTCAGAAATATCTAGATTCCAACATATTCCTTGAGTAAACATTGGGATTGGAGAGCTCTGAATGGTTTAGTTAATTTAATGTCAGTGTAACCTTGTTCGAAGTTGTTGTTCGTTTGGGTGAATTTTTTGACTCTGCTTTGGATAGTGTTTAAGGATTTTACATTTGGGATAAATCCTAAATGTGATTTATTGTTTTAGGAATGTATTTTATGTTTTTTTGAGATTAATAATTCATTAATTGATCACTAGAGGTGTTTTGGCCTTTCGGGGTGAAACCTGATAATGGAGTACCTCTTGGTTTCTCTGCTGGGTTTGGTTGTTGCTTTGGCCTTGATGTGACTTTCCCGGGCGAAACGTTTTCATGGTGGGGAGAATTGTCACATACATGACTTTTATTAAAGTTAAATTCCATTTAATCTCCATTAATTCTTTGTTTTGGGGGCTTTCCATGCTTGTATGGAGTAATGGGTGAGTTTTCATGAAGTGGGCCAAACTGTGAGCCCAATTCCAGATATAAAAATTCATTTTAATTCCTTTATTACTCCTTAATTTTTCAACATTTTTTATTCTTTCCAATTCGTAATTGTCATCCTCTGACCAATTAACACCACTATATTAATTTGGGCCATTTAAGAATCCATAATCATGGTGGATATGGGGTTTTTAAGGGTCTAAGCCTGCCCGAAATCCCATTTTTTGCAATAAAAATAAATTTTAATTCTATAATATCTTCTTCATTATTTACCTTTTTTTTATTATTCCAACTCTCATACGAGCACACTTAACTAAGGCGCGACTCCATTCTCGCATCCCACAATTTGGAGCTCAATAGAATCGCAAAATTTTTCAAAACATCACTGGATTTCTGAAATCTCCCAGATTTGGAGAGATAAATTGATCTTTTCATAACTCCTTCCATTTTTACTATTTCCCCTTATTTCAGTTCCTATGTGATATCCCAATCCTTTTTAAAATCTCCATTTAATGGTTGGATGTTTTAAAATTTAGATACTGGTGGATTTTGGGTTGTTTTATTCAAGATTGTTTAGAGTAAGTATTCCTCTCTTCAATTCCTTCCTTCTCCTTTGGGTTTCCTCCCTCTTTCCATATGTTTTAAAATGTCAAAAAGATAGTGTTCGATCCTATGGATTGATTTTTTATATTTTTGGTTAAATATTTTGGAATAGAGATGGATTTATCATCCTTGTGATGCGACGGTGGTGGGGTTGATGTTTCATACCAAGTTTTGAGGGATTCGGCGATTTTGGTAGGTGGTTCCATGTGTAAAAAATTATTGATGAGTTAGCTTGTTGTATGTACTCATTTTTAATATTACTCATATGTTGGGTGTGGTGTGAAAACTTCTTTTGATTGATTTGGTTATGTTCTTAATCATATAGTTTCATTTTACTTGAAATTGTGTGTTTTCATGCGTTACTTGTGGGGTATTATTTTGGTGTATTTTATAATATATGGAATTGGTTTACTAAATCCTATTTTGCCTGCCAATTCTGGTTTGTTGATGCCTTAGTGTAATGTGGGCCTAAAAAATAGGGGTTTTTAATAGGTTTTATGTTTAAAACATTGTTATTCTTCTTGAGAGAATTTTAGGAAAATGTGTGTTCTCATTCAGATCTTTTGTAGTATTATTAAAGGTGATTTTATAAAATGTGAAAGTTGTTTTATAAAGGTCTCTAGGGATTCCAATTATTTTTTGGATATGAATTGGTATAGTTTTTGGTCTTAAATGGGGGTTTTGAAATGGGTTTTGTGTGTAAGACATATTTACATCACCAGGGTTCTTTTTATGAAAATTGTTAATGTTTTAGTTGGTTAAATAAAGTGGGAAAAGTGCTTATGTACTGTTTGGTTTGAGTGTTCACTTATTAATGGGTTTTTAAAGGTAAAGTGATGTTTTATGATGTTAAACATTTTTAGAATGTTTTTTAAATTTCTGAAATGCTTTATTAAATTGTGATGTTGGATCGAAACTTGTTTGTGGGTTGTTTCATGTAAGTTTGATGATAAAATTATTTTGAAGGTAAAAAAGGGTATTCTGTAACACGTGAGTGGACCTTTATGAGTGTTTTAATATATTGGATTGGTTTTGTAAAATATTTTAATGGATTTGTGGATGTGTTAAAGAAATGTGAAAAGTGTTTTGGGCTATTTTGGTGTGAGTTGGATTTCAAAATCAATTTGATAGAAAAGTGGACTTTTGTGAACTGTGTTGTATACATGTGGGATGTTTGGTAAATTTATGATATATAAAAGATATTTTCATGTGAAAATTATTTTCATTGACTTGTTCTACTTTTTTGAGCACAAAGTAAAAACCAGGATATCTAGGTGGGTGGACGTGTACTAGTATGCTAGTGAATCCGTGGGGTTTGGCCTCAGTTTCACTTAGCTAGATTGACACTTACAACTCTATAAAAACTATGATGATGATGATTAGTGACCACTAGGTTATGGGTATGTTCCTTACTAGTGGATCGAGCACAAGAATGGATTTTTGTGATGGTTACTCTCACTTAGAGACGAGGTACCTGAAACCCACAGCTAGCTAGTGCCTAGGGGTTATTTCCCATTGCTTGTGATCACTAGATATTTTATGCTTACCGTCGGCATACGTATGAGTGGCTGGAAAATTCAGTAGCTTTGGTATTACTTTTAAAAGTTTTTATTCGTTAAATTAGACCACCTGAAAACTGTATTTATTTAATGTTGCATCTTTTAGAAATTGTAACTAGCATTTCATGTCTCTGAAAACTTGCATGCTTTTCATCATTAAATTTTTATCACATGGAATATATTAGTGTTGGTATTCTATTGGGCTTTTCCTAACACACTACTTACACCCTTGGGTGTAAGTAGACTTGGTTATTTTTATTGTCTCAGGTTGGGTATAGTTTTTAGTTCCAGTGGTTTGGGTTTCTTACCGGTCCTTGGTGGTGAATTCTTGTAGAGATGGCTTGAGGGCGGTGCCCCTTTCCATGAGGGTTCTTGCGATATTTCCTTTTGTTTTTGTACCTTTGTTATAGTTTTGTTGAGTTGTTTTAAAATATGTCATTCAGTTCTGAGTTTCTGTAAAAGATAGTTTCGATTGAGAAATCCATTTTCGATTTATTGGATTCTTTTGTTGTTTTAAGTTTATGAACTCAGGTATATCGATTTATTGTTTATGTTGTTTATTTTTTTATTTATTTCTTAATAGCAGTGTTTATGTTTATTTTTATTTCAATTATTTAAATTACTATAACATTTTGATTAATATTAGGAATGATTTATATTTATTTTTTATGTTAAAAATTTATTTTATGAATGTTTTAATATTTATGCTTGAATATTAAATCGATAACAAGCATGTTTGGTTATTCATGATGATCAATGTCTGATTTTAAAAAAAATATTAAATATTTATATAACCTAAAAAACAAATAATATTTACACATTTATATATTATTACACTATTAATTATCTTCCCATAGTTATTCAATATTTAAATTTATATTATTGTTCAATTATGTTGCTAAAGAGACCCAAACATGAGCGTATAGTGATTTAATTATTTATTATGCGGTGGTTTTGTTATATCACCTATATTAAATAATCACACTGATAATTGTAATGTATTTTATTCTTATAATTATTTTAAATATATCCAGTAATATTTTTTGATCAAGGGTTTAGTTTGACATGAGATTCAGAGGCTTCGTTGGCTTGGAATTAATATTTGAAAAATATTGAATATATTTATATCATGCATGTGATGTATTTAAGAATAGGTGATATAACTACTAGATACTACTAATAGAAATATAATTCCATCATTGAGTTTAAAAATTAGGTATTATGATAGTCCATAAAAACCCTTTTTCATTGACGAAGTTTTTTTAAATGTTATTAAAGGATGTTACAAATAAATAAATAAAAAAATAAATAATCTAATTATATTATATAATTATTCAAGTGAACTTAATATATCCTCTATAAATATCTATTAATTGATAATTATTCAGGTTATCCTCACAAAATTTATTACCTATAGAGTATCCATTTTAGAAACATTAGTTAACAACATCCAAACAGAAGATCATCTTAGTACTGTACATATTATCTAAACCAACATAGTTCAAGGGTCTCACTAATGACATCAATTTATAATCATTGTTAACCATGGAAAATTACTAAAATCCTTTTAGTGTGATTCAAGTGTGTGTTTTTATCCAATTTATTAATCCCATGTCAAACACAGAACAATTCTATAACCATCAATTTGCTCACAAATTGACAGTTGATTTTTTTACAGATTCTTTTATTTCTCTATTGTAGTTTATTCCATATTATTCAACTAGTAAATGAAATGTATTAAAACCAAATTGGAAAATTGATATGTTTCATTAATTATATTTTATGTTAGCATTATTCTACCCCTTTTCTTTACATGTTTACCAGGAGATAATTTTTTGGCCTTTTGTTCGATGAATAACCTATATTTAATAGTTTTGTGATTGTTCTTCAACACAATGGATCAATACACATAGTAAGGTTCATGATCTATTGTAAGAACATGGTGTGATGATGGAGTATAATTAGATGAGGATTGTATCATACTTTTGTTACTCATTCATCCCAGTTTATCTCACAATGTTGATGTTATACGACGATGGTGCGGCATGATAGTGCGATTGTAGAGAAGGCGGAAGACTAGATCTCAATGAACGGTTAAGAAAAGTGTTAAATGTACCTATATCATTTAATCCTTCCTATATTTTAGTTATTTTTGTGTATGGATGTTATAAAGAAGAAATAATGGGTGTTTGTAAATTATGCTTCAACCAGCAAGTAATCCAGAGATACATAATTTTTGGGACCCCCTGGTTGTGACAATGTGGTTTCATAATCCTGTCTATTGTAGAAGAGCAGGGGAAGAGAAAAGTAATAATAGAAAAGTGTAGGTTTGAATTCCTAAGTACACACTATATACCCCTATAGAATCTCATGTACTTCATCATAGTTTTCTTCGGTCCCTTCATGTCATAGAATAGACTAGGTTCAGTTGAGAATGAGACCATGGTTCTTTCTCTGGAGGGTATAGTGAGGAATTACATCCTTTTAATTTGATTGTGATCCCCTTAATGGGTGAATTATTTGATAATGATAAGTGCATCTCCCTATGATACAAGGGTGGAAACCTCATCTATTCTAAGATAAGTTTCATGGTATCTACAAGACCTCAATGCATAGGGTGTAAATATTCGGTCTAGGTGGACTATATATTAGGCTTTGTGGATTACTATAGTACCCTTGGGAATCATTTCTTCCTTAAATGTTGAAATCATTAATTTTTAAGTATGTACTTCTAGGGTGGTTCTTGATGACCATGACCTCTTGGATGATTGTCGTCGGTGAGAGCATGACTAATATACTGATTACCCATGGCCTTGAATTACCTCGAATCCTTGAGAAGTATCACATGGCTAGATATATTGGTTGAGACCAATTGAGGCGGGTTGTATATTATTATTATATCATGTTTTCAATTATATGTATTTTATAAGATCAATACTATATATTCATTAATATTAGAGATTATGTGGTGTCCAACATAATATTTTTATACTCACCCTTACATGAGATCTTCCCAAACCTATCAAAACCTTTTCATATGATGGATATTTTAATAATTTATTAGGAATAAATGGTGTAGGTGGAGAATTTTTTAATTAGAAATAAACCAGGTGTTTTTCAGGTGGTTACACTTGATATCAGTCCCCTAATATGAGATGTTTGTACACCTTTGAATTTTTTGATGGGTTTTTATTTACCCTCATTATCATATTCAACGCTATTGTACAACTATAATTATGGTCTAGATGAATGAATTATTTGGTATCATTTTTTTAAATTTCACTGTTGTCTGGACTAGAAGATGAGTGTTTGTGTACATGTACTTATAATAATGAATCCCATGTTTGGGATTTACCAGCTCATCAATGGAGCCCAGACTCTGGTCTATTGAAGGTGAGCATAGGGTAGTCACACTATATTAATTTCTAGCCAAGTGGGTCTCGAAGGGTCGAGTCCTGACTGAATGACATCAGAGGTTTCTATTCAACCTAAGGACAATAGCCAAGATTCTTTCCTTTATATTATATTGATTTTTGATATAGGGAAAAATAGATATTGTGTTTCATGTTACCTTTTAAGGATAAGGTTATTCGATATGTTTCGATGATGGATATAACAATTCTCCAATACTCTGATATCCTACTTGTTCTATCAGTATATATTGATACTGGTTATAGGAAAATAATTTTCTCATTCATCAAATATGAATTGATGTGGTTTCCATGTCCATATTGATTCAGATCCCTAGATATAATTATTTACTGAAGTGAATCATTTTTATTTTAGGATACCTCTGCAATGAAAAATATCATGGATTATATTTTGTGATCTTTATGATGATCTAAAAAGTGATGAGGATTCAATACATGGGCTCATATTTTAGGTGGTCTCTCTAGGATGTTTTGAAAACACAACCACCAATATAAAAGTTGTTAGCATTGACATTTTCATCAACGGAATTAGTAGGATGAGTTCACTACATAATGTCAAGAGGTAGAAAGCTATTATGTTTCAAGTAGAGATATTACCCCATGTACATAAGGTATTTCTTGAGTTATTCACCCTTGTTTTCAACCTCATGGGGACACCGAAATATCATGTGGAATTACTCATAATGAGTCTTCTTTATAGTTCCTCTAGGCGATGGTAGAGTCTTGTTACTCTATCACACGAGGAGACATCCATCAAATGACCAAACATTTACAATCTCACCAGGGATGATTTTTATCTTGACATGTTGTGATTAGTTTAAATTATACAAATTCTGTATTTACTTTAGGGAACTATGACCATGATGGGGTTTTTAGTGAGGATTACTGATCTATCATGTTTCCCATAGATATGGTTCGAGATTTTTTCTTTTGGGAAAACCCATTGAGTTATTATTACACTGTGATACCAGTTCTTCAGTGATATCTCATTTCATTCCTACATATGCTAGAGTGATTGATAGAGCCAATATAGTGGATAATTCATAGAGGAATATTCGTGGAAAATGGGTATGATTATTGAGAACATAGGACCTAAACCCTCATTAGTATGCAGATAATGGAAGTCACCATGACATATGAAAAATGGACACTTAGGGAGATGATCCTAGAATATAGGATCATCAGTTCAGATGTCACATGTCTGCTCAAGTATACTGAGGGAGAGGTTGTTTCTCACACGAGATGGTCGAGGATAACATTCATGGGATTATATGAC
The DNA here is from genome assembly GCA_963277665.1 of Viscum album. Lineage (NCBI taxonomy): Eukaryota > Viridiplantae > Streptophyta > Magnoliopsida > Santalales > Viscaceae > Viscum > Viscum album. Next base: position 206,256,201 of record OY728143.1, read on the forward strand.
CCATCATAGAGCTGATAGAGAGGGGGTGAAAACACCTCGTCTTAAGAAGAAACTATAGGATCAATAAGGACCATATGACGAAATATATGATAGAGTATTTGGAAATAAAGTAGTAGTTGTAGTTTGTTCAACTTATTTACTCCGACATACCAAAGTGGTATGTGTCTATCTCGGTGGGATAACTTATTGGGAAGTGAGTCACTATAGGAAGATGAAAAATATGAAAGTGGGGATCTATAAATGATTAGATGTATGCTCTATTTACACTATAAATTTATCTATAGTAAAAATAGAAATAGTTTTTATCCACTCCATTATTTAATAATATTGTGTTCCTTAGTTATACATTCTAGTTGAGGCCTCGACATGAATCATTCAAATGAATATTCTAATAGGAAGTGACTCAGTGATCACACACTTCTACTGAAAGTGGGACATAAATCTTGCATATTATAGCTTCATATGTTATATCATTATAAAAATGATGTGTAATTATTATATCATCATATAAATTAATAGCACTCAATATTACATGCCCAGATAAATTAATTTAGTAGAGTATGTGGTGTATATTTTCTTATTGATCACGGTTTAACTTTATGGGTGATGAGGAAACCTATTAAGACCCTGATTGGGATATATATAGGTGATTTCACCATATTAGACATGTGTTAGATATAATGACTCTTAGAGAAGTCGAATTTATGGTCTTACAATAAATAGAGGTGGTGGAAGATTAGGAGGATTTAATTCCAATAGATTGTCTAGTATTTCCCCCCCATCAAGGGATAAAATTATTCATTCATAACACCATGTAAAGGATCTTATTTTTTTGAAGAATATTTGAAGGCTATAACAGTGCTTAAAGAATATAGGATACAATTGGTGGAATTACATTGTAATGGATTCATTAATCTTAGTGTTTCCCCTTGTTATCCCCTATATTATTTTCCTTGATGGCGGATATGAACATTAGGTTGGGTGTGTATAATCAGTTCCTAAAACAAGATCCTATGAGGAATAAATATCCACTACTGATGACTGATTATATCTTTGATCAGTTAATATGGGAGTGATGGTTCTCAAATATTAACCTTATATAAGGATATGACCATCAATAGGTAAATTATGAGATTGTAGTAAAGACAAAAATTTTATGTTTCTACAGTCACTATGAGTATAGGGAAATTCATTTTAGTAAGATGAGCACCCCTGTATTGTTCATGGGAATCCTTCACTGGCTCTTCCAACCTTAGTGCATGTTTTTTTTGAATTTATCGATGATATAATAGTGTGATCAACATTCAAGGAGAATCACATGAGGAACACACAAGAAGGTTCAAGAAACACTCTGAGAGGATTGGAATTATGGGAATATCTCAAAAGATAGTTATAGATATATATTGGTCTAATTTTTTGGGACACATTATATAAAATTATAGCATATTAATGGACCCAACCATGTTCGAGGAAACTTTGTATCAAAAGCGTCAAAATATAATGATAGAGGTGTGATTAATCATTGGTTTGGTATGCAACTATAGAAGATTTATGACTGATTTTTATAGTAGATCATCAAAACTAACTACATGGAACTGAAATGGTTATCATGTAATTGGATGGAATGGTGCCAAAATGAGATTTCCAATTTTGATGAAGAGGTTGATGAGAACACCAATATGTCTGGGAAGTTAAGACAACTTGGGATGAAGTATATGACCAAGGATCTTGCCATAGAAGCTGTAGTTTGCACCCTGATTGGAAATAAAAACAAAAGGGTGAGTAGATTATCATCTACTCTGACCACAAGAGTATCAAGATTATATTCCGATACAATGATCATAACTTGAGTAAAAGGATATGGATAGAGTTCCTCTTGGAATATAAATTTATGATAGTTGACGCTCTTAGGAAGGGGAATGTGGTCACATATAGTCCCTGAAAGTGATCATATTATTGGATGTGGGTTGAGTCATCAGTATATTTAGTGCAACCCCCCCAATGATTTTGTTTATTATTATTATTTTTTATTAATTTAATATTATAATATTATATAATTCCTGAAACATTGATTAAAGGTTTATTAAATATAAAACAATATGTTTTTCTTGTATTACATTCGACACCAAGATAATCGTATTCCACCCACAACACTTATATTAGCATTTGATACATGCAACACTATTATTTGAATTTACTAAAAACAATATTGTTTCCTGTTGATATCTTTCATAACATGATAAGACATGTTTTACAGAACTACTATATACTATAAACATTTTTACAAAAATATTATTATATATACCACATTTCCATTGGAAAGGATGTCATGAATAAGATTAAATGAATTTTAAAATTATAGTTTTTACACGTATATAAAATGAATGCTTTTGTCCTAAATTATGGGAATTTATTGACTAAACTGTTTATAAATAAGGAAATTACTTATCTAAGAAAACATTTTTTCTATGTACTAACAAAATTGTATCTAAATAAATTAGTAAAATAACGTTGTTTATTGATTTAAATTAAATTTATATAATTTATATTTAATAAAAATTTTTGATACGTGTCCAATATTTTTTATAGTTATATTATTATAAATAATCAAATTTATTGAATAAAAATATTTATTTTTAAAAAATGAAATTTTACAGCCTTTTAATTGAGTACACATTTTAAATCTAATTTTTTAAAATATTTAATTTTTTTAAAAAAATAAAAAGGGTTTTTGGATTCATAATATCTGAATTTACATTGGGTGAAATTTTGGTATTTTTTTGGAGAAAATTCATTTTTTGATGATTAGTTTAAATCACTAAATTTTTATTCAAAACTCATTTTTATCTAATCTATTTATATAGTTAAACAAAAATTTTGTCTGGTTTTAATGGTAAACTAGATAAATTTAATATAAATTACTAAAATACTTATTCTTTTAATAAATTTCCAATCGAAATTGGATATAAAAACTGAACACACTTTTGATCTTTTTCACATTAAAACTATAATTTGTCGCTGCCTCTGTATGATTAATTTTAATGTAACTTATTCCACATTTTAATTGGAGTTTGGAAAAATGGATTCCATATTTTAGATATAAATAATTTATAATTTAAAATTTGTTTATCTTAGTTTTTGATGAAAAATATTAGTTAAAGTGATTAAAATTAATTACAACGTTTAAAATAAAAATCAACTTAACAAAGGACTAAAACATAAACATAATGCATAAAAAGACCTAAAAACATGTCCAAAATCCATTTTATCTTAATATTTCTACCTTATCATCCATTTTATGTAATATTTACCCTTATTGTATCCATTATTTATATTATAAATGTGCGTGGAATTTGTTTTAAAAAAATTATAAGAATACCACTCCTCCACTATAAAAGGCAATCCGACAAATCAATTATTCATACATCTCATTAAATTTGGATGAACAAAAATATCTTATAATAATTAATAAATATATATCCCTTAATCATTGAATACTACCATTGTGTATAGTCAATCAATGGATGATTTTTGGTGAAATTCAAAAGATGTTACACAAATAAGAGGTAACATCCATCCTCTATATACTTTGTTTTATTTTCATTCTCCACCCACTAAAATATTAATATTCCATGAATATATAAAAAATTTATTATAATAAATACGAGGTTTGTTTTAATCATAAGTTTTATATCTTTGGATACACACACTTCAATCTAATGGGTAACAAACAGACTGATCTAGTGTACAACGAACTATCGCCTCACGGAACAATGATGTTCGTTTGTCCAGTACTGCCTCTCATGGTTGGTAATTATGAATGAAAGAATATTTTCATAATATATATGAGATATTAATGATTTATTTAACATTATTTAATTATTATATAAACCAAACGTTCATCCTTTCAAAAAATTTTATAAATGAGGTCATATTTTGTCGACATGCGAAATACTTCTTCCTCAAAGAGATATAATTTATTTAAATATTATATGAATCATATTAATGATTTTTTTAATATATAATATGAAATAAATAACATAATAAATATAAGGGAAGTAATGTATATATTTAAATATACTACATATTCTTATTTCCATTCATAATAAAAAATAAACGGAAACAACATTCGTGCATACACACGACCCACCATCTCTTTGAATGGTGTATTCCATTTCATATTTATATCATTTATATACTATGTTAGATATTTATATATAGAAAATATGTTATACTAATATCATTATATTGATTATTTAAATATGTAAACTGAGATCTTATTAAGAATATCAATTATAATAAGTCAAAATATTTACAGAAAACAGAGCAGATAGTATTTAAAACATAAATCTAACATAGAGTTGTTAATAAACCAATAACATAATTTCATAAAAAATATATATGTTATTAGATATAATAATTTCCTTTTTTTATTTAAAATTATCTTATATTTATTATACATTAGGTTTTAAATTGTATCATTAAAGTAATGACTTAAGGAAAAGTACTTCTCATATCACTTCTTATAATCTTTAGATACAAGATTTATTCACCACTCAATTATTTTACATGGTGTATATACTGGCCATGGAAATATTATATGACTATTATATTTAAATTTTTGTGTTCATACATACCCATTTCATGATATTTCATTCATGGGGTTTGTGTTTCCAAATTTACAAAATCGATAATGTAATCTTATTTCTATTTTCCTAATTTAAGACACATGTCATGCTATCAACCTACCCATTTATATGAGGTATATATACTACGTTATAGATGTTATATCATGAATATACTACAATTCATGATATTTTAATTGTTATTTAATTTTATTATTTAAATTTAATTATGATTCATTGTTACCTGTGTGGTAATGGTTTTTGTCTAAAATCTCATCGTTTATCGATATTGTATATAATTGTGATTCCAATGATGAAAAATTATGATATATATCCTACGAAATATCATGATTTTTCTTAAAATATTTTTATTAGTTTTATAACCATGTAAGGCTACTATTTTTTCACTCTTTTGTGCATCGAATAATTCATTTTTTTAAAATCTAACATTATTTTTAATTTTAGTGGAAAATCCATGTTCATTCAGAACCGTATTTTCGTAAAAATTTAAAAAATGTTTTACTATAATATTATTATTTTAAAAGAAATTATAGCACACTACTTAGATTTTCACTAATGATTTTTTGAAATAAAACATTGTGTTCCATTTTGAACAAGGAACATTTATAAAGATTTATGGTGCAAAAGGAATGTATGGCATGTACGAACTTACCTACCATCATGATAGTAATTTCCATGATGATTCCTTTGTAATTTTACTTGGTTATTGTAATGTATGTTTTTTCCTAATAATCTGATTTTTTTTAATTTTAATATATATTTCAATTTGAAATTGGTTTCCAAAATTTTTGTGTATTAAAAGTGTTTTATATGATTTTCAAAGATCCATTTATATGTTTTCATATGGTTTCTTTAAAATTAAATGTTTCCAATGATATCCCTAATTATTTTACATGTTTTCAATTTATTTTAAATGAATAATGATTTCAAATTTGTTTAGGATTTTTAAGAAGTTATCTCGGATATTTTCAAGGAAAATGGAATTCAAAATGTGTTGTGTTTTTAAAACGTTTTTTTAAATAATAATGAACATTTTAATAATTAAATGAATTTAAAATATATTTCAAAAATATTTTCTATTTAAGACGACATTTGTTGGTGTTAATCAAGCCTTTATTTGGAAATGACCCAATGGTTCCATTTATATTCCATTTTTAAAGGTTTTATGTTATGATGGAATGAAGGTTATAAAACCCATTTCCCTTTCATGCGTTATATTTTTGGGAAAATTCTTATTTTCATGGGTTATAATTTGATGAAATGATTATGAATCATGTTTATTTTTCTCTTGACATGATATCATTAGACGATTATGATACCCATTTAATTTCAAGGTTTATGATATGATTGATTGTGATCATATGAAACATGTATCTATGTTCAAATTACGAGATGGATGAGACCTATATCACCATCCAATTACCTTCAAAAATATTTACATCTATTGAAAAAGACATTTTTAGAATTGGGAGTGATGTTTGTTCAGTATAGTTTTCTTCTCACTAATAGGGTCTTGGGAGTGAACCTTAACTACTAATAATGGTCAAGTAAGTGACGATGAATAACAAGATATTATATTATGTGAGACCATACTACCAAGATATACTTGGAAGATATTACATTACTGCTGTGGAAATATTTTTATATGCTTGTTTTAAGTTTTTTATCATATCATTTTCTTTCATTAATTTTTTTATCTATGTGTCTACCAAAAATTCTATTTCTTATTACTATACTATGATATCAATGAATATTATCTTTCTTCCCTTATGATTCATGTATTATAAAGAAACAATATTTATTCTAGGACTCCTGTATATTATCTTTGATATGAAAGGTATGATATTCAAATTTCATTATCATGTTATCATACCCTTATAAACAGGTAATTATTATATATCTATTTTGTATACCAATACTGAGCATCCATGCACACCCATTTCTTACAGTTCCTTTTCCCAAGAAATGACCAAATGTTTTAAGTATATGTTCTAAAGGGGAATATATTTATGGTATTAATTTATGATATTTCACTATGTTATTATTTTTTTCATGTTTCCAAAGACATTAACTTTAATGTTCCTTGTGCATGAATTTTTGTATCGTGTTGAATATTCATCTTAAAATGGTGTAATATAAATGTATTCTAATCATTTTCCATTATTTATGGTATCATATTAATGTTTCATTAAACCCTAGAAAACTAGTATGAGAAAAAATTAGTGAGATACCTAAGTATATTTATATGGATTTGGAAGATTCTGTGGATAACTATAAGGATGAGTTAATGTCTCAGAAAATGTCCCTATTTTTTGTAAATGATATAGTTAGTAGTTTCATATCAATTCAAAATACTATATTTAGTAATTGTGTATGTGGAACTAGAACATATTTATAATGGCGTAACATCCCCAAAAACACTATATTGATTTAGACTCTGTCAGAAATTAGAGCACTACAATGGGCCTCACTGCACAACAGGTTTGAAACTCAAGTGAGATATTCCTTCGGAAAACGAAAAATATTTAGTAACCGAAATAAAATATTTAAATATAATATGGCTATGAATAACCTATTATAAACATACATTTTCATAGATTAAAGAATTAGGGTTGATGATTAACTCATCCTATAAGTTATTTTTCAAGATTATGAAGTTTTCTTCTATGAGAAATGATTCTCACAATGTGATTTAGGATCATAGTCAATGGAGGGGATCATAATTATTGGGGTAAAAATTGAATTTCATAGAAAATTGAATTATTATTAGAAAAATTGGATGATCACTAGAGTGAACGACGTTTTGATCAGGAATAATAAGTTTTCATGGATCATTATTAAAACTGTAAGACCTTATCAACTCTAAAACATGACAAGATGAAGAAGGAATGATTTTTTTTTTGAGATTTTGGGTAATGAAGACCACTAATGAAATAAGATTCAGGGTTTTTATGTAAATAATTTGAAAAGAATCACCTATGTGAAGGTTTTATTGGAACAAGAAGATGTTTTGACTATGGAAAATAATGACATAAATAATGTAACATAAAATAAAATATAAAGTGATTCGTGAATGAAATGAATGATAATATAGTCTTCCCTACGCAATCATCAATGGATAAATGATTCATGTGTGGAATGAATGATCATTAAGAAAATATTTTTCCCATAAGGAAACCTCCAGAGGATAATCAAAAAGGTTATATAAGTAATAACAATAGTATTGATAATGATTATACTACATATAAAATGTGAAATAAATGAGGTATTAACTAATAGTTTGAGGTAGCCTTTCATGAATTAAGGATGAAGTTGAATAATCTATGTTTTTATGTATTTGGATTCAATAATCTTGAATTGTAATATATATAAAGTGTTTTTTATTTATTTTTTCTAAGGATTTACAAGTATACATTGAATAATTATGATGAACTATAAAAGTGAATTAATAAAAATGTGATGTTCAGAGAAAACACATGATTAAGGGAAATATAACCCCTAATATGTTCCTTATTTTAAGACACTGTTTTTTGGATAATGATATGTTAGATATTAATAAGTAATTTGGATGGTAATGATTACATTTTAATTAATTGTATACTTGTTGACAAGTGGTTTATTCAATAATTGATAATGTTTTCAGCAGTTTAGAATTTATGAAATATATACAATAATTAATGGAATTTGGAAACATGTATTTGGGTTAATTTAGGTCATTACCATTTTCAATATAATATATGATAAAGGTATTCACATGTTGGGTAGGAGAAAACCAATAGATACTTAGTGATATACGGTGTATCAATGATTTTCTTTTTTTTATTCGGTGACCTTATATCTAGTATTTTGGAATTCCATATTTTTAAATGGTTATATGGTTAATAATTTATGGAATGTTTTATTCTTAACATCAGATGAGGTTTTAGATATCACATTTTTATTTCACCATATAAGGATTTATGAATAATTAATACCTTTTGATTAAATTTTTGTTGCGATAAATACCGAAGGAATGACTTATAATTCTGTTAATGGATATGATGATCTCTTAATTCTTTGGGAATGAAAAAATCACTAATTTTTTAATTGAATAAGAGATGATGTGGAATTTTTTCAAGGAACAAAAAAGGATAAGGCTATCATAAAATATTGTAATATTTTCATTTCATGAAAATTATTTATTATTAGGAAAATTTATCTTTAAATGAAATATTTTATCCTAGTACCTTAATTTCTGATGAATCAAATGGAACATTAGGTAATTGAATATTTATGGATATTTGATTGTTGACAATCTACTAACCAAGTTATTTATCACCCTGCATGAAATCCTTTAGTTATATTTCTCTTCCATGTCCATATTTTCACTTCCCAACTATGATCTGCGATGTGGAAACCTAGTTATGTGTAACATTGGGTGAATATTATGTTTCTAAATAGCCCTTTAAAATAGGAGTTTAAGTATTATTTTTTTACGATGTGGGTACTTATGAAGGGAACTTTCAATTATTATACCTTTGATAACCCATATGAATTTCGAGGGAGAAATTCATTTTAACTAGTCAAGAATGTAACACCACATTATTTAATGAATTATAATTTTCAAATTATTATAATTTTTAGATATTTTAAATTTCATGAAACATTGAATATAGATTTATTATATATTAAATAACTTAATTTTGATTTCCTTATAGGTAAAAAAAATAATCTTATGCCACACGAAACATGTACATTTTCATTTTTTACATGAAAGACTATGTTTCTCTTATATTACACACAATAATGAGTCTCATCGATGGACATAATTACAGAAAATGAAAAGTTTTAGTAAACTCAAATTTTCAATTAATAATATTATTAAAATATTAATATATCTATCTCCTAGAAATTGGAATGGAAGTCACGGATTTTATTAACTATGCATAAAAAATATAGTTTATACATTTTTATTAAATGAATCATTTGGAAATAAATTTTTATAATTGAATGAAAGAACTAATTGAAAATAAATAAATTACTTTTCTACAAATATTATTTATCAACGAATAATCACAATTTTATCTAGGAATGTTTAAAAATACACTTATGTTTAATGATTTCAGTGAAATTTATATATATTATATTCAAACCATATTTTATAAAATCATACAATTGATTGTATATGTATACAATAAGAATAAATGTAATTTAATGAATAAAAAGATGTATTTTATAAAAGTTAATTTTTGTAACTTTTAATAGAACACCCATTTTGAAATTGATTTTGTAATTCTAATTTTCCTTTTTAAAAGAAACATTATTTATGTAACTGTGATATTGAAATTTATATCAATATAGTATTTTTATTTTTATGAAAAAATTCATTTTTTATAATATCGAAAAAAATGAATTTTAATTCAAAAATATTGTTTCATATAATTTATTTATAATGTTAAATCATATTTTATTTTTTTATAATTTTTAATAAGAACAATTTACAAAAATTAATGAATTTTAGGTAATTTGAATAAATTTTGATGTGTAACTGTATATAAAAACATAACAATATTTTGACCATTTTTACTTTAAACCCCCTCTTTATGATCCCATATGCTAGATTTATTTTAAATTAATCTAACACAATTATGTATTTTTAATATGGAAAAATGGATTCCATATTTATAATGAAAATCATTTTAAATTATTTTTTTACCAAAACTATTAGTGAAAGTGATTAAAATTATATACAAATATTGAGAGAAAAATCAGATTTATAAATTACTAAACACTAAAAATAAACCCCAAAATGACTTATAAGATTTTCTAAAAGCCATTATCTATTCATATATTGTCCCAATACAAATATTTATAGAATTTGGACTATCACATGTCTTATGGAAATATGGTTGTAATTCTCTTTTCAATAATTTACAATACCACCACTTCTCCTCTACAATTGAAGCACACATACCCATCCCACTAATTCACTGATTTCAATACCCTTGAATTGAAAAAATAATCCAAAAAATAAGTTCATTAAATACCTAAATTAATCCTATATTCCTACATTTTTTCCCAAATCCATCCAAGGAAGCCCATTGGTGCAAAATAACAGTTTTTTTTCAAAAGAGGTAACATCCTTCCAAAAGATCCTTTATTTTATTTTAATTATCCACCGGTAAAATATTCTTATTCTATAATTTTATAATATCTTTTGTATTATAAATATAATAATATTTTTTTATTCTAGGTCTTTTAAAAACACCTACACACAATTCCATATAAGGGTTAATGAACCTAATGTTATTGTATACAGCGAGCTACCACCTTATTAAAACAATGCTATTTATTTTACATTTACCAACTCTCATGGTTGGTAATTATGAAAGGAAATATATTTTTATAGTTTATATAATATATTTACGGTATATATAGGCTTATTTAATAATTATAAAAACTTACCTTCATTCATTGCATTATTTTGTTTAAATGAAATTATTTTTGTGTATGTCTACACTACTGCCTCCTCAAAGAGATGTGATTCGTTCACACTATACTTGAACTTTTTTTCAGATGGGTTTAGTAAATAAATATGATATATATAAAATAATAATTATAAATAAATGATAATACATAATTATATATATCATTTAATTACATTCACTAAAAGTTATAATTAAACTGAAACATTGTTCATGCGTATGTATGACCCACCATCTCCATGAACGGTGTGTTTTATTTATTATATCTATCATTTATTTATTAAAAAAAATATTTATATACTGAATACAGAAGATATTTATATAGGGTTTTATATTAAGTAAATAATAGAATTATGATATATGTAAAAGGATCGAGAATAATATTTCAAAACATGTTCAAAAGACAATACAAATATTACCTGAAACGTAACATAAACATGGAGTTATTAATGAACGGTAAATATAACTCATAAAAATTTTCATGTTGTATTAGATATAATAATATGGTTCTATGATGTATGTATAATAATATTTTATTTATTAAACAGATGTTTCAAACATGTATGAATAATGTCACAAATCAATGTAAGGGTTTTCTCATCTCACTTCATATATCTGTGAGATGCATGAATTATTCCCCAAACATTTCTTATGTGTGGTGTTTATAGATCACATGGATGTATTCTATGATTTTTATACATAATTTTATTTATATTTTCATATCAATTTTATAATCTTTATTTCATGGGTTTTATGATTCAAAGGATACAAAATATGTAATTTAATCCTGCTTTAATTTGGTTTCTTTGAGACGCATGCCATGTCATGCACCTATATTTTTCTATTAGATTTATGTGATAAATATAAAATGTAATTCCATGAATCTCCTTAATTTCATGATATTATAAGCTTCGTCTATTTTTATTATTCAATTTTATTATTATTCAAAGTTACAAAATATCCTAAGGGGTTTTTTTCTACAATCTCATCTTTTTTCAAGATTATTTTTTTATTCTTTCATTGATGATATCTTATGATCCATATCTCAATATATCCCTTTTATATTAATGAAAAATATTTATTCATTAAATATCCCCCTAATATAAAAAAATATTCGACAATTTTATAATTAATATAATTTAGACATTTGTTTATGAAAACATACATTTATTTCTCCTTTTGATGGGAAATCTACGTTTTTTTGAAAACCATGTTTTCTAAAAATAAATTCAAATTTTTTACTGTAATAATGTGATGGTAAAATTAAATGATTACCCATGTATTATCTTTAAAAAATTATTTTAAATGTAATATTTTATTCATTTTTTCATCAATGAACTTTTTCAAACCTTTTTAGTGAAAAAAGCATGTACTTCATGTATATACTTACCCACCATCATGACAATCATATCCATTATTCTTAATTTTTATGTTTTAAGGATATTATTCTTAAAACATTCTTTAACATTATTTTCCAAAAATGTTTTTATTTTAAAATGGTTTTCAAATAAAATAGTTTTTCAAAAAATAATTTATATTTAAAAAGTGTTTTAAATAATATTCTATTCTCCCATTATAAGTTTTAAAAGTTTTTTTCCAAGGAAAATGATTTTAATGATCACAAATATTCTTTTAAAATATTTCAAAATATTTCCAATAATTTTTTTTCAATATGTTTTCAAGCTTCATTATAAGTTTTCAAGGTCATTTCTATTGGAAATGGTCTTCAAAAGTTTTCGGTTTTTAAAACGTTATTTCAAAAAATAAAGAGTATTCCCCTCAAGAAATGTTTTTAAAAGAATATTAAAAATTATTTTCCATATAGTAATACATTCATTTGTGTAACTCATGGATTTTTGTGGGATTGATTCAATGGATCCTTTCATAATCTTTCTTTGAATGTTTTATATTTTCTTGGAAAGATTGTTACAAAACCTGTTTTATTTCATGGGTTATATGTTTTTGAAAATGGAATATTTACATGGGCTATTCATTAATGAAATTATTATGAATCCAGTCTTTTTATTATGGATTATGATATGATTACATGTTTATACTGCACATTTCAATTCATGTGTTATGATATGATTTATTCTGATCTTATGTCACAAAAACTTATGATTTCAGTATTATATGGGGGAACTATATCACCCTCCAATGCATTGCGTAAATATTTAAATCTCATTACATAGATATTGTTATAATGGGGAGGGAACTCAGTTCAAAAATGAAATTTTCCCATAAATAGGGTCATGGAAGTCATCCTTGACTACTAATATCCCATGGGAGTGAATCATGTTGACCAAGACTCTATGCAGAGTGGACCCATACTACCATGATTTCCAGGGAAACGATTCCTTGACTACTACGAAAATCATATTATTTTCTTTTGTGTCTTCCAATAATTCAATGTCTTATTCCTATCTTGTGGTCATATGGGTTATGTTATTCATTCCCTTGTGATTTTTTTTCTTATAAACTACAAATAATTATTCAATGAATCATGCACAGTACCTTGGATATATGGTAATATCTTTAATTATCATTTCCATGTTATCATACCCTTATGGTCATGTTATGCTTATGTATCTCCTTTGTTTACCCTTACTGAGCATCTGATCTCACCCATTCTTATGATACCTTTCCCCATGTAATAAATAATGGTTTTAAGTATATGTACTAAAAAGGATGATCTTTTGGGAATTACATTGATTGTCTTTCTCCGATATTGAAGATTTTTTTTCAAGCATCCATATACAATAATGTATTATATCCCCCATGCATTTGTTTTTTAAATGTTCTGAATATTCATCTAAAATGATGTAATATACATATATTTTAATAATGGGCCACAATATTAGACTTGTTTATGTTATCCATAGTAGATATGTGTGGTTCTTCATGTAATTAATCAATTATTTTAACCCCACCACATCTACATAGTTTTTTGGATTCTTATCATTGAAAAACTGATTCTAAGACATTATGTACAAGTATATCAACAAGAGGATGTCCTAATAAAATTTATATGGTGGGAAATCCATTATTAGTTTATGAGGAAGAACTAATTTATCACAGAAATTGTTAGAGTAGGTGAAAATTGAGTTTCATATCTCCCATTTAGTGGTACATCCAGGTGTGGAATAGATGTTTGTGGAACTACGACGCCGGTTTTGGTGGGAAGGAATGAAGAAGTGTTTAAAAGAGTTTATCTCGCGATGTATCTCTTTTCAGGAAGTGATGGAAGTGAACCATGTTCTAATAGGTCTATTTCAACTCTATGTGGTTGATGAATGGAAGTGGGGTGAGATATATAAATAATTTTGTTACGGGGATACCACATAATTCAATTTGAAACAATTAAATCAATGTGATCGTAGACTAGCATACCAAGTGGACACACTTCCTATCATTTTGAATGAATTTTTCAGAATATTTATTATCATTCCTTTACATAATTCGGATTTCTTTGTTCCACATTGATCTATTTATGGTCATTTTAGATCATTTTTATCAGTCCACATCATGATTCAGGAGAGGATTGAATGTGGCCTTTAGAACATAGTTTTATTTGATAATGGAATTTTACCCCAAAGTTTATGGCCATTATAATATGATCATTTAGGTTATAGAAAACATTATACAAGGGGTCATTATGTAATTTGGATAAATTTTTGAGGATTACATACCCTTGGTGGATATTATTTACAAAACCAAGGACCACTCCACTGTCGGTGTGGAACCTTTCAAGGCCTTATACATATGACACTGTAAGTCACCACTTTTTTGGACTGATTAAGGTGGTTCAAAAACCATGTGGCCAATTACGGTGTGATAAATGACATAAAAGGCGATTTCCTAGAAGATTATATATGCAATACATATATCAAGAAGATTTCTAATGTCATCTGATGATGGTTGTCATTAGAGTTAGATGAGGGAGGCCTTGTGTTTCTAAAGGTTCATCTCTATGTGAATTATAGAGATTAGGTGGGGGATCCAATTCATCTTCGACATTCATTATAAATTTATTTATATTATTTATCATTGGTGTGGTGGAATATTCAAATACCAACTTTCAAAAATTAGATCGGGTGTATGATGTCTTCCATTTGTCATAAATGAGGTTGTACATGCACGACCCATCATATGTTATTGAATAGGGTGAGTCGGAAACCAAGGATGGAGATATCAATATAGAGTACCTTGTGGATTTCAAAAATATGGATGAGAGTATTCTCATTGGATGACTTATTCCTCTATTACAGGTTCAATGATGACAAAATAATATTGAATATGTAACTTGGGAGTGGGATACTCAAAGGTGAGATCAGTTCCCACCATTTTTAGTATTATTTTTTATATTTTTTGATAGAAATCCCTAATATAGAGAGAATATAATATCATTTTTTTCATGTAATTATATGGAATATATCATGTAATATTTTCAAACCCTGGTATAATGATGGTGAGATATTCTTAGGTGTATTGAACCCATAATTGGTATTTGAAAAATATTAATTATATCGAAATAATATTTATGAATTTTTACTAAAAAATTGAAATAACTCTAGAATGGATTCTATGTCTAGAAATTCAAGGCCATCATTTTTTTCATAATATATGTTTTACCCTCAGTGTGTCATAACCATTTTTAATATAATTTGTTTATAATAAAACGTTTTATGTAAGATAAGAATAAATAAATCAATATATTATTATTTTTTATATCATTGATGATATGAACTAAATCCCTATTCTATAAGAAAACCATTATGTTTATGTCCCTGTTTTACCAGTACTATCTTGTAGACCTAGAGAGAACACATTGGAGAGAAATTTATAAAATAAATCCTATCATATTATTGGATAAGTACCACACAGATCGTCAGGGAAAATAGGGTTTATAGATCTCATTAACAACATCAATAAATATGTTTTTTCAAAATTAATGATCAATCCAACATCCTAGTTGGGTGACTCGATTTTGGGGTATCATTTCATTTTCTTATCTAACTTTTAATTTAAATAAATTCCACAAACATGAATTGATTCATGAATCGAAGGTTGATTTATTTTATGGTCATATTGTCTTCATAGTTTCTATTATTCCTCGTTGTTTGTTGATTATATTAATATAAATTTTGGATAAATGAAAAAATGATGTGGTTCATTCATCATGTATTTGGTTTATAATTTTCTCCCATATTTCTTTTAATTTCCATCATTTGAAACTTATTTAGCATATTTTTCAAAAAACAATTTTTTATTTGACAGTTGTAAAACTATAATTTGGAAAAATAAATCAATACCACATGAGTGGATTATGATCAAGGTGCAATAGTAATGGAAATCCAACCGAAGATTGGATTGGACTAGTGTTCATCATTATTTATGGTTTTAAGTGCATGCAATAATGGGTTATGGTGATGGTATGTATCAATAGAGTGATTTTTGATAACATTGAAGCACAGATCTTGGAGGCTTGGGACAAAAGGTTTAGTTGACACTATCCAATATTCCAAGATGGATTGGAAGATGAATTCGTTGAATGGGAAAAAATGTAGAGAAGGAACAAAAGGATTCAGTAAAACCCATGGTACATTGAATGTAATCCAATGATACATAACTTTTGGGACCCCTTGGAGATTCCACTAGGGTTTATATAAAAATTAAATATTGCATGTCATATGACACATGTCATGCATCATGTGACCCATGGATCAGGACTCGGTGTATTATCTAGGAGTACCCTAGCATGTATATGGACAGGCACATGGGCACATATAGAGGGAATCATAACAATATATTACTCAAACTCATCAAGGATCAGAGGATTGACCAAATACACTATCATTTCGGGAATATATGGAAATTTTAAGAGGTACAGAAGAACAAAAAAATGTAGGTCCAGATTTATAGTTACATCCCATGTACCCTAAAAACATGCTCCTCATATATATCTAGGACCCCTTCACCACATCATTATAGAACATTTTAAATTTAGTATGATACCATGGTCCTTTCAAATTAGAATATATTGTATCATTACATCATCATAATAAAATTATGATCCCTTTTATTTGTATAGTATTAGATAGAGTTCATAACATCCCCACATAGAAATAGTGTGGGATCCTTTTTCATTATTTTTTGGGGTTTGAGGTATTATAATTGGCACCATTAACATTATATCGATCCCTTATCTGGTAGTTAGATACATTATAGTTTGTAGAGTCCCCTAGTATCCCAAATTGGGATCCCCTAACTAGATTATGTGATCGTATGAGATCCTATGAGTAGATATTGTGTGGGGAACAATGATCATGGCCTCTTGGATGAGATACACCATAGAAAAACTTTATCATGGGGTGATAACTCATAGAATTATAATTACTGAGAATCATCAAGTAGTAATCTGTTACTGGTAGTATTGTTTGAGACCAATTGATCTCTATTTTATATTTAGAGTGTATCTAGGCTATTCTTTATTGCATTGCTATTATGTGATGAGTACTCTTGATCCAACATTCCAATGTATTTTAGTGTGTTCGTCTATTCATTATTGTACTCACCCCTATATGGGATCTAACACTTTCATGACTTGTCTTATGTTGAGAATGAATCTATTGATGATGTCATAGGTGGATAGGGAGAATGACGAGCAATGATGGGCTCGAATGATTAAGGTGTTTTCTATATGGCTTTATTTGACTGTTGTCCCTTCCGTTTGGAAATGTTTTAATTCAATGTTGTTTTGGGAGGGCATGTATTTGGTCTCTTCAAAGCTTCTATAACTTCATTTATAAACCAGATATCATCTAGATATATGTGTGCATTATTATAATTTTTTACACATTTCATCATTTTATGGTCCAAGGGGGCGTTTGAGTACTTAGGCTAATATCTCTCGTCTGTTAAATATTCCAACTCTGCATAGGGTGTATCCCCTCACATATTAGAGGAATGATTGGGATAGTCACACTCAACATATGATCTTCTTAGTGGGGCTAGTGGGTTGGTTTATCAAAAAAAATTATTATTAATTAGATTGATATTTTATAAATTAATGGAACTATCAGATTAAGTAATATATGTATAAAAATTATACTATTTTAATAAAATATTGTTTTTATAGAAATGTCATTTTAAATTATTAAAAAAACCATGATTATTTGTCTTTCGTATCAGTAATAGGTTTATATATTTTTCATAAAATAACTGTAATGATTTAATAATTTATATATTTACCAATTATTACCATTACTCAATATATCGTACTAAGGAAGTAATGGAAAACCAAACATGGCATGTCATGGTGGTGGTAGTCAGCACTATGCATGAACAATAGTTTTATTTCTTAATAGATTGGGTATATTTACAAAATAATAAAATATCATAATATAGTATCCTTAATATATATTAATTATAGAAATATTGTTATATTTGTGTGGTTAAAAATATTAATGATTACATTTATTGAGAAAAATTATTTTTTGATTGTACTCATGTCAGGAATATTAAATATAAATATATAACTCCTTCGAAGTGAGGGTGTTTTCTAAATAATGGTGAAAAGAAGATAACTAGAGTGGCATAGGGTTATTTAAATAACAAAATTTAATAGTTTCCAGGATTTATTAAAATGTTATAAGTATCATGATGTTGAAATGATGATACCTTTTATTTGTAATGTTAAGGGTAGTTTTGATAGTAAAAAATATCCAATAACATAATGTTGTTATTAATTCATTGAAGGACATTCAATGAAGAAAATATGATATTAGAAATTATATCTCTATAACCAATACACATCAACTCGTTTTTATGAAAAAATCAGCAGTTTAGGCCTTTTTAATTAGATATTTTTACTCAGTCCTAAATTTACTTTTTCCATGGAAATTAATTTATATACTCGGTTCATAAATAAAATGTAAAATATTATAACTACACTAATAAGAAAATATAATTATAATTAATAAATTTAAAATCATTTTATAATATAGAGTTTCAATCCTTATAAATATATAATTTTTTTAAAAGTACACTTAATCATGTTCAAATAGTTTTTAATGAAATATTATTTTTAAGATTTAATTTAATACATTTGGTAAAATTTTATTCGATGATTTTATTAATGATATGAATTGAATTATTATAAACAAATATAAATGAACAAGGAATAAAATGAAAGAAAAAACTAGTACTCCCTTAAAAATACACGATTCATTGAATGACTAAAAATATATTTTATATGAAAATAACATTTTATTCAATTATAAAATTTTTTACATGTTTTTTATAAGATGAAATATTTGTTATAAATAAATAATTGAATGAATTAATTTAATATATTATTTATTTAAAGGCTTTAATCATATTGGTTATTATTATTCGATGATGAAAACATGGAAATTTTCATTTTTGTAACTCCATCAATTTTGAAACAAACAAAATTCATAGAAATTTTTAGAAAAAGTAAAATAAGAAAAATTTGATGTATCTAATTATAAAACCACTTTTATTTTAACAAATCTGATATCTAAAAAAAATCTACCTCTTAATGGGAGATAGAATTTTCAAATGAAACCACATTTAAAAAGGACATGCTTGGTCACTATTATCTTATATTAAATATCAATCATCTTAATGTAATCATTTGTAATTGATTTAGATAATAGGATTATTACTAAATTTATTTTACTATGTTTTGGTTTTATACATTGTATTTTTTATGAATGAAATGTTATCTAACACAATAAATAATTTAAATAGTTTCTATAAGAGGGTTAACCCACCCCCAAATAAATAAATTATTTTATAGATATTTAATTTACATGATTATAATAATTTATATTTGGAAATATTAATTAAATACACATTGAATGATTATAATGGGTGTATTGATGGTTTACATTGAGATCTATTAATTTAAAATTGTATTATAATGGGATCATAAAGAGTTCTAACAGACTAATAATTTTATATTTAATTCAAATAACAAATGAAGATCGTGTTGTATTAGGAATGAATTCGCACACTTCCTAAAATCATTTATATGATAATGAAACCACTATTGGAATTCATATTTAAAAATCCAATAGTATCTAAAAATATACATGACTTGTGACTATAGAAAATCTATATTGAGAACTCACTTTCATATTTTTTATTATTAGTTTCATAGGATTTATCTTATTTTCATGGTTGTTGGTAATTATCTCCCTCATTTGTCCCTGGATGGGGATATTAAGTCTCATAATTACGAACCCTATTGTGATTGAACCAATGCTTTTATTAGGTTCTCTTATTGACTTCCATTTGGGTTTTTAATGTCCTTTTTCTCTACGCATATCATTTACTTATCACATCATGGAAATTTCAACTGAGTTTCATCCCACATCATTAAAATATATGAATTAAATATTTTCACTTCAACATATCTATACCATTATCGTTCATGATACTCCATTTATATATCCATAATGTGTTTGAGACTTCAACGATGTTCAAATTATTAATCTTATTTCTTGATATCTAGTTTATAATAATCATAGGGTACCTCTATCTTTGCACCATTTTGATTTTTTTTTTCAATGAGGTAATCTATGTATTTTTCCTCACATCCATGGTTCATTTAACATAAAACTATTATAAAAACTGGAAAAGTTATCATGAGAGATTATTATTATATGTGAAATATTATTGATTAAAATTTGAAACTTTTACCACTACATGTCTCAATATTTAACACTATTATGTCAACCTTCATTTCAAAAAACTCAAAATTAATGATTTTAAATTAATCCAATATTAATCCCATATATCATTCATGGTTCATCCTAGTATTAAGTGAGTTGGTTTCTATTATACATACTATCCTAATACTTTAAATAAATACATGAAATTATAATGATTATACATAGAATATTCTAACCCCATTAATCATTGAAATATATGATCTCAAAATAAAAACAACATTATCCATTCCTAATACTGTATACTGTTAAATACATACTATTCAAAAAACCTACATAAATCAAAATAAATTATTCATCAATGAGATTATATAACCCTCCAAAAAATAACTATATCTTTAACCCTCAAACAGGATTATCCTTTGCTTCATAAAATAGTATAAAATTTCATTATATATCATAATATAAAAAAAGAGATTGTTTCTAAAAAATATCATGAATCAATTATAAATATTGATTCTTCTAATTACTATATAACTTACTTATTAAAAATAAAACCCCCATTTATTATCTAATTATTATATTTACATTACTCTTATGAGTTATCCATTCCTCCGTCATGTTTTCTCTAACAATTATTAAAAAAAATAATTCCATAAAATAAAATAAAATGTCCTTGGTAAATGTTACCATACCATTAAAGAGAAACCATTCGATTAATTATAAATTTTTTTCTTATAATCCTATTTTTTTAATATACCATAATATAATTGATAATTAAAACTCACTAATGGAAATAGATATGAGTTTCAAAATTACATCAGTGTCGATAACTCATGTGATACTAGGAATCTCCACATTTCCACTACAATAGGTATGAAATAAAAGTAATACTCATGTGTGTATGCTACCACATTATGATATAATATATAGGTTTTTCTTTTTTGATACTATTATATGATTCATTTCCACTGTCATATTCAATCTAAATAGTTAAATGAAAATGATTATTACAATATTCAAAATATAAATATTAAAACATAAATATGAATATGTAATACCTAATTACACATTTTTTAAAATATTGTAATTTCAGATCAACCTTTGAGTCTCCTGGTGTAATCCCTGGTTATCCATGTTCATTTTATTATTTGGTTCCAAAACTGAATAATTTCACATCTTTATAAAATACTTTATTATTGAATGTAAATATACTGTGATAAAAAAGAAATATCATAAGGGGTTCCTACCAGGATTGTATTCATTACCCCAGTCCTCATAAATCAATGTGACAATTTATTTAATCCATAAAAATATTCTTACGATGGTTAACCAAAGGTGAATCTATTCTAAAACTACATTGTATCACCATCCGTTTCAAGTAAGTATCAATTTCATTATGCTTTGGATGTATGTGAAAAATATAGGTGACGTTTGGGAGAGTCTGGTGAACTATTGGTGGGATTTGGAGACTATCTATGTCTCCATTGTTGGTGTATGATTTTAGAAAATCAGGCAACAAATATTCAAAACCATGCACATTGAATCAGGGGTTAAATGGAAGGTGCACAGGTGGCATACAGTTTTTCAAAACCATGTAGAAACCTAGGACAACTGTACAACATGTGATATTCGGGTTTGGCATGGATGGAGAATTGTTTGGAAACTGTGCAATCTAATCATGAGAGGATCATACTTAAGGAATTGGCTGTAACATTGTTTTCACATGGTGTTCCAAATCATGCGAAGATTCCTTGCACAACTAAAAAAGAAGATCAATAAAAAGTGGATCTGGCTAAGTTATGTGTTCTAATGCCTTGATTTTTTTTACAAAAATGGACCTAACTCTTGATTTTTACCTCTAATAAGTTGTATAACCACTACCAATCTTTTTGGATGCAATATGTAAAATTTTCATACTGATTTGAAAATTTATTCTCATTATAAGAGATCATTCCTAGTTTTTCGTGGTTATTTTTCAATGATGTAGTTATCCATCTCTCTTTATTTCATAGATCAACCCTTATAGTGGATATATATAAGGTATGTCAGGGGAAACAAGATTACTATTGGATTGGTTATGATACGTGCATGGATCTATGAAAGGTTCATTGAGTTTTATCTCAGTTTCATTGGCATTTTAGTGTCGTTCTTCATTTTTTTAATAAGACTCAAGGTAGGTGGCCTCAATCTTTACTCATCTATTCAGTACATGAAGTCATAATTAAAAATTGATTAAATTAATTGGAAGTTATTGTGAAATTGGTGTGATAGTAATCGTAGAAAACAGCTTTAGTGGTGGTTTGTTGTTTTTGTGGAATTGTGAATTGATGTGAACAATTCTTTGTTAAATGGGTTTTTAATAATGATATTATAAATGGATGTATGGTATTTATATCTTGAGAAACGGTTACAATAAAACGTTTTTTATTTGAAATGGTTTGTTAGACACGTTTTCCATAAAAAGATTTCTATATTGATATGTTTTTGGAATTTATGTGTTCTGGGCACTGAATTTTTTTCTGGCATACTTTGTGGGCTGTGTTCATATTACATTAGGAGGATTTTATGAAATAAAACCTTCTTCTTGTTGAAAAATCTGTCACAGAACATGAGATTTAGTTACCTTATAATGACATGATATATTGATGAGAAACCACTAATCAGTATGAAAAAATCAAAAAGATTCATGCATGTCTAGATTTGTGGAGATATGGATATGTGGTTTGGAATGGTGTATACTGAAACAGAGAGATGGAATGGTTCTGAGAACTTTTTTGGTTTCATTCTTTAGAAATTATGGATATCTTTATAAAACTATTTTATAGGAACTTTTATATATTTTGATATAAACTATTTTATAAATTGTTTTATAAATTTTTTTTAACATGTTTTATCTTAGTGGTGTGAGTAGGGAATTAATTGGGGGGAAACCTATTGAGTTTTAGTACACAACGCTACATTTTCAATTTGGTTCTACGACAGATCTTGTTTATCAAGACAAGAGAAAAGTTAATGTATCATACATATTTACTATAAATTTATGAAACATAGGCTATTTTTTGGAGTTGGATCATGGAAAATATTTGGAGTCTATATTTTCCCATAGATTTTATTATTTTTGTATTATTATGCAATGTACATTGATATTATTTTCATCCTATGTGTTACTTGGTTTATGTTTGATTTTGATAAGTGGAATGTGGAGTTATCTATAATTTTTATCATTTAACATATATGGGTTTTCTGGTTATTTTATTTTTGGTTAGATGTTTATTCCTAAAGAGAAAATTGTAATCTAGATGTATTGAAGCCCACCATCATTTATACTGGTCATTGGTATACTGGTACTGTCATTGGATGAAATGTAACATTCCACTTCCTTATCAATCTTATGAGGATGTGAGGGATGTTACATGTTGTATAAATATTTTCATTACAAAAATTATTTTGTGACCAATGGTATCAACTTGTTAGGTCATTTCATTACAAGTGGACTTTGATATGGTATAGTTTTTATGTCATGGACCTGGCTTCATTCTGTTCTATTCATTGGGATCATATAAAGTAGTAAGATTGTCAGGACTTAAATTGTAGGGTATAAAAATACATAGATAAACCATTATGTTAAACTTCATGTTAACAATTATTTATGTACATAATAGTTTTTTAGACACTTATAGTAGTTGGTAACACATTTTCATGTTCTTAGACAATGAGACAAGCATGACATGTATTCATGTAATGACTTCCCACTATTATTTTTTTATTTTTAGTAATGATTTATAATTAGTGAAAAAGTGTTGAATTTTGAAAAAGGTTAAAATTGTTGTGAAATATAAAATTTAAAAAGAACATGGTTTCTATATTTTGGAAGATTTTTTACCCACAATTAAAGTATATATTTTCGTTAAAATGTTTGAATCTAGAAAAAGGATTTTTTTTGAAAGCACTGTTGTGATAGCATGTTGTGGTAGAGTTTGAAATGACAAATCTTAACCTAATTGAGAGTGATTCTAATGGATTTTTTCTTGTATAGAAAATAAAACATGGCCAGAATCATAGAAAATAACCAGAGTATACTATGGAGAATTTTTTTTCACCTAGGCCATCGGTGTACCAACAACTTGTTTTGGTATTGGTCATGTGTTTTAGGCAATGTACATGAGGAACATGAGGGATGATCCAATTAAAGTGGATCATTCCATTCAATTACAGAACCAAAATCTAATAAACTTTTAGGGGGATTCTGAACCAAAATGGTGGAGGTGTGGTTGAACAAGAAGAATCATGTTCTCAATTTCATCGACACACCTTCATAGTTTAATGACATGATAGGGACATACTTTCTAGAAGATCTTGCATGCCAATGGTGGGATTTTTCTGTTTAGGCTAAATTATATAATGGCCTTGCATTAGAGGATTTTAAGAAATTTCATATCAATCAAATCTATCCCCACACATTCAGAATTCAAAAAATAATGGTTTCCATCAGCTTGAATAAATAATGTATTTCTTTCATGGAGTATGTGGCTATATTCAATAATTTAGGGAGCTTTGCACCCAAGGATTCATATAGTGTGTCCCATAAGGAAAACATCTTCAAATTGGGGATTAGAATATATATTTTCTCAATTATTATTAATCTTTATCTTTTAGGTTATATAGAGATAGTCAATAAAGTGATGATAGCAGAAGGAAGTATTTTTTGGAGTAATGGTAGAAGGTTGTACGTTTATTCCCATAGGAAAAATTGGGAACTCTTATTCATGGGAAATGATGAAGATGGACACCTATTTCAAAGGTGGGAGAATCAATCAAAATTAGATAGTTGTATCTGTTAATATTCAACAGAGACCCATGAATAAATTTGGATGTTTCCCATGTTGTTCGTTTGAACTCATAAAGAGAGATTGTAAAAAAACCCCATGGACATGCCACAACTTTAACAAGATGGGGAATCTTTAGTTCTAATGATTCATTGCCCTGGGGAAAATAATTCAAGGCACTTATCGGGTCTAGTAGGAGTCGAATGCCTCTATAGGGAGAGGGAACCAGAACCATCCTCTTTATTAGAGAATAGCTATGCATGGTGATTCATGGAATAGAATTTCCCCTCTTCCCATGAAATATTAGCATGGAAACAAATATAAAAGTTCTGTGATGAAGTAATTATATAGAGTTGAGTAGGTTATTGTTGATGATTAGTATAGACCATCAACCGTTAGAAGTAAAATTCCATTTATCCTTTCATTTATGAAATAATTATTTGATATAGGTGAACCCAATTACATTGTTTCTTAATTTTGTTTTGATTCTCTATTTTTAAATTTGGAAATGATGTCTTGTATGTTAAAAAATGTGACTTCTATTGGTAAAATAGAATGTATAGACCTTGTGTGTAGAGCATGTGCTATAACCATTAATGGAGTTGAGATATGATGAGATTTTCCATGTATGAGACAGTTTTTTTTGAGACAATATTGAGTTTGGATTGGTTTAAAAATGTAAAATAATCACCTTGAATTTCATACAAGAAAGGATATTTTCACAAATAATGATAGTGTAGTTCATCTTTTTTGAATAGTATGAAATGTAAATTTTGGTGAAATGGGATTGTTGGAGCCTGTAGTCGGAATGATCTCATGCATGTTGGAAGCATTTTCTTTTGCATCGCTAAACGAGATCTAGAAGAATAGAATTGAAGTAGTCGTGGATAAGTATCTATATGTGTTTCTTAAAAAATTCTCGGGTTTTATCCCTATGAAATAAGTGGAGTTATAATTGATCTCCTCTGAAAGACTAGTCCCCTAACACATCGATTAAATTTGATGGAACAAAAAAACTAATGGAGCTCATGGTGTAGTGAGAAGATCTAGAAAGAAATGGGTTCATTCGACCTAACACATCCCCTTGGGAAGAAATGGTCTTATTTGTTAAAAAGAATGATGTATTTTTTTTCTATTTGTGGATTATCGTATGATTAACAAAGTTATTATAAATAACAGTAATACACTTCAAAAAATTTGTGTTCTATAGGATCAATTGATGGGAACTCACTGGTTCTCTATGATTGACTTGTGCTAAGAATATCACCAATTGCAGGTTAGGAAAGAGGATATTCAAAATAAAACATTCAAATGAAGATATGGAAATTATGAATATGTTGTAATGACTTATAGTCTTACAAATTCAATAATAGACTTTATGTAATTGATGAATCAGATATTTTACAGATACCTAGATACCCTTGTGGTGGTGTTTATTGATGATATATTGGTGTATTTGTGAACTACAAATGAGCATGAGAAATATTTAGAGACTATGTTGGGAATAAAGAGGGATCATAATTTTGATTACAAATTATCAAAGTGTGATTTCTGGAAACTATTTGTACATGTTCTTGCATAAGTAATTTCTAAAAGTGTTGTTTCAATGGATCTATAAATGTTTGAGGATGAGAACTATTGCCAATGGCTGATGAATGTATTTGAGATACATTGTTTTCTAGTATTGGATGGTTATTATCAATGATTTGTGAATGAATTTTTAGACTATTGTTTCCTATGATATATTTTTAAAAGAATAATCTTCTATTCCAATGGATGGAGGAATGATAGAAATATTTTTAATTGCTTAATGTTCTCCTAACTTCAAAACTATTCATGATTTGTTTTGAATTAGGAAATGGTTATGTAGTGTATTATGATGCTTTGGTA
Organism: Viscum album; assembly: GCA_963277665.1. NCBI lineage: Eukaryota > Viridiplantae > Streptophyta > Magnoliopsida > Santalales > Viscaceae > Viscum > Viscum album. Next base: position 206,283,728 of record OY728143.1, read on the forward strand.
TTAGGTTTGGGGGTGGTCTCATGAAAAGAGATCATGTTGTTGCCTATGGTTCAAGAATGTTATGAGTTTATGACATGTACTACCAAACACATGATTTGGAGTTAGTTTCCATAGTCCATGAATTGAAGAACTAGAGTCAATATCTCTTTGGTAAGAAATTTACAATGTAAATGAATCATAAGATCATGAATCATATTTTCTCAAAATATTATTGAACATGAGACAAGGAATATTGATAGAGTATCATAAAATGTCTCAATTTCGCTTGATGAATTCACCAGGTAAAGGCAATATGGTGGAAGATGCATTAATCATATATTCTTACGCTCAGCTGGAAATAGATGTTTAATATTTTTGGCAATTGATGTCATTGATACAACACATAAACATGGAATGTGAAGACCGATGCGATGTTTCATTTTTCATTCCAGTATCCTTGATTCTTGAGGGGGTGAAAATGGTGAATGATGCACATACATATAATATATAATGTGTGGGGATGAGTAAAAACTCAATGGTGTGGAGACCATTGAGGGAGTGAATCTTGATAAATGTTTAGTGGTTGTTTTAGAAATAATATTTTCATACCAATGGCCAATCTGGAACAAATTCTTCATGTTTACCACTATTTATGATGGAACCGTCATCATGGAATACCAAATATGTATAGGCCATTGAACGAATAGTTTTGGTGGAGTGGTATGAAAATTAATGAGGTTGAGTTTGTTATAAAGTTATTAACATTTCATCCAGTTAAGGAATAACATCAGCAACCAGAAAGTATGGTACAGTCCTTAATTATTCTTGTTTTGATGTGGGAATAGATATCTATGGATTTTATAATAGTTATCTCAAAAAACATTTGGATTCATGATTCCATATGGGTGATAGTGGATCAACTCATAATATCATCTCTTTTATTTACTATTAATGAAACTCATATGTTGGATGACATGAAAAAAAAATGGATATCTAATATGTGGTGAGGAGTCTTGCTATACTAGTTTTGATAGTGTTAGATAGACAATTTTGGTTTACATATTCTATCTGGAAATAATTTTGAAATTCCATGGGACCCAATTGACTATGATAATTGAGTATTATCCTCATATGGATGGGGAATTCAAAAGTATGAAATATAATTTGGATGACACATTGTTTCCTTGTCTAATAGATTTTTGAGGATCATGGGAAGATCATGTTTCATTAGTGGAGTTCTCATGTACCAAAAAATATTAGGCATTGATATAATTGGCTATTTGTTATGAATTATTTTGGATTCTTTATTTTTATCCACTTTTTTGGGTGGAACTGGAGAAACCTCACTAGTTGGGATGAGGATTGTCCAATAGACAATGGTGATGATTATGTTGATTAGAATACGGTTGAAGATAGATCAGAGTCACATAAATCATATCTCGGTCATCATTGATGGAATTTTTCATTCATCCTAAGTGAAATTCTTTTCTTAAAGATCAATCCAAGTCTTGGACAACAATGTTTTTAGGAATCATGGGATGGTATCTCCTCGATACATAGGCCCTCTAAGGATAAGTCCATGAGTTGGTTTTTTGTCATATCGGTTGGTATTGTACCAATTTTTTAGTGTAGTTCATAATGTGTTCTAGGTACCTCATCAAAAATATTTTTATCCTAATCCAGACTTTATGATTCGAAGGGATCATGTTGAACTAGAGAAATATTTCTCATTGTTACATATCTCAATGTAGATTGAAGATAGGAAAGATAAAGTCTTTCTTGGAAAAAAATTCTCCTAATGTGGGTTTTGTGGAAACCAAGTTAGATTCTAGTAGAGACATTAGAATGGGTGAAAGAAATGAATGAGAAGTGGCTATACCTTTATTAACATGATGTCGATTTTCTACTCTATACGGATGAAAAATCCAATGGTTGGGATAATTTGGAACGCGCTATTTCATGTATGTAACACTTTATTTTTTTTACTTTTTAGGTTTTTAAATTATATGGGTGACATTTTGGAGAGTTTTTAGAAATATTGGATTGATTTTGTTTCTTTTATATAGGTTTGGAGTTGTTTAACCATTTGGGAAAACCATGAAACACCTATAAGAAACCATAAATAATGAATCAAGGGATAAAGTGAAAGCACATGGGAAAAAATGGATATTCAAAATCATGTGTAAGCCTCACAAAACCATGAAAAGTGAGACATTGGGATTTAGAATGGATGTTGCATGGCTTGGAAACTGTTCTAACAAACGGTGTGAGGTTCATCCATGAGGTTGTAGCTAGTGCATGGGTTATGAACTATTTTCCTAACTGTGGGAGAAAATGTGCCTTGTTAAAAAAACTAGATCTTATAAAAGGTGAAAAAGTTTGGAATTGCGTGTTAATACACTAGGTTTTCTTAAAAAGGACCTAACTCGGGATTTTCCCTCTAAAAAGTTGGTGACACTCCCCCATCATTTTGGATGTGATCTGATGGCTTTTTCTGGTGATTCAAAGTTGGATTGTAATCTTAGGTGACTTTTCTTCATTATTCTTATTTGTTCTTGTTTTGTTTTCTTATATATACTTATCTATCTCTCTCGGTTTCTTATTTTTATGCATGTTGTGGATATATATATTTATGGTAATTATGTCTAAAGAAGATTAGATTTGGATTGTTTTACGATAGAGGAAGAGATCTATGATGGGTTTGTAGAATTTTAACATTGTTTCATTGGTTTGTGAGTTCGATTCTCCATTTTTATCATAAAAATGTGTTAGGTGGCTTCACTATCAACTCCTCTATATAGAACTTTAGGGCATACTTTCAAAATGATTAAATCAACTGGAATTCATTCTGAAATTGGTGTGAAAATTATTGAATAAACCTTCAATATAGATGGTTTTCAGACATTTCTAGAATTGTGAATTGTTTTACAATATGCTCTATTAAATGGTTTAAATGATTATTTAAAAAATGGGTTTTGGGTTTTGATTGCCTAAGAAGAGGGCTTTAAATAAAATTTTGGTTTTATTGAAATGGTTTGTTCCAATGGATTTCAATAAAATGATTTTTTGTTAATTTTTTTTGAATTATAGTGTATTTGGAATTGAAATTGGGTTTTATTATATATAGTGTTGTGTGTTAAAATTGAATTACATGACTTGGATGAAATATCACCTTCTGCTCAGTGAAAAGGTGTAATGGAATAATAGATTTTATTAACATGTGATGACTTGGTCGATCGATGATATATTTCTCATTAGTACAGATCTGTCATAATGAAGAGTGAATGTGTAGATGTGTTGATATGTGGATATGTGGTTTTGAATAGGGTATTCTAAAAATGGAAAGGTGGAATGGTTTTGAGAACATGTTTGGATAGTTTCCTTGAAAATTGTTGATTATTTGTAAAAACAATTTTGTTGGACCTTGTTTATATATTGATATAAACTATTTTAGAATTTTTTATATTAACTATTTTATATAAATGTGCTAAAATATTTTATCTTGTTGGTGTGAGTATGGAATTCATTTTGCGAAAACATACCATGTTTTAGTACTCAACCCAAAATTAGCATATTGGGCCTTCTTCGTATATTTTTATTCAAGACAAGTGAAAATGGAATGAATCTCACATATTTTTTAGTACTTTATAATAGATTGGAAGTATTGTGGGTTTTTTATCATGAAGCATGTTTGGAGATTTGAGTTTTCCTTAGCATCTTTGTGTTTTGTAGCCTTCTGATGTATACAATGATATTGTCGTCTTCTGCTGTGGTACTTGGTTTTAATTTTATTTTTAAAAATGGAATATTGGGATTCCTTTCATTGTAATGAAGCATCATATATGGTTTTTATTTCATGTAACGATGGTTTTGATGTTTATTTTTAATGGGATAATATTCCAATACATGTATTGAAGACCTTCGACATTTATTTCAAATATATGGAATATTGGGAATGTCTTTAAAGAATATGTAATATTCCATTTCCTTTCCAAGGCAACGAGAATTGAATATATGTTACATACATCCAAATTAAAATATCAAAATAAGTATGTTTTTCTTTGAAAACTATATATTCTCTATTTAACTTAAACATCATTATGTTACCCTATATATAGATTCATTGCTATGGATTTCACAAATGTTCCCTCATCATAATCCATAAATAAATTAATCATTATTACCTTATCACTAAATAATTAACTATTCCAAGGGTTTTTCTATTCCATTGAAATTGTGATCCACTTTAACTTTTCAACCAAAAAATTATCCTCAATGAACATCCTAATCTATAATGCAATGTATAGATTTTATTTTTCCTAACAGTAATTCCTTTTATCCATACGTCTAGATAAATATCTCAAATCTACATATTAGATATACTTATATTGATAATAGGTGTAAAAGTCAATATATAACCATATATAATTATAAAATCAATAATTATTATAATATCTCTTAAAAATGATTAATCAATTCCATTTTACCTCTTTGTAGAATTAGGAAAATTCATAAACTAATAAATACAATGTTCTTTTTTATAAAATGTAATATAATGTTGTTATATATGAAACTACTTATTTGTGGACAAGTGTTTGACAAATCCCTTAACATCCTTCACACATGTAATCATTTTAAAATATTCACATGTCATACTTTTCTACATAACATGGGAAAATATAAACATATGAACTTTGGACATCAAACATTCACTAAGGTAAACATATTACGAATGAAATAACGGAAAAAGATTAAATAATCACTATTAAATGAATAATCAAAAAACAATAATCCAGAATCAACATGAAACTAATAGAATTTAATATACATTACAAGAATGAATATAGTTTTATCAAAAATAATAACCTCACACTGATTTAATACATTATTTCATTCATTAAATCCTACTATTAAGGATTTATGGAAAACATTTTACTTATCGTGGAGAGTACAACCAAGATATCCTATATTCGAGGCCTTACGGAATGACACAATATTAATATGCAAACAATCATACACAAAATCCCAAAATGTTCTATCTCATTGGACATGTCCCTGCATCAAGGGGATATATAACTTCAAGTCCCACATGTCACATGATTATGTCCATTGCATTCACTACAATACCATTCTGCGAGGATCTATCTTCTAAATAAATCATGGTTATCTATATAACATGTTACATAAAAATAAATAAATAATCATCCTAAATTATAATTAAAAAATAATCATGAACATATATATTATTCCCATGTTAATTAAATAGAATACATTTTTGGTGAACATCATCCAATAAGATTAATTTAAAATTTACTGTTCGCATAGTATAATGAAATAGAAATACAGCTTCATCAAAACAAAAATAGAATGATCAGAAGAGATCAATAGAAATGTGATGGGTGACTATAAAATAAAATAAACCAATACATGATGAAAATTCTTTAAAGGATTTTACTTAAAGGAAGGTGTCTCACCAAAAAATAATTGTAGTATACCACATATTTCAATAAAAAAAATAGGATATCGACAACCACTATGAAATAAGAACAAGGAATGATCATAAAACAACAAATAAAAAATGAGTTTCAAAAATATCTCCCTTCTAAAGGTGTCATTTTACTAATAAAAAATAGAATATGAAAAAATGATATGGATTGTAAATCCTATAACTTCCATATCGTATAAAAAACATATCTATAGATAGTGAATAAACAATTCAATAGAAAAATTATTTAGAAAATGTATTCAAATGCTATGAATTAAATATTTGAGACAATGAAAACATCATGGAACGAGTAAGAGATTAATAAAAACCCCTTGAAATTGAGTTATTATAATTGAGCATCATGTACCATGATTAAAAGATGAATCCAGATATGATATCTCATATAAGAAATATATACACCATAAAACTGAAATTAGATTCATAATTCCAATCATGTACTTTTATATGAGTTTGAGATGAAACCCCATACCACATTTGTGAATTTTTGATTTGAAATATAAGAGAGATGAAACATGAAATTTATATCTATATAACATGAAATAAAATGGATTCATGTTATGTAATCTCAAATTGGGTTATACACACCTTTAAATTAAAACCCTATAAAACATATAGAAAATTCAAATCAAAATCCCTTAAGAAATTTTACTTTAAATGGTACATTTAATATCATTAAATTTAATATATATCCTTATGTAAATATCAAAATAAGATGCTAATCACCCCATAAAAATGATGATATATAAAAGAAATTTGATAAATGAAAGGAAATTAAGACATAAACCTATACATATTGTCCCAACATCATTTTATGTAATTTGACCCCAGATAATAAAAACCTACCAATAATAACACCTAAATTAAAAAAATATCATATACATTTCCATTTATTCCCTTCATAAATACTCAATCACTCTATGAATTCCTCTGATTTTCCCATCAGTTTTTAATACCTTTGAAATATAATTCTAGTTTGGTAATGTGGGTGACATTGTTAACAATTATTTCAAAGTTTATTTTTTATATATTGTTAAAAATAATATTATGGATGGTTTTTTATATTTATTATGTTTCAAATAAATGTCATGAGTGTTTTAGACATTGTCGATAAAGATGAAATTAATAACAATCATGATACAATGTTCCGTGATAATTGAAGTGTGCTATCATAAGTTATGAAATTAATATTGATATGAAATATCAAGAAAAAACAAATCCTAAAATATTTATATAATATTATAATATAAATTGTGTTCTTATATTAATTCATGAAATAAATTCATATTAATGTTAAATTACTTTGGTTAACAAACCCAAACATGAATGTACCATAATTGAATGAATGATTGGGAGACATTTTTATTATAATATCATTATAACAAAAAAATAATGATCATAGTTATTGATTATTACAGATATATATAAAAATTTGAAGGAGTTACAATAACATGTAATTGATGTTCAAATATTACATAATTTGACAATAATGCAGTCATCGTAGCACACTTATTTAAAAGGATTTTATTCCTAGATATCATTTTTTGTTCATATAATTTACAGGTTGTAATATTTTTTTTATTACATAGAATTTATTATATCATACAAATCATTTTTATCCATTAATAACATCCTTATATCCATGCTTATAAACATTTAAAGGATAAAAACACATTAAAATCATGGATATGGTAGTCTGCAAACTCACAAATGACTATTTTTCATAATAGAGAGGGTTTTTGAAAAATAAATGATATTAAAATTAATATAAGTTCATGTAATTATAGAATACCAATGTTTAGTATGTTCTTAATTAATTAATATTTTATAATATATATTATTTTCTAGATTATTTTTATTTGAGTAATATAATTATAAAATTTGTTTCTGGATTACATTCAAGGAAACATATCATTTATTATAAAAAATAAATTTAAATCAATATATTCAAATACAATTGTAATTTTACCATGAAAAAAAATTAATATGAAAAATAAACTTTTTGTTAAAATTTATTTTGTATTTTACATGGTCTAATATTAAAATTGTTTTTTAAAGCACAAATAAAGAGTATATAATAAAAAATATCTTATATTTTGAATCATTGAAGGAAATTTATTTAATAATTTTAATTTTAATTTCAGTCATAATACATGATTTTCATATGTAAAAACTAATGTCCCCAACAAACCCAAAATTGTTCAAACTAAAAATTAGAATTATAAATAAGAATAAAGAACATGTATTTTTTTTTGAAATGTATTGGTTGAGATATTTTAGACCATAACTCTTACACAAATCCATTAATGTCATTTTTTTGAGCTTTATGACATGTTTACTGTGTGCATGATTTATATTATGTTCTTATATTTACAAAAAAAATCAACTCAGAACTCTTTTAAAATTAGACTCTCACCACATGGTTAAGAGAAGAAAAAAAATTCGTTTTCAACATTAAATCCATTCCATAATCTTTATCCTTTATTATATTTTATTTTCCACGAGCCTTTGTTCGGAATAGATTGACATAAAAACTCCATTTTATAGGAAACCTCCAAGAAGTACCCAATGATTTCATTGTAAATACTCATTTTCCCTTACAAAATTTTCAATCCATCATAATTATTTATTTTTTATTACCTATTTTATATATAATTAATTTATTATAATTCATATAATGAATTTTATTATGATAGGGGTGTAACTATTATATAGATATCCCCTTTTAAATTATGAAAAATGAAACTGAAATTCCGTTGTTGTGAGGACTACCACCTACACAAAAGTAATGCTTCTATATTTTTCACTATGAAAACCTTTAAATGATTATAATGTTAATTTTTTAATAGTAAATATGAAATGTATAATATATTTATCAATATTATGACAATAATGTAATCCTTCATCTTTACATCTCATTTAGTGGGAAATGAAATCATTAACTATGTGTTGGGTTGATTACCACCTCACTGAAGTAATGTATATCATTTTTCATCTACACATTATATTATTTATTAAATCCTATATGTATCTAATTCTATACCATATTTTAATAAAATAAAATTATTATTTTTTCAATTATATTATTCCAAAAAATATCTACATTCATGATCATAATCAACCATTCTTTATGGGGTTTTCATGTTTGGTTTGTCTAACCACCAATATGAAAAATGTTAAAATATAAAAAAACATTGATTACTATGTTAAAATAATTTTATATTTTATATTTTATAAATAATAACATAAATATATTTTCTATAATGGTAATGTAATTTTTTTTCTCATTCACTAAGATACCACCAATCTGTTAAAAATCACTAAAATATGGTCATCACTAATTTTTTCATCAAGGATCGTCATTAAAACTAAAATAGAATGAAATTAACTAATTATAGATAATTATAAACTATAAATTATATAAAATTTATTATCCTCATAATGATTAAACTAGGATAAAGTATGAATCCCAATAATTTTATCACAAAACTTGTACAAAATGATAAAAATTAATGAAACACAATTTTAAAAATATATAATAACTATTTAAAAACTTATTAAAGGACGAATATAAATTTATATTATAAATTGTAATTGTTATGAATAACTATATTAAATAATTTTTTTTTATTTTTATCTTTTATACGATGATAAATCATGATCTATGTAATCAAGATTAAAGGTAATGGTTTCTGGACCACCATTATGATTCAATAAGATATTAATTGTCTGCCCCCCCCCCCACATAACTCCTCCTTGATATATCTTTTAATAATGGGTATAATTTTATCTTAACATTCATTAAAAATATTTTAATTTTCAATCCTTATCACATAAGACCATCGGTTTATTTTCAATTTGAATAAGTTTGATGTTGTAAGTGTTTTTATTAACTCAAACCTCCTTTGGATGATTTTAATATGCTTCATCATAAACATCATAATTTTATGAGTCATTTATCAAAAAAATTAATTTATATCATGTAAAATTATATTATGTTACATTAATTTTATTTTGGATTCAATTATTTTACCAAGATAAATATATTCCATGTAAATTATATAATTTTTTACAATAATTAATGTCATCCCTAACAAAAATTTTCATCATTGTCGAATATTTTCATTTCATCAAATGTTCCCATACATAATTGGTTACCCAATTTTGTGTTATTTCAGATAGAATGAAAATATACTTTTTCATCCATTCAACGTAATTTTTCTATTATTTTATTGATGTTGGATTTCAAAAATGGTCTTTTAAAATAAGTATTCTTCTAAAATCAACATCATTACATCAAAATTAAGGATTATCATTTTCACCTACATTTAATTTTTTTTAAATTATATTAATTAAATCCAAATAATGTATATATATTCTATAAATATAAACATTGTTTTAATCATCCTCATTTTTCAAGGGGATAACACATGTTAATATCTTCTCCAGGATTACCTATATTATGTATATTCTAATTAATGATAAAATTAATCATTCATTTCATGCCATGAAAAACATCTATAAAATTATGATTTCCATTAATACATTATATACCCCCTCATTATCTTATAAATGACCTACCAAGATTATTTACCATAGCAATTAAAATAATAAACCATCCATTCCCGTAAGATCTTTTTTACCATTTAAAAAAAATCACATATGTTGTTAGTTTTTATTCTTAATTTTTATTAATCATTATTAAAAAAATCCTTATTTGGAACCCAATGTAAATAAAACAATGTTTCATTAATAAAATATGAATATATAAAAACTATCTCATTCTTTCTTCTATTGGGAATCCATATGACATTTCCTTCAGTCCTTATTTGAGGGAAGAACATAAAAAGGACTTCTATCTCATTGGTTTTATCAAGATAATGTTGTATATATGATTTAACTTCTTCACATCAAACATGTATTCATTTAAAAATTATGAATTTAGTAATGTGATGGGTGGGACAGGAATTACACATCCCTCAATTGAATTATGTATTGTTTTCATCTCCTGAGATACCATGTACTGTGCAAACAAAATTTCCTTATGAAAATGATGTAATGTTATTAGTGTGACAGGAAATATATATCTCCTTAATTAACTTTGTGTGTATTTTTATCTCAAGAAATAATATAAAATATATTTGATATATAACCCAATCCAATGTGGGACTCTATCTTCTATGATGGTCTCAGAGATAGTCCATGACATATCGATATGATATATGTCTTCTGTAGTTCCCACATAGTTATGATTCCTTGAAATTATTAAATAATTTCCATATTCCATGTTTACATGATTTTCTCACAATATTATATATACATTAAATATTTTTTATGTACTACATGTCCATCATTACGATTTAGGGAAATTTTGTATAATAACATGTCCTACAAAATTAGAAATATCCTTGATCACATTTTTTCTCATATTTTAATGATACGACCCTATATGGAATGATGATATGATTTTCCATGACTAAATTCTAGTGTTCTCCCCGGAAATTTGATTACCCCTCTTATATATAATGAAATTTATAATTTTTGATAATTTTAGAAGAGGTTCTAGAATATCTCAATTATAGATATGTGTTTACTAGTTTTCTAAAATATTATACCAATGTAATTGGTCCTCAAAGAAACAAAACCAAATGTTTCTCCTTGTTTTATGATATTTTTATGAAATGAAATTTTTATCTTAAAGTACGTATTTAATAAAATTTTGTGTTCCAATTTGATCCATATTATCCACCACCAATAAACTTTATAAATTGAATATTGAAAATTTATGTAATCTATCTAAATAAAAATTACATAAGAATATTTTAATGGATCTTATATGTACTCAAAAAAGTGAGGAAGTACTATGAACCATAATCATGATAGTTATTCATAGTACATTATCTCAAATTATGTCACATAGAATATTAATCATGACACAATTAGGTGATATTTTATTTCCCTAAAATTAAATATAGTTAATCGTAATATAAATAATTTTATTTATTAGCAACCTACACCAGTAAACTCTTTATTTGAATAGAACTAATAGTTATAAACTATAATCCACTATATATCAAATTATTCTCATATATATATTGAGATAAATATTTTCATGCTAATGTCCATGTAATATTTTGTGAAAAATCAACTCAAAAAAACAATACACCTCTATGAAAAATCAATTAAGGGGAGATACATATATTGAATTCCCTCTATCCATATCTGTGAACTTTTCTCCAACATGAGGGCCAGTACTATAGTATTATTACAATATAATATGATATCATGATAAATTTTTTGAACTACATAATGATCATATAAAATCATTCAAATATAAATTTATTATTTTGATATATCTAGATCCTTAATATTATCAGAATCCAATATTAAATCTATCATAAATATATGATTTGAAATCATATAGATCAATTATCCTCTATTATGACTGGAAAGATATCATGACTTCTAAAAATGTTATGTTTGATATATCTAAAATATATGATCTTTATTACATCTAATGGATAGATCTTTATCTTCTCCTTATACATCTAACATATCCTTAATATGCCTTAGATAATTTGGGATAACCTTTCAAACCACCTATGTTGTTCACCAAGATCATTATTATATCATACTACCATTCTAATATATTATAAAAAATCATTTATAGATCATTAAATGTCATATATGATTGAACCCATCTTAGAAGAATATGGGATTCAACTTATTCTCCATCTCTATGGTTGTGTATGCAGAATCATTTTCATAGAATGACGTATACCATACAGAAAATTTAATATTACAATGTTGTATCAAACAAAAACAAATTATCTTTATTATCTTTTCAATTTTCTTAATATTACATAATCCAAGAATACTCTTTGAGCTATCTTGAAATATAATGATCCCTAAAATTTTGGGTTTTTTACATAATCCCATCATTGAAGAGAGTATGTTCACACATTCAATAACATACTATAAAATTGGTTGGATATTTATAAAATGAAATATTCCATTAATATATACTATTAGGTAAAAGACCACACATCCATTAAACTACAATAAATAAAAGTCTCACATTTATTTCAACAGAAATGAAATTCTATTATAGCATCATAAAACCAATTGTTCTGTGTACCCAATACATTGATTAATCCATAAATTGATCTATAAAACATTCTTTTTTTTGTAATTCACTTTATTTAACAATTATTTTTGTTGGACAAAATATATATCTTTCTAAAGTATCTTATTGATAAAAGAAATTTTCATATCCATCATTGAAATCTAATTTCCAGGAAAACCTTCTATGGAAAGGTTAATTATAAATACTAAAACATGGAAACTTGAGAAATTATTTTTGTACTAACATTTATTAATGTCTTTTAACCATATAACCACTAGATATGATTTCTATATTTCCAATTTATCTTAGAAAATTTTCTCTTCAATACCGTTTCAATTCAATGAAAATTTAATTAATTTAATGATTTTACTGAAGAAAAGAAAGATCCAATACATTTCATTATCATGTAAGTTTTATTCCAAGAAAGTGAGAAAAACAACTGATAATGGGCCCAAAGCACCCCAAACGACAAGCCTAAGGAGGCCAAAAAAAGTGGAGGCCAAGGGAATCCCCTCGAACCAAGTTTAACCCCTACGAATTCATGGTGATAGCCATATGAAAGAAAAAATGGGTTGGACCAGGGACGTCGAGATATGAAATGTGGTCCATGACCTTATTCCCCTCAAGCCAAGTGTGGACTTCACTAATGTTGCTACTGATCATTCTCCAACACTCCATTGTAATGTAGTGGATAGACCATGGAATGGTGTCCGAGCCTAGCAGGGTATTTTAGAGGATTAGGAATAAGTTTCAACCTCTGATATGATTATCCCTATTGACAACAAAGTGAGAGGCCCAACATCATCACCATGGACTCAGCCTAGAGAGAAGAATTATGCCCCATCCATCCAAAGAAATAAATTTTGAAAGACTCAAAAAGTTTTTAAACCACCCTCCTCCCCTAATTACACCCATGATGCATGAACCTTCTGAATTATGTTTCATCCCTCTGGTGGGCGATGACCGACAATCCTAGTTTCCTATACTGATGATGCTACCCTAAGAAGCACAATATGTGTGTGTCTGAAGACATTTGATAGTAGGCTCATCCTTCTACTTTGTAAAGTATATTACCAAGTCTAGGAGGAGGAACATAGTATGAAGTACGGTTCACTGGCAAGAAAAGATAGTCCCTTCATGTCGAGCCTTGTTCACATAATTTTTATCTTTTTATCTTTTTATCTCTCTAAAACACATTTTAGGAATGAAGATCTTTAATTCCCCTGATAACAAGTCAACTTACATGGTGATTGAAGACAATATCGTTATTATTATATTACCCCACATGTACTCTAATATTGAACTTCTGCTTCTAGAACAATGACATCCATGAGGGTCTATGAGAACAATTCCTACACCAACTCTTCAATATATTGAGAATTTACTACATGGAAATCAATATTTCTCCCACTATCCATCCTGATTATGTGGTCCCTCCAAATAATTATGGTATATCAGAACTCTTTTATATTTATACCCAAGGGGATGTGTAGATAGTATCCCCTTGTTTTTTATGGGATACACAATAAAGTTAATCTTTATTCTCTTAGGATCTCATTTGTTTCTATATTTGTCCATAAAAAATATATTTCATCCCAGTAAATGTGTCTACGAAAAAATAATATTTTATTAACTAAATTACTATAATGGAATAAAATTTTTCCATTTAGTGGGTTCATAGCTTAAAATTATTACTATAGTGTTACATCCCAAACTGTTATGAATAAAATTCTTCTTTCGAATTAATGGATATAGAAAACACATGGTCGCATTTTGTTTTATTTTTATCCAATTAGATTTTAATTAATGTTAAGTGTCAATAGCAATTTTAATAAATCCATTGAATAGTGATCACATGAATATAATACATATAATTTTTTAACAAATCCTTATGAAACAGTCAAATGAAGTGATTCCCTTATCCAATATGACTGTACCCTACGAAACCCTTTGTCAAAAACCAAATTAAAAATATATAATTTATTTTCTTTTGAACTCATGAATATATATATATATATATATATTAAAAATCATTTTTAATAAATGAATTAAATTTTAATCCAATAATATTATGCATGAATAAATTTCTATTTTTGATTGGTTATACGTTTTTTCATATTTACTTTGATGATTATTTAGGTCAATATTGTTTCATATGTTTAATTTATAACATTCCAAGATATATCATATTATTTCCATTATTTTTTGAAATAAAAATGGGTATAATATTTTTTAATATAGGAAAATATTTAAAATAGGAGTATGTTTATTCATAGGAAGGAATTATATATTACGGGGGATTATGTTTCATAAAGGGGAAGAATTTTACATTGTGTAATTTTTTTTAAAACACTCCACTATTTTAAACTTCGTATTAACGAAAGCTTCAAATTAATTGGGAGTTTAGTTTTAATATAAAAAATTATAGTTCATATATTATCAAAGGGAAATACATTGTCTATGTTATTTTACAATTTATTTTTTGGGGTTTGTTATTTCCAAAAAGGGAGACATTTTTGAGTTAGAAGAATTACTTCGTAAATTTCCAATTTTTTTTAAATCTCTGACACATTATTAAAAAAAATTTATAATGTTTTATATACTATAAATTTAATATTTTTTAGGAAAAAATTATATATTACCATTTAAATAAAAACATCAAATGTACTATAAATATAAACATAATAATCTTCATTATGATCGACAAATTTTGCAAGAGTCTGATTCATCTTACATACCCTTAATCAATCCTATAGTTAGATATTTGTCTTGTCTATCATACTAAAAAAATACAATACCATCTAACATATCTGGGTACTAATATAATCATAATGAATCCAATAAGGAAAATTAAATTAATAATTGATAATTATGTACATCCCACTATACTTAGATTGTAATATATATACAAAGACACTTTTCTATCTTATGTAATTGATTTGAAATTATAATGTACATAAACAATTTTTTTTTCAAATATTAAAAATACAAAAAAAGCTATCAAGATCCATCTTTCTAAGGTTGTTTCAACAAACTCAAAAAACTTACTATTGGACCATCACATATAAAAAACCAGTGATTTGAATAGTTTAGAGAATATATCATTTTTAACTCATGTTTTCTGAAGATTTATAAGGACAAATTTATCATTCATAATCTATGTAATTCAATAGATATTTGATAGTTCTTTAAAATATTTAACCCCTTAAAAAATTGAATTTTTTATCACGTCTCATAATTTTTATGATTGGGGGATTCCGAGGATAGGAAGACAACACTGATCATTTATTGAGGGATTAATGGGATAAGAAGGTAGAGCTATTCTAATATTCTTATAGTGGGAATTAATGGTAAGGAAAGACATAATTTACTATATATATTAAACAGTAGGTAGCTATAATAATGTTTATTGACGACCCCACTCTTAATGTTAATAGAGGTAAATATTTAAAATATATTTTATTCATTATTCATGATATTTTTAGATTTTATATTACTTCTAATTATAATATTATCTTCTGTTGTTTCATGACCCCCTCCCACCAAAGATGCCCCTCTTGCGCTGGAAATTGTGAAAGGAAGATAATGACCCCTGAGTCCCGCCTCCAGTAGGCCCCGGGGTGGCTACTAACACCAAGGGTATGAGTTTTAACAAATATGGGAGGCATTACCCATTTTTTTATTTAGGATCGGGAAATAGGACAAGTCAACAACCAAAAAGGAAAATAACAATTGTATAGAAATAAAACCAAACCAAACCAACATGCATGTTTAAATAATTTTATAATAGGGTCTAAGTACAAGATATCTCAAAGTACAATACCAAAAGAAAACAAGAGTACATAAACTACAACAACTCGAACTGTCTTACTAGTAGGGTCTCGCACGGCCCTAGTAGTCCTCCTGGAAACCTGAAAGTAAACGTATGGTGAGCATACAAGTATACTCAGTAGGGAATCCTAAAGCTCTCGTGCACAAGTGGGGATACATCCTAATGTCCTGTGAGAACAACATAAGAAACCTAGCAAGTAATTCTATCTACCCATCCTCACCATCCACACTCACCAAAAAAATAAACACAATAGGTAGTAGTATAAGAAGAAAGAGTATTGGGTACCCCACACCATTCCCCATTAGTTAGCTGCTCTTCCTAATGGCGAACGTCTTGATGCTGCCACACTCTCCCCACCCGCACACAACTGGGCCTCACAACCATGCATCCCACCTGCACACACCTGGGACACACAACCACGTATCCCACCAGAAAACACCTGGGCCTCACAACCATGTATCTCGCCCGTGCACACCTGGGCCTCACAACCATGAATCACGCCCGCCCACACCTAGGCCTCACAGCCACATATCCCACCCGCACACACCCTGGCCTCATCCTGAAGATTCTTGGGAAATAGTAAAACCTGCCCAATGAGTTTTGGGCTAGAACCACCCCAATCTAAACCTACTTGAAGAGTCTTAGGTGTAAGGTCTCCTCAAGCCATCTCATCCTAGGGAAGATGGAGCAGGACGGAGCTAGTAACTAAGGGGAAAACACCCTCTCCCATGAAATGGGAGTGTTCGACACTAAGTGATAAACATGGGTGGGGTGCGATAAAACAGAAAAGATATAGATATAAATATATGTATACCAAACACACAACCCAACCTAGGGATTCTAAACAGAGAAACTGAGCACGTGCCTCAGAACTTCTACTATGATGCATGCATACAACAAACAACCCCAACTCCATTTAGGTTTTCACGTTTCAACGGAATTAGTTTATTTAGTTCCTTAACTACAAGGAAACCATCCACAACCAACCACATCTATCATTTGAAAAACATATCCCAGCCATCCACAAATCAAGTTAGGAAAACACAAGCAACACAACCATGTCCTTCTTATTTTCCAAACAACACCATGATTATTATTTACATTCCGTTACGAAGCCCCACCATTCATTAAATTTTATTATTCAAAACCCATAGTCCGTACACATTCCAACCCATCCCTGCATCCCCGCTGCCAACCACCATAACCACAATCACACCGAATCCTCACATCATTATCCCTTTAATACGATTTATTGCAGCCCCGCTGCCCATCACTAACATAGCATTCACACCAACCCACAACCAAGCCAACCGTAGTCCCGCTACTCACCCAAACCACAACAACCCATAAGACACCCCCATCACATGACACATATCCAAGCCAACACCCACATGTTCATTATTCCATTTTTTTCAACCGGAGTGATCACACAAGGGTTCCAGATTTTAAATCATCCAACTTTACGTGATTAACCAATTTCCACAATTAACAATGTTTCCATCCATAAAAATGGTCTAGAAAGATAGGGCGACATTTAATTTTGCAAGAAAAGCCCCCCAATGACCATAATTTTCAGTAGGTATAAGCTTATTCAATTCACAACATAATATCACAGGATACAAAGTAATAGTAATCACAGACTTCCCAACCCCATTCTTTAACTAGTTATTATCTTTATTTAATGGTTCAACTATTTCTCATGAAAACTAGAGGATACCCACCCCGCATGATGCAAAATTTAGAGAGACGAATGTATGATCCCTACCTCAATAGGTTCTGATCACAACTCTCCCCCGCATCAACCATAGAAGACGTTCGTCGGCGTTCGTCACTTCTTTCGGGTCCCGGAAAAACCTCCTCTGGTGGATGTCAAAAAGTAAAGGCTGAAGGAAAGACAATATATCCAATCTCGGAAGTTCCACCTCTTCGTTACGATCCCGTGGCCACTAACAGATCGTAAATCCGAGCTCGGACGAAGATGTTATGGAAGAAATAGACTTCAAGTCTCTTGGGAGAACTCTGCTCAGAGAAAAGGGGAGGAGAGGGGTGAGTTGAAAAGGAGGAGGTGACACCTCCTTTTATAGGTGAGAAAAGAAAAAGTACAAGGTGTGTACTTTATGGTACATGGCGTGTACTCAGTTATTTCACACGGTCTCCACGCGACTTCCAAAACGGCTCCGCAACCGTTGAATGGTCAACACATGGTTTGAGGGTAATGCATACGCGGGGAAGGACTACATGGCATGTAGTTTGGACACACGGTGTGTGCCCATTTATTTCACATGGAAAGACACGGCTCCAATATGGAACACGACCTTTGAATGGTAACACGTACGTGGGGAAGGACTACACGGTGTGTAGTACTGGACACACGGCATGTACACATTTATTTCACACAGTAAGGACATGACCTTCAACACGGGGTATACCCAGTGAGGGGGTACATGGAGTGTACTCACACTACATGGCGTGCAGTTTCAAAATTTGGAAAAGTTTGGAAAAAGTCCATTTTACCCTCCATAACACTTCATGACCTTCTTTTTGAAAAAGGAATGGGACGGAGAGGTCCGGGCCATTACATCAGATTCCTCTTAAAACATTCTCGTCCCCAAGAATCCAAAAACCAACCTAGAGGAACCCAACAAGATACCTATTAGGGTTCTCGTAATAACAGGAACCCATCCAACAACCCTAATCATATGTGTTAGGATTTCCTTCTCCTATGTCGAGATATTATCCGCTTTAGGTGACATTGACTCGCCTGCACGGGTTTAATCACATCCTCATTAATGTGTCTCAATTAAGAGTTTGGTCTTCCCACATTCATACATTAGGATTTTTTCAACTTGCACTACCCCCAACACCACACAACCAACACACTGCCCGAACATGTGGTTTGGGGAAAAAAATTCCTTCTCCTATGTCGAGATATTATCTGCTTTATGCGGCACTGAATCACCTGCACAGGTTCGATCACATCCACATTAATGTGTCTCGATTAAGGATCAGGTTTTTCCATTTCCCCACACATCCGGACATGTTACACATTACCAGGGAACAAGGAAACAAATGCTCTCACAACCGACAAGCCAAGCATTCCATATATCAATGGTACAGAGTAAAACATCAACACAAAGCTCATAAGAACAAGGAAAAACACAAGTCAAAATAACTCCGGGTACTGAGCATTCATCTGGGCCTCCTGCTCCCAAGTGCTCTCTTCAAGGCCGCCATGCCTCCACAACACATGAACAAATAGAATGGTTCATCCACGAAGCACCTTCTCCTTACGATTCTCGATTCTTTCTGGTCGTTCCTCGAAGGTCGCGTTGTCTCCCATATCTAGGTCTCCCTAGTCGATAACGTGAGAGTCATCGTGTAAGTACCGACGAAGCTGGGTGACGTGGAAGACGTTATGAAACTTCTCCAACTGAGGTGGCAGGGCCAGTTGATATGCCACCTTGCCAACTCGCCACAAAACCTAAAAGTGTCTGATGAACCTAGGTGAGAGATTTATCCCATTCCCAAACCTCTGCTTCCCCCGTTGAGGGGAAACCTTCATGAACACATCATCTCCCACCTTGAACGCCAAGGTCCTCCTCCAACGATCAACATAAGACTTCTGTCGGTCATGAGTCACTTTCATCTTCTCACGCACATGCTGAACCTTCTCGGTGGCGCTCTATACTACCTCTAGCCCAAGAGCACATGTCTCACCAACCTCTTCCTAGAAAATGGGTGAACGACATGGTCTCCCATACAATGCCTCAAACAGTGCCATGTCAATAGTAGAAGTGGAAGCTGTTGTTGTAGGAAAACTCTAATAAAGGCAAGTGTCATACCCATGATCCTCTAAAATCCAGAAATAATGCCCGCAGCATGTCCTACAATGTCTGGATAGTCCGTTCTGTCTACCCATCGGTCTGGGGGTGGAAAGTAGTGCTATGGCATAGCTGGGTTCCAAAAGCATGCTGTAACCCCCTCTAGACTCGTGAGTTAAACCGAGTATCCCGATGTGAGACGATGGTCTTTGTAACTCCATTCAAACGAACCACCTCGTCTACGTACCTATGTGCTAAGGTACTCACTGGGTCCGACTCCTTAATTGCTAAGAAGTGAGCTGATTTTCTAAGCCGATCCACCACTACCCATATATCATCATAACCACCCTGATCTCTGTGTAGTCCAGTGACGAAGTCCATTAAGATGTAATCCCACTTCAACTGAGGGACATATAAAGGATGAAACAACCCACTGGGAACACGGTGTCTAGCCTTTATTTGATGACACACTAGGCATTTAGCCACAAACTCTTCCACTGCCCGTTTCACCTCGGGCCACCAAAACTGTTCCTTTAGGCCTCGGTACATTTTTGAAACTACTGGACGTACCACCAAGGCTGAGCTATGGAACTCACGGAAAACTCCCTCACGCATTGTCTCTGGGACAAACAACCTTCCATGGAAAACCATCTGATGCCGGATGTCCTCTGGCCATCCTTCTAGAGCGCTCCCCTGATCGACCCGATCCCGCCTCACTTCTTCCTCGGAGTCCCCCCACTGAGACTCATCCACCTACTGCAACAAAGAGGACTTCACCATCATCTGAAACAAACATCCTCTAACACCTTCTACCCTGGCATCCATGTGCAAGGCAGTCAACTCTCCCATCGCCTTACAAGAATCAGTGGATTCTTGAACCACTTCCTTATGCGACTTCCTACTCAGGGAATCAGCCACAATGTTGCCCTTACCTTCAGTGTAAGATATCTCAAAGTCATTGTCTTCGAGAAACTCGAACCATCTCTGCTGCCGCAGGTTCAGGTCACGCTCAGAGAAGATATAACGCAGGCTCTTGTGATCTAAGAAGACTAGAAAGCGCTCCCCAAATAGGTAATGTCGCCAAAACTTTAGTGCAAACACTACTACTGTAAGCACTAGGTCATGGGTCGCATAGTTACACTCGTGAGGGTGTAACTGCCTAGACCCATAACAGATCACTGCCTTCTTCTACATCAACACGCACCCCAGACCAAGGCCATAAGCATCACAGAACACCTCATACAACAACCCTCCCTCTATCAACCTGAGTACGGGAGCACTGACCAACTTTTCCTTCAGGTAGTCGAAAGCCTTATGGCATTTATCGCTCCATAGGAAGACCTACTTATTCGTAGTCAAAGCTGTCAATGGAGCAGCAACTCGAGAGAATTCTGAAACGAACCTCCGATAGTAACCAGCTAACCCCAAGAAACTACGATCTTCTGCCACGCTCTTGGGTGCTGCCAAAGAATCAACTACCTCCAACTTTGACGGGTGCACCGACACTCCATGCTAAGACACTACGTTCCCAAGGATGTGTACTTCTTGCATCAAGAACTTACACTTCGACAATTTCCCGTAAAGCTAGTGGTGTCGAAGGACTTCCAATACTGCCCTAAGATGCTCAACGTGCTCCTCCTCTGATATTGAGTAGACCAGGATGTCATCGATAAACACAACGACGAACAGGTCCATAAACTCTCAGAAGACAATTTTCATAAGTTCCATGAACACAGCCGGTGCATTCGTAACACCAGACGGCATCACTACAAACTCGAAGTGCCCATACCTGCACCTGAAAGTCGTATTCACGATGTCATTGTCCATTACCCTCAGCTGATGATATCTAGATCGTAGATTAATCTTGGAAATGAAACCTGCTCCCCTCAGTTTGTCGAAGAGATCATCTATCCTTGGAAGAGGGTAACGGTTCTTGACCATTAACTGGTTCAACCTTCGGTAGTCAATGCATAGCCTGACACCACCATCTGCCTTCTTCACGAACAAAACTGGATCACCCCATGGTGATACGCTGGGTCGAACAAAACCCTTCTCCATCGGATTGTGAATCAAAATCCGCAACTCCTGCAACTCCAAAGGTGCTATCCAATAAGGGGCCATCAAAATCGGATGGGCACCAGGATGTATGTCTATCCCAAAATCGACGTCACATCGGGGGGGGGGGGTAAAGTCACAACCTCCTCCGGAAAAACATCGAGGAACTCCCCAACAACCTCCAGGGCATCCATCATCTCTATATCAACTGGAACCACTGATAACCCGCCTGACAAGGAAAGGAGAGGCTTCACAAGATGGCTTCCCACCTGATAGCTCCTCTCGCCAACAAAAGATACGCGATGCCCATCCACGCCGGAGAACACGACTCTTCTCTAGAAGCATTCGATAATGGCAATAATATAAAACAACCAGTCGATGCCTAGGATGACATCGTATGGATGCATCTTTAACAGAAGAAGGTCCACACTAGATCGATGTGGTCCCAATGTCATCCCACATCTCCGAAAAACACAAGATACGCTGGTCTGGCCTGCAACTGGTGTACTCAGCACCAGTGGTATGGAAAGTCTCTCTACGTCTAGTCCCAAAGCATGGGCTAGACCAGGTGCAACAAAGGAGGGAAAAGCTCCCGAATCGAACAAATCAAAAACAAGAGTGCTGAACAAACAAATAGTAACTCGCACCACCTCTGGTCTTGCTGGAGCTGTCAACTCTGCTACGTGCAATTGTCCGCGCCCAACTCCTCTGCCTCTCTTATGTCATCCACCTCCCCGACAACACCCCTGTCGAGGTCCCTTAAAATCCCCCTGAGGTCGGCCTCCTCTCGCAAAGTCTGCCCTCGGAGGAGCATGGTCATGCTGCTAATGGAAGGGCCTTGACGGCAACTAGTTCTGCTGAGGTGGGCGATGAACCGGCCCACCTCCACCGTACTGAGCTCAAGTGGGGCACCGACTCTGAATGTGCCCAAAACCTCCACAATAAAAACACTTCTGTTCTGGGCTCCTGAAAAAGTGACGGGGACCTGAAGATCTGAACTGGAACTACTGCGGCCGACAACCCACTGGCCTGAACCTGGAAGGTCCTGTCGCAGTAGACCTGTTGCTGGCTGCCTTCCCCTTCAACTAGCCCAGCTGGATCCCCTCTCATGGTTCACCTCCTTGCGAGTGCATCCTCTCTACATCCTATTCCTTCTTCTGTACCTCCAAGTACGTCGGAAGGGTGAAGGGGGTGACAAAATACTAGAGCGAAGGATGAAGCACCTCCTCCAAACGTCTCTCCTGAGACTCCACATCCAGAAAGAGATATAGAGAAAAGCGCAGGAGATCCTTGAACTTGATCCCCAACTCTCATACTGACACACTCCCCTGCTGAAGGGAGAGTAACTCCTGCTGCTTCTCTGCCTTGATCATGGAAGAAGGGAATTCCTCTCGGAATTCATTCTCAAGGTCAGCCCATGGAACCTTTGCCTCTATCCTCTCTCTGAGGTAGAGCGTCCACCACTACCGCGTCGTGCCTCTAAGCTGACTGACTACTAGGGGAACCCAATACTCCCTCGGAGTACGAATCAAGGTAAAAGTGATCCCTAGCTCCTCAACCCCCCCCCCCCCCCCTCTGTCTCCGTATCCGAAGTACTACCCTCGTACTTCTTGAGGGTCTGTCGCTGAAAAGAACGGAGAGTCTTCTGCCACTGGCTATCTTTCTTCTCTCAGTCAATCCTCAACTGATTGACTGCCTGAATCTAGTGGGCCTTGGCCATCTAAGCCACCCGGGGACAACGTCCAGGTGCCATAGCTGTACAGTAAACATGGATCTCCTATTCCCAAGTAGTAAGGAAAAGCTAAATGTTTTATTTTATCATTTTATTTAAATTTCTTTCACATAACACCCATATCAAGTAAAAAACAATAATGATGATGATTGTACCTTCCCTAGGGTCTCTACCCTGCAATAAATGTAGTCTCACTTGGTCATTCAGTAGGCTCAGAGTCCTTGCATTGGATCACGTGGGGGCCCTAAAATCTCGTGTCCTAGCCGGTCTTCCCTGGCCTATGTCACGCACCAAGATTAACTAACATTATTGCCCTACCATCCCATGCAATCCTCACTGTTCCTAACTCTAGACTCCATCCTATCTCTCAACCATCACCTCTGATACCATTCTGTCACGACCCCCTCCCACCAATGATGCCCCTCCTAAGCTGGAAATGGTGAAAGGGAGATAATGACCCCTGAGTCTCGCCTCCAGTAGGCCCCGGGGTGGCGAATAGCACCAAGGGTATGATTTTTCACAAATATTGGAGGCATTACCCTTTTTATTATTTAGTATCGGGAAATATGACAAGTCAACCACCAAAAAGGAAATGAACAAGTGTATAGAAATAAACCCAAACCAAACCCACATGCATGTTTAAATAATTTTATAGCAAGGTGTAAGTACAAGAAATCTCAATGTACAATACCAAAATAAAACAAGAGTACAATAACTGCAACAACTCCAATTGTCCAACAAGTAGGGTCCCACACGGCCCTGGTAGTCCTCCTGGAAACCTGAAAGTAAACGTAGGGTGGGCATACAAGTATACACAGTATGGAAACCTAAATCTCTCGTGCACAAGTCGGGAGACATCCTAATGTCCTGTGAGAACAACAGAAGAATCCTAGCAAGGAATTCTATCTACCCAACGTCACCAGCCACACTCACCAAAAACACAAACACAACACGTAGTAGTATAAGAAGCAAGAGTATTGGGTACCCCGCACCATTCCCCGTTAGTTAGATTCTCTTCCTAACAGCGAACATCCTGACACTGCCACACTCTCCCCACCCGCACACACGTGGGCCTCACAACCACGTATCCCGCCCGCACAAACCTGGGACTCACAACCACGAATCCTGCCCGCACACACAGGGGCCTCAAAACCACGTATCCTGCCCGCACACACCTGAGCCTCACAACCACATATCTCTCCCACACACACCTGGGCCTCACATACACGTATCCCGCCCTCACACACCTGGGCCTCATCCCGAAGATTCTTGGGAAACCGTAAAATTGGCCCGAAGAGTCTTGGACTTGAACCACCCCAATCAAAACCTACCCGAAGAGTCTTAGGTGTAAGTTCGCCTCAAGCCATCATAGCCTAGGGAAGAAGGAGCAGGAAGAAGCTAGTAACTAAGGGGAAAACACCCTCTCCCATGAAATTGGAGTGTTCGGCACTAAGTGCTCAACATGGGTGGGGTGCGATAAAAAACAAAATATACATATATATATATTTTCATACCAAACACACAACCCAACCTATGGCTTCTAAATAGAGAAACAGAGCATTTTCCTCAACACTTCTACTACGAAGCATGCATACAATAAACAACCCCAACCCCATTTAGGATTTCACATTATAATAGTATTAGTTTATTTATTTCCATAACTACTGGGAAACCATCCACAACCAACCACATCGATCATTCATAAAACATATCCCTGCCATCCACAAATCAAGTTTGGAAAACACAAGCAACACAACCAAGTCCTTCTTATTAGCCAAAGATCCCCATGATTATTATTTCTGTTCTGTTACCAAGCCCCACCATTCATTAAATATTATTATTCACAACCCATAGTTCGTACACATTCCAACCTATCCCTGCTGCCCCTCTTCCAAACACCATAACCACAATCACACCAAACCCATACATCATTATCCCTTTAATACCATTTATTGCAGCCCCGCTGTCCATCACTAACATAGCATTCACACCAACCCACAACCAATCCAACCATAGTCCCACTGCTCACCCAAAACAAAACAACCCACAAAACACCCCCATCACAAGCCACGTATCCAAGCCAACACCCACATGTTCATTATTCAATTTTGTTCAACCGGGGTGATCACACAAGGGTTCCAGATTTTAAATCATCCAACATTATGTGATTAACCAATTTCTACAGTTAACAAAGTTTCCATCCACAAAAATGGTTTAGAATGATAGGGTGACATTTAATTGTGCATGCAAAGGCCCCCAACGACCGTGATTTTCAGTAGGCATAAGCATATTCAACTCACAACATAATATCGAAGGATATAAATTAATAGCAATCACAGACATCCAAACCTCGTTCTTTAACCAGTTATTATCTTTATTTAATGGTTCAACTATTTCTCATGAAAACAAGAGGATAACCACCCTGCAAGATGCACAATTTCAAGAGACGGAGGTAAGATCCCTACCTCAAAAGGTTCCAATCGCAACGCTCCCCTAGATCAACCTTAGAAGATGTCCATTGGTGTCCGTCACTTCTGTCAAGTCCCGAAAGAACCTTCTCGGGTGGAATCCGGAAAGGAAAGGCCAAAGGGAAGATGACGGATCCAAGCATGGAAGTTATGCCTCATCGTTACGATCCTGTGGCCACTGATGGATCATAAATCAGAGCTCGAACGAAGAAGTTATGGAAGAAAGAGCCTTTTGGTCTCTTAAGAGAACTCTGCTCAGAGGAAAGGGGAGGAGATGGGTGAGTTGAAAAGGAGGAGGGGACCCTCCTTTTATAGGAGAGAAAAGAAAAAGTACACAGCGTGTAATTTATGGTACACGACATGTACTCGGTTATTTCACATGGTCTCCACGCGGCTTCCAACACGACTCCACAACCATTGACTAGTCAACACACAGTTTGAGGGTAACACATACGTGGGGAAGGACTACACGGCGTGTAGTTTGGACACACGGTGTATACCCATTTATTTCACACGGCAAGACACGGCTCCAACACGGAACACGGTCGTTGACTGGTAATGTGTACGCGGGGAAGGACTACACGGCGTGTAGTACTGGACACACGGCGTGTACCCATTTATTTCACACAGTAAGGACACGGCCTTCAACACATGGTATACCCGGTGAGGGGGTACATGACGTGTACTCACACTACATGGCGTATAGTTTCAAAATTCTGAAAAGTGTGGAAGAAATCCATTTTACCCTCCAGAACATTTAGTGACCTTCTTTTTGACAATGGAATGGGCTGGAGTGGTCCGGGCCATTACATGTTGTGTATGTTATAGAATGTTATTCTATGCACATATCTTTCTATAAATTTTTTTATCGTTATATCTATAAGTACAAAAAAAATTATTTGATATTAATCATATCCATTATGATTCCAATTATTTTACTTGTATATAATAATATGTTATATGGTTCTAATTTGGATACTATAATATGAATACTAAGTCAGATTATGAAAAAAATACATTTAGAAGATCATTTTTTTAGGTTAAATCTTTTAAATTATGTATTTAAAAAAATTCACCCCACCAATATGTATAGACATAATAGATAATTATGATGATCCAAAAGTTCCCACAATATGATTAAAAATGAGTATAGAAAACATAATTCCTTATCAATTTCCTAAAAATGGGTTTATAAATTTAATACACAAAAATATTTATTTCAATCGTTAATTCTAAAACAATTACCATTATTAAAAAAGTATCACTCTTTATTTTGTTGATTCGAAATAAATACCTCAATGTTATGTAAATACACATAGATTATATTCTTGGTAACAATGGGAATCTAAATATTGTTCCTAAAAGAGATAAACAATATTGGAAATTAGGGTCGGTCATTATTAATTTCTTGATATTTCATCCTCACTCCTTCGGTAGCCCATTAATATATGTTTAGTCATATAATAATAAAAAATTCACATTTTTAGAATACCATAATACATAGGTGTTAACTAAAATGTGTATCTAATTCTGATTTATAGATTTAGAAACATTAACCTCAATAAGAAATGAAGTTTTTTATTTTAATTTCTTTATTTATATCATTTACTTATTCATCTATTGTTAGAGCATGCCACATGATGATCCTAACATGTATCATTCAATTATTTTATAATAGGTATTTACATTACCAGAAGGATGGTTCTTGGGAGACTTATACACTAAATTATTAATGGGACCCTTTTACTTTTTCATTATTATTTAATTTATCATAAGGACAATGGGATTTTCACACCCCTTGTATTTATCAACCTACCAAATTAATATTTTATTTTAGGATTGAGTTTTCAAAAAAATTATTTCATTTAAATTCAAACAGAAACTAGAGAATCCTATAATTAATTAGGAGATAAAGAGATTCATGTGATTTTTATTAGGTATACTAATTCTCAATATGTCTATGATCTCTAGGTAACTAATTATAGTGACATCATGATTTTCTACTGGCACCATCGCTCCATGATTTCTCTTGAATAATTCAACTTAGATCTCAAACATATATTATATTTTCTTTTCTCTATATTATCATATATGTTATCCATCAGAATATATGAATCCATATCATCATGTTTTTTCATGAGAGCATCATATATGGGTGAAAATAGTTATCACTGAACATATGATGAATGATCGTCTAGTTAACGTTTTAGAGATAAACTATCGTCAAATGTTTTTGTTAGAGTGAAACTCAATAAATTGGGTTTATAGAATTTCTAGTTTATATTGAATGTGCAGTATAATTGAGAACACATATACCATTCATAAAATTTTAAGATAGTGAGAATATTATCATTACCCATTATGGATAATATTGGTATAGAAAAGGTCAAGTGTTTTTCAATTACAATAGTAAATTATAATAAAATTTTATTACATTTCCTAGATTATGTCTTTAATAAATAACTTTTAATTTATTAAATTTTTTATATCAAAAAAATAAACTATGTATATAAATATTACCATTAGTTTTTGAATAACTTTTCACTTGGATATTCTAGATGAAATTATTAATATATTCTTCTCATATCAAAGTCCACGGGCCTAAAAAGTTAGTTGATGTTTTTTTGTGGGAATATCATCCCAACCAAAACAACCCATACCTTGTTGATCTATTTAGTGGACTCTCAAATCCGTAAATCTATTATATGTATTTTCTCAAAAAATCTATTTATTTTGAATCATGTCCAACATGGGTTTCCAACCATTGGTTTTTAATATGGTTAATTCGACCCCAATACCTATGTTTACGAGTATCAATAATTTAAAAAACCTCAACATGTGTTAGTTAAGAACATTGAACATTTGGAAATTTCTATTATAAGTAGTAAAAGGGTGTACTGACCGAATATATATTAATTTTTGGGAACGTATATTTTATGCCTAAAACTTTTATTTTTTATTATAACATCCATGTTATTATTAATTGGGTTTTAAAAAAGTTATTAATATTTTCATATTTCAAATGTATATATAATCCAATTTAAACTAATTTTATCTTTAATTCATGTAACATTGTTTCTCTTGTGATCATAATAACAAACTAATCCAAAATTAACCATGAATCTGAATGATACAAAATATTCAAAGTGGTGTGAACAATAGATTAGGGTTAGTTTATATAGGTAAATAAAAATTAAACATTTATCTTCGGGTAAAAAACAATTTAACCATAACCTTGTTTTCCCTATAATATTCTTATAGTCTTCATACGTATTACCAATATTGGTTTATCCTTAGCACAAATCATAAAATGCCTCATTATTCATGGGTGATCTATCCATCACAAAACCTACACACGCATGAAGCTGAGGAGAACATATGAATTTATTGCTTGGAAATCCAGATGAGTGTATTTTTTATTTACCTCATTCTTCTAGCATCTTGCCTCTATCAGTGGTTTAAGATGGTTTGAGTAGGAAGAATATTCTCATGCCAAAGCGGGGCTTCTCTCTAGAAGGGTCAACATGCCCTTTCACTCATTCAATGTTGAAGGAGTCAGGTTTCATCTTGTTCATTTACCTGCCTAATGGATCACTTCTAAAAGACAAGAGGTGCATGTGATAATTTTTTTTCTCCTCATCTAGAATGCCTGGGGTCTTAGAGAACATGTGAAGTTTTTCTTCATGGAAAATGAGACCTGCAATCATAGGACCTCTCTCTTGGCCATTATCAAGACCAAGAAATTTTTTATTAAGCTTCCCATGAAGGCATTGAAAATGGTATATTCTATGTTTTTTCATGGTCATTCGTAGAACACTCATATATGGGTTTACTGGGGGGAAAATCATGCGGTTGATTTGGTTGGGCTTTCCTCATAGAGCATGGATCTCAAAAACTTATGGTAATGGTCTCGAAATAATTTTTAGTACGGTGTAAGTGAGTACCAATGTACAAGAGAGAATACTTTTATGGAATTTTCTGGAGTCTATACAAACCAATGGTCTACCATGGTTTGTTGGGGGTGATTTCAACGTAATAGTGAACCAATGGTATATATGATTTTCAAAATTTCATGACTATGTAATGACTTTTTGACCAGGGGTTTGTGTGTTCTAAGTACACATGGTAAAACAATAGTAGGGGAAATGTCTGTGTAATGAGTTTACTTCATTGGTTCCTTTCCAATATCCTGGGGCTAGATATAATGTCCAAGATGAGACTCACATCCCTCAGGCACTCTCAGATCATGTTACGCTTCTGTTGGATGTCAAAAGGGAGGAGTCACGTTGGCATTCATTCCACTATAACATCAACTGTCCCCTAGAGGAATGATTTACAGACATGCATGAATGCTCATGGGTTAGAAAAGGGGATGGGAGGTCATGGAGCAGTCTAACATGCCGGTTAAAGTGCCTTAAAGATGATTTTCAAAGTTGGATGGAGAATAGGAATGTGGATAATTTTGGTGTAGAAATTCTACAAGATGATATTGATAAATTGATGTAGCGTCTTCAGGAGGTGTGGGTGGATAACAATTTGGTCATGTTTTTCATAAGCATGCTCTTCTACAAGAGAAGTTGTTATAGGTTGAGAGAGACCTTAAACAACGGTCTCGGGTTAAGTGGATCAAGGAACGGGATTAGAATTGTGCATTCTTTCACGTTTGTTTGATCTAGTGGAGGTGCAGGTAAATAAATATTAAAATTGGTAATTGTGTCATCACATTTTATGTGGAGGTGGACAGTCAGGTGGCATTGGAGCATTTTAAAAGTCTTCTAGAAGAGGAGGTGACCGTTGGGAGTAAGGGAAATCAGGGATCTTTCACTAAGGGGGACTTTATGGGTTGTTTATCTCTACTACTTAATGATGTGGACAATATGAGATCGAATACTTTACATACAGATGGGGAGGTTAAGGATACAGTCTTTACCATTCCTTGGGATAGTTCTCCAGGTCTGGATGGCTTTATAAGGCTATTCTATGTTGCAGCATGGGAGGTGGTCGGTCTTTATGTGGTGGAAGCGGTTCAGGATTACTTCAACAGTGGTCCATTGATGATAGCAAATTGTGCTTCTCACATAGATCTTATTCCAAAGGTTATGGACCCAACCATCATTGGAGAATATAGACCAATTGGTCTCTACAATGTTTCTCTGATTTCAACCAGGCTGAGAAGATTTCATCCATGAATGGTATCAAGGGAACAACATGACTTCATTAGAGGACGCGGTATAAATGGTGCGATTGGTATTGTGATTTAATTGGTGAATGATATCAATAGGAGGGTTGTGGGTTCAAATCTTATTCCACATATGGATATGGACAAAACAAATGATCGAATGGAGTGGACATTCCTTATTCGGGTAAAGAAGTAGTGAAGGCTTCATAGGTGCTTTTGTGATATTTTTTTCAGGTGTTTCTCATATACATGGCTGATAGAGTTAATATTTTCAACATTATTAATATTTTTTCAATGATTTAATCCCTCCAATTATACAATTCGAGTGTATTTGCATCATTTATGTGTTTTTGGTGTATGTTGTGCATAAATGTGAAAATGAGGTAATTCTGTAAAATTTACAGTTTTATATATCTTTTATTTTCTGGAATAACATTTCAAATATTGGTCCAATTCAAGTGAATCCTTTTTTGTAGGCTTAAAATGCTCATGGGCGTCAAATTTTTCTTCTGTGCCAAGACCCAATTCGAAACCCAATGGTACAGAAAAATCAATTATGTAGAGAACTCAGTCTGGATGGAAGAATAAACCCCACCAAATAAAATCAACAATATCACATTCATCCAGCCTTATTATGAGGTGCTTTAAGCTAGAGTCGACAGAGGACATTCGAATGATGGTTCCCAATAAATATTATAAAATATGAATCTCATCAAGGAATCTTTTTTGCGTGTTCAAGTGGAGTTGGTGAAACTATTTTTTGCGTCCAGGAAAAGTATTTCTCATTAATTCGGCCATATCATTAATTAATAATGTCCAATGAATCTAAAATTTTGAGGGCTGATAGCCAACTTCATTTCAAGCATTCTATAAGAAAGAAAATCAGTGAGTTTCGACTGTATGGTGGTAAAAACTGAGGAAAACCACTAGAGGACATATTATGGAGGATAAAAAAATTTATTCTTTATTTTCTATATTTTACTATTCTTAGTCTTGTAATGTGTTATTCTTTCCCCTAATTCACAATTAACCTTACCATGGTGGTGTAAAATTCTGTTTCATTGGGGAAGGAGTGCTTTTTCCATTTTTATTTAATGAGTTCTTTCAATTAATGTTTTATAATCCTATTTTCTCTTCTGTGAATCAGTTTCAATTTCTTATAACTGTTATTATTCTCATGTACGATTGTATGTGATTTTAGATTATATTTTTTTTATATTTTTTCAATGATCAATATCATCCACTAGTAGGTTCTATTATATAAATAATGTAATAGACGATGATTTAGTGGTTTACTACTCGGTAATCACTGGTACGT
This sequence comes from Viscum album, assembly GCA_963277665.1. Lineage (NCBI taxonomy): Eukaryota > Viridiplantae > Streptophyta > Magnoliopsida > Santalales > Viscaceae > Viscum > Viscum album. Next base: position 206,316,741 of record OY728143.1, read on the forward strand.
GTGTGAGGAGTTGTGAATGTTCTTTATTGGTTGGGATAAACAAGACCTGATTGGGAATTTCCTAAGTTAATTGGGGGTATTCTCTACAAATATATTACACATTGGAAGGAGATTAGGCCAATCTGAGGTTTTATTAAGGTTTATTCTCACATTTTTATTTGACCAAGGGAGTGAGAAGAAATGATTCTGGATTCTCACCCTTAACGATTTAGCAGAATAGAATTGGGTAAAGTGAACTATGATAGAATTACAAATAGAAAACCAACCCTAACCTGATCACTATTTCGTATAACTGATTTAAATCACATCATTTTTAATTTTTCTTTTAAAAACGTTCACTTGATTTCTCTACTTAATTTAGTTACTTTCTTTTATTTTCCAAATCAAACAACTTCAAAAACAAGATAACTTCTTTCTCTTATTTCAAGTGATAAACATTATTATTAAGCACTCCTATCTAGAGAAAACCTAGGTAACAAACTATAATACATTTTGACTTTGGTTATATTTGTTTTTTCCACACCCGATGATAGGCACGTGTCAAAACATAGAACCATTTCCAGGGAGGTCGCACCAACATTTCATTTTTCTCTTTTATCTCTTCCCATATTTTCTCTTCAAAATTGAATGACTAGAACCTAAAAAATTGATCATTTACCCATATAGAGTTAAATTTAAAGAAACATATTAAATAGACAGAGAAAAATAAATTCGAAATCTGAATTTGAAGAAATTAACCTTACAGACTTAAGTGAAACTTCTAGTGTTCACTCTGAGCCTGTCATCATGGGTGAAAATCAAAACCTAACTCTTAGAGACCTCTATGCACCACAATTCCTTAATAAAAACAATCAACTTGTCATGCCAGTATTAAAAATTTATTTTTAAATGATACCTATCATGATTCATTTTCTTCCAAAGTTTCATGGTTTGGTAGGGGATGTTCCAAACAAACACATTAAAGAGATCACACATGTGTGCTCAACTTTCAAGTCCAGTAGAGTTACTAAGGAACATGTAAAGTGGATGGAATTTTTTCATTTATTGGATGGGGTTGTAAAATAATGGTTTTACGACCTAAAACTGGGAGACTTTTTTTATTGTAATGTCCTGGTAATATGTTTTATGCAATGATTCTTCCCCACCTCTAGAAGCACAACCATTTAGAAGGAAATCTACTCCATACGTCAATCATCTGGAGAAACTCTTTATGATTACTGGGATAAATTTAAGAAGTTGTGTGCCAGATGTCCACATAAAGATATTTAGGAGCAAAAAATTCTAATCTTCTTCAATCAAGGACTACTGGACAATGATATAAACCTTCTTGATGCATAATCTGGAGGTGCACTAATTGAAAAGTCACCAGAATAAGCCAAGGGATTGATTGAGATGATTTCCTAGAACTCGCAGCAGTTTGGAACAATAGGAATTGGAAGAAGTGGTATTCATGAGGTACACAATTCTCATTAATAACCCTTATTACAAACTATGATTGATGATATTACTACATTGGTGAGATAGATGGCCTTGAAGAAAGTTAGTGGCCAATAAGCACCAGCTAAGGTATGTGGTTTATGCTCATCGCCTGATCATTTCACTGACCAATGTTATGAAATACAGGGAATAGAATCTTTTTAAGCAAACATTCATCCAAGATAGTTCCAAAAAAAATCAATGATGTAGAGATACTAACCAAGTCCAATATGGGTTTGGAAATCATTATAATCAAGGTAGACCCTCATACCAAAACTAGTTTCAAATCCAACCACCATTCTATAATCAATTCCCGAATCCACCACCATTTCAATAGAAATAATCTTATTACAAACTTTCTTACCAATAAAAAACAAATATCCAAAGGCCATATTAGGAACCCTCCACAAGTGCAAAACCTCTAATTGAAAACCAAAAAAATTGAGTTTGAAGGACTGAAATACACTGTTAAAGATATTTTCAATAGGATTGAAAGTCACATGGACATTTTGACCCAAAATACAGCTAAAATTCCTTCCCAAACAATCCCAAACCCAAAAGAGAATTTCATTAATATGAATAAAAAATATAGAATAAATCTCCCAACACCATCTGCCATTGAACCAGAAACAAGAATACCTGATTTGGGAGAGAAAGAAGTTGGAAATGATCAAAATTCAATTAAAATGCATCGGGAAGAATAAAGGAAAGAGGAGGAGGATAAGGATATTCTACGGAAGACGAAAAAATAAACACCATTTCAAAGGAACAAAAGGAAAAAGAAAGATATACCACCGCCATTTCTGTAACGGATGATTGAATTAAAGAGGTTTCAAGAAGAACCACCGCAAAAAGAAATTCTGGACACCTTCTAGATAGTGGAATTCAACATACCTCTTCTTGAAGCACTCAAAAAAATTCCAAAGTATGCTAGTTTTTTAAGGATAATTGCACTAAGAAGAGGGTACTTCAAGGTATTGAGAGGATCAGTTTGGGAAGAAGTATCTCATCCCTTATCACACCACAATTGCCAACCAAATGTCAATATCTAGGGACATTTACTATTCCATGCACCATTGGTTTATTAAATTTCTATAATGATTTGTGCAATTTAGGTGCATCAATTAATGTATTTCCACACTCAGTATATACTTCTTTGTAGATGAGAGACTTGAAGCCCAAAAGAGTTGTGGTGCAGCTTGCAAATAGATCCACAGTTTTCCCAGCAAGAGTTCTGGAGGTTGTCTTGGAAAAATTCAAAGATATTTTATTCTCTGCTAACTTTTATGTGTTATATATGGAAGATGATAGGATCCCATCAGACTCACCCCTCATTTTGGGGAGCCCTTTCAAGAAGATGGCCAAAATAATTATCAATTTTTATGAAGGGACACCTACTATGGAGTTTGGAGATAGCACTGTTTACTTCAATATTTTTGAATCCATGAGAAACCCAACAGATGATCATTCACTTATCTCACTCTCCCTTGAAGATGGCATATAACCAATTGAATAATCAGGTATGTTTCATGAATTTTTATCATTAGGGGAAAATTTTTCCATTAAAAATATCAATGAACATATAGATGCCCAAACTCTTGGAGATTCTGATTTCTTATTGGAAGAGGAGGTAAAATCTGATTTCATTGATAATTTGTTAAATGATGATGAAGATGATATGATTTCTTATGTGTGAGATGTAAAATTATTGGATGTGGAGAACCTCAATTTAGTTTCATCCCTTGAGCATCATCCTGATCTAGAATTAAAAACACTCCCCACTAATTTAAAATATTTTTACCCTGTGGAGGGAGAGAAATTACCAGTAATAATTTCTAATAATCTATCTAAAACACAAGAAAAATCATTAATTGTGATTTTGTGAGAGAATTTCCAAGAAATAGGTTGGATCTTGGGTGATATCCTACGAATAGACCCAAAATTTTTCTCACATTGAATTTTTCATAAGGGAGATTCCAACCCTGTTAGACAACCCCAAAAGAGGCATAACCCCACCCTAATGGAGGTTGTGAAAAAATAGATTGAGAAGCCATTAGAAGCTGAGATCATCTATCCAATATCAGATTCACAATGGGATAGCACCATCCATGTAGTCCCAAAGAAAACTGTCCTTACAGTTTTGAGGAAGGAAAAGAATGAATTAATCCCTCTGGGAATTCAAAATAGTTGGAGAGTATATGTAGTTTTAGGAAGTTGAGTCAGGTCACTCAAAAAGATCATTTCTGTATCCCTTTCATTGACCAGATTCTAGAGATGTTGGTTGGTAGAATTCATTATTGATTTTTGGATGGATTTTATGGTTATTTTCAAGTACCCATTGCTCTTGAGGATTAAGAGAAGACTACCCTTACTTGTCCTTTCTGTGATTTTGCAAAAAAAAGGATTCCATTTGGATTGTGTAATTCCCCAGGTACATTTCAGAGGTGTATGATATCTATGTTTTCTGATCACATTGATGATTTCATGGATGTTTTCTTGGATGATTTCATGGTATTTGGAAATTCTTTTGACCATTGTTTGAAAAATTTGGAAAAAGTTTTGAAAACTTGCATTGAAAAAAAACATTGTTTTGAATTTTGAAAAGTGTCATTTTATGGTTGCGAGAGGAATTGTCCTTGGGCATGTCATTTCTCATAAAGGCATTGGAGTTGATAAATCAATATTTTAAGTGACAAATTCATTTCCTTACCCAACTTCAGTGAAATATGTTAGATCATTTTTAGGACATGCAGGATTCTACAAGAGGTTTATCAAATAATTCAGTCAAATTTCTCTCACTCTACCTAGATTACTTTTAGATTTCGATTTAAAGGGTTCATGTAGGGAATCCATTGATGAGTTGAAATGAATATTGATTATTCCACCAGTAATGCAGCCACCCAATTTGGGAGAACCATTTGAGCTACTTTGTGATACATCAAAACAAGCTGTTGGAGCAGTACATTCTCAGAGAATTTAGGGCAGGCCACAAGTCATTACATATGCCTCAAAAACCTTATATGTGACCCAATTCAACGACACAACAATAGAAAATGAGTTTTTAGTAGTTGTTTTTTCTTTAGATAGATGTAGATCATATCTGCTTGGAACTAATGTCATTGTGTTTTCTGATCATCCATCTCTTAGGTACTTGATGAAGTAGGCTGATGAAAAACTGAAGCTAGTGAGATGTATGCTACTATTACAAAAGTTCAACATAGAAATCAATGATAATAAAGTATCTGAGAACCATGTGGCTGATCACTTAAGTAGACTACCCAACACCGCTGAAGTTGAAATTCCAGGCACTAAACCACTAAATGATCACCTTTTAGGAGAGCAGTTGTACTGGATTGAAGGATATGTACCTTGGTTTGCTAACATGGTAAATTATCTTGTAACATCTCAGGTCCCATGTCATTTAAATGATCACCAAATTCACAAATTGAAATCTGAATCTAAATATTACATCTGGGATGATCCATTTCATTTGAAGAATTATAATGACCAAATGATAAGAAGTTGTTTTCCTAAAAATGCAATTGAATTAGTCTTTATGTTTTGTCACTCATTAGCTTGTGGAGGCCACTTTGGACTTCCAAGGACAGTGATGATGGTTTTAGAACTTGGACTTTATTGGTCAACACTTTTCAAAGATTCTCATGAATTTTTAAAATGTTGTGATAAATGTCAGTTTACAGTAAATATTTCAAATAGACATAAAATTCCCCAAAATACACATAATATTTGTGAATGTTTTGATATTTGGGGGAGAGATTTTATGGGACCTTTCCCAATTTCATTGGGAAATTCATATATTCTTCTTGTTGTTGATTATGTTTCCAAATGGGTGGATGAATAAGCCACCAAGACTGACTATGCTAAAGTTGATTGAGATTTTGTCAGGGCTAACATATTTTGTAGGTTTGGAGTTCCTAGAGCCATCATCAAGGGTCAAGGGACTCACTTTTTCTATAGGATAATTGAGGATTTGTTGAAAAAGTATGGGGTGCATCATAAAACATCAACACCCTATCATCCAAAGACTAATGGAAAAGATGAAGTGTCCAATAGGGATATTAATGGAATTTTCTAAAAGTTTGTTAATCAAAATAAGAAGTATTGGAGCCACAGGTTAGAAGACACATTATGGGCTTACAAGACAACCTACAAAACCCCAATTGGAATGAGTCCCTATAGGTTGATTTATGGGAAAAGTTGTCACCTACCAGTGGAATTGGAACACAAGGCATACTGGACTGTGAGGAAGATGAATCAAGATCTTGAAAGTGCAGTGAAAGAGAGAAGATTGTAGTTACAGGGGATGGAAGAAATTAGAAGGGAATCATTTGAAAATTCTAGAATTTACAATGAGAGAGAAAAAGTGGCACATGAAAAACGGATCCAACCAAAAGACTATCATACTGTAGATAGAGTGTTGTTATTCAATTCAAGACTAAAGCTAATTCCAGGTAAAATTTGTTTAAGATGGGAAGGTCCAATTATAGTTACTCATGTATATCCTTTTGGTGCTATGCAGATTTTGAAGGATGGAGTGAACGATCCATTCACTGTTAATGGGCATAGGTTGAAGTAATTACTTAGGACCTTTCCATCAGATCTAATGGAGGAGATCAAACTCATCCAACCTGTTTATCAATAAACACTATTAGTTTGTACCTCTCCTTTATATTTTCTTGATTATTGTGATTCAATTTCAAATATTCCTATGTGTTAAATCCATTTGAATGCATTGAGTACACTGCATCATTTAAGTGTGGGGGAGGGAAACTTTGTAGTTTAGGATTTTTATGTGTGTTTTTTTCCTTTTTGTTTCCAAAACATGCGTGTGTTTCAAATTTTGTGTGTTTATTTTTCAATTTTTCTGATTTTTAAATATTTTGTGCTGAAATGATTATCTTTGATATTTTTGAAACCCATTTCCTTGGTAGAAATAGTTTATTCCATGAAACTATGCTTTATTGAATACTGAAAATGACATTGTTTCAAGTTCAATTCTTTGGGAATTTGATGAAAAATAATGTTTTTTATCCCATGCCACCTATCATAGTATTTATATTTGAAATCACATTCTCGTGAGGCTTCTGAACCTATTATTTTCATATTCCTTACATTCACTGCACTTCATGAGAGAACCCAACCATGCTTGTTTTAATAAGAATTTGATTTATTCCATTCAAAACATGAGGGTTTGGGTTACATGTGTTTTAAAAGATTGAGTCATTTCTTTAGTTTGAAAGCCCTTTATTCAAGATAACCCATTTCAATCTTCCCTACCTTTCAAATTTAATACTTTTAGCCCATAGAAGCCATGAACATCCTTTTAGGTTAGCCACATTACAAGAAAATTTTCCCTATCCAACCTACTCTTGAAGTGAAATTGCATGATTGAGTTGAACTTAAGTTTGGGGGAAGATGTATTGTGTTGTTCTAGCTTATTTTATTAAACTTTTAGTGGAAAATAAAATGATGAAGAGTTGTTATTACAATGGAAAAAAATCATTCGGCTGAAAGTTGTGCCTTTCCTGGAGCTTTCACGATGAGAGAAGTTGTGCCATTCTAGAGTGTCTATTGAAGAAAGAAAGTTTTTCCTTTTCTTGAGAATTCATGAAATATTAAATTTTAGAAGATTGAAATATATTCTATTGAGATGATGAACTGTGTGAACAATCCTTGATATTCCATGAAGAAGGAGATTATTTTCTACTAATGGGAGGGAAGAGGAGACCATACTTGTGTGAAAATTAGAGTAATGCAATTTTTCTTCAAAAATAACCATGACTTCTTCATTTATCCTCAGAATCATCACATCTAAATCCTAGAAACCTAAATCCACATAACAACCTTAACAAGTCCTCATGATAAAAATATGTCTTTGACTCAAATCAAGTGTAGATATAAGATGTTAACTAGCCTATGGTGATCCTTGTATGAGTTTGGATGAGAAAGACATTGATAAAAAAATTTCAAAATTGTGTGATGAGAGATAATGAAAGTTATGTAAGTGTTTTTTGTGCATGAGAGGAGAAATGAATATTAAATATATTCAATGATCTAAAATTAAGAAAATGAAATAATAGAGATTGAAGAGGCATGATATATTTTGTTTCTTGTTTTCAATTTGGTGGATCTCATGGATATGTGTTTTGAATTTACAATGATTTTATTTTGATTCTGTCTAGTCCAGGAGTCCAAGTGATAATAGTGGATGAATTTATAGAGTCAATATTTTCAATATTATTAATATGTTTTAATTAATTAATCCCTCTCAATTATTCAATTTGAGACTATTTGCGTCATTTATGTGTTTTTTGTATATTTTTGTCTTAAATGTGAAAATGGGTTAATTCTGTAAAATTTACACTTTTATATATCTTTTGTTTTTCAGGAATAACATTAAAAATATTGTTCTAATTGAATTGAATCCTTTTTTAGTCATTATATGCTTGTGGGATTCTAATTTTTCTTTTGGACCATGACCCAATTCAAAACCCAATGGTACAGAAAAATCAATCCAGTAGACAACTTAGTCTGGTTGGAAAAATGGACCCCACCACATTATATAAATTATATCACATTCATCCGACCTTATAATAATGTTCATCCAGCTACTATCGATAGAGGGAATTCAAAGTACTTTTCACAATAAATTTGATAGAATATGAAGCTCATCAAGGTAACTTTTTGGTGCGTCCAAGTGGAGCGGGTGAAAAAGTTTTTGGCGACCTGAAAAAGAAATGGTCAGTGATTCTTTCATATCATTCTATACACCTTTCCAATGACTCTCAAAACATTAGGGTCTATATCCAACTTCATTTTAAACATTCTATAAGATGGGACCTCATTGAGTTTCAGCCATATGGTGGTGAAAACAGAGGAAAAATTCTTGATGATAGACTATGGAGGATAAAAATTATGTTCTTTATTTTCTTTATTTTACTCTTCTTGGTCATGCAATGTGTTCTTCTTACCCCTTATTCACAATTACCCTTACCATTGCAAGGTAAAATTCTGTGTGATTGGGGAAGGAGAGGTTTTCTATTTTTATTTCATGAGTTATTGTTATTAATGTTTTAAAATCCCCTTTTCTCTTCTCCAAATCAGTTTCAATTTCGTATAATAGTTTTTATTATCTTGTATGATATTAGCTATTTTTAGATTCTGTTTTTATTAATACATGGTCAAGGATCAATATCTCCATCTAGTAGGTTCTAGTTTATACATGATGGAATTGACCAGGATTTAGTGGTGTAGTACTCGGTAATCACCGGTACGTGTGTGAGGAGTAGTGAATGTTATTGATTTGTTGGGATAAACACGAAACGAATAGGAATTAACTAAGATAATTGGGGGTATTCTCTACAACTCTATTACACATTGGATGTACAGTAGACCAATATGAGGAATTAGTAAGTTTATTCTCACGTTTTTATTTGACTAAGGGAGTGAGAAGAAATGATTGTAGATTCTCACTCTTAATGATTTAGCAGAAGAGAATTGAGTAAAGTAAACTATGATAGAAATACAGTTGGAAAACCGACCCTAAACCAATCACCATTTCATATCACTGATTCAAATCACATCATTTTACAATTTTTTTAAAACATTCTCTTAGCTTATCTACTTTATTTAGTTTCTTTCTTGTATTTTCCAAATCAATCAATTTCAAAAACAACGTCACTTATTTATCTTATTTTAAGTGGAAAACATTATTGTTGAGAAATCCTCTCTGGAGAAAACCTAGGTAAACCACTATAATACATTTTAACATAGGTTATATTTTTTCCACACCCCACGACAGACACGTGTCAATGGATTTAAGTTTTGATCATGGGGATGTGTTTTGTTTTCTTTATGTCAGCCTGTGGGGTTCGGCATGGCGATCCTCTTTCACCAAGATTATTTGTCATGGCCCAAGAACTCATTTCTTGCAATCTCTACAAAGGCATGGAGTAGGGAAGTCTGGATACTTATCATTGTAGGGGTGAAATGGTAAGAATCTCTCATTTAATGTTTGATGTTGAAATTTTAAATTTCACTAATGGGAGAGGAAGATCCTTCTTGAATCTCATTAAGATTTTGGTCACATGTGGGTGGATGATAGGGAATGTTATAAACACCTAAAAAATAATTGTATTCATCTCCAACAAGTGTTCACAGTGGCATTGTAGGATCATCATAGATATTATGGGTTTCCAACATATAAAAATTCCAATTCTCTACTTGGGGTGCATCTTTCCTTTGGCCGCATTAGGAAGCATCAATCAGAGGATGCCATTTCTTAGCTGCTGGGAAGGATTTAGAAATATAAGAGAAAATTTATTTCCTTTGGTGGAAGAGTGGTGTTCGTTAATAGTGGGTTTTCATGTATTCCAATGCATTTGTTTTCAGTGCTTTAACCACACAAAGAGGTTGTTAAGGGGATAGAGATCATTATGAATTCATTTCTGTGGGATTCGATTTATTTGGGACAAGAACACTGGGCCTCTTGGTATCTCATGTCCCGAACAGTGGAATAAGGGGATGTTGGGATACGTGATGTTATGGGAGCCATGAAAGGGAAGTAAGGAAGGCTGGCTTGGTAGATTATTTCACGTGAGTCGTTGTGGTATGCATTTTTAGGGGAAGATATCGAGATCAATGGGGGTTTCAGCTACTGGGTAATGGATTACACGGCTAGTTAGAGGGCATGGGGTATAATATAGAGGCTCTCTAATAGTCATCTAGGTGGATTATTGGAAAAGGGGATTTATATTTTTGGAAGTTCAATTGGGTGGGGGAGAAGTCGAAGTTTATTCATTGTCCTCACCTAGACATTTTGTAAAAGGTGGCCTACCTCCAACCTGATCTCTTACATGATTTTATAATTCTTGAAAATAGAAGTATACAGGAATGAATCATCTTTAATGAGGAATAAGATAAGTGTTTCTTCATAGGTTCATCTTCAAGTGGGTTCTTCTTTAAAGAATATAGGAGAATGGTGAACTCGATGAGTCTATAGGAGCAATACTGAAAATTTCACATGTCCCAACGGTTTCAAACCACTGGGAAAGGGCCTCAAACCTTTAGGATAGTCTATCCCAATGGTTTCAATAACCATTTTTGTGTTATCCATTGTAGTAGCTCTATTCCTACACATCATTAGAAACCATTGGTATAGGATGTGTGAATGTAATCTATGCTAGCGGTTTATGTAAAACTGTTGGTATATATGTGTACCAATAGTTCATAACATGATGGTACAAATTGTTTCAACATCTAACCTATTCCAACGGTTCAATGAAACTGTTGGTATATATGCATAAAAATGGTTTTTGAACCATTGGTATACATGTAGTGTCTATTTTTTTAAAATGGTTTCATAAACCGTTGGGATATATATTGTCCAACAAACATATGTTTCCCTCACACTACAGTATATCAACGGTTCTGTAAACCATTGGAATTTCCTCTACTCCGTAGCAAACATAAATTTCCCCACACTCTAAACCTGAACCTCCCATAAACCTTCCCCCCACTGTAAACCTACACCTCCCATAAAACTGCACCTCCCACAACAAACATAAGCTAAAAACATAAGTTGCAAACATATGATGTACAAAACCTGAACCTCAGTCTTCGAAAGCTGGGCAACCCCCCCCCCCCCCCCCCCCCACTGTAAACATGCACCTGTTAAAGCCATTGTAAACCAAATCTTGCACCTCTGTCTTCCAAACCCAGGCAACCCACTATAAATCTGCACCTCTGAAACCCACTGCAAACCTGCACCTTTTATGCTGGACAACCCACTACTCTTAAACCCGCTGTAAACCAAAACATGAACCTCAGTCATCCAAATGTGGGCAACGCACTATTAATCCGCACCTCTTAAACCTGCTGCAATCCTGCACCTCTTATGATGGACAACCCACTGTAAACTGAACATTTTCTAGTATTCTAAAGCACATGTAATCCACCCAATGTAAACATGTAAACATGCACCTCTTCTAGATATATAGGTTATAATAAAACACATCTCATATGAAACCAAGCTTATTCAAGAACTATCCTAGTCAATAAATCATTTTCTTGGTTAATGGATTATCGTACATAGTTCATTCCTCATCCAATAAAATATTTCATTAATGAATAAAAAATCCATCTGTATAATTTTTACATATGTAATACATTTATAAATTAAAAATTTATGTCCATATGGAATTCCATTAATCCCATCTACATCATCATGTCAAATTATACATGAATTGTTTCTAGTCTACCCATAGGATCAAATATATCATCTAAAAATAAACCTTCAATCTAGGAGTATCTGTTTCACACAATTCATGATATTATTACATCTTTTTTGGGTACAAGAATTATTTGAGTCTCAAGGACTCTTGTAGATTCCCAAGTGTAACATATATGAGTATAAAGAGGACTGATATTTTGCACTTGGATGGTGAGACATTTGTAATATGGGGGTATAGGACCAGAGTGACTAGAACCTTGTAGCTATCTGGTGATCTATGATATGAATCAAATTCTTTTGTTGTTATTTCATACACATGTGGGTTGAAAAATTCTAACAAGTGTAGTGATATATCATAAAGAATGACAATACCTGGGACAACCCTCTTACACCCCATGCACATCCATGCCCCCTGGATAACCCCCATGCACCACTCGGGATAGCCCCAGTGCACCCCCTTGAACACCCCACAACACCCCCATGCCCCCCAAGACATCCCACTTTCACCCCTGGACATCACCCTTGCACACCATCTGGACACTACCTCCCCCATACAAACTTCCCTAGGACACCCCCTCCCCCCTAGACACCACCCAAGATACCCCTCCTAGACACCCCACCCCCTTGCACACCCATGCCCCTTGGACAACCCATTGCACCTCCCATGAACACCCCCATGCCCCCAGGACAACCCCATTGACCCCCCACTGGACACCCCCTCCCCCTAGAAACACCCCCTAGATATCCCCTCCTAGCCACCCCACCTACACCCTACCCTGCAGACCCCCTCTTAACAGCCCTTCGACTCCCCCTAGACAACCCCTCTTAAATACCCAACCTGCACCATCCCCCCTACCCTGCAGATTCCCCGACACCCCCAGAACACCCCACCTAGATAGCCCCTCCAAGACACCCCACCTGCACCCTATACTACAGTCCCTACCCCACCCCCGGAAATCCCCTATTAGACTCCCCACTGATACCCTCCCCCCTTCCATGCAATCCCCCCAGCACCCACCCTGGAGAGCACTTGGAAACCCCATGGATCACCCCTCCTAGACACCCTACATGTACCCTACCCCCTTCCCCCTACCCTCCATACCACCCCACCCCCCAGACAACCCTTTGATGCCCCCTGGACAGCCCCTCCTAGACACCCCGCCTGCTCCCTTCCTTTTTCCCTACAGACCCCCTACACCCCACAGGCTTCCAACCACTACACAACATCCTTCCTATTTTCCCAGTACAACCAAAATTTCATTCTGGTTAGTTAAGATATTAACCAATATAAAAAAAATATGAATCAACTCAATGGATTCAGTATCCCAAAGACACTATGTCGTAGTCTAAATTGATTCTTGTAAGCCAATATATTTGCATTGTATAGACTTCAGCTGGATTGAATGTTAATCATTCGAAGTCACAAATGTTGGTGGCTGGTATCTCTCATGATGTTTTCGATTCTATTTAGGCTGTTATGGGGGTTAAGAAGGGGTCTAATCCTCTTTTTAATATGGGAGCTCCCTTCATCACTCCGAATATTATAACTTCTAATTGTGTGGTCTTAGAAGATAAAATTGTTCAAAGAGTTAATCTTTGGACGAATAACACTCTCTCCAATGATGGGCGGTTACAGATAGTTCAATCAGTTCTATTTAGTATGCATGATTACTGGTTTGATCAGTTCATTTTACTCAAGAGAGTGGTAAAATCCATTGAAAACACCATTTGGAATTTTCTTTGGAAAAATACTTTGTTGGATTCCTATGGGGGTGGCAAGGTATTTTTTATATGCTGGAGGTGTGGCTTTGATGGGGGATCGAGTACTAGATTTTCATGCTAGTTGTTTTTCCTCAATGTAGTGACATTGGATTTCTAGTGGATGGGGTGCTGTTTTGTTGTGGAGTTTGGTGCAAGCTGGTGGTGCACATGGGTTGTGGTCTTTGGCTATTATTGTTGTTGTATGTGGCTAGTTCAGGGTGGTGTAGCTGGTGCTTGTAGGAATGCTAGTGGCAGAGGGCAGGCATGGGCAGCTGTGGGTTGGAACAGGAAGTATGGGGTTGTTTTGTTGGTGGAAGGGGGTGGTGCGGGCTAGAATAAAGGAGTCTGGGGGTTGGTGCGGCTTGGATTGGCGGGTGTGGGTTGGAAGGCAGGTGCCATGGGATGGAAGGGGGCTGGTGCGGGCTGGAAGTGGTGGCAGGGGCTAGTGTTGGATGGATTTCAGGTGGTTGGGGCTGTTAGGCATGGGGCAGGGTCTAGTGCGGGCTGGGATGTAGGAGGTCGGGGCTGGTTGGGGCTGGAATTGGTGGCTGGGGCTATTTTGTATATTGAAGAGGGATGTCATGAGTGTTTTACAAGAGGTAGGGGTGGGGGATGGTGTGGTTGCTGGTGCGGGCTGGATTACAGGTGGCTATGAACCGAAGCAGGGTGTATTTGTCGAGTAGGGACAAATCACGACATTACAGTGGTGGGACCATGGCGTGACCGCAGTGTTACAGCGGTGTGACCACAGCGTGACCGCGGCCCAGTCCAGCGACAACCGCATGGCAGCATCTTCCGGCCAGGTGCGAATTGAGCGGGAGGAGGCGGGGCAACATTCTGGTTGTCACCTCCCTCCTGATTAACTATGGGTGGGCAATGTATCTAAAAATCTATCTTGGTATTATACATCAAATTCATATTGGACTGCGAACCACCACAGGGTGTCATGTTGGAGGAGGGCCAAATCATGGCATTACCGCGGGGTGACCACTGTGTAACCACAGCGTGACACCTAGCCCCTATGCACACACCCGCATGGCCATTAGCATGTGAAAGGGGATCCTTGCACATATGCTTATACTTTTCTCTGATAACCTGTGAATTCATTTATATATATATATACACAGGCACACCTAGCCCCATACATGCATAATGATAGCCATGGGTGACTATACACATAACGGGGGAGCCCACATACATATACTTAATTACAGATGCACATGCCGGTGAGTCATCCTTGACATGGCGACTCAAAACCAACCAACAAGGATCAACGCACTACAAAATGTATATTAAAAACATTAAAACACATCAAGGACACTATATAACTATTGAGAAACCAAAAAATGGAATTAAATCCTAACCTAGATTGGCAGAAGAGAATAAAATCCACCTGAAGCAATAGAAAACGTTCCAATGCCCCACCGAAAACATAATATGGAGTCCGAAACACGAAATCCCCAAATTCATGAGTTGCGACACAAGCAGTAACAATATAATCTTACATCAGATCAAAGTTGGTGGACTGAATCAATATGATATCCTTCAGGACCCCTTCGCAGAATATAACTACCCATTGTCCATAGAATGTAGTCAATGATCAAAGTGGCCAATGCGATAAATAAAACAATATAAAAACTAAACAAAAACATACATGTCTCCTACGAATATACATATCACTGCCTAACATATAAGAACCACAATGCCACATGGGTCAAATCATGTTCCTACAAGGAAAGGGAAAACATATCAATGTTTCAAAATGATACTATCAAATAGTACATTCCGATTAATTAACAATTACTCTTACTATTAATGGTATGTAACCAACTTGTCCCAAGTTTCAACTTTGTTTGGTTTTATTCGATATAAGGGATGATGACTTATTATTATTGGTTTTATGTATACACATGCGATATTTATTTAAAAATGATTCATGTATTTTGAATTATTATTTATGGTTTTAGTTCTTAGTCTGTTGGCATGGGGCCTTTCCACATGAATAATTCTTTCAATGTATTGTTCAGTTGACATTTATGTGCCTTAATGTGATTGATGTCACTAACAACGAGAACTCAAATGTTTAAATTAAAAAAACCCTATATGGTGTTTTCCTATATAACATATTGGAGGTATTATACACTGTTGAACCATAATATTACTTCAAATTAATGGTATAATGGAACATATGGTGATATTTTCCTTGATGACAACTACATAGTCTCTCCATGAAAGGGCTGTATATTGACCCATTGGTGAATACTAGGCATTGGTGTTTGTATTTACAGAGACAAAAATCATTTGATATAACCAGATAAGATTCAACTATTTATCTATAAATTAATGATCTAAGTAGTTCACGAATGATGGCTAGATTATCACTATATAATATAGGAAATCCTTGAACATTTCTCTATGTTTTATGCATGTTGTTCATATAAATATGATACGTTGTCTCACCATAAAAGGGTTGTATTCCACCAATGGTGCCACCCCCTACTCATAAATACCATCCCCTTCCGAAGGACTTACCTCAAATAATATGTACAAGAAGAAATGTCTGAGGTAGTCA
Source organism: Viscum album (assembly GCA_963277665.1). Taxonomy (NCBI): domain Eukaryota; kingdom Viridiplantae; phylum Streptophyta; class Magnoliopsida; order Santalales; family Viscaceae; genus Viscum; species Viscum album. The sequence continues at coordinate 206,332,802 of OY728143.1, forward strand.
GGTAAGAAACCTCACCCGAAGTCATAAAGTAAGTAGTGTGTTTTCTGACTATAATCATCAAATATCTTATGTGCCTCTTCCTGTATAAAGAAAGTATTAAGAGATCATAAAGACCCTTAAACACTAACATGATTATTCGGTCATTGATTTCCATAGACTTGATCGTAACAATGTTTGCTAGGAGTCATGGAATCTGAGAATTGTAAATGAAAGGAAAGAGATTAACATAGTAGATATATGGATATGGTGTTCACAAGACACCTATGTTTAGAGAAGGTTATTTAGTGATTTTATGGAAATGAAATCACCCTGTCACTAGGTCTCTAAGTGGATAAGGCATTGATTGGGGTATGACTGGTCTAACATTTGTCTTAAATTTGGGGTGATATCTATATGAACAAGATGAGGATTTAGATCATGTAAAATATTCCTATGATTGTTGGGCCATGTAGTGATAGGTGTGGAAATTGTACATTTATTTTTGATGAGGAAGTACTTATGAGGATGGATTGGAATCATGGTAGATTCTTAGAGGGGGATGGTCCCTCTGATTATATAAAATGAATCATGAAAGGTTTTACTCCATTTAATGATTCATGAGTTCAACTAAAGAGATTAAGGATGATATGCTAGTCAATGTATTGGGTGTTTTCGGACAGATTGGCATTATAATGCCAATATGCTTGGTGTGATTTAGCTTAGGATGGAACCAGGCTTCTGGGGCTGGGTTATAATAAATGATCTTGAGGAGGTTCTTGACCGGATTATTGAGAATATAATGTAGATGGGTTTGACATGGGTTGCTTTTGTGACTAGGACAATCAAAATGTGAATAATCCTCTTTTTCTAGTTGGATGAAGAGATGTGCATCAAGTCATGGGATAATCCTTGAGAGATGAGTCGAGACTATGTGATTGAGAGGATAGACTCGGATAGGATTGAAAGGATTGGGTGAGTGGCCAACCCATGCGAGCATGATATGATGTATGGAGACACTTGGAGACACTTGGGGTTATTTATGATATCTCATGGAGACACTTAGGGTTATTTCATGACTCTAGCATATTCCAGAAATGTTCCCACATAATGTTTTAGAAAAATAGTTCCAACTCAAGGAAGACCCCAAGGCTCCTCTATATTCCAATGTTTCCTCACACTCACACCTCAAGGATTTACTGTATACAAGTGATCTACGTCAACTAGTCAGGATAGAATCACTACCCTCCGTCTGTAGAAATAAGTAAAATACCAAAGTGGACAATGCGATAATGAAAATAAAATAAAAAATAAACAAAAACATACATGTATCTTGTGCCTATACACGTCACCTCCCAATATATAAGAACCACAATGCCCCATGGGTCAAATAATGTTCCTGCAAGAAAGGGGGAAACATTTCCATTTAATAATCTCATGAGTTTTCATTATGTTCATTATATTGCACGATGTTGGAAACAATATACTAGTACACTTATCCATTGAATATGCACCTGTGCTACATTAGTTGAGTTGAACATTGTGCGCATAACCCTCTTCACTATGCAATGAACCTCATTGGGACCACAATCAATGTTTAGTAGTTGATCATGCTCTTGAACGTGGTTGGGCACCCGTCTGTGTACCAGATGATCTACTTGGTCATGAGGGTGAAAACAATTTAATTATACTATACTAAAAATAACGGTGTTGGTATATTTTCTACCAATAATGGGAATTTCTCAAGGATTGGGTTCTAATCAACTACAGTTCTTATGTTAATGGCCCCTTAACTATCCGTAGATGTCAAGGGGTGTCTCTCATGGGTGTCTTGTGGTGTGTACTGTCTATCTATGATTTCAATGGTGCTTCTATATTTTGAAAAAAGTGTATTGCACTGTCATTTTAATAAATATATTTGTCAATTATAAAATACACTCATATTCAATAGAGATATACCCACATTTGATAGAGAATACCATTCAAATAACCAACATTTAAATCTGAGACCAACATTTTACTTTACCATTTCCAATTACATAATATATGCATAACCAAATTATGTTTTATGAAACAATCAATTAAAAGGAAAGAAAAGCCTCAAAATAACCCATAAAATCTCATATAGCATCACTAACCTTCAATTAACCCACATCATTGCACATCATAATGAATATACAACCTCATCACATATATATCATGATTAATAAAAAATCCAACACAATATAATTTCTAGTCGGAGTCTATATAGGAAAAAATGTGGTTTTAAAAAAATCATGAACTTTCTATTGAATTCACTATTCGAATTAATGGAATATAATCTATGAATCTAACCTTATATTCCCGGAAGACACTATTTTGAAAAAATTCAAAATTTACCACATAATTCACCACAACATCAGTTGGTTACTACACAAAAATCTCGAGAATGCGCGATTAAGATTAATGGTTATCCTAACTATGAACATAATTATGCATTCCTTCTTGCCACATTTTTTAAAATAGAAGACTAATTATTACCTGGATGTACCGATCAAGAACCCTTGTGGGAAAAGAGGGAGATGAGATAGGGGGACGTCCTATGGGGTGTTCGTCCATAGGGGGTCACACGTGTGACTGGATAGGGGGTCGGGGGACGTCGTCCGAGGAGATTGAGAAAATCAGGGAGGGGATGTTGCTAGGAGAGGGAGATGAGAGGGGAGGGGTGAACGTAGCCGGGAGCTGAGAGGTAAGGGGAACATCGTCATTGGATAGGGATCCAAGAGGGGAAGGGGAACATCACCATAGGAGAGGGTGGGGGATGAGAGGCTTAAATAGGGTGTATTGTTTCCCTGTGGTTAACAAAAACTGTAAGTAAATTTTTTCCTTCCCACAATTTTTATTAAACAATTGGGAAAACCCAACATGTACAACCCTATACCAACGGTTTACTAGAACCGTTGGTATAATATTTTTATCCCAATAGTTTTATCAAACCATTTGGAAATAAGTGTTGGTATAGGCTCAAATTCCACTAGTTGAGGTTGAAGAGATCAAGGTGTGGTGTGAGGAGATCCCTTCCAAGATTAATTTTCATATATGGCGGGTTAGGAATAAAGCACATCATATGGATGAAAACATTCAACATAGAGGGATTTCTCTGGCGTCTCAGTGTTTTTGATGTGGGTGCCCACAAGTTGAATCTATTGTCCACCTTTTCTTTCAGAGCAGTTGAGAGAATTACTTGTGGTATCGCTTTTCTCCATAATCTAGTCTTACAGATGAATAGTTATATGTTCTTGGGATCATCAATTCTTGGTTTCATGGAGTTGATGTTTGGGCTGGAGGATGCAAGGTCCAGGCGGTCATTCTAGCTTCAGTCTGTTGGGTCATCATAGAGGCTCATAATCAGGTTAGGGGTGGTAACAGGGGGAAACCCTTGCTCTTGTAGGTACGTGTGTGGGAGATGAAACTAGAGTTCTGTTTTCTATTCCTAGGGTACCGGTTAATATCACCGTTATGTGGTCATACGCACTAGCCAGGTAGTCTCATGAGGAAGAAGTGTATGTGGATTAGGTGGATAACTCCATTATGGGGCGGGGAGTTTAATTTGGATATATCATGTATGGGGTGACTAATGAGAGGAGGAGGGTGCTTCGGGACCTATGAGGTTCATTTCTATTCGGGTTCAGTGAGTTCTACGGTATGGGGTCTTCTTTAGGTGTAGAGGTGCATGCCCTTGTTACTAGCATTTAGATTTGTAGGGATTAGGATATTCAGGTTCAGGAGATTGAGTCTGATTTGTAAATTATGTTGTCTTCTATTTAGAAATGGAAGGAAGCTCCATGGAATTTGATGTATCTACTTCATAGGTGCATCATAGTGTTTTAACATGGATTGAACCTTCACCATATTTCGAAAGAAGGTAATTTTACTGCTGACTCACATTCTCAGTTGGGGAATCATGCTAATACTCATGGATTATGATAGATTAGGTTCCCTCCCAATGGAATGTATGACGGTGATCCATGGGGATGCATGGGGTATACACCAATTCTGCCATCCATGACGAGGTTTTCGTTGTACTTATTTTTAAATTTAAAGAAAAGTTAATGTTAAAGTAAAAGTAAGTAAATCATTGGAATGAAGAACCATATATAATTAAAGTGTTGATGATGCACTTTTGGTAAATATAAGTTATTAAAAAAAAATAAGTCCAATAACATATACATGTTTGTTGTATTCCCATTATAATACTAGAAATGAAAATAAATTTCTTATATTTCTAGTATTCAATTCAATTTAATATCTAATTTAGATAAATTAATTGAATTAATTAAAATAACTGAAGAGTTAATCAATTAACTATGTCTATATAAATTACACCTAAACAATATTATAAATTAAATCTTCCATATTTTCCACAAAACTATTTAAATAACTTTTATTTAAAATATATAATGTACACATGTGTACTTAGAGGGTATTACCTGTACCCCAAAAACTACTTTTCATAGTGTTTATATTATATATTATTTTGATCTTCACCATACAATTTGATGGAAATTAATTAGAAATGGTGATTTTTTAATTAATAATCTATTATTATATATAAATTACATGGCATGGTATGCTATTATGACATGTGCAATAAATAATATATAAATCTCATACCCAATACTCACACAAATATTTTAGAGGAAAATAATTTAATATCTAATCAATATTATAACACAAGGTGTTTAGAGTTAATAAATGATGCATTGAAAATATGTGAATATATTATGTTATATAATTAATTTTAAATCTACTCAACAAAATAATTTCATAATGGATACTATTAATGATCATGGTATATTTAATGCAACATATGACACTAATGTATGTGACAAAAATACTATGGATTGGTATTTTTTTAATTCACTTATATTTATGTGGTACAATATATGGATTCTAGATACATTTCGTGTGTTCTCAATAAACAGTTTGTTATCCTAGCCTGATCATCACGTCAGTGGAATATAATTGTTTCTTATTAAATAGATTAAACAATTCACTTAATTAATTAGTGATTAATATTGATGCAGAGAATATGGAATAACAACATGAACCATCAATATAATTTCAATTAACTTTGGGTTATCTAGAAAGAACCTCTAGATCCTCTTAGTCGAGTCATTGTATTCTCTTTGTGTATAATTTTTCATTATTAGTAATAAAAATGAGTAAAATGAAATATAAAAAAAATTATATTTTTTCATTAAATATTTAACAATCCAAAAATGACAATTGTCTGTGAATGAATATCATAAATCAATGATTTATAAATAAATATAATGCAATTATGTGTCCACTTTTATGTATCATGGAGTGCTTTGGTAAAATGAATGTGCATAATGGGAAAAAAATTACATTTTTAACATAATCATTTAATAACTTGAGACTCTAAGTCCAATAATGTCATGACAAATAAAACAATTCAACCTTTTGTTTATACATGAATGAAGGATAAAAAAATTCATGGATCACCACACATAAAATATTATTAAAATATATATTGACCAAGAATTAACTTTTCTTATATTTTTTTTTAAATTTTGATGTTGTTGACTAATATCATCATAAAATCCATACATCATAGGATCAATGGGTAGAATCCTTCTAAAATAGAATCAACCATTTTCCAAAATCACAAAAAAATCCAAAATAAATTATAAATGTAAGCTCAATATATCATGATCACTTACATCATCTATATTGGATAACATCATGAAAATCATATAGGATGAGTGATTATTTATTATCTCATAAATTGTTTAGAGATTTTTTGAGGATTGACACTCATGTTTTTGAGTGATATCTTGAGATGTTTCCATCGAAGGGATTTAGTGAATTCTATAATGGGTTTTTGAACAAAAAGTGGAAGCACAAGAATTTTATATAATTGGGTGTATATAGAGCTATTTTAGGATTGGTAATTCCAGAAAATATCGTATCTAATTCATTATTTATTATTAAACCCCATGTCTAATAACAATTTAAATAGTATTAAAAAATTTAAGGCAAGTAAAATAGCTATGGATAAATAATTTTCATTTCCTAAATGAATAAGTTAACATATATTTAAAGGATATTTAATACATCTTATCCAGATAGATAGTTATTATAGTTTCGTCTATCCACCTTAATATTTACTGATCCTTGAATACTAAAAATTTTATTAAAAATAAATTTTACTTCATAATTACTTATTAAATATAATTAATATTACATTTAATAAATATTTAAAATACATATATATTATTGTTTATCTCAAAATTTTAATCCTTTAAATATTTCATTAACAATTCTGTTGATCAACCATACTCGATGAATTAGTAAATGACAATAGGGGTATAATTCATATTCTAACATTATAAATTATAAATGATATTTAACTATGATTCAAGATACATAGTGTTTGACACTCTATTCCAATTTCATAGTGTAATTTGAAAGAGCCACCTAATGTCCAAGGTTAACATCAAGAAATAGTACTAATACACATTAAAGGGGATATTTTCAAATTTCAATAAAATCTCATAAAAATTCCTATATTTTATTATTATCACATTATCACTATAACACTTATAATGTAGTTTGCGTGATTTTGTAAAAAATTATATTTTCTCAATGTATCATTAAATGAATTTCTTCTGAGAGACAATAATATAGAAAACCATAGACATTAATTCAACTCTATTATTCCATTCCAATCAATATTATTTAGATATAAATGTATATTATAACACCAAATAGTAAATTATATTCTAAAATTATTTATTAATTAAATATAACTCTTGGAACACCCATTGTATTATAGTTCAACACTAAAATATATCATCATGTTTTTTTAAAAATATATAAACTTACGAATCTCATAATAGAAATTTATAATAATATATTTGTTTTTAGACCAATACACACATCTAATGATATAAACATCTAATATATTTATATATATGGATTTACAATAATAATTTCATGTTCAAATTATTTCTTCCCCTAATAATTATCCATATTTTACACCATTAGATATTGTCTCAAAGTCATATTGGTATCTACCGTTGATAAAATATTTAATGTTTTCCATGTCAAGTGATATCATCCATCTTTATAACTTATATTCAATTATAATATAATGAAACTTCTATGTGCCAATTATTGAGATGGAAATATCGTACCTTTCTGTGGGATTGTAATTCATTGAAAATTATTTCATACTATGTCATTTAGAAAGAAAATAATGAAGTGCTTTCAATTATATTTATATTAGGAAAAAATAATAGGTTAAAAAATTATGTATATATATGTTGATTCTTGTTCCCCAACTCCAAAAAAAAATTAACCACTATCACATGATACTTCTAACCAATAATGACATTTATGGGCCTTTAAATAACCACCAAATTGCATATTCTCATGGATCATGTGATAGTATCTATAAGACGAAAACCATAGAATATGTTTATCTCATATCTGCATCTAGACTTTCTCTATGACTCTCATATTTTATACCAAAAAATTTTATCCCATATTGAAGTATTTTTTATGATATTACACTTCAAAAAAATTAATATAATTGGTTTCTCCAAGCCATTAGAGCACTAAGACCCAATATTATCTAAAAAATATATCTCTCATTCCCTTTACATTTTATGAAAAATCATATTCTAATGAAATGATGAAACTTTTAACATATTAAATCGTTAAATTTATGAATTATATTTAATACATCTATCATATATTAGATAAAATCATAAATCAATAAATTTAATACCTAAATCAAGATCGAACCAAGGTTGTAAAAAACCATTAGTTTCTATCTCATTAAAAACATACTAAAAATTAATTATAAAAAAGAATAATTAATTAAATAAATTTAACTCAAGGTGGAATAACATTCAATAAAATAATATATCCATGTTGAAATATTAAAATCACATCCAAACATACATAAATGGTCTATGAAAAAACCATTATGCATATGTGAACAAAATCCCCAATAATCATGATATAATCAATTTTCAAATTTAATATAATATTGAGAAATAACATTGAAGTTCATATATTATAAATCCATGAAAAAAAATTCAACAATAATAGGTCATCATATATCATAAAAATCTACCCACCATACGCCAGAAACTCATTGATCAGGATAAATAATCATGTTCTGATAGAATTATTACTCAAACCCATTACTCAATCCCACAAAAAACAATTAGTTCTGGCAATGAAGAATAATAATAATGAAGTTATAATTGTATACTCCCCATAATAATATCATAGGAACTAATCTATGATCAATCCTCATGTTGGTGGACTTCAAGGGGTAAGATTGAATGAAAACCATAAGATGATTAGATATTATTTGGCATTCCAAATCTGTCAATACTGAAAGGACCTATTAGGATAAAAAATTATATTTTCATCACACCCCAACTAAAAATCCTCCATGTACCCACAAAACTCTTATTTATACACCACTGATTACTTGGTGAGGAACCAACCACACAAAATAACATCTAGGGAAATATCCCTACTTCATCATCTACAATGAACTCAATAATTCTCTAATAAATAATTAGTGGTAACTACAATAGAAATGTAATTTAGTTCATAAACCTTCAATTCATCAGGGTCATATATACCTCATTGACCACCTAAAAAAAATTAATCATATCCATGACCATATCTAAGAAGTGATCAAACTCTAGAAATAATAATTTGTATTATAATTCAAAAAGAACCCCTACATTAATAAAAAATGAATTACATATAAATTTAAAGGCTTATATTTTTATTTTTATATTCACACCAATCAAAAATATAATAGTGATTTAAAATACCAAGTGATTAAATATTCTTAATAAGTTCCATTGGGGTAATAGAAAAATTCTATAATGAGAAATTAATCAATAAACTAATTCTGAACACTCTATAATTGAATGATTATATGTATTTAAATATAAATCTATATTTACAAAATATATATTATTAAACAAACCCCTCAAATGGAGTGTTAATAAATTCAAATAACAAATCATATTTACTCTAATAACATTTAAGGTCTACATCATGTTGAAAAATATACAAAATGATTCAAAAAGAGAAGATAAATTATATAATTTAAAAAGTTATTATCACTTACGTAATTAAAATAAAAAAATTGCAATCAATTAAATCTCATAAAATACCGTAGGGACATGAAAACATATCAAAAAAATTGATAATATGTCAAAACGTGCTCTCTAGAATTCCGATATTGAAACATTAAATGAAAATATATTGAATAAATTAAAAATATAAATAAATACTGTCGAAATTCTAATGAAAATTACATTAAAGTATTAAAAAATATAAATTAATAACAAATATGGTCTCCTATTATCCGTTCAATATCTACTACAAAACACTCCAAAAATTATCATTAATTAGGATTGATTTCAACATGATTCAAATACATTTATCAATAATACCTATCCCAAAGAATTAAATCATTTTAAAAATTAGAGGATGAAATATAGGAATATAAGTGGATGATCACCTTGATTTGATGTAATCAAATATAAAAGATTCAGATTAGATTTTTTGGGTAGAAATGAGGATTGTAATGGTGGTGTGGGATGTCCCATGGTTTCTAATGTGGTATTTATTTTTATAAAAATGAACAACTAATCATTTTAAATTATCAATATAAAACATATATTATTAATATTAATTCCAAAATGCACCATTTAGACTTTTGTCCACCCAATCTAGATTAACATATTTTCCAATGGTTAATATTATGGTTGTTCTAATTAAAAATATTATAGGGTATCCAATATCACACCATTTGTTATATAGGGATGTTAGTAGCCTAATAAAACCAACACCATGAACTGAACACCTCAAAAATCTGCTATTTGATTTTTTTGAACTACTCCAAAATTATTTCCAAACACTGTATGATTTATCAATAAAAATGTAAACAACCAATTGTCCAATTAAAATGTATTTGTTTTCAATACCACCTTTTAACGAAATAGGTTATTGAAACTATCTTATAATTATGATGTAAATGGTCACAAAATAGACTTATCTTTAGCTAGTCAAATTGGTGATATATCCTTGGTAGAACACTAATGAAAATCAAACAAGGCCATTATTATGTTAATTTATTTATCAAAAGTCACAGATTTAGTCACACATTCAGAGGTGACTCAACATATAAACCTCACATCAAATTATTCCACTACATATCTCCACAAGTATAACTACTTTCTATGTGAATCACAAAAAATGTACAGTTAACATTATTACCTCAAATGAACTCATCAATTTATTGATTGATTCTTCAGATGTCACATGTTATGTTTGTATATTATCCGCTTTAGTTTGTATAAATCAAAGATGATACACCAGAAATAATAGTATAAGAAACTCATATCTCACAAAATATTTATGAAATATATACTTCATTACAAGAAAAATCCAATATTCAATTCAGAATTTACTCGGGGTTAGACACCCTCCTGAGTTTCCTATGATCATTTTTCATATTACACTTAAAATAGTATATTCACATAGTGAACTAAAATATGAGGAATCCATTAAAACATTTTTCATTGACCCAAATATACTATATATATGATAACATATTAAGCTGTTAGTTATCAACCACTTATAGGGTTATTGACACCCATATTACCTCACATTCACATCATAATGGACATGGTATTAAATAAAATTTTAGGAATATTTAGGGAATATTTCCCACTTATATAATGTTATCCTTTATAATATTATTTTATCTATCTAGAATCCCATGATTATCACTATTCCCAAGAGCCATTGTCTCACTAAGAAATATATTTAAAAAATTATTAACAATTTGTAATTAAATCATTAAAATATTAAAAATGATAATTTTTTTATTATAATAATATTGTGTATATATTTTAAACTCAAATTGATTAATGTATATATGTCTCATAGAAATATCTTGGAATTGATTAAAAAACATATTTAATTTTAAATATGTTTTTATAAACTTACCCGTGTTTTTTATAAATCATATAATCAATCAGTATCAGATGTATCATTAAAATAAAAGAGAAATATCATGGTCCTTAACCACAAAAAATCCACCTATAACCACAAAATTTATGCTATCCTTCATTGTGGGGAGATATGACTGGTACCTATTAAAATAACAAATTGTATCTTGTTTTTGAATAATTTATCATAGATAATGAATGAAAAAGACAATAATGTGTAATATGTAGAGTATGAAATATCATATATAGAAGTACCACATAATAATCCCCCAATATTTAATAAGGGTTACAGATATGAAAATGATGATATGTACATTACAATCCATTTTTATTCATAGAGAGATGAGTAATATAAAATAAGATGTCACAGTTCCCCTGTATAATATAAAAATTTATATATATAATGTGTAAATAATTATTATATATTTGTTTATAAATTTATATTGTATTATTACTATTTAACATCCTCCAAAAAAATTTCCACAATTCAAACACATAATGAAATTGAAAGGGATTATCCAAAATATAAATATAAATAAATATTTAATTTTTTAATAAAAAATACACTTAGTTCGGTTCCTCCTAATTTTCATCGACTAAAATATTCAATTAAAAATTAAATAATTTATTAACAAGTACAATATTTTTACTAAATGATTAAATGAATTTTTTTACTCTAATCTAATTATACACTCCACAATTCCATTAACAATCATTTTGTAGGGTTATTACAAATTACACAAGAAAATAATATTTTTTAAATCAAGGATCATAACCACTAATTTTTTATTTATTTAAATAATCATGGAGATCCCTGAAGAATATTAATCTCTAAAATTAATATTAGATATAGTCATGTTTATATCAATATCATGTTAGTAGAAACTGTATTCTGATGTGGGATTAGTTTTCATGTGCTATAGTTTGTCAAAAATTATTAGATTTCAATAAAACTTTGATTTATCACACTTTCTCACTTATGGAAAATTAAATCAATATGATTGTGTAAAAAATCAATAGATTTTATATATAACTACTATCATAATATTTTATTTAAATATAATGGTTTATTCAATTTGGAATTAAAATATTATCATGTTATCATTGTTTTACTCTAAATTTCTAAATATCCAGATTGTTTTTTTTCATCATAAATTATAAGTTAAAAAATATATTCATTATCATCAAATGTAATTATTATTTACAATCATTATAAGCGATAATTAAATGACGATTATTTTAAAATTTATAATAATCTAATATTATTATGCTTATTGATATATTGAAATCCATAAATTTATAATACTCGATATCTTAATTTACACAATGTTCAATTACAATATTTAAATACTGCATATGGAATACAATGGTCCTAAAATATGAGTATTTCTTTGAAACCAAGTATAAATCATTAATAACATAGGATTGAATATATGAAACATATATTAACAGTAGTCTAGAATTTCCAATATATTTACGTTGGATGTTTTCCATAATCTATCTTGGTCGAATGGTATATGTTATTTAAATTATTTTATTCTACCAACTAATAAGAAATCCATATCATCTGTTAATGTGAACTTACCTACCAAAATACCATAATCTATCAATACCATTATTGATAAGTCACAGATTTTTTTTAAAAAACATCTTTCATAAATCATACTATAGAATCAGAAACATTAATAGTTATCAAAACTATAATTATAAAATATATTTCTAAATCTATTGAAATAATACATATGTATGAACGAATATTATAAATCTCAATTCCAAAATTCATGACTATGTGATTCATTTTTTAATACCAAATATTGATTCAATGACTCTATCATGAAAATCATATAATTTAATTACCCTAAAATTCACTTTATTTTATATACATGTTAGATTATTCAATGTTTCATGTAATTATTTTATTATCTCAATACATTTAAAATTTATCTAGTGCTAATATGCCATCACACAAATTGAATATCTATAGTAGCATAACTATTTATCTCATTAAATATTTTTCATTTCATTAAATTTCTGTAAATTTATCATCATGATGATTTCATATTCCTCATTTCACTAGTTCTCTATGTCTTTTTGGTATGATTATTTAATTGGGTAGATTTATTCTCACTCCTGCATGATATCTAGAGAAAAATGATTACTAGTATAAGGATTTCATGATAAATATGAAGAGTTTCATACAATTCAATGGGCCATCACAATCCTGATTATAAACTAAGGGGGACAATTAAATGAGTCTCACTAGAATCACATGACATAACACTATAAATTTTAGAAATAAAATGTGTGCAAAATTATACCAAGATATGATTTCCTATGATATTCTTTATCATTATTTTAATACCCCCATATTTTGTAATAAATTTTCTATAAACTAATACTATATTTAGAATATTTTTTCACCAAAAATAATTTAATAAAAAGCAAGTAAAATATTATATGAATATTTTAATAAAATATAATAATATCAAATCCTTCAAAAAATTAATTTTTTTCAAAAATTATAAAGTCATAAAAAATATCATTAAGAATTGATAATGTTTAAAATGTAATTTAACAATCAATTATTTTTTATTTATATATTTTATATACATATAAAATACAAATTTTTTATTTTATAATTTAAATTTTTTAAAGGAAACTAATTTTTTATTTGGCATTTCAATGTTAGTAGATGGTGAATTTTTAGGATATTTTTTGAATAATTAATATTTTGGTGGATATAAAAAATAAATGTTTTTTATAATAAAATTATATTTATAATCAAATATTTTATTAATTTTCCCATAATGAATATTAAAAAAATTAGAGAAAAACATATATAATGGTTAAAACGTTTTATTTTAAAAACTATTATATTGATGTAACATAATGTTACCTATTTTTAGGTCTTTATCAACCTTTTTATCATAACTTCATGGGATATTATCTTAGGTTATTTTTAGTGACTTCTAAAAAATATTAGATTCTCATGGAGCCATTCATGATTATCAAACTATTCCTAAAAATTGTTTAGTTTTTCACTACTACCCAGGTGCTCTGTGATTTGACACTAGAAGGGGGAAGACATTTTGTCCAAAAAAATATTGTGAATCCTTTAAATCCATAATCCTTTGATAGTATGGGCTTTCATGATTGTAACATTATTAATCTAACTGTGTTGTTTAACCACACATGACATATAGAAGCCTATTAATGGTGTGTTGTTACAACTAATTGTGCGACAAAACCAGTAACCTATTCATGATTGTTTTTAGTATATTTAATTATTAATAAAAAATATTTAATCCTCTATTTAATATTCTTAACACCCCTAGAACCCCATTTGACCATAATCTATTTCCTTTACCATGAGAGGCCATTTATGGGATTCCATTTGTCTACAATCAAAATGTATTATAAATATAAGTGCTGATGGAATACATCATCCCTCTATAGTATGTAATTCATATATATACTTGGGTTTTATCTATCGTATCATTACATACATTTTAGAGTGTTTAATCATGAAATTTTTCAAGATTATAGTTAGTTTTTCAAGAATCTTGATTCAGTTATTGATTCAATGATATACATTATATTCATTTTTCAATCCTCCTTCCCACTGCGGTTGTTTATTTGATCACGTGAATAAAGTTAGGTCACTCCATAAATTGTTACACTAAAATTTAAATTATAAAGTTATTTATTTAATTGAACTGACTTTTCAATTTATTTTTAAAACCTTCATTTGATATGATTTTTTGTGTTACATAAAAATTGCGTGAAATATGCGAACCCTGCCCCCCAAAATTTTAATGGAATTGATATAGTTCAATGTATTTGGAGAAAACATTTTTCATGAAAATAGAAATTATTTATTTATATAATTTTATGTTTCTTCTTGGTAATATATTCATAAAATGGATAATTATTTTGAAATATGTGAAATTGTTGAAAACAATGATTTCTAATTTAAAATTAAAATTCCATGTTGATAAATGGAATGGGGCATTATAAATTTTAAATGATTTTGAATGACTCATTTTTCATGATATATTAATTGATTGATTTAATCACTTGTGAGATGGTGATGATAATATGTAATTAGGATAAGAAAACTCATAATACGACTTCTTATAAATTGATTGATGATAAAAAATCTATGTAAACCACGTCCATCATTGTTATACTAAATGGGATATTTTTTCCTTTGTCTATTTGTCATGAGCCTAAGGATGGGTGTTTGTATACTTGATCCATGAATGATGATTGGGTTGTAAGAGATTCAGAGATCATTTAACTAATTTAACTCATATAATATGACTACAGTTCATTATTTTGAAATTATTATACAAGCCATTGTTTATTGAGCTGGATTAATCTTGAAAATGGTTTTATATTAAATATTTAGATAATGATCATTTAATCCTAATTTTGTATTCCCAAGAGATCATTGATTCGAAATAGAATTTTTTAGAAATATTGATGTGTATTTCCATTACATGATTTATCTAAATTGAATTCCTATATAGATTAATTGTTATGGAATTGATTATAGAACATGTGGTGAGACACTATTGGGAATTTCAGATCACACATTATTTTTTCTTTTTGTAGTGTTTATATTATATTTTTCCAAGTTCATGTGACGCTAAGGCACCACCCATAGGTGGTTGGTGTAAAGGGTTTTTGAAAATTATAATAATGGATGTGAAAATGGGAGATAAGATACAATAGTGGATTATTTTTCCTTAGACATTAATTTTTCAGTTTTTGAGTCACATTATGTGATATATAGTTTTCAGTTTTTTTTTCTATCTATATTCTTGTTGTTATTTCCTCGTTGAAGAGTGTCTAACAAACCTAATGAAAGATGTTTTAACATTTTTATTTTTTATTTATAATGTAAAAACTATTCTCTTATTCTTTGTTATGATTCTGGGTGCTAGTAACAACCTTTAAAGATCATAAAAACACTTTTGGAAATGTAAGGACCATCTCAGGTATGACTGTACTAGGGTATATGTTATGGTTCACGATTTGTTTTTCAATTTCATAGTTTTTTTACTTGTTGTTGATTTTAGTATGAAGTTTTGGCCTTTCATGGTAGTTAAGAGGTAATATTTATGGGACATAGGTGGTAGTTCCAATTTATTTTCTATGCATCTCTCAATATAAAATTACATAATTCAAATTGGTCTCAATAAAAAGGGACTTTAAGGTATATTTTTCTCTCATTATATTCATTAAAATTCCTTGATATGAGTATTTTGAATTCAAAATAAATTAACAATTTTAGGAGGACATTAGATTCCTATACCTATTGATTAATTTATTGATCTGAGTACCTATTCGAATGTTATCATGTTACATATTGATGTTGTGTAGAATCATTCCTTAGAGAAATTTTCTAAAGAGACTTCTTTAGGGAGCCTCTAATGAACCATGATAAGGTAGACCTTATGTTTATCCGCATATCATTAAGAAAATTGTGTGCGTTTTCCAAAAATTGAGACAAGTACCTACCACAATACACATCATGATCCATTAGTATAACCATGACGTGATGAAATGATATATAATTCTAAATATTTCATTCTCTTTAAACAAATATATTTCCTTATCTCAAATGATCTTTAATATGATGTCAATTGTTTGAAAATATTAAGATATTTTTTGAGTTCATCGAATTAAACGATTCGATCATGGTAAAGTGTGAAACCTTCACAATGGAAAGGCCATGAAATAATTCGGGGGATTATATGGATTCTGTGAAAAAACATGAAGTTTTTTCGTGTAAACGCATTAGATAATGTTTTATACAGTAGTTCTATCAAGAATCTTTATTCTAGGAAATGTAAATGGAGTTTCTGAACCTCTATAAATATGAGTGATCCATGACATAGTATGTATTCTATTTTTTGGATCATGTATAGTTTTCTTCTAAGGTGGTGGAAAATGATAAAAATGTATTGATGATCTTATATCTGTATTTGATCTAAAATTTGGTCTCAAGAATTCATGTCGAAGCACTCTACTTATATAGATGTGTCTCATAGATATATAATTGTTTTTCTTGGATTGTATGGTTTCTAAGAGAAAAAGGGAGATGCTTTTTCTCCAATTAGAAGTTCTACTACTCCCTTAAGTTGAAATAAGTATTGAAATGAGCCTCATGGGGTTTATTGACAGATGGTTTTATCCAAACCTCAAATAGTGCTTGAAATTATCCCTATAACATGATATTAATATGGAATTCTTGGGAACTCTATGAAGGGATGTACTAAGGCACTAATGGATTATAATTATTCTGGTCATTTAGTACAACAAGAAATGATCTAAAGTGTATTTTTTCCCTACATAGAGGAAGAAGCTCATGGAATAAAAAATGTACTACAGTGCAATCAGATGATTTGATAACTATTGTATTCAAGCCATATTCCTCTATAATTACAATTCGTCACACAGTAGAAGAGTAACCAAATGAAGTAGTCCTAGGTCCAATTATATTATGTGGCACCATAATTATAGCTTCATCTTTAGTGAATTATAAATTTTAAAATGGATCACCACACTTATTCATGTGGACATGAATTTGGAACATGATAAACTGTCAAATAAAGCATATGTCTTATTTGGGGGTTGTTACTATGCCGCTCATAATGAATACTAGGAAGAGTATCTTCATCCCCATGTTTATTTTCTATGTATAATAGTTTTATCTCACATGTGATTTTATTTCTCTCATCACAGTCCTCATTCACATAATTATAGGGATTATTATAATATTTGTTATAAGACCCACATTTACTGTTAAATTCTTTTGTTCTCTATTACTACATATTATGGATATTGGCATGTTTTTTCATGGGAATCGGACCAATGGTTTAGTAGAGAAGTGCCTTGTTTTCTAAATATTTTTTAATATTAGTATTTCCTTTTTTAAATTGAGAGGGATTCATTAAGGTCGGATCTCACAATAGAAGTGATTTTTTCTAGATGGTTACCTGTAAGAATTTTCTTATATTCAACTAGTAAAGGAGGTGAATTTATCTATTGATTTATTACTACGTAATTGGTCAATGTCTATTCATTCATTCCATATAGAACCGAGATAGTAGAAAGAATTAATTTCTTAGTTATATTATTTTATAGATACTAGATTTATATTCTCAAGTGTCTCTCCTTTTGTGGATCCTATAATCATTATAAAGAATATATTGGGGGAACATTTCCCTTTGGATGATTACTAAAAATAAAATTGAATTATGGTAAATAAAAAGTATATATTTCCAAGGAATAAAAATATTCTTAACCAGTTGAAATGGTTGATGTCATTCTCCAAGATTGATATTCGATTTGGTTATCACCAGATGATAGCAAATAAATTTGATGACCTAATGTAATATTTTCAGAATTATTATATCCATTTATAGTGCATGATCTTTCATTTTGTTCTTTGAAATGATATTACCAATTTTAGAGAATTAATTGACCTAATTTTTCATGAGAGACTCTTCTAGTTCCTAGTATTCATTATCGATGAAATGTTTGTTTACTCCAAAACTGAGGTTGATTATGTGAATCATTTGATATAAGTGTTTCATGTTTTGTAAAATCACCAACATTATACTAAACCCTAAAATATTATTTATAGTTTTATGAAATGATTCTATAAAGATATGTTTTATAAGGACATGGTATTTCAACTGATCATGAGATAATAAAATCTATTAAGATATGTGATAATCCATGTAATTTTAGTGATTTTTAGACTATCCTGGGCTTAGCAAGGTATTTCTATTGGTTTGATAAATAATTTTCAAAATTGGTTTCTCCAATGAATTCTCTCGCTTGATATTTTGTGTAGTTAATTTGGGATTCAAATGATAGAGGTCTTTTCTTTTGTTGAAATATATTTTATAATATTTCCTAGTGCTAAATCTTATACAAGATCTGTAGGGATATGTAGTCTTCTATTGCAAATCTGATTCCGGATTTAGTTGTGCCCCAATGCAGTGTGAACATTTAGAGTCCTATGGTACCATACATTTTATTCCACAGGTGATGAATATTATGATCTATGAACATAGAATCCCTTTTATGACACATTCTATAAAACATTGATAGTGTTACCATTTTATAGATTGGTTTACCATTTATTCCAAAAAATAATAATAATATATTCTTTAAAAAATATATGTAAATTCAATAGAGGTGATGCATTGAATACCAATATTCATTTTATTTCAAAATTTACTACACCCCTAGTAAGGTGAATGTTTTTTCTAACTCTCATTTAAGAAAATAAGAAACGTATACCATGATATATTCATAAAAGAGTGAACCTAATGTCTCTCTTTCCTCTATTTCATTTGAGAGACTGGGAGGATGTGATCGATATTCTTATAGAAAGTGTTTGGTTGAACTACTCTCTTATCATTATTATTCATGATAAACTAAATATAAATGAATAATTCTATGGAAATAGGGAATCCATTTACTGTGGGTAGATGACTAGTGATTGGTTTTTATCCATTATGGGTGTCCCATATTTATAGAACTATTATTATAACAACCCTCCTCTTTATTACAAATTTAAACATGATTTATTACATATAAATTCCCAAAAGAAAACTGTGAGGACTGATATGCCCAGTGTCATTGAAAATTTAGGAACATTATGTAACATCTTATAACATAAAACACAACATCTTTGTTGAAATTGTTTTTACATGACCACAACATTCCTTCATACTTTACATTGCATGGGACAATATGAGGACATGAATAAGAAATGGGTGACCTATAAAGACTAGTAAGGGAGTAAATATGGCATAAGATGAAGAATATAGTAAATGTTAGGTAATAGGAATATTATTGGAACTTAATAAAAAAATGAACATAAAAACATGATAGAGCATGATTATCATAACATGGAAATGTGGCAACAAAATTTAACATGATATTAACATGATCGAAGGATCAATGCACATAAGTCATGAGTAACCCCTCATTTCACATGAATTTGAATGAGTAAAAACTAATTTCACATGAATTACCATGTTTCAACAATCATTAAACATGAATTATTAGGATACTTTTCTTTACCCAATGCATTAGAGTGATATTCGGGTGAATCCTTCTAAATAATTTCATTTCATGCATAACTGTACCACATAGATCATACAACATTGATTCATTATATATGATAATTTATTACATGAATAAGATATGTGGAATAAATAAATGTATGTCTTCAATCAATATGTATGTGTGCGTAAAGGTGAATACCCTTGATAGATAAATGGGTATGATATTCACTTACATGATGAATTTCAAATGGAAATTTTTGTGTATCTTCAGCAGCATAACGACATCAAATAAAAAACATAAAATTGGATGATGAGAGATAAAGGGGTCACACATCTTTTATAAAAGTAATGGACAGTAAGTGGGTAACTGAACATAATATCCCAATATATGGGATGGAATTTAGATGCATAATGAAAAAGAATTTCTTTAATGTAAATGAGAAGATATAAATTTCTTATAGAATTTCGACATGGTAACAAACGTACATGGGTGGCATTAATGGGAGAGAAAAGGGACTCTGATAATTCAATCAAAAGGAGGTAAGTATGGGGAAGGGGATAAATCATATCCCAACATTTTTAATAGAATATAAAATGGTATAAAAACATAATAAAATTTTCCAAAAAATGAGAAAGGAAGAAATCCCTTATGGAATTTCATCAAGGTAACATGTGTACACGGGATGCATTAATGAGAGAGAAAGGGGTATCTTACCATTAAAAAAATAAGGATGTCTGTATATGGGTGGTGCTTAATCATTCCACAAAATTAGTAAATGATAGAAAAATGGAATAAAAAAATAAGTAATCATGGACATAAACAAGGTAGGAAAATGAGGATCGGTTGCGGAATTTTTGCATGGTAATGACTGTACGTTGGAGGAAATAATGAGTGATAAAGAGTTCTATTATCATTCAAACATAAGGATGGACATATTGGAGTGGTTATAAATATTAACTCGTCATTTTTAATCGACAAAGTGTATGAAAACATAAATAAATTTGGACAAAATTGAGAAATGCAGAAATCCCTCACATAGAAATGTGATCCAAAAGTCATCGGAGAGACTTGGGAGAGGATTCATGGAAGATTGCGGCACCTAGGGAGGAATCTATATATAGGAGGGCATAGTAGGGATGTTCTCCAAAGGTTTTTTTTGTGAAGAGATGTGTGAGAATTGGAGGGTTAATATAGGATAAGTGAGAGAATTATTTAATATTTTTGTTTTGGAAACTACACATTAATCTAATAAAAAAAACCATACCATGGTTTTTCCCATGGTTTAGGAAAATGTGGAGTGGAAAAAGATATTTTATAAGTAAAATGGAAGAAATTATTAAAATGTTATAATTTCTTTTGTGGAGGATACTCACACTGTTAAGGAAATCATTTAAAAATGTTAAAATATTTTATAAGTCTTGGAGGGTCCACTAAGACACAATAAAATTAAGCACACAAATCTGAAATCACATTATTTTAATGGTAAAACATATGTTGAATTAATATTTCTTTAATAATTTTATAGTGCATTACTATGGGGTAACTATGATGTCTTAAAACACATTATATATTTAAACAATATTTAATGTTTAACCAAAAAATCGACTGTCTCAAAAAATTATGACAAATTCACCTCTGTTTAATTTTGACATCTTGATTAAAAAAATAATACTAATTTTAACATAATAATTTACTAAATATTTGCATTTTATCTTTTAAAATAAACACTGATATTTATTGAAAATCCATAGGTTTTGACCAAAATAGTTTTCAAACCATAATAAAAACTACAACTGTATTCATTAAAATTATACGATGATTTATATTTAATAAAAAGTAATTTATTAATAATAATATTTTGTTAAAATAATATTTAAATCAAAAAACCATTAATTCATCAAATTATTTTTGTCAATTGAATTTCAATTTTTTCTACAAATACTATTTGTGCTTCAAAAATCACTTACAAAGTAACAATGACAAAATGATTTTACATTCTTTAAAAAAATAATTAACATGATAATAGTGCAAGGTTATTGTTATATAACCACTTATAACACCTATGTTCTACCCAAGGGTAAGGTTTTCAATGGTGACATACTCTTGGGGTAGCTTGGATAACATCACTCAGGTGGTACTCTCTATTAACATCCAATTCTCCCGTAGGAAATTATGTTCATGCTTATCATGTTGAAGCTCAATTTAGGCTTTGTCAAGTGTGAATACCAGTGACGCTACCTCCATTCTGAGCTCTAATAAATGGGCCTCGTGTAGAGAAATTCTTCTAGACAAGGCTATCACTTCTTTTATCTAAGTAAATTTGATTTGTTAAAGCCCTATATTTATACTAATTATGTGATCACTGTTAAAAGACTATATTAGAAATGATTATAATTCCAAACATAATATTAAAAAACAAAAAACACAATACCATGGATGTGAATATGTTTTATATATCTATTTTATATAATAAACCATTTAATTAGATCTAGATGAATTTTCATTATCAAAATATTGGGTCATTACAATCTTCCCCCCTTAAGAAATTTCTCCCAAAAAATTCCTTTTCCAACACTAAAATTGATGTTGGTAACTCCACCTCATAAATTCCTATGGTTTCCACATTGCTTCTTAAAAATTTGGTTTCTTCACAACACATGGATGATGAGAGTTGTCTTATTTAATAGAACTTTTTCTCTATGATCTGAGATCTCTATATTATTATCTTCATAGGAGAGGTAAATATCCAATGGTAACACCTATGGATTGAGTAAATGCGATGGGTTAGGTTTGTACATCCTCAAGATTGATACATGCAATACATCATGTACTTGAGATAGGTTTGGCGAGAGGGCTAGTTGATAGGAAACTCCTCCAATGTGATCAAGGATCTCAAAAAAGTTTATGTACCATAGACTAAGCTTTCCATTCTTCCCAAATATCCTAACTCTCATCCACTATGATATTCAGAGGAATTCCTTTTACACAACATTAAGCACCTAGTGTTTTCAACGATTATCATCATAAATCTTGTGTTGACGCTGAGAACCTTTAATGTGATGTTTCATGATTTTAAACTTCTCCACCATTTTGTCGACCATATCCTGAACTTGGATTTTTCATCCCCCAAATTCATCCCAACATAACGGTGTTTTTTACCACATACCATAAAGGGCTTCATACGGAGACATTTGGATGCTTGAGAGGACACATTTATTATAAGAGAACTCAGCCTTGGGAATATTTTGATCTTATACTCTTTTTAACTCCATTGAACTTGCTCTCAACATTTCCTCAAGTGTTTCGATAGTCAGCTCAAATTGTTACAAATTTTGAGCATGACAATCCATAATGATGATCAACTCAGTATTCAGAACATGTTGGAGACTCTTCCAGAATATTGAAGAGAGTCTTGGATCTGGATCAGATACAATATGTAGTGGTACTCCATGCAGCCTTACCCTTCTCCGATGTATTTCTGTGCCAGTTGATCCAATGATCAATCCTCTTTAATTGCAATTAAGTGTGTGGTATTTTTTAGATGATCCACCACAACCCCGGTAGAACTGTTTCATTTGGATGTCTCCAAAATATTGATGAAAACATCCATGGTTATGTTCTCCCATTTCCATATTGGTATGATTAATAGTTGAATCATCCCCTCAGACTTCTTCCTCTCAGCTTTGACATGCTGACATTCCAGGCACATTGATTTATACTCATCGATCTCCTTCTTCATGTTACCCAACTAATAAGGCTCTCGGAAATCTCAATACATATTTTTGTTTCTAGGGTTAATTGAGAAATTCTAACTATGTGCTTCATCCAAAATGTCTTCCATTAACTCCATATTTGATGGAACGCGTGGTATGGACACAAATATCATGATTCCTTCTTCATTGACCTTGAACTCTAAGGATTTCCCTTTTTCTATAGTGTCCACTTTCTTCTAAATTCACACATGATCCTTTTGAGCATCCTTTAGGCTTTACAAAAGAGAAGGTTGAGAAATAATTTTTGAAAGGATTGAGGTTCTTCCACTATTTATGATTCACATGTCCATATTAATCAAATCTAACAAGATTGGTTCCTTTTTAATTCTCATCAACGATAGAATCGCTAGGTCCTTTCTACAGAGAGGATCTTCCACCTCGTTTTCTTTCCCACGTTGGTAATGGATTGAGGAGTCATAGTCTATCATCTACTCTAACCATCATCATTGGCGCATGTTCAAATCTTTCTACCTGAATATATACATGGGGATTTTGTGATATGTATATATTCCACACTTCTCTCCAAATAGGTAATGTTGAAAAAATTTTAAACTAAAGACTACTACAGCCCACTCCAGATGATGTGTTGGATCGTTTTTCTCATGAACGTTCAATTTCATATAATCATAGGCAACTACTTTATCATTTTGCATCAACACATAGCCCAAGACCTTCATTATTGCCTCTTCGAATACAACAAAATGTTATCCACTTATGGTTAGTGTGAGCATGGGAATAGTGTTGGGCTTCCTTTTTAACTCCTTTAAGATGTCTTCACATTAATCACTTCAATAAAACATGACTCCCTTTTGGGTTATCATTGTATGAGTGTTTCACCATTGCGATAAATTTCTCATAAATCAGCAATAAGATCCATCTTACCCCAAGTGGATATGGATATCCATCACCGATGTTGGCATTGTCTATCCTTCAATTGTAGTTGTCATATATCGATCCAAAGATATCCCATTGCTTCTAATTATATGAACCAAGAATGAGACAACCTCCATACAGAACTCACACTTGTTTTACTTTTCATAGAGCTTATCCTTTACAAAGGTCTCTAGTACAGTGCTTAGATGATCCTCATTCTCCTCCTTGGTTTTGGAGTATATTAGAATATTATCTATAAATACTACCACAAATTTCTCGTGTTAATCACTAATGAAACTATTCATCAAGTACAAGAATATTTTTGTAGAATTAGTGAGTCAGAAAGGCATTACTATGAATTTATAGTGCATGTATCTTGTTTGAAAAATTGCCTTTGGGAAATCCTCCTTCACTCTTACATGATAATATCTCATACACAGATCCACCTTGGAGAATTATTGTTCCCCAAATAGCTGACCAAAAAAGTCATCAATTAATGGTAGAGGATACTTGTTCATTATCGTGATTTTTTTGACATTACGATAATCAATGCAAAGGTTAGTTGACCAATCCATTTTCTTGATGAAGATGTATTGTGAACCCCATGGTGAAGCACGTAGTCATATAAACCATTAACCGCGTTTCTCCTATAGTTGTTTATTTAGATCCACAATCTCCAAAAGTTACATTATATTTGGATTCTTGGATATTGTCAAATCAGTAGGTATAAGATCAATCAATAATTCAACATCTCTTCTTGTAGGAAAACTAAACAATTCTTCATTAAACACTTCAACATAATCCCTTATAATACGCATGTCTTCAAGGATGGTTTATTTATAAGAATAAATCATCTTAGCAAGATACAAAATCTCATAGAGAAACAATATCCACACTAGATATGATAGTTCTAACAAATATTCATCCTCCTCTTTGCACATGTACAAAATTGTGGGTCTATTCTCCATAGGGAGATTGATTTCCCTCTCAAAAAAATCTATGTTGGATATATATAGGGAATGCCAATCCATGCCAATAATTTCATCAAATTCCACCATTGGGAGTATGAATAGGTTCTCTTGGAATCTCATACCACAAATTGTGATAGGGGAGGAGTTATATTCATAGGATGCAATGATTTTCCCATTTACCATTCTCAGCGAAATCTCTACATCCATGATTTTCGGTGGTGTTGTAATTTTTCATCTAAAATTATGGGATATAAAATAATGCGTTGAACAAGAATTAAAAATTATTTTCTATATTATTTAATTAATAAAAATAGTACATGTCACCACCTCATTTTTTAGGGTTTGATTTGGCATATGTGATGGAAATAGCTCACTGTTGATACCTTAAAGGTTATTGGTTTCCCTTGAAAACCCTTGTATTCAGGCACTAGTTTTCATAGTAACCTAGTTCAATGTAGTTGAAGCAATGAAAAAATCATTGAGGGTCGAAAAATTCATTCATCTCCTCTATCAATGTAGTGGTTATTTATTTTCGGATGTTAATTTTCAGGTTCCCTTCTCTTCCACACCGAAATAATTTCTCATCCACTTCAAATAATTTCTGATGTGCTTTTATCCTCAAATTTAGAAAGCAGGGTGATGATATTTTTTTTACTATAATTGGATTTATCAATCAAACTGCCAAAATTAATTTTTTTAATCTACAATGTAAAACAAAAAATATGTTGTTGATTCGGTTCATTAACCAAGCTTCCTTCTTTCTTCCTTCTGCGCAAGAAAAATAGTTTTTCCTAAGGTACATGTCCTTTTATTTAAAAACTTATGTCTCTACTATGAAATAGAATATATGAAACCATAATTAAAAATATGATACATATAATTAATTCCATAACTAAATTTATATAAAAACATTAGAAATCGAATAAAATATGGGGGAAGCAATAGAAAGTGAAAGTTGAAATGAAAAATTAAAAACGTTCATACTTTCTTCATCTCATTATCAAGCATCATAGTACGTCCCAATGTGTGGATGTAATTTTTAGCCTCAATGTTTTTAATTTTTTCCCTATAATTCTGAAATAAAATTCAATAATTAGTATTAAAGAAGAATATGGAAATTTTCATTTAAATACCTCAAATTTTATTAATAGATTAAACTAAAATGTTTTCCATTGATTAATCATCACTTTATACTATTCTAACAGACAATCATCCTTGATAGGGATCACCTTTATCTCTATTCCAACTCTAGGACAACATTTAATATACTAATCATGCTTATAGGCTCTAAAAATCTCACCTAAATCATTTGGATGTGCTGGTCATTCAGCTTCACCATTGGGGAAATTAATCCGATGCTAAAACCAAAATATTAATTCATATAAATACTTAAAAATAATATATTTCATTTAATACAACAGATTTTTTAACGCATATCTCAGCCCAAGAATTATTCTATTCATCATTTTGCTATTGTCACTATGATAGCAGGCTAACAAGAATGATATTGTGGTATTTGGAAAGCGTCACCAAAAACTCCAACGTTGCTGCCCTGCTTTCTCAATCAGTTTACTATCTTCATTATAGTCCACCCTAAACTATGTGTGGAGCTTCCACACCACACACATGCATGTACGGCCCTGCCCTGCCTCCTATTAGTAGATGTATCTGTTATGAAATAAAAACAAATATTTTATCAATACTTGTGATAATTAAAATAATTAATGGGGGTAAAAATGTTCTAGTGTTGTATAAGTATACATGTGGTAGTCTAATCAATGGGAACCGCAGGATCTACAGAAACTGAAGGAACACCCTGTACAAGTGGAGAGGGTCCT
The DNA here is from genome assembly GCA_963277665.1 of Viscum album. Taxonomy (NCBI): domain Eukaryota; kingdom Viridiplantae; phylum Streptophyta; class Magnoliopsida; order Santalales; family Viscaceae; genus Viscum; species Viscum album. The sequence continues at coordinate 206,360,392 of OY728143.1, forward strand.
AATGTGTGCTCTGCAGGTACAAACTCTGGAAGAGTAGGAGTTGAAAAAAGAATGAATATAAAATCTTAGATAGAATGAAGCAGATGTAAAAGGAGATGACTGGGATGGCTGGATAAATTCGGGATGGGGAGTGGGAATCATCATCAAAAATGGTAAATATGGGGAGGAGGCTTAGGTGTAAAGGGTGGTGAAAACATGGGAGGCTTAAATATCTCATGTGTCTCTAAATACACATCGGGATAAGAATGTGGTATGAATGTTATGTCAGGGGGAGGGGCAATGTTTAATCGGGTACGCCGACCAGATCATCTAGCTCTCATACCCCCCCACCCCCATACAGACAACCAGAGTACTAGGACCACTACAAGTATGCTCATCAAATAATTGTCAACTAATAGTTGGATACTATAATTAGAACCACTTCATTCATGCGATGATTGTTGTCCATCATCTGTTTCTGTCACCTCTCTTCAATTGGTTTCATTTCATTCATTTGAAAACAAATATGGGAGTAATTAGAAAAGGATAACTAATGTGAAACCCATACAAAAAAAATTAGAGGGAATAGTGGGATTCATGGATAATTTTACTATCCATTGTTTTAGGTGATCTTGAATATATATATAATGAACTCAAAAAATATTAAATGATGTATTAAAAAAAATTATTTTTTAGTAGGATGGTTATTTAATAAGTGTCATCAGTCTATTAAAAATCATTGAACATTGATTCTACGGCTTTATTTCACTGAATAACCAATAGAGAGAGTAACCTGAATTATGCCTCTAGAAAATTCAGCAGGGTTTATATGGGCATCAAGAGTGAAAGTCCAATCACATTTCAGAGAGCCCATGATAGTTAGAGTTACATTTTGAGCCTGAGACTATGTTTTTTAGTTTTTTATTATGGAAATTGGTGAATGTGGTGTCTGTGTGATAACTGAATTAACAATGTGGGGTTAAGATATGGGCATCAAGAGTGATGTAGGACTTATATGAGCATTGAGTTTGATGTGTTATTTTATGGGCATATTTTATGGTGTGATTATTAAATGATAATATAATGTCATTTGAGAAATGATTGTGTATGATGCATCTAATATGAGTGTTATGGGATGATGGTTATGTTGGAACCACCAGAGTACTGATACCTTTGGTCTGGATGTGATGTGGTGGGTAATTCCTATGGGGTGAGTTACCCTAGAAGGAATCTATTAATTATATTGAGTAGTTGGAGTATTCTAGTCATGTGGTAATGATACATCTATATTCACTTTCATATAAAATTTTGGGACAATGAATATTGGGAACTTGAGATAGAGGAGAGGTTTTGTCTATGTATATCATAAATAGCATAAGGATGAGCTATTATATGTTTGGGATATGGAAAGGCACATGTATTTTTCATTAATTTAAATGATTTGTGGTTTGGGAGTCTACAAGGAATAGGTTTTGGAGATTCATGTTGGAAAACATGAATTCACATCTTGAAAATATGTGCTAAGGAATGAAATAGTTATAAAGAGGAGGGGGTCCTGATAACCCGTAGAATGAATATACAGCTCACAATATGAATAGTCTATGAGAAATAAAAAGGTTTTTTTTATATTAAAATTGGGATTTATGGTTTCCCAGTCGGCTGAGCTAGCAGTGTACTCCTCTTTCTATGGGAATGTGGTGGGGAAGGCCCATGTGAAAATGGGTGGTGTTAATCACTAGAAGTGAGGTGATGCAGTTTTTTAAGATAAGGTAGATAGTTTTCTCAAATTTTTTGATTGAAAAATTGTTTTCTGGTGGTGATAGAGGATTTCAAATGTGTATCATAGGATTTATGTTGATGCCTCTTCGTTAGCCAATATAGTCAATCTGTTCTTGTGCACATAGGATACAACCCATTGAGGTTGTATTGTCCACACTTTGTGGGAGGATACCACCATAGATTATGCGACATATTAAATGGGGAAGAAGATGGGTACAGAGAAGGTGTTTCGAATTGAATTCTTGGACTAGTGGTGTGTGAGCCACCCTCCCACTATAAAACCCCCCTAATCCCCCTTTGATAGCTCCCGCATGCAGCCCCCACCCCAGACATGGCACAACCCCCACCCCCTACAACCCCCACCTTGCATAGCCACCCCCTACACCCCCAAATCCTACTCACCCATTATTGTATAGTCCCCAATCACACTGCACACCCCATACATCCCCCCCACCTCCCACTGCACTACCACCACCACCCATAACCACCCCTCCCACTACACAGCCCCCCCCCCCAAACCCCCTCCCACTGCACAACCCGCATATAGCCTCCCCCCACCATCTCCCCCCTTCAGTCCCTACCACCAACCCCAATAACCCCTCACCCTTCCTCCCCCACCATGCATAGCCCGCTAAAGAGCCCCCCCCCCCACAACCAATCCCCTCCCACTACATAGCCCCCCACTCCCATTACACACCCCATGAATCCCCCCCAGAGCCAACCCCCTCTCAATACACAACCCCCTATAGCCAACCCCCCCACAATTCCCCACTGGTGTCCCCCTCCCCCACCTCCCCCTACATCCCCCACCCCCCACATTTCACACCCCCTCACCCCATTCATCCCACCACGGCACAACCACCCACCTTCAGCCCCCCCCCCCCACTGCACAACCCATTTACAACCAACCCTCTCCCACCGCACATCCCGCCACCCCTCACTCTCACTCCACAACCCACCTCCCACTCTACAACCCCCCTACGGCCCCATCCCACTACACAACCCCCCACTCTCCAACTGCACACCCCCGGGTCGCATAGCCAACCCCCTACCACTACATAACCACCTCCCTCCCTAAAGCCCCATACAGCCACTCCCACCCTCCACCCCCTGCCTCCCCCACCCCATGCCCCCCCCACCCCCCACACTGCACACCCCCCCTACAACACCCCTACACAGCCACCCTCTACAGCCCCCGCCCCCCCAAATTCCCACTACATCCCACCAACCGCCATCCACTGCACATGCCCCCCTACAGCCAACCCCCGATCCCACTGCACAGCCCCCCAAAATCAAACCCCCTCCGACTACACCACCCCCACCCTCCCACTGCACAACCCCCTCCCATTTCCTTGAAAAATAAATTATGAAATGGAGACCCATAGTTGGTCTCCCAACCATTTAATAACTCACTACCATGTTGGATCAATATAATAGGACATTACTAAAATATCTCTATAAGACATGAACCATGATTATAATCAAATGGATCTCAATATAACATCTAAAAGGAACTCTATACAATGGAATTATACTCAAAGGATCTCTATGCAAGGGCATAACATTCTATATATACAATTTTTGGAACTGGAGGAATCATAATTTGAAATGATATTAAACTAGAGGAATCATGTGTTATGTTTGGAGAAATACGCTACACCATGTTATCATATTTTTGAGATGGAAGAAAAAGCACTTACTTGAATCAAGGATGGATAACTGACTGGGAAGAAGGGTCCACAATGAATCAGGGAGCTGTAGTTTAGGGATATTAAAAAAACATTGTATTCAATGAAATATGAATGAAAAATTGAATAAATGGACGTACAACATAGAACTCAGTTATAACGTACATATTTGATGTGGAAGAATGAACACTCGGTTTCTAAGAAGACGGGTTTGCACACTGGAACATTGGGAGCTCTCGTTTAGGGTTAAATATGGGCAGATCAAGAATGGAATTGGGATCTGCATTTGTGGAATTTTCTCCCAATGATTATTTAAAACTAATGGGAAATATTATCAAACCTATCCCAATGGTTTCAATGAACCATTGGAATAAGTGGGTACATATTCCACTATACTAGTGGTTTTAAAAAAACTTTTGGAAATCTATCACATATCCCAATGGTTATATATATCCATTGGTAAAAGTGTACCTACTGGGGCCTATTCTAATGGTTTTAAAAGCCGTTGGGAAAATACACTATAAAAATTATTATGTCAATGGTTTTCATCTCGTTTTTTATATATGAATTAGATCCCAATGGTTTTTTAAACGGTTAGGATAGAGAAATTGGTATAGGAGGAATTTCCAATAGTAAAACCAAATGTATTTTCTAGAAAAAAACAAAACCTAATGATTTTCCTTATTACACTACAACTCTTATCTATGATAAAGAACCCAAACTATTTGTTCCTCATAAGAATGATTCTCTTCCAATTCAACTATATCAGGTCTGGAAACATGATATGAATTTGATACATATATTCACAACATTGAAACATAAAATATGTTGTATACCATGGATAATATCGGAGGAAAATACACATATAAGGAAACTTCTCCAACTTTCTCCAATAATTCATATGATCCAATGAATTATGGAATAAACATCCAATACTTTGAAAAACACATCAACCATTTCAATGTAGTAGAAAAATTGAGAAGGACATGACCACCAACATTGAAAGAATGATCATTCCTCCTGTTATCTCCATGGAATATCTCCCTGCTCTAGTCTATCTTCAAATGTCCCTAAATGAGTTACAATTTATATTCTATTTCCTATACCAAATATGGTCCCATAAATTTTATTTCTCTTACTTAATTTAAAAACACCAGCATATTACACCTATTTCAATATAAATATTTTAATTTTCCAATCTATACACTAGAATTTAATCTATTGTTATAAGAAAACTAAACCAATGAAATATGTCGATTGAAAATTCCCCGGTAATCCTTTTAGAAATAAAAAAATCATTCATGGTATAAATCATTTTCTCATACTATTCATTAGATTGTGGACGAAAATCTATACTAAAACTAAATTCACTACCCAATTACTTCTGCTGTTCTTTCAAAAAAAATTGATGTGAATATGGGAGACCATTATGACACAATAGAGAGAGACACTCAATGTAACATGATAATATCATTTAGACAACGTATAAAAATATTCACTAAAGACATGAAATATTCAATGGGAATAAAATTTGCATATTTAGTTAATCCATCAACAATAACAGAAATCATAATTTTTAACTTGAGAAGTCTTTGGAAATCCATCCATGAAATCCATTAATATAGACTCTCATGTCCACTATGGCACTGAAATTGGTTGAATCATCCTCTTTAGTTACTGTAATTATGAATTAATCATTTGAAAAGTCAAATATTTTATGGTAAATTCAGAAATGTCCCTTTTCATTCCATTCCACTAGTAATACTCCAAATCAAATTTTGACATCAGTGTGTTGGACGAATTAATGGAAAATAGAGAACCATAATCTTCAGTCAACAAATATTTCATCAACAATGAACCCAACGGTACTAATTATCTTTTAAAAAATTATAAAATAGCATTATTATCAATATAAAAATCTAGAAAAGCACTATTATGAATGGATTGAAAATATTCATGCATGGATCGATCCACCATATGTACTCTCATTATTCTTTCTAAAAAATTCTCATGCACTTAAACCTAAATAGAAATAGGGTATTTCCCTTTATCAATAATTTCTAGGATAAAATTCAATAATTAATTAACCAAAGGTCCATGTTCCAAAATGGGAATGGTTAAAATCATATATCCGTATCATCTCAAACCATCAAGCATCTTGATTTATTTTCTAGTATAATATTAAATCATTAAATCTTCACACACAATTATTTCTATCCATATTCTTTGTCTCGCGTTCAATTCATTAGGAGTGAACATATACATTAATATTTTTATTAGAACTATAAATTTCAAACAATACTCTATACAAATCATGAACCCAAATTTTTAAATAAAAAAAGAATGAAAAAAAACAAAATCATTTGTATGGTAATTCTACTCATTAGGTTTCAACTAAAATGAAGCTTCATAATTTACTTTCTCATTCAATATTAAGAAAACTCCAATCCATTTCAAATAAGAATCATTATAGTTTAAAATTCATGATTTTTATAAGGAATGACCCAAGATAGATCATTTGGTAATATTTTTTTAATTCCTCAAAAACATAATCAAATTTTCTTTATCCAGATGAAAATAATACATTTTCAAGTTGACATAGTCTGTACAATAGGAAAATGAGAAATGTTTTTTAAAAAAACACCATTATTAACCTACAAAAGAATGAAAACCATGACTCTTAGTAAAATTAATGGGTTTTTTCCATTAATCCACAACATTATTTTTACCATGATATATTGTTTTATTGGCCTCCTATAGTATTATTGCTATAAAATTATGCTTCATTATGTTAAATGATGTTATGTTTTTCTAATAATTTCTAATTATTTTTATATGATTATAATCAGTTCTATTAGTGATTTGCACCATATTATAGGTTAAAAAATATGACTATGTATAAGTCACTCTTATGGTTGAGTAACTGTTGAGAAAGACTCACTCTTGGAAAATTCACTGATGGCAGAAATTAGGTTATGTATGCATTACCAATGATATGTACATATAATTAGGATGTCTCTCTCACTATCCAAAGTCTCACCATCTGCACAGATTCGGAATTTTGATAATGGATGAGACACTGTTTCCTCAAGCTACTGATATGTTCTCAGACGTTTCTCTAAGTATGAGTTACCATTGAATAGAACTGCGACCAACCTAAACTCATAATTTTCCCAATGGATGAAAATTGTCACATCATGATAATGATAGAGTGACTTTCCACTATTCAGAATCATTGCAAAGAATGAACTGGTGATGAAATGAGTCACTGTTAAGTGGACCTAATATGAGAGTGACCTACTTATCTTGGGACACCATTTCAACACACTGTTCCTCAGACACCATTTCTACACACCATTCCCAATAAACTGTTCCAATACACTATTCCTCATACAACATTCCATGTCACCATTCAAAGACCCCTACATTGCTTACTTTGTCACATAAATTCATATTTCATTTAAACAATCCTATTTTTTAAACAAAGTACTTCTATTTATTTGAATGAATTTATTTTTATTTTGTAGAAAAAATATTAAATCAATTTCAGAATGCATTACGATGTATGAAGTACCTAGACTTGATAGATTTCATGATTTTTCTTGTTTTAGTGTATAATGTAAATATTTGATCAAAATAAATATATTGAGAAAATGAGTTGAGAAGTCATACACCAGAGAAAAACTCAAGAACTTGTAATTATAGAAACATGATGATACGGATAAGAACACAAAATAAAGAAATCATTGTAGTAAAAAACAAATATAGGAGAATAAATCATTTATAAAATATTATAACTCAATAGATATAGAATAAAAAATCTCTAATGACACTATGTTTTTCATTTTGTTTTTAGAATTGGACGCAAGATGCATTTCGACGAATCTACCAAGGGTCTCAAGATGCATTTACAATCACACTGATCCTTCTAAAACTGTTTTATTTATATTTTTCTAGCTGTGTATTTATTTTTCATTATGATAAGTGTGCATCTATATGTTCTATGAACAGACACTAACTCCAATGAAAAACATCATGATACAATAATAACCTCAAAAACAATCTATTACACCAAACACCTTCCACGAAAACTGTGGACGATGTATAGTTACCATGGAATATTTTGTATATTATTGTTTAAACTAATAAAATGTGCAGTTCAGTGTTGATTTATATAAATTTCATGGTGGTAGGTGATCACCATGTGGTGAGTATTATGTTTCATCTTGATGTTGAACCACTTGTTTAAATTCTGTTGTGTTCTTTGATGATTAGTTTTATCTTTTTCTGGTTAATTAAATATGAAACATCACATTACTTTTATAGATAATATTTGATAATTTTTTATTATAATTTCCATTAGTAGATTGATTTCAATTGTTATATTAATATTTATTATATTTTTATGAATGAAATAATCACTCTTTTTGAAATCAATCAAACAATAAAATCATTTATAAACTACAAAATTGATTAACTGGTTAGTTTTTTACTTCAAATTTGGGATCTTTTTAATAACTATTTTTCAAAAAAAATCATAGGAACTAAATTCACCCCTCTTGAGCATCATATTGAAACTAGTATCTGGTATCATATGTTCACTTATTTTGGAATTTCAATTTTTTTAAAAGTTTTCAAAACTTTTCTATTGATATTTTTGTTTTGTTTCAAAGATATCAAATGTTTTTAGAAAAAAAAAATAAGTTCATTAAAACTATTTTATATTCTTAGGCATGGATATTTGACAATAAGTTTCTACTACCAACATACCTCCCAATTTGAATGGAACAAATTATGATGATTGGAAAATCAAAATGAATATTCATTTAGAAAGAATGGATTTTGAAATTTTTGTCTACTATAGACGATGACTATAAAATTTCTTATACTACTAGAAACACTATCAATGATCCAACTAAGGATTACACTTAATTTTTTGAAATCAATAAATGTCATATATTGTGATCTAGGGGATTAATACTTGAATAGGAATTTTTCTTGTAAATTGTCCTTTTAAATTTGGGATACATTAACTATTTCATGTGAAGAAACCACTAATGTTATGGAAATGCGTCTTAACACAATTCTATTAGATATAATAAATTCCAAATGAATATTAATGATCCTATCTATAACATGTAAATTTGGTTCAATGAGATTTCATATAAAGTGATCATACTGGGAAAGATAGTCACTGCAATGAAGATTGATCAACTGATAAGGTCAATGAAATGGGTTAGCTAGCCAGATGATTTAAGAAATTCTACAGAAAGAATTAGTTCATTATAAAGAATAGATTTAGAGGGAAATATGTAAATAAAGATATTGGAAATATGATTGGAAAAGAAGCGAGAGTAAAAATGATATAGTATTCTATCAATGTAAAATAAAAATACATGTGAAGGTTGATTTCCCGAGACTAAAATTCTAGAAGAAATATGAGGACAATTATATAAATTAAAACAAAGATATTAATTATATTTGGAGTGAAAATGAGGATATCTCTAGTGAATCCAAATCATCCCATGATAAAAGGACAGACAAATAAAACATATGTTTTACGACACACACATCTGAGGTAACCTTTGATTCTCATTTATAGAATAAGTATTATTTTGGTGATGAACCTAAATCAAAAAAATCTATAAATATTACCAATGAAGAAATGATTGAATATAGAAAATTTTATGTGGATACATGAAATGAACTAAAAGAAAAATATAAATATATCATGGAAATTCATTATCTTTCTATAATTTTTATGTCTAAACACATTATAAGAGAATAACCGTCAACGCCTCAATGAGAATACTGAAACTTAAACATTCTAAAGATAAATTAATGAAGGATTTAATGAAATTTAAAAATGGTAATGCTACCTTAGTACATTTATTTTTAAGACATGTTGATACAAAATATACTAATGGAATTGGTTGTCATCCGAGGCAATGAAATTATTATAAAAACAATTCAATATCGAAATTAGGAAAATTACGATTTATGCCCTGATCTGAAAAATTTATCGCATGATCATGTACTAGATAATCATTCACTATACCTAACTATAGTGGTCCTAATAAATAATATTTTTCAAATAACATAAAAACATTTTAATTGGAACCCATGAAAAAAATATGGGTTCATAGAGCCTTAATTACTAATATGACTGGACCCAAACTACTCTGGCTACTAAAGTTGTTTCATGATTAAACTTTTTTTGTAGGAATTCTAATTGACGAGTTCCTGTAAAAGAATTGTTAGTTGGAAAACTAGTGTTCAAGACACATGAAAGGGGACTAATCTAGCTTTAATATACCCATGATGATTTATAGTGTACATGTCACCTTTTTTGACAATGAAAAGTGACAATTATATGAATTGGAAAAAATGATAACACCAACTCGGTTTTAATTTATAAATTTAATTTTTTGGGACTGATGTACAATATTCTTAGGATTTATTAGTTATGAGAAGATGTATTTCATGATATATTGGAAAATAATTCTTGTAGTGTTTTCAATTTGATGAATGATTCAGTCTTTACTGATTTTGGAAATGTGTATTTATATGCTATCAGTTAGGATTTTTAGTCTCACATAATGATTCCTTCTTATGTTCATTTCATAAAGAGTATTGTATCTGGAATATGAGACTTGGACATTATAACATTCACACTCGTAAAAAGGTTTCCCAAATGGATTTGTCAAGGATATACCTAAACTAGTGTTTTCAAATGATTAAATATGTAATCTTTGTCAAAGAGGAAGAAATGATAAAACAATCATTCAGTCCAAAAAATGAAGTTTGAACCGCTCACACTCTTGTGTTAGTTCACATAGATTTTTTTGGATGGTCTATAGTTTCATGTTTAAACATGAAGCACTCTATCATTATTATAGTATATTAATTTACTAAGTATACATGGACCCTATTTTTATGTAAAAATTATGTGAATTGTTCAAGTTTCATCAAATATTATATATCATTAGAAAACATAAGTGGACATCAAATCAAAACCTTAATAAGTGACCATGGATATGAGTATGATAATCAATAATTTGATTTTTTTTTCAAAAAATTTTTATAGTCAAAACTTCTCTACTAATAGGATACCTCAGTAGATTGGAGTTATATAAAATATAAATAGAATCTTATAAGATATATCACGGGCTATGTCAAATGAAAATGATCTACCTATTTATTTTTCGGCAGAACTTGTGAAAACAACATGCTATATAATCTATATATTTTTAATAAGAATGTCCTAAAAAACCCCATATAATCTATGGAATAATAGTAATTCCAAGGTTAGTTAGTTAAATGTATTTGGTTATAAAGAATATATTCATAATAAAAAAGACAATGTTGATAAATTTTCCTCTAACTGTTATGAAAGATTTTTATAGGATACTTAATTAGTAGTAAAGCCTATGGAGTCTTTAATAAATGCCACAAGTGTGTGGAAGAATCTATTCATTCCATGTTTGATGGAAGTCATCTAGATAGACATAAAACATCCTCAGAAAATCGTGAGGATTTTCTGTTGAATCTTGACTTAAATCCTGAATATTTATAATATGTTATTAATATAAAAAATCTAGTTCTTGAAAATCACCAGATTCTGATGAAAAGAATCCCAAACATGTAGATGAACCCAAAGTGACCATCCCTTCATTCTCTTGACCTATTATAACACATTAAACCCAAACATTATTTTCTTTAGTTGGATACTTAGGTAATGGAACATAGGCTAGAGCATCTTTAATATACATGATCGATCATCATGTCTTTTTGGCACATATTGAACATAAGAACATCAATGATGCAATAAATGATGAATCCTCGATGATGGATATGAAATAAGAATTAAATATTTTTAACAAAAAAAGGTCGAAAACTGGTTGATAGGACCAAAGTCACCTTGGCTGTAACGCCCCGACCCCAGCTACCCAGAGTCGGTGCATTAATTACATAACATTGGCATGATCACAAGAAAGATCAAATCTCGAAAGACCGATTAGTTTAGTAGCCTTGGAAACACTAGATATAATCATAAAGTTTTACATTACATTTCAAAGTGAAAAACTACTACAACAACAAAGTCTTCATATCCACACTATTAACCCCTCATAATATCCCTGCAAGTCAATCATAATTTACTTCTTCACTTCCTGGGAAAAATAAAACATAGAAAAGGGGTGAGCTCAAATGCCCAGTAAGGATAACAATATAGCGGAAACATTCATCAATAAGAATAAACATTTAAGGCAATGTATAACTAAAACAAAAGCCTTTTAAACATGAACTTTCAACATGGTATGGCATAAATAAAATGAAATAATGCCATTTACTTATTCACATGGATATTCTACTAATCGAATAATCACATGCAAAAATCAATAACCACTTTCATAATGTTGGAATGCATAATGCCAGACTATCATTAACACATAGCCAAGGCCTCGTGCCAAGACTACAAATAAGATTTTGTCAAGGCCTTGTGCCAAGACACTAGTTTGTCTCATGAGACCTACCGATGCATCGAGGAGCTATAGCGGGCTCCACCCGTCACTTAATAAGTCCAATGCATTCCCATATGAAAAGGTTTAAACATAACATAAACATTCGTATTAAAACTAGCATACGAAATGTCAATACTTTCACAATAAACTATGAATGGTATAAAAATAGCACATCCACAGTCAAACATATCACAAAACCTTCAATACAATATAGAAGTTTTGTATCATAATAAACCAACTTCAAATAATCTTAAAATCCATCAAAGGATGTTGACATAGATGAAATCAAAATTCTTTTTAAAGAAATATCTCCTTTTATTTTGAAATCATTTAAGATCCATATAAAATAAAACATTTTCTTTGAAAATATTCTTATAAGCTTGTAAGGAAATCTTTGAAGATTTTATAACGGCGTAAAATAACCGCACTAGCCGTATAAGTTAAAAAAACATTCTTACCTTAATTCTGTCGAAAAGGTTAAAAAGGACCTTGTTTTGAAAACGACGGAAAGATTCCTTTATAAACCTCTTATAAAAGTCAAAAAGGGTATAAATGACTTTAACCAATATTCTTGTAAATAATAAATATGTTTTGAAATACATTTCGAAGAAACATGGATGTGGATGATAAAGAAATCCCAGTAGATTATTACGTATAAACAACCTCGGATAATGAAGAGATTGTGAAATAACCCTTACCTTGTACTTTTCCTTGGTTGGGGTAGGTTAACTCCCTGTATAATGGTGAAATAATTGTTATTAAATTATACAAGAATCATGTATATTAATATGATATAATATATGATCTTTTAACATTGATAATATCTTAGAATTATCGTCGTTTCGGGTGTTAACTTACTCATTTTCTTTTATATGTTTTGTTACATAAGCCATGTTTGTTGTATCTTATTCATATCCAGAATGATATCAAGTCCTTAAACATCATTTTTAAATCATAAAATGATAATTATACTTGAATGGATACGATGGAGAATGAATCTCATCGCGTTCGTGGAGACGGTAGTCCGTACGTACGTACGAGCGACAATATCATTCTTTTGATATTAAAATAATATATAAATGAATGGTATATCATATATACAGAATCATTAACATGTTATATTTATTATTTACATGAGTTACACATCATTATTATACCCATCCAAATAATATTATATTGAATAACAATTACACCACGACGTGGAGACGGTAAGCCGTACGTACGCACGTATGGTGACATGTTATTCAAAGGGTGGATAGAATACTGAATATGGTTGTACCATACTTATAATAACATAACAGTATATGTGAGATACTGGAGTTATTATTTTAGAATGGTAAGAACAAAGGAAGAAGAAGTGGAAGAAGAAATGAACTTAGAAAAGGGTGGTGAAATCATTACCTCTTCTTCGGGTTCTTCCTTTTGATTTGATCAAAAGGGCTCCTTAGGTTGGCTTTCTGATCAAACTAAGGCCTCTAGGTTGTATTGAGGGATGTTGGGAGAGTATTTGGGCAGAGTTTGGCCGAACCAAAAGGCTTTGAAGGTGTGAAGAAATGAGAAGGAGGAGTGCCCTTTTTATAAGAGGGGTGAGGGGCACCTTTGGAAAAGCTAGAAATATTAATTTATAATAAATTCATATTCGGTTTCTAATGGCTCCAAAGTTTACTATTCAAAGGATGAGGTGGGGATAGGTCGAAAACAACTCATCCAATAGAATTTAGACAGGTTTGGGTACTTATATTAACCTTATCTTTAAGTATTAACTCTAAGTTAATTAGTTTCACTTTTACAATGTCTCTTTGTATTTTTATATAATATGGTTAATAAACTTACTATATACATCCAAGCGACCCCCAAGTGGTCCATTAATGATTAACCTATCATAATATAAGTCTCTTGGCCGAACCTTAGATTTTTAGGAATTTAATATCAATTATTAATATAATACTTGTTTTAAGAACTCTTTTATGTCAATTTTGACACTATTCAATAGTTGATTTTTGTGAAACTCATAACAGATTGATTACTTCGAACAAAGTCCATTAAATCAATCCTAATATATCATATTAGCCTATAGAATTAGTTTAATTCATTAAAAGTTTCATATTATATTTATTTGGGTATTTATAATATCAATTATTTTAATTTTTCACTATTTTAGTAATTAATGCATCATCATTGTGTCATAAATAAAATAAATTATTTAATGTCTAAAAATTATAAATAAAATATCATTATGTAGGAAATCTTTTTAGCTTTCTAATGAATATTTATAATCTAAAATCCAACATATATAACCCTATGTAAAAATTGTTGTTCTAAAAGATATATGCTTGGGTCATTTTTATTTTTATTTTGACTTTATTAATATAATGTGTCCCTACCACATACAAGTGGCTCCAAGGGGTCCCCAAATTGACCCAAGGATGCCCATGGTCGGGTATGTGTCCACCAATAACGTTAGGACACGTTTTAGGGTAATTTTGTATTATTATAATATTATTTTTTTAACCCTCATTTACCGGATTTACCCTTTAACCATGGTAAATAAAATATTTACCGCAGTAATTATTCAAAATGTCTAAAAATAAAAGTTACCTATTTACACAATTTGAACATCCTGATTCCAAATATGGAATCCATTTTCCTAAATTCAAAACACAGAAGTGGCAGAAATTAATTTAAAATTAAATCCCGCTGTCAAAACAAAAAGCGTGTTTTTAAGAGATAATAACTATCAAAAGATTGACACTTGTTTATGTTCGGTTTAATTGTAAAATTATGTCCAATTATAAACATTAAATTGAATGGTAAAAATATATTCTAAATATACTTTAAAACCACTCAAATTCATAATTTATCACTATTAATTATTTTGATTAAAAAAGTTGTTTTTAATTAAAATTTAGTAATTTTCACTATTCATAAAAATATGAAAGTTATCCGAAAAGTACCAAAATTTCACCCTAGACTAATTTCGATATTCCGAATCCAAAAATGAAGTCCATTTTGAAATATAAAATATATATGATTTCAGAAAGTAGGTATTACTATTCACAACGGCTAGTTTAATTAGTTGTGGTGTGTGTTAGAACTCGAGGTTGCGTACAACACACGCTATCGCATTATTCGAAGGGAAACGTATCGTAGAAGCTTGGGGTGTTATATTCTCCCCTCCTTCAAATAATTGCGTCCTCGCAATTTCTAGGGTATTACTGCATAAAAAGACTCGGGTGGTTCTTCATCATAAGTTCCTCGGGTTCCCACGTTGCCTCTTCCATCTTATGATTTCTCCACAAAACTTTTACCAGACGCGTCGTCCGGTTTCTCAGTACTTGTTCTCTTGTATCAAGAATCCTGACGGGCTCTTCGCAATAAGACAGATCGGGTTCCAGTTCTAATTCCTCATAGGTGAGTACATGCGTCGGATCAGGCATGTATTTCCTCAATAGAGATACGTGGAACACATCGTGAACTTTGGAGAGACTTGGCGGCATTGCCAATCGGTAAGCTACAACCCCAATTCGTTCTAGAATTTCGAAAGGTCCGATGTACCTGGGACTCAATTTACCTTTCTTACCAAAACGTATGACTCCCTTCCACGGAGATACCTTCAGGAAAACATGATCACCGACTTGAAATTCCAAATCCTTCCTTCGATTATCGGCATAGCTCTTCTGCCTACTTTGAGCTGCTTTGATGTGATTTTGGATTACTTTCACCTTTTCCACCGTTTCCTCCACCAGTTCTGGGCCTACAAGTTTTCTTTCACCAACGTCATCCCAACAGGTTGGTGTATGACATCTCTTTCCGTATAACGCTTCATATGGTGCCATCTGAATACTCGAATGGAAACTATTGTTATAGGAAAATTCTACCAGAGGTAAATATTGATCCCACATACCCTGAAAGTCAAGTGAGCAAGATCTCAACATGTCTTCTAAGGTTTGAATAGTCCGTTCTGATTGTCCGTCTGTCTGAGGGTGGTAAGCAGTTCTCAAATGAAGTTCAGTATCTAGGGATTTCTGAAGACTTTTCCAAAATCTTGAAGTAAAACGGGGATCACGATCAGAAACAATCGATAGGGGTACTCCATGAAGTCTCACAACTTCATAAATGTATAGTCTTGCTAGACGTTCCAGGGGTAGATCTTCTCTTATAGCAAGAAAATGTGCTGACTTGGTAAGACGATCAACAATAACCCATATTGCATCGTTCCTTCTAGGAGTCTTTGGTAGCCCCATGACAAAGTCCATTGTAATATTGTCCCATTTCCACTCCGGTATGGGAAGAGGTTGCATGACTCCTCCAGGCTGTTGCCTTCCAGCTTTCACTTGTTGACAAACCATACATCTTGACACAAAATCAGCAATCTCCCTCTTCATGTTGTCCCACCAAAAATGTTCCTTCAAATCTCTATACATTTTGGTGCTCCCAGGGTGTATAGAGAAATTGGAACTATGAGCATCATCCAGCAATTCCCTTTTTAGATCAGGTATATTGGGAACACAAAGTCTCTTCCCGAATTTCAAAATTCCACCTTCATACGCAAAGTCTCTCAATCTCCCATCATTCACAGCTTTAATCTTCTTTTGGAATTCTTCATCATCAGTCTGAGAACTCTTAATCCTTTCTAGTAAAGATGGTTTGGCAACCATTTGAAAAAGCATTGATGTTTCACCTTCCCTGGTTATTCCCATGTCCATCTTCACTAGCTCCATGAAAATTGGATCCCTTTCAATTCTCATATTGTTCAAAACTCCATGGTCTTTTCTACTCAAAGCATCTGCCACCTTGTTTTCCTTCCCTGGGTGGTAGTGTATCGTACAATCATAATCCTTGAGTAATTCAAGCCATCTCCTTTGCCTCATGTTGAGTTCTTTTTGTGAGAAAATATACTTCAAACTCTTGTGATCAGTATAAATCTCACATTTTTCACCATAGAGGTAGTGCCTCCATATTTTCAAAGCAAAGATCACTGCTGCTAACTCGAGATCATGAGTAGGATAGTTTTGTTCATGAATTTTCAACTGTCGTGATGCATAGGCAATAACTCTATCATTCTGCATAAGGACACATCCAAGTCCTTTCTTTGATGCATCACTATAAATAACGAACTCATCATTCCCCGATGGTAGATTCAATATAGGAGCATTGACTAATCTTCTCTTCAGTTCTTCGAAACATTCTTCACACTCTTTTGTCCAAACAAATTTAACCCCTTTACGTGTGAGCTTCGTTAATGGGTTAGCCAATCGGGCAAAATTCTGGACGAAACGTCGATAATAACCTGCCAAACCAATAAAACTACGTACCTCAGTTATACTCGTAGGTGCTGGCCATTCTTGGATTGCCTTGGTCTTAGAAGGATCAACAGAGATTCCATATTTAGAGACAATATGGCCAAGAAAAGAAATCTCCTGAAGCCAGAATTCACACTTGCTAAACTTCCCATATAATTCATGCCTCCTCAGAGTCTTCAAGATAATGCGCAAGTGATTTTCATGATCTTCGTAGGTTTTGGAGTATACCAAGATATCATCAATAAATACCACCACAAATTCATCGAGATACTCCTTGAAAACTCTATTCATCAGATCCATGAATACAGAGGGTGCATTAGTCAATCCAAACGGCATTACAGTAAACTCGTAATGCCCGTACCTGGTTCGAAATGCTGTTTTCGGAATGTCTTCCTTCTTTACACACAACTGATGGTATCCAGATCGAAGGTCAATCTTTGAAAAGTATTGAGCTCCATGCAGTTGGTCAAATAAATCATCAATACGAGGTAGGGGATACTTGTTCTTTATCGTTATAGCATTGATCTCCCTGTAATCGATACATAACCTCATATATCCATCTTTCTTTTTAACAAAAAGAACAGGGGCTCCCCATGGAGAAACACTAGGGCGAATAAATCCCTTATTACTCAATTCCTCTAGTTGTTTCTTTAGTTCGACTAGCTCTACAGTGGCCATTCTATAAGGGGTCTTCGATATAGGCCTTGATCCAAGAATCAAATCAATAGAAAACTCAACTTCTCGTTCTGGAGGATGTCCAGGTAAATCTTCCGGAAATACATCTACAAATTCTTTCACAACAGGTACATCCTCTATTTGAACATTCCTTTCCTCACCGACAGTTATTTCATTCTCTTCCTCCCCAATAATTGAATTAAGTTGAGCTACTGGGGGTGGATTTAAATAAGAATTAGGTGGTGACGATTCTGCTCTAAAAATAAGGTGCTCCTTATCATTATCATCAAGAATCGTAACCTCTTTCTTCTTACAATAAATCTTCGCATCATAGTCCGAAAGCCAGTCCATACCGAGGATTATATCAAACTCAATCATAGGTATGACAATGAGGTCAGCAGATAAAGAAAATGTATGTGCTCTAATGGGGACTGATTCACAAAACTTTGTTGCAACGATACTTCCCTTAGGAGTTTTAACTGACAACTCCCTTATTAAATCAAATTGGAAATATCTAATTTTCTTAGCAAACTGGGAAGATATGAAACAATGCGATGATCCAGAATCAAATAATACATTTGCTAAACTTGAGGAAACCATTAAATTACCTGCCACCACGTCTTTCGGAGCTTCTACCTCAGCAGTAGTGATAGCATAAGCCTGGCCTTGATCCCTTGGCCTTTTCTGAGGTAAGTTCTCCTGACGCTTAGGACATGCATTTGCATAATGCCCCATCTCCCTGCAATTGTAGCACTGAACGTTGGTAGCTTCCTTCTTCCCCTTGCAATCATGAGCTTGGTGGCCTTTTTCACCACACTTGTAACAGACTCCCATTCCCTTCAGGCAAGCACCGGGGTGTTTCTTCCCGCACTTACCACAAGATGGATATTCAACCTTTCCCTTCTTCCCCTTATTTCCATTCCCAGATTGATCAGCAGGTCTCTTCTTCTCTTGCTTTGCTTTAAAGTCATAAGACATAGAGAATTCCTTTTCGGTCTTGATAGCACATGAGACAATGTCTTCGTACGATGAAAAGGATTGTGAGACTAATGCTCGACGGAGAAATGGTTTTAACCCATCAATGAAACGATCAATCTTACTTCTTGGGTTGCGAATATAATCACCAGCGTACCTCGCTAACCTTGTAAAGTTAGCCTCATACTTTGTGACATTCTCATCCTCCTTTTGTCTCAGACTCAGAAATTGTCTTTCCATATCTGCTCGATGGTCGCGAGGAAAGTATTTTTCTAAAAACAGATCTTTTAACTCCCTCCATTCCATGTTTGATACTTCACCATCTTCCTTCATGTTTTGAATCAATGACCACCATTGATCAGCATCTCCAGTGAGGCGGTAAACTGCCATGGTAACTTTTTCCCTTTCACTACTCCCCAAAGCCTGAAATATTTTCTCTAGGGAAAATATCCATTGCTCAGCTACTAAGGGATTTGTACTCCCATTGAACATTGGTGGTTGTTGTCTCATGAATCGATCTAACATTCATCCTCCACGCTGCGGATCAGGGTGCTCCATACGGGTAAGGTTATTATTCATAACCTGAGTAAGTTGTCCCAGTACGGTGATTAGCTGATCAGCACCAGTTGCATCACCAGCCCCACTATAATTATCTTGAGCAGGAGGGCAATCCCTATATGGAGTGCGTGCATTGATACAGTTTCCATTTCTTCCACTAGGCGCCATTTCTAAACAATGGCATAAACTAGATCAGTTTATGAATCAAAATACATAATCCCATACTTATAAAACACTTAACATAAATTGAACTATTTATGGATATAATCCATAAAAATGTTTTCTTTGAGGAATTATATACTCATAAACCCTTCATAATGATTTGTAAAGAAAATGAGAGTTATCCTAAGCATATCCCCCGGGAGTGTCGTAACCAAGAGTGCAGCAAGGCCCGTTGTCGTGCACCAGTTCCCATTCGAGTCTAGCTCAAAGCGGTGTTTTCGGGTTTTACCCCTAGGTACATCTGTGCCAGAGCCGCCTCTACCTGCTCGTATCCAGACAGGGATGTATTGCTCGGAAAACTCACAAAATCTCTACAATACCAAAATTCTAGGAAGTTCTTCTATACTAATCCTCAAAGTTCATCTTAGGTCTACGTGCTCTAATCAGAGTTTATCTAAATCTAGCTTCCAAGGTTTGTACTAAACTTCCTCTGATACCAACTGTAACGCCCCGACCCCAGCTACCCAGAGTCGGTGCATTAATTACATAACATTGGCATGATCACAAGAAAGATCAAATCTCGAAAGACCGATTAGTTTAGTAGCCTTGGAAACACTAGATATAATCATAAAGTTTTACATTACATTTCAAAGTGAAAAACTACTACAACAACAAAGTCTTCATATCCACACTATTAACCCCTCATAATATCCCTGCAAGTCAATCATAATTTACTTCTTCACTTCCTGGGAAAAATAAAACATAGAAAAGGGGTGAGCTCAAATGCCCAGTAAGGATAACAATATAGCGGAAACATTCATCAATAAGAATAAACATTTAAGGCAATGTATAACTAAAACAATAGCCTTTTAAACATGAACTTTCAACATGGTATGGCATAAATAAAATGAAATAATGCCATTTACTTATTCACATGGATATTCTACTAATCGAATAATCACATGCAAAAATCAATAACCACTTTCATAATGTTGGAATGCATAATGCCAGACTATCATTATCACATAGCCAAGGCCTCGTGCCAAGACTACAAATAAGATTTTGTCAAGGCCTTGTGCCAAGACACTAGTTTGTCTCATGAGACCTACCGATGCATCGAGGAGCTATAGCGGGCTCCACCCGTCACTTAATAAGTCCAATGCATTCCCATATGAAAAGGTTTAAACATAACATAAACATTCGTATTAAAACTAGCATACGAAATGTCAATACTTTCACAATAAACTATGAATGGTATAAAAATAGCACATCCACAGTCAAACATATCACAAAACCTTCAATACAATATAGAAGTTTTGTATCATAATAAACCAACTTCAAATAATCTTAAAATCCATCAAAGGATGTTGACATAGATGAAATCAAAATTCTTTTTAAAGAAATACCTCCTTTTATTTTGAAATCATTTAAGATCCATATAAAATAAAACATTTTCTTAGAAAATATTCTTATAAGCTTGTAAGGAAAGCTTTGAAGATTTTATAACGGCGTAAAATAACCGCACTAGCCGTATAAGTTAAAAAAAACATTCTTACCTTAATTCTGTCGAAAAGGTTAAAAAGGACCTTGTTTTGAAAACGACGGAAAGATTCCTTTATAAACCTCTTATAAAAGTCAAAAAGGGTATAAATGACTTTAACCCATATTCTTGTAAATAATAAATATGTTTTGAAATACATTTCGAAGAAACATGGATGTGGATGATAAAGAAATCCCAGTAGATTATTACGTATAAACAACCTCGGATAATGAAGAGATTGTGAAATAACCCTTACCTTGTAATTTTCCTTGGTTGGGGTAGGTTAACTCCATGTATAATGGTGAAATAATTGTTATTAAATTATACAAGAATCATGTATATTAATATGATATCATATATGATCTTTTAACATTGATAATATCTTAGAATTATCGTCGTTTCGGGTGTTAACTTACTCATTTTCTTTTATATGTTTTGTTACATAAGCCATGCTTGTTGTAGCTTATTCATATCCAGAATGATATCAAGTCCTTAAACATCATTTTTAAATCATAAAATGATAATTATACTTGAATGGATACGATGGAGAATGAATCTCATCGCGTTCGTGGAGACGGTAGTCCGTACGTACGTACGAGCGACAATATCATTCTTTTGATATTAAAATAATATATAAATGAATGGTATATCATATATACAGAATCATTAACATGTTATATTTATTATTTAAATGAGTTACACATCATTATTATACCCATCCAAATAATATTATATTGAATAACAATTACACCACGACGTGGAGACGGTAAGCCGTACGTACGCACATATGGTGACATGTTATTCAAAGGGTGGATAGAATACTGAATATGGTTGTACCATACTTATAATAACATAATAGTATATGTGAGATACTGGAGTTATTATTTTAGAATGGTAAGAACAAAGGAAGAAGAAGTGGAAGAAGAAATGAACTTAGAAAAGGGTGGTGAAATCATTACCTCTTCTTCGGGTTCTTCCTTTTGATTTGATCAAAAGGGCTCCTTAGGTTGGCTTTCTGATCGAACTAAGGCCTTTAGGTTGTAGTTAGGGATGTTGGGAGAGTATTTGGGCAGAGTTTGGCCGAACCAAAAGGCTTTGAAGGTGTGAAGAAATGAGAAGGAGGAGTGCCCTTTTTATAAGAGGGGTGAGGGGCACCTTTGGAAAAGCTAGAAATATTAATTTATAATAAATTCATATTCGGTTTCTAATGGCTCCAAAGTTGACTATTCGAAGGATGAGGTGGGGATAGGTCGAAAACAACTCATCCAATAGAATTTAGACAGGTTTGGGTACTTATATTAACCTTATCTTTAAGTATTAACTCTAAGTTAATTAGTTTCACTTTTACAATGTCTCTTTGTATTTTTATATAATATGGCAAATAAACTTACTATATACATCCAAGAGACCCCCAAGTGGTCCATTAATGATTAACCTATCATAATATAAGTCTCTTGGCCGAACCTTAGATTTTTAGGAATTTAATATCAATTAATAATATAATATTTGTTTTAAGAACTCTTTTATGTCAATTTTGACACTATTCAATAGTTGATTTTTGTGAAACTCATAACAGATTGATTACTTCGAACAAAGTCCATTAAATAAATCCTAATATATCATATTAGACTAGAAAATTAGTTTAATTCATTAAAAGTTTCATATTATATTTATTTGGGTATTTATAATATCAATTATTTTAATTTTTCACTATTTTAGTAATTACTGCATCATCATTGTGTCATAAATAAAATAAATTATTTAATGTCTAAAATTATAAATAAAATATCATTATGTAGGAAATCTTTTTGGATTTCTAATGAATATTTATAATCTAAAATCCAACATATATAACCCTATGTAAAAATTGTTGTTCTAAAAGATATATGCTTGTGTCATTTTTATTTTTATTTTGACTTTATTAATATAATGTGTCCCTACCACATACAAGTGGCTCCAAGGGGTCCCCAAATTGACCCAAGGATGCCCATGGTCGGTTATGTGTCCACCAATAATGTTAGGACACGTTTTAGGGTAATTTTGTATTATTATAATATTATTTTGTTAACCCTCATTTACCGGATTTACCCTTTAACCATGGTAAATAAAATATTTACCGCAGTAATTATTCAAAATGTCTAAAAATAAAAGTTACCTATTTACACAATTTGAACATCCTGATTCCAAATATGGAATCCATTTTCCTAAATTAAAAACACAGAAGTGGCAGAAATTAATTTAAAATTAAATCCCGCTGTCAAAACAAAAAGCGTGTTTTTAAGAGATAATAACTATCAAAAGATTGACACTTGTTTATGTTCGGTTTAATTGTAAAATTATGTCCAATTATAAACATTAAATTGAATGGTAAAAATATATTCTAAATATACTTTAAAACCACTCAAATTCATAATTTATCACTATTAATTATTTTGATTAAAAAAGTTGTTTTTAATTAAAATTTAGTAATTTTCACTATTCATAAAAATATGAAAGTTATCCGAAAAGTACCAAAATTTCACCCTAGACTAATTTCGATATTCCGAATCCAAAAATGAAGTCCATTTTGAAATATAAAATATATATGATTTCAAAAAGTAGGTATTACTATTCATAACGGCTAGTTTAATTAGTTGTGGTGTGTGTTAGAACTCGAGGTTGCGTACAACACACGCTATCGCATTATTCGAAGGGAAACGTACCGTAGAAGCTTGGGGTGTTATATTGGCCATACACAATAAATGGTTTTTTAGAAACAAACTGGATAAAGATGGAACTACAGTAATAAATAAATCCAGACTTGTTCCATGCTGTTATAGTCAAGAAGAAACAATAAACTATGAATAAACTTCAACACCAGTGGCCTGAATTGAATCCACTAGAATACTTATATCTCATATAGAATATCTGAATTTACAAGATTATCAAATGGCTTTTAAATGTGAATTATTAAATGGGTATATATTTTAGGATGTATTTATTGAAAAACCCCTTTGTTTTAAAAATACTAATTTTCTAAATGATGTTTTAATAATTAGTAATATCTTCGTATGATTTAAAACAGGACCACAGAACTTCGTACGAAACGATCAACACTTTTCATATTTCTAACGGTTTTTCTAAAGGTATCATTGATTCAATACTTTTAATAAATAAAATATCTAATGATTTTTTAGTATTTAAATGATAAGTTGATGCTATTATATTAGTATCCTAAAAACATCCTTATGTATTGAATTTTAAAAATACTAAAAAATGAGATTGACATGAGTTTAATGGTTGAACACAAATTATATATTTGATTTCAAATATTTCAATATAATGATGGTATTATTTTAAATCAATTTAATTATACTAAATATTGTTTGAAAATTTTAAAATTGGATAGATATAAAAGTAAATATACTCATATGAGTACCCCCTTTAAATTGGACCATGAGGATGATGGAAAATCAATGGATCAATCTAATTGTAGAGGTATTATTGGATGTATTCATTATGAAACTTCTATATAACCTTATATCATTTTTTGTGTCTGTATGGGGGCTTATTTTCAAGAAAAATCAAAAGAGTATCACATACTAGATGTTAAAATTGTTTTCAGATACCTTGAATATACTAACGATATTGGTCATTTATATATTAGAGGACAACCATTTGACATAGTTAGTTATTATAATGCTGATTTTGGTGGTATCATGTTAGATAGAAGCAAAACATATACAACATGTCACTTAATGGAAAAGTTTATAGTATTACGGTCTACTAAGAAAAAAAATATAATTTATTTATCTACCATTGAATAAGGATACATAGCGACTGGTAGTTATTGTGCTCCAATTATATGGATGAAACACACATTACTAGAATATGTAAATCAATTTACAAAAGTCCCTATAAACTATGACAATACTATTGGTATTAACATTTCTAAGAAACCATTTTCTTATTCAAGAACATGGAATATAGATGTAATACATCACATTTTGAGAGATCATTATCAAAAAGGTGATATAAATCCTGAGTTCATTGGAACTAAACATTAACATGTTGATATTTTTACAAATTTAATAAATTCGAAGGGAATGAGTTACATCAGACATGAGTTGTGGATGATCAATTCTGAGTGACTAACAATTTGGAATTATCCATTGGGACACACCGTTGATGAGTCCCCATCAATGACTCACCATTGGGGAAAAACATTGTGAATCACCGTTATCACTAACCTTTGTGACTCACTGTTGATGACTCACTATTGATGAATTTCCATTAGAACTCACCGTTAGGACTCACCAATGAGGACTCACTATTAGAAGTCACTATTTTTTCTTAACAAATGTTAAGATTATTATTTTTTCGGATATAAAATCATCGTTTAATTTAATTTAATTTATTTTATTTTATACAACAATTGTAATTTATGATTTTAAAATACTGTAATGATAAAAAGGGAATCGATCAAAATCATTTATCACATTATCTACTCTATAAACTAAAAATTTCTCTCCTGAACGTCTAGTTCCTTCTTCCTTCCCAATGAACTCTCCACAATGGATAGAGTGAAGCACTTGTTTAATACATCTCTAGATGAGTATTGTCCTTCAATGATGAAAAATGGAGAATCGATTGATCATAATCCCAAAACTATTACACTTGAAATTTCTAGTAGTATGGTCATTCTAGAAGAAAAAAGTTCATGCAGATTGGATATTGTTATGTAAGTCTCTATTATTGAATGAACTACAAGAAAAATTTTGGTATAAGTGGTTCTCAACAACATACAGTCTCTCAATATAAAGAGAGTTCATGAGTTTTACATATATGTTGAGTTTAATCATTACGTCATAGAATAATGTTAGATAATGTCAATGCTATATGGAAAAATGGTTTCTTTATCATCTATAAAGTCAAAGGAATGCTTGAATTTAGATCATTGAGATATTTTTTATGATTATAAAGGAATTGTTAATCATATAGTTGATAATTTTAGTAATGGAATAGTTTTGACTAAGCTAACTAGTGATTGAATCACTAGAAGACCAATAAAAATAGATCTGGATGATGAATGTTGATTTCTCATCAGGTATATTCAGAAATAACATTTCCCAAGGAAAGGTTAATTTTCTCCTAGAAATATCAATATGTTTATTTGTTTTACCTTATGATGCAAGGTAACTAGATCAATCTCTTAAGATGTATTATGGTGAATATTTGTGATATGATAAAACCTCATTCAATGTCATCCCCAAGATTCATTCCATGTTATTTCTACCATGATGAATGTCAAGGGAGTGGTGAATGATATTGATGAAACTGTGGAAGATTATTGTGGATTTTTAATCACAGAAGCTATATGAAAAAGGATAAGGATTATCTAAAATCCCTAGAAGAGACAGTGAATGTAATATAATGAAAAAATTTATGAGGATTCCAATACAGTGTGACACTCTTAAAGACCAATAGATATGGATGACTCCATTCTAGGACCATATGAAATTTTAGAGTATATAGATGAGGAGGAAAATGATATATAGGTAGATAAAGTATATGGATATTCTATTGACGATTGGAGTTATCCGAAAATTGTAGGAAGCCCAGAAATAATTACTTATGGAACATAACTCTTCGCAAAATTTCTTCTAATATGATAATCTATAATACAGGATGATGATGGTGATGAGGAAACTGAAGAATATGAGGATGGTGAATATACTAGTGGAAGTGATAGTGAACAAGAAGATGAGAATAATTAAGATAAAGATAATGATAAAAATGTAAAATATTAATATTAGGAATATGAAGAAGAAGAGGTGGAATAAACTACAGAAGAAGAAGAATGTGAAGATAATTAAGAAGAAGAATTTGAAGAAATTCATCATGTGGATAATGATGCTCTTATTGAATCTAATCATCATGGTAGTGATAAAGGACCTACTGTATAACCTGGAACACATGAAAATACCCTTAAAGTGAAAAAAGAAATAGTTTTTGAAACATCAACAGTTTATTGAGTCTGTGTTATTTTAAAATGAAGTTCCATCATTTCAAGTGACAAAATAAGACTTCGTTCAGAAGAAAGCAGCTATAATAGCGGAGAATCTATCTCATAAAGTTATAATTTATACTCTAACTCATTTTAATGTGACAAAATTATCTAAATGGGAGAAATATCCTAGATATTCCAACCTCTAATTGAACTATACATATTTGGATGATTAGGAAACTAATCGCAGGGGATCCTAGGCTAAAAAAGTGGATCTTGCTCAGGGAGTTAGATTTGGAACTGATACAGCTCCAACACCTTCTCCTCTAGTTGCATGTGTTCCTTCTCACTATTTCTGTTAGAATGACTTTACGGTTTTTAAGGAATAAATATATTCAATTTTCATTAAAATCAACCATCCTGAACCATGAATTGTGTCATTTCTCAATGAAATTGATTTTCTCTTGCTCTCAAAGAAATGTTTCTCTCAAATTCAATCTCAAATGTTTTATGAGCTTCAGGAAGTGAGAATAGAGAATAAGAGATTATGTGATGAACTATATTCTATGATTCCTTTTGTAAAAGTCATGTCATCTTCGTATATATAATCTATGGAATTATTTATAAAAATCATTGGAGATACATCTTCTAAAGATGATACACCTCACCCTTCATCACTTGAAATGGATTTGTTGAGATCAGTCATTATAGAGGAAATAAAAGGAGCATCAACCTATGATGCTATTTATCAGAATCCTGACATTGATTTTATTAGAAATTTGGTAAGAAATGATATGCAGACTATGATAGGTAGTTTATATTAGTAGATCTTTAGAAATATTAAATAGAACAATAATTATGTGCGTCATATGGTAAGATTTTACATTAATGGAACCAACAATTATCATGAATAGATATCCAAGAAAGAATATTTAAACTTTAAATGTATTTACAATAAAAAACATTTGGATTGTTATTTAATGTATTGGATATGAATATTAGGATACCGTCAGTCACACAATCCTTCAAGGAACAAGTGAGTCATCTCGAGAATCTATCTCCTGATCATGAGATGATAATGGAGAATAAGGATGATTTTACAAAGACTTTGGAGAAATGTCAAAGGAGAATGATGGATTTTATCAAGCTTTTGAAGTTATACCTGTAGGTTTAGAGTACTACTATTATTTCTCCAGAGGCCTTCTACATTAGTCCTATAACCAATATTTTTCCTACCATCTCTATCTTCATATCAGTCAATCCTCAGTTCAAAGTTTTTTTCACTCGAAACCCTTTTTTCATTCTCCCTTCAATACTTCAACCATTTACCAGGACTCCAGCTCATGTTATTTTTCATCTGAGCCCAGTTATTTATTGATAACATATAGCCCCTCCTTTTTCACTAGGAAGTTTTACTTTTACTATTCCTTTGAGAGTTCCCATTCATCACCTCTATACATTAGTTAGATATGTATCTCAGGTTCCCCCATATACTTCTTCTAAAAATGGAAATTAATTTATGGGTCCTTCCATAGAGAATAATTCAATTTTGATTGTTCCTTTAGAGGGATGTATTTTCACCTTTTACAGTGTGCTATATTTTTTTCATTGAATAATTCATCTTTTTTTCACTATTATATGTTCTTTATCTATTTTTGTTTTCTATCGAATCATCTAATATGTATGTTCTCTTTTTGGTGGATCCCCAAAGTGTGAGATTGACTATGAAATTTATTTTATAATAAGAATAAATATGTTATTTAATTTTATTTGTTTATGTTTATCTTATAATTTAATCTCTCGTAAACTATATGAAATGTTATGAAGAACATTTTTCATATGTATATTGATCATTATGGATAACATGTTGAAGACATGATTTGTGATCATAAAAAAGGGGCATATCATTGTTCTCCTAATGTTTTAATGCTCACTAATCATTATTCATTAAGTTTTAGAAATTTAAATTATGACTACTCATGATTACTAATGTTCACATTATTTTAATCTATTCTGTTTGTGGATTACACTATATTATAGGTTTGAAAAATATTACTATGTATTATTCAATGTTTGGGTTGTGTCCATATTTAGACAGAGTCACTATTGGAAATCTCACTAATTGAAGAATGTCAGGTAAGTATGAGTTATCAATTATAAGGGATTACAGTATAGATGTCTCACTATCAACTTTCTCACAATCCAAACAGATGTTGAAATAAGAAAAATGATGAAGATAATGTTGCCTCAAGATACCTAATTCTTCATAGATTTTACATTAAGTATGATTCACCATTGAATCATGCTACCGTCAGACTCAAATCAGAATTTTCAAAAAGGATGTGACATTTTTGCATCAAGCTACTGATAGAGAGACTTACCGATATTCTGAATTTTCCGAAAGTTTGAGATAAAAATGAAATGAGTCAACATTAAGTTAACCTACCCTCAATTAAAAAAACATAAAACGAGAAACTATTTTAGAAAACTATTCCTCAGACATCATTTCAACACACCATTCATGAGATAATGTTCCAACGCAAGTTCCTCAGAAACCATTCAATGTAAGAATTTAGAGACACGATCACTTCTTATATTGTTAATTAAATTGAAATTTATTTATAACAATCATATCTCTGAAAATAATTACTTCTTTTTTTTTGAAAAACATTGCCTATATGTTGTATAAAACTTTTAAATAATTATTATCCTATATTAAGAGGTGTGAGGTACCTAGATGTGGCCGAGATAATGATCTTTATTGGTTTAATTGAACAAGGATAATACTTGATCAAAATAAAGTTGCTGGGAAAAAGATTAGAGAAGTCATGCACCTGAGGAACACTTTATATTTTTCTAAATGAGGTAACACAATGATACTACTAAGAACTGTAACTGAAAAACATTTTGTAGAATAAAAAAACTATGATAGGAGAAGAAATCATCATGAAAATATTATATCTCACTATATAAAGAAGATATATGCTCTCAAAATAGTCTTTTATGTTTTTGTGTCTAGAAGTCGGCTGAAGATGCATTTCAACATATTGACCAAGAGTTGCAAGTTGTATTTCCAATCACATAGATCCTTCTAACTCAATTCTCTTTATTTTTCCCTAATTTTGTACTATTTTTTAATTATTTGAAATGTGTGTGTATATTTTCTATGAACAAACACTAACACCTGTGGGAAACTGGAAGGTACATTGATATCTTTAGAAACAATCTTTTACAACTTTAACCACCCAGGAAAATTATGTAACTGGTCTAGTTGAACTTGATAGTTGTGTGTAATTTTGTTTACCCAAATATAGGGTTTGGATCAATGTTTATTTATATAAATATGTAGGTGGAAGGTGATCACCATATGGAGAGGATTATGTCTCACATTGGGACGGAACCACTTGTTTAAATTCTTCTGTGTTCTTTTATGTTTAGTTTTATTTATTGGTTTTTATTTATATTAAAAAACATCACTTTCATTTGATATTCAGTCATAGATAGTGTTTATATTATAATATTATTCAGTATATCAATTTACGATGTTAAAATAGAAATTCACTTTGTTTTAATAGATGAATAATAACTATTTGATAACTACTTTAAACAATCAAATATTTTATAAACTATTCCTTTGATTAATGGGGACTTTTTGTATTTCCAATTGGGAATATTTTTATTTATATATTTTGAAAGAAATTTTTATAGGATTTCAAGTAACCTTCTCTTGAGTGTCATAATGTATCAAACAAGTTGTTCCATCATTAAAAAAAAATTCCACCACATAATTATATATGTTTTAACAAAAATTAAAACTTTTTAAATTTTCCATATAGTTTATTTTATTTTAATGATTTCTAAACAACCTTAGATAAATTAAATCTTCCCATGACTATAAAAATATAATCAAATTTCAATAATTATCACAGAAAAAACCACATCCAAAAAATCCTAAAAAATTATATTCATGTGATGCATTATTAAAATAGGTTCATTAGATAACCCAAATTACATAATTAGAAATTCATAGAGGCCCTATCTAATTGGAAACCCATTCTTCAAAATGTTATATTCTTTTATTCCAACAGATGGTACCCTGATTATAGGTCATCTATATAATAAATAATATTATACCTAGAGATGATCAAATAAATAATCAATTTGAAAGGATACATGTTCTTAATAGTGTTGTTATTCCAGGCTCTATAATCAATGTATAATCTCATAGAACTATATTTATTTAAAAAATATCAAGAAAATAGAGCCACGTGGTGAGGTTATAGTTTAGATGAAACCATTATGTAATAAATCATTCTATTTATCATTCAATTCAAAAAATTAATAATTTTTCCATTAGATAAGGAGGTTAAGAAATAGTATTTTTATCAGATACTTAGTCTACAATAAACTCAACATCTCTATCAAGGAAAAATCACGAAAAAACATCCAAAAAATGATCTATGTATTCATCTCATACTTTCACATCACTAATATGAATAGTTTAGTTATTTTAAACAATACTATCAAGGTAAGATTCATTTACATATTTAATAAATTTCTCATCTTATTTGTATGTTATTAATGGAATGAAATAATTGAACACATCCTACTTGGCACTACAACATATAATAAAATGATAAACATAAAGTCAATCAATAAAAATTATATGAAAATATACTATGGATATTTTAAAAAGATTTATATAAATGACTATCCTACTGATAATAATTGGATGATTATTATAAATTTTTGTTTCTATACTAAAACCACCTAGAGTTTTAACCAAAATATCTATCATGCTTTTATTTGGTGATATTTTTAATTTAAATGAAAATTTATCAGGAATGAATAAATGTAAATAAAGAGATTCAAATAATGTCTTGACGTAATTCAAATGCGTAGGTAACATAGAAATTCTCACATCATTTGATAGCCCAATATGAACTGTAGTAGAAGAAAATGACCAAACCATACTTTTCTTCCGATCATGAAAATTTTCATCCTCTGTAATTACCATTGGTCAGAAATTAACATAATGAACCACCCCATTGTATCTAAATCATCTTACCATTAGATGGATTTATTTACCAAATTTTTTTATTCTTATGGATTATTTTCCCTAATTTTGTTGGCAAAATGATCAAACAGTCAACATCAGCAAAACATCCCCATCATAATAATATATTCTTCATGGTTATTTTTACAACACTTAATACAAGATTGGAATAGCATTTTCATACCTCTAGATTTCATTATTGCATCTTTCCTATCATATACATGATCATCACTTCTAATTTTCATTTACTCAAGGGACATAAGAGTCATAAAATGTCATTTCAAACATTACAGCAAGAAGAATTACATTCTCCTTAATTTTAAATCCATACATATCCAAAGATATTCGTAGAATATATTTGAATTTTTAGTAATCAATATTAATTATTCTATCAATTTTTGGAATAAAATCATCCACATTACTGGAAAATCTTGTGAAGCTTCATTAATATAAAACTAAAAATTCGTCAACTTTTTCATCAATTCGATGAATATTTTCTCTACTGATTTGAAAAAATATAGGGAAATATTAATCTAAGAAATTATCCTTGAATTTTTTTCATTCCATGCCATCATCTTCTTCTTTATCGCTTATATTCTTAACCACATACCACCATTGATCAAATTCTCCTTACAAACAATAAACGTAAAGGGTTACCTATTGAAGTTCGAAAACATTCCATAAAATCAACTATTGGTTCAAACATTTTGATTCATCCATTAGATTCTAGTAGTTAGAATTATACATTGATTGATGGGGCATTTTCCCTCAAAATATGTTCCAAAAAATACATATTTATGTATGGAATATCGGGTTTCTCACTTACATGGATATGACCATAATGTGTCACCTGGGCCAACTAAGTCATCATTAAAGAAAAAATATTCTATTATATTTATAACCATCTTAGAATAGTAATTTTGAATGTTATCATCCTCTCAGTTCCTTCCAATATAACATCTCAATTTTCTATTTGAAAAACCATTCTGAATAGAAATATTTGAGAAAAATAAACATGGTAATCATAAAATTCTATAACATTTTAACATGAAAATAAGTTAAAATCATATACAGAAAAGTTTTTAATATTACCCTAATATATAAATTTTCAAAACTTACCATTGATACAAACACTATGGCTTTGATATTAGATAATACATAATCTTTAGTTTTACCCATGAGAATATATTCTTTCAAAATGAGGATTTTTCCATGTTTAGAATATTATAGAATTAGACCAAAATCATACATCACTAAACCATAAAATAAAAATGAGAAAATTCTTATTAGTGTCCATTTTTTCCTTAATATTAATCCTTTTGAATAAATCATGACCACATTAAGGATAATTCTTCATGACTTCCAACAAAACCTCTCCCAATCCCTTACTCGTCATTAAATATGTTAAAAATCTTTTAGAGATGAGGGATGAGCATAAAAATGCTGAGTAAGGGTTACAAAAATATGGATACCATTATTCCATTGAATAATTTTAAAAAAGAAAAAAATCATTCCATTAAATCTTATCATTTTAACCAAAATTGAAATATCATTCTTAAAAAAATAGTTTACATTAAATGTTGAAAAAAATTATTTTCTTGAAAACTCATTAGAATACATTGAAAATTATTTTTGGATCCTTGGGAAATCATCACATAAAACTCTTATATAACTCTTATATAACCCTAACATATTTTAAAGAACATAAAACTTATTTTAAATATAATTTTCTGGAGAACTTAATCATTACCCAATGCATTGATGTGCTATCTGGGAACACCTGTCATTTGAGCTATAATTGTATCAACTAGTGCTATATGGGGACACAAATAATTTATAATTTCCATGAACAAAAACATGAAATACAAAAATTTATTCATTTGAAATGATATTTTAACCTCGTATGAAAATAATTTTTAGATATTAAAATACCATTTTTTACATAAGCCCGTTTTCAACAAAAAGTACTCCATTTATTTGAAAATACATTTAGAATATTTTAATACCCCAAATGGTATTATGAAGTTTTCAATTAATGAAACCAGAAATTTTAAAATGGAATAAATTTTCAAAATATGTCCACAATATATGAAAATTAATTTTCACTCGTTACGTTAAGAATAAAACATTCATTTTCTAATTTTTTAAAAAATTCTGTATAAAACATTTAAAGACATTCCTTTATAAAAATAATTGAATTAAAATCAAAATAAATGTAAAATTTCACTTAAAATGTTTTTTATAAATTAATATATAAAATAATATCAATAAGATTCGAATGGGGGAAAAGATTTTGATATTAAATCAAAAAGAAACATAAGAATATATTTTTAAATAAATGTATCCCAAACAACATAGAAATATATGAATCATAAAAATCATTAATAGATAAAAATAAGAAAATATTAAATATTATAATAACTGATAAAATTCATTATATAAAAATATATTTTTAAATAAATGTATCCCATATAACATAGAAATATATGAATCATAAAAATCATTAATAAATTAAAATAAAAAACTTTAAATATTATTATAATTGAAAAAATAAATGATATAAAATTCCATAGTGTCTGTACATACAACATATATATAAAAAATGTTGTATGACATCAAGATATGCCACAACAAAAGGAGACCGAGTTGAATTCCATTATCTTGAGTTTGACTTTTCAATGTGTCTTTATCTTCCTGAAGAATAAAATTATTTCATTTATCTACATGAATCCATTTTTTTTTTAAATATGATAATTTCTTATATTTCAATTATGATTGTGTTTTAAACATCTATCATACCAATTAAATTTATGTTGTATCTTTTAACGATATTGAGTTTATGTGTCAAAAATAACTTTCCTAGGTCAACTGTTGTCAATAGAATCATCAATAAATGACATCCAGAAGAATAATCAAGAAATATTTATCATATTTATTAATATAATATAGTATTAATAACAATAATGAAATATGGTTGTGAAAAATGAACTAACTTTGCGATCATGGAGACAGTATTCTATTTGTACGCAAGAGTAACGTTACTGTTTTTCAATGATCATTATCCAAAGAAGGTATGTAAAATTTTCCTTTATAGAATGATTAGTATATCTTAAATAAAATTTTATTTAATCACATATACATATATATATTTTTTTTAATTATAGTGATTTAATAAGAATCACATATCATTGGGGAGGTGTTAGTTCATACCTCCACGAATGATGATATAACTTTTTTTAGAGCGCGAATTAGTAATAAATAAAAACTGATATTATATTTCCCAAAAAAATATTTTTAAGATTAAAAGAATATAATTGATAAGAATCTCACATATTATTAATATACTTATCCTTAATCCATTTCATGTAAACGTTGAACGTATCACATTACTTTGAAAAGGTGTAGTCCACATGTCCACAAATGATGTAACCATATTTCAAAAAAATGGAATGTATGAATGTATGTGTATTTAAAAATTTCAGAATTATTAAGACATCAAAAATATCAAAAATATAATAAAGGAACTTTTTTTCATTATAATGTCCAATCATAATAGTTGGTAAAATAAAAAATGACATCATTTTATATGGTGGTAGTCAGTTGTACAAAAAACGGGGATGAATGTTATTTTATTATATTTGTGATATTTGTGATGTATTAATAATTCCTAAATTTTTAAAGTCACATTCATTCATAAATTCCATTTTTAAAATTATTTCATTGAAAAGTCAGACTCAAGATAATGGAATTAATGTAGTAGAAAATGAAACAGAATAAAAATTTTGAATCTTTATATAATTTTAAATTAATGTAGTGGAATATTTAACAATATTATTTCATTATATAATCATGATATAAATTTAAATTAATGTAGTGGAAAAGGAAAGAAAATAGAAATGCATGTTGATGAATATCACCTCTTCTTCAGGTAACTCCTATTGGTTTGAAAAAAAGGACATCTTGGTTTGATTTTTTCCCAAATTTAGGACTCTTGAGTAGGTTAAGGTATGTTGCAGTATTTTTTGGGTATTTATTGGAAAAAAAGTGATTTTATGTGTTAATAATTGAGGGGGTCATTTCCTTTTTATAGTTGAGGGGTAATGGCACTCTTATAAATATTCAAATGTAAAAAATATTCTGAGATCTCCCTGACCTCATGTGAATAAAATAATGATAAGTTTTCAAAGAATGGATAATATGGTCTAATTATTTATATAAAATAGATTTTGTAAATGTATTTATGTCATTTGGACCCATATGATGACTATTTAATCACTACGTAAATAGATTTTTAAATAAATCATTGTAATGAATTTTTACTATAGTTACTAGATTTATTGTTGAAAAACTAAGATTACCATATTATAAATTATAAATTATTATAAAGAAAAATATGGAATAAATTCTTTGAATTTACAATAAATGAAATAAAATTTATTAATATAATATTAATTCGATAGACGGGATGTGCCAACAAGTTTTAAAAATTAAAATGTTGAAATGATTGAAATTTTGATATATAAACTATCAATGTGAAATTTATTAATATGAAAAAATTATTAAAATAATATAATATTTTTATAATTATACTTTGGAAGAAATTATAAATATTCTCAAAATATATAAATAAATTAGGAGAAAAAAATGTTTAAAATTAATTTTTTTTGTTTTTCACTATTTATAAAAAATATTATATCTTAGAAAAATACCCGAAATTCACACCAATTAAATTTTTATATAATTCTTCCAAAAATTAAATTAATTTTTTCATATAATATTATAAAATTTCTAATAGTTGGTTTTAATGCATGTCTTTCATTAAAAATAGGTGAAATATCCCTAATAAATAATAATATTAAAAGTATATTATTTATAAGAGTAACTCAGACTTGCTGCAATGAAATATTTCAAGATAAATATATTTTTAATCATAAACTCTATTGAACATACTATCAATTTTAATTTATAATTACAATATAATTCATACATATTACTAAATATGAAAAATAATTATTCTGTCACTACCTAGGATATCACACCATAAATTTGAAAATATCATTGATGGATGACTGTCATAATTCTCAGTGGGTAGTGCACCCTAGACTACAGACCAATAACTCAAAGATTAAATTGTGTGTGAAACTGTAGTACATAGTATGTGATTAGGATTTTTGAGCAGGAAATCCTTGAGAGCCTCATTAAACTCATGATTATTACCCAAAAACTACTAATCTACCCCTTGGGATATGATATAGTAACAATGGGTCTCTAAAAAATTGAAAAATAATAATAAGAGGTTAATGGTTTATAACTCATGAATACACATAGTTAGTCATTAAATGAAAACCCATTTTATCTAGATACCTTCCTGGTTTGTACTTCACCATGATCTGGGAGAGATCTTCTTAACAAACTGAGTTCAAAGGTGCCTCTTATATCCATATTAGTTTGTTATTAATTATGGGAAACCTACAAACCCACCTCATACATTAGTGGAACCAAAGGGGTGGTGATGGGATTAGGTTCATTAATTTAATTTTAATTTCAACAATAAACCTCTTCCATTTAATACCTCTCCAACAATCTCTTCTTACAGTGCACCCAACAGTGACAAATTATATTTCATGGTGATGGTAAAACCCCTGGTATGGACTTAACCATTGTTATATATTTTTCATTTTAGGATTCAATATGGAGATACTCTAAATTTCTTGAAAAAATGTCTTTTCGTGAAATAATAAATATAATATTACCAATATCACTACATTGAGGCTCTCTGGCACTAAAATTACATGCTAGATCAATTCCCAAAATCATAAATATTACAATAAATACTCTAAATTCATACATGAAAAAACTAGAATCTCCACAACCATGTCAGTGCTCATCTTGGATGACATCGTGAAACGTAGAATACACATGTCTCATTAGCTGTTATAAGTGAAAAAAACAATGAACCTTATATAATTTTTGTCACTAGGTTGAGCTATACACCACCTCACAGACCTAATATAGAATTTGATTAAAGGTGATAAAAATAATATCTCACACTAGCTCTTACATTTACAGTAATTTCACATAGGGGTATGATCAAACAATCAAACTAGATATATACGGTCAAAAAATGATCTCAATCATAACTGATCCAATAAAGAATCCAGCACATAAATGTATCCCCATAACTCAAGTAACTATTTCCCTCAGATGGTTAGTAATAGGAACAACATTGTATGTGGGCATATAAATGATATATTTTCTTGAACTATTGCTGACCATCGTAACCTCACTATAAAAACAACTTTCACCACCCCATATAATTTGTCATCAGGGATCCCCTATATCCTCATATTGAATAATATAGACCAAGAGTTAACTATGCAACAAGACACCACATCCTTGACCACTAGAAAACAGATTCCAAATGATATGGTTACAACCATTCCTATCTAGGATGTAATGCTGCGGGAAAGGACCACCATATAACCTTGTCTAAAAGTGTATGTTTTGTTGTCATCAGTCCTTAGGAGGATTATTTGTTACCCACCATCATAAAATACATAAATTCATATATACTGGATATTCAGTTTCGAAATAACATCAAAATAGAATCTACATGTTGTTCCTCCCTACCTCAATGAAAGAACATAGGGGTAAGAACTATAGAAGGGAGAAATGTTGTTTCATTCTCATTGAAAATGGTGAACAAATAAGTGGTCAACTACTATATTACCTCACTCAACAACAATATGGAGGAACATCGCAAGGATTATCTTCTAGTATGGGGAACCCATTGGTGACTCTCAATATAGAATTAACTCAAAATATATCAGGTCCACCATAACTCCCATGTCCAGGTAGTTATATCACATGAAGTGGTGCTGCTGAATTAAGACCTCACACTACGAGTTATCCCCATGATACTAGAACTCTCAAAGAATTTCAAAAACTATCCCAAAGTATGTCACATGAAAATATGACGCCAAACACATGAGGGTATTAATATTGACTACTATGAATCGATGTATATATGGTAGATTGATTCTATTATCATGTCTCTAATACTCCACCTAGGAGAACAACATATCACTTCCCATGTGACAACACATGTTTTTTCCCATAGCACATTCTATAGAACTCCAACATCACCTCTTCTAGAAAATTTTTATGGGATCCAAACAATATATTTTCCCAAATTTCATGAAATCCCATGGCTAGTAGTCTATGAACATGTATAACACCTTATAGGGAGTTAATATAAACACATAATCTAGAATACTTCCTCACACTCCACCAACATAGCATGGAATAAAAATATTAGAGCATACACTACACCAAGTGTTTCTATCCAGCAATTAAAAAGTAAATTTTATCTAGCCAAAAAACTTCTAAAATACCTTTACCTTGGAACAACCACCATAAAAACAAGAACAATTTATTCCAAATTTCAAATGCAGAACCATACCTATTAGTGGAAATCATTAAAGAATGGACGGTAGGGAACCACTCCACAATGAGGAAATATTGTGGGGTTTCTATCAACCACTATGGAATGGATTTCTGTGAATCTCTCTACCCTATAGGGTCGTGTCACACAACCAATATGAGTGAGTGAACATTAATCCTCTCTAATAGATCCTAAAAAAATTACTATCGATCAAAATGAATTGTTATTATTTTAGGACTTGAATAAGGAATACACTTTGAGAAATGTCTCTCGATACTCTATGCTGACTGCAACTAGGGAAGTGAAGTCACATTTTATACCTCAAACCATACTCGATCCTCTGGGAAAGAATTCCCTTCTACATTAATATCATCTTTTCCATTTCCCACCAATTTTCCATAAATGGTTCCTTATCTAACACCCTAACATACCAATCATCCTTGAAGATACAAGTTAGAGAAACTCATACCGTAGTCCTTGATACTCACCCCATTGTGAGAAGGTGAGTGCCCTATATTACTTTAATGATATGAATATATTTATTCTATAAGTGGGAAGAATCACACATTCTTGTTAATAATATGAATCTCCAAAAATCTCTATCATAGGGATACACTAACACCCTACATTACTCTAGAAATAGAGCAAGAAAGAAGTGTTATGTAATGTGTATATCACACCTGTGTCTACCATTACTACCTCAAAAGTATAAAAAAAACATAGGCATGCTTGAGCAATCCAACAATGGTGGGGAAGAAAAGATATATTACTAAAACCAAGATAACAATATGTATTCCCATCTAATGTATTTTTTCTCTGATAAAAAATCTCAAACTATATCTTGGAGTATATAAAGTGGTTAGTAAACCAAACTGAATACACTTCCATAGACATGCTACCTCGCTGATGTTATAGAATATCATGAATAGACATTGATCCTAATGTGTCCTTAAAAAAATCACCCCGAAAGAGCTACTCAAAATTTATCCAAGTGAGTATAACCTCATATTGGGTCTTCCCTACCAGACTCCATTATCTCACTATCGATAACTAACAACAAGCCACCTCAAAGAACACCATATAGTTCTTACATGTAATTATATAGTAGTATATGTGTGTGAATACCACAAGAATGGCATCATATTATTATGGGTCTACATCACCCTGAAATCGAGGAGGTATTTACTAATAAATATAATATATATTTCACAGAATAAACATATCCACAGAAAGAACCATTGGTCCAACCTAAAGCTGAAAAGTTGGTGGAACAAATAGAAACCCATATGGTGTAACCACCTCCTCTGCATTTCTTATACTAATTCCTCATTGATTGGGGGATCACCATGACATTCCTACCTTATAATACTATCTAGTTTTTATTATTGTGGAATCCTATAATGACCAATACATCCCATAATGAAATGCTATATCAGGGGATAAAAGTCACAAAGGAGATGAAAACCACATCATTTTCCCACATAATTCATGTAACAATTTTTCCTTATAATCAAGGAATACATGTATCAAGTCAACAAGAAGGATTTTATATTCTTGGGGAATGGATACATCGTCCACTATTCTTGCACTGGTGTCCTTGTCCTACTATCAAAAATAAAAACACATTAGTAATGAATATAAAAATCCCAGACCATGTTCATAGATAGAGAATATCAACAATGGGGTCCCATAGTGTAACTCATTCTGATACCACTTTTTCCTAACATGACTGAATGGTTCCCACTTATCTAGTGATGTGTGAGTGAAACTATCCCAAGCATGCCTCTAATTGAATAGTGGTCGGTGACCAACACTGAGTAAGAATATCAAAAAATGGTAGGTAATATCCTATAGTACCTATATGAACATGAAGAAATATATCTCTATGAAAATGTGAAGAGATAATAAAAAAAAATTACAAGAATGAATGCATGCATAAATAACGAAATCATTGTATATAAATTTTTTCCAAATAATTAAATGTGAAAAATAATATCCTATTAGAAATGGAAAAAGGAATCCAACCTCCTTGATATGAGGGTACTACTATCAAATACAACCATTAGTGCTCACCTCATTATTTATATCTCACTATTATCTTCCTGCTTTTGGTCCTCCAAGGGAACATTGAAAAGCATATCATCTGTAGAAGACATTTCATGTGTAGGAAGATCACATGAATGGGTGGGTATAAATACACATCAAGAACCCCAAAAATCAAAAATAAAAATGAGAAACTAATGTAAACCCTATACATAACCCAGATCCAGAGTGTACAAAACCCATGTGATACAGAACACAAATCTAGATATTTACATCTATTATATATCAATCCAATAATATCTTGACCACATATTTTATCAATCATGATATAAGATATAACTAATACTATTATCAGAATAACCTATATATACTCATCTCAAACTCCAACAATGAAGGTCCCAACTGAACTGCTTGTAATAATTCCCCAATCAAAGCTCAATGTTTTGACACATCTATGATAACTCACACCAAGAAACTTTTCATACAAAATGAAACTCATTAGATATATCTCACTTAGTGGGAATCAGTATTGGAAGGATCATCCACTCCATACTAGATGGATTTCACCTAAGATAGCATGCTTATTGGGTCTTTCAATCGAGGAAGTAACACTAAAATCTTGAAGATCTCAATACAATGATGTGGGATCTAACACTTATCCCATGGGGGAGTCATGGAAGCCTTCTAAAACCCTATATATATAATCTTTTAGATAGTTAACCACTCCTAGGACTAATGGGGCATATCACAAACCAAATATAATTCTCTTGGGATTTTAATTAATAGATATGGGATCATTGTTAGGTCAACTGGGGTAGAGAAAAAAACTATTCTAGAACTACCAACCAAATATGGGATAATATAATTAAGGATATGATAAACTCTACTAGAACCAACTAATATGTAAGTGATAATCAATTGTATATTTGGTTTAATATGACATTATAAACAATAAATAGGAATGCAGAAGATATGATATTAGACCATAATTTTCTCCCACATAAGGCTACCATAAACCCAATTAGAATAATCACATATAAAAGTTAATAATCTTATTCTTATGATATAATTCCATGTTGTAGAAAGAATATATTCCCATCTACTTGGATATGTGAGGGAGTCATATTTTCCATATATATTTTTTATAAAACAATAGGATTTACATATTAATTGAAAAATATTTCTGGTATTTAATTGATATATTATTTTAATATAGGTTATAATGAATTACTTAAAATGGGAAAAACTGTTTACTTGAGCATGCGGAAGACACTTCCCATCATGTTTTTATAATACCGTTGAAAAAATAGTAATTTTTATGTTATATAGATGTAGTATTAGTGTGGAGTGGGAAATAACCATGTCCAAATCATTAAAATGAATAATCAATCCAACACTATGTATAACCAGCTTGAATATGAAATTACACATCATTAATTTAATTCAAAACATGTATCTTGATGTAATAATAGATGTAATGAATTTAATGATAAGATTCACATCCCCACACATTACAGTTAATGAAATTTATTGATGAAGTGAAAAGTATTAATGCGAGAAATAATGGACTATTTTTTAGCCCCACATATTAAAAGTCTAGCATTATTTACACTATATTAACATCTCATAAAGAGTGCAGAAACAACATTTTTGATGACATTAAGAGTCTAGAATACCGTTTTTTGACACCTTGATGGTCCGACATGACATAAGTCACCATTTCAGATTCTGTTGTTGGAACATGAGAATCTATAACTATTACAATGAATGGAATAGGTAATAGGATAACAAATTAGATTATGAGGACCCCCTACTATGCTATAATCTATGGATTTTTCTTCTTTAGTATTACTTAATTTTACATTTTATTTCTTTCTTTTTCTATTTATTATATTCATTTATCTTTTAATTAAATTTTTTACAAAATATTCCATATATCATTCCCTTCCAACCCTAATCTCGTTATCTCCCCATTTTATATTCCCACCATAATATATTTTCAATTTTCAGAAGGAATGTGTCTAACATAAGGATTTTCACTATGGGAGGTTTCATGGTGTTCTTTATTATTAAGCATTGATACATGTATTTCAAGAATATATTATATAGTTTTTTATGAATTTATTTTTTTAATATAATTTATTTTATTCGAAATATTTATACAATTTATCATTTTTGTGATTTATGGAAAGACACAACCAATAAAAAGAAAAGGAACAACAACTGTCAAATTTGTGGAGAAGAAGACACTTAATTCTATAGTGAAAAGTGATGTTTCATGACAATAGAAATTTATTAAGTAGTTTTTTCAATTTTTAATTCATATAGGAGGATCTTAGGTAATATAATTATTTAAACAAGGGGGATAAATTATTGTATATATAGAAAATCTAGATGTATGTTGTGTAAATAATAAATGATGAGAGAAAAATACACTTTCTAAATGAATCACACAATGTGATGAGAGAGAAAACATTCAGAGGGGAAACTAAAAGATTCACAACATTTGGGAATACTACATTAGGTAAATGTTTTGTACAATGTAAAAATCTGAGGATTTTGTGGGATTTTTCCCCATGGAGGAATGTTATACAAATTGGACAATAATTTAATACATGAGGTGAACCACCAGTCACAATTATTCATATTAAAGTGGAATTAAATTAATATTTAGAAACCCTTTATTTTTATAAATGTAGGTTCTTTTTAGTACTTTTTTTGATTTAGATAAAAATTTATATAGATTGGAGTTTTGTTGCTGGATTATAGTTATCCACTTTATCTCTCTTTCTCATTGTGAATAATTTTTCATTATTCTTTCCCACAAACTCTATCATCAATATGATGAGGAGGTAAACCTCTCTTATGCAAGTTATATGTATCAAAAGGGTGAAGGATACATTTTATTTTATCCTATTTTTTTATTCAAGTATTTTGGTTATTGTAGTTTTTATTTCATTTCAAATCCTTTTTTTCATTTCATGATCATTGAATTGATCTAAGAATCACTCAAAAAATTCATCAATTAATTAATCTAATTGAGGAATGACCAATTTCAAG
Organism: Viscum album; assembly: GCA_963277665.1. NCBI lineage: Eukaryota > Viridiplantae > Streptophyta > Magnoliopsida > Santalales > Viscaceae > Viscum > Viscum album. Next base: position 206,405,162 of record OY728143.1, read on the forward strand.
TTTTGGGTAATCAACATGAAATATAGTATTGAGAAAAACATGATTAAAAAACATAAATCATAAAACCAAGGTATATAAGGATTGTCCTATCATGAGGGGATTCCATGATCATTAGACCACCTTGTCTCAGATTTGAGACCAATACTAAATAAATAATTTAATTACTAAAATCCAATTTTTGTTAAACCCTCAAACTTGAAAACCATAGAATACATTTTAAAATCTAACTTCAAACAAGACAATATGTGGTTGTTTTCATTCTCCATTCAATTTCCAAAATCTGTTTCTAAAATTCAAACTACTTCTGTATTTTCCTCACATATTTATTAAATAAAGATTAAAAAAGTCAATAATATTAAAAAACTAAATAAACTAATTTCACTATCTATGTGTGATCATTCTTGATCATTATTCAATATTCACTGAAATTAATTAAGTAGCATTGTAATGTTTTTTAATAAATTTGTGTTTTATTTGAATCAAAGGAAATAATGATTCCATATTGTCCCATAAAACCTACAAATTATATAATGATATGATTATTTTAGGGTGGATATGAGTTCCATTCATGAGTACTAAAAACATACACCATGCCATGAATCTCTAATTCCTTCCTTCTTCTTTATGAGGGATGTGATCTTTTGTTTCACCGAAGTGGTTTCCATGTTAGGAAAAAGTCCCACTCAAGGTAGAGAGTTTCAATCAGTTTATGGTCTAAATGTTTTTTTATAATTAATTTATAAAATAATAAATAATGAATAAACTCATATAGTTAACTCTAGGACCAATATAATTATTCTAAAATTTCATTCTTTGTTCATTTTGAATAGTATATTTATTCATTACAACATTCTCTTAAAACAAAAAATAATTGTTTTATATAAATGATAAAAACAGAAAAAGTGTCTCATTGGATGGAATATTATTTGTAATAGACCTGAATTCAACACTCTTAATATGAGATGAACTTCGTCTACCTCTATGCTACATTATAAAAATAAATAAATTTTTTTACTAACCTACAACTAATGTGTCAAAATTGGTGCAGTTTTAGGGAGCACGAAATATTTCACTAGTATTTTCTATTTTTTAAAAATATTTTGTTTCATTAAAATAATTTTTTAAAATCTATAAAAACACCATGATTTTTTAAATTTAATTTTTTTAGACATTGAATGACTACTCATAGGTGAAATAACAAAGAGATGATGCTATTTTAATTTAAAATAGAGATCATGTTTAAGAACATAATTAATCCATTAAAAAACTATAAGGGAAATTATGGTAGAAAATGGAATATGTCTACATTACCTAGGAGGAACAACTAGAGGAAAAAATTGGAATAGTTTAAGACACCTTATCATTTCATTGTTTATCTGAATAAATATTGAGGTTGAGGAACCACTTGAAGACTACCAACAACCCAACCAACTATAGATCAAAATTCCAGAATACTAGGAATATAAATTAGGTAAAGAAGAAGACTCGCATGATAATAGGAATATGGGAAATTATTTTGATAATTTTGGTAGAAAATTGGCAGAAGATGAAATGAATATTGATCTATCCATAAATAAGTTTGAAGAATATAGTCTTGACTACCTATTCTTATCCATGGAATATGTATAAAACCCCTATATGGTGGAATTATAAGAATTATACGATGATATTGACTACCTTCATTCACCCAATGGTAACCAAATCCAAGAGGTGCTTTCCACTGTTGATGATATTCATATTGATATGACTCATGGAGATAATATATTATTGAACTCAAAGTAATTTAATTTTCATAAAATAAATTTTAATACCACTACCAATAGTTTTGAATTGTCATATTTGGAAAATCAATATTATGACCTGGTGGAAAGTGTGAAAAATAATAATAACCACTTGAAGCAAACATGGTGCTCTACAAAGACATTGAACTTTTAAATTGTGGAAGAAAAAAAGAGATAATTGTGTATCTATCTATTGAAACAAGTACTAATGATATCTACATAAAAGGGGAAGAATATGATAACAAATTTACAAATTTAAATTTTGTGAAAATAAATCCACACTCTAACTAATACGTTTGAATATTATTGAAGTAGTGTATCTTCCTAAATTCATCCTACCGATCACCATGAAAGTTGTACTACATTGTGAAAGAGGGATATCTATTCTAATATGTACGTGGAGTCCTCTTCAATAATAATGATTAACACTTTTTGGTGAGTAACAACATGTGGTTATTCAAGTCCATCAAAATTCTCCCATTGAAAATAATTTGATAACAACTTTTACTACCCATATTACGGTAGTAAAAAATATAAGGACCGATTGGGGGATCAAATAATGATTTATATTTTTATTTCAATTCAATGTATTTATTTATAAATTTTAAATATTTGTTTATAAATAATTTAGGATGAAACCCAGATCCCTTTTTTTGTGAGCATAAATTTCATGGTCTTTATTGCAATGAGAGTTGTTTTATTTTTTTGGTACAAAAACAGAGCACATAAAGGAATAATTAAAAAACATTAAAAATAACTCAAAATTTAAGACATGAATTAAATTCATGTCGTGAAATAATATATAAATATTTTTTCAAACTGATCCTATATAAACCAAACTAAAGAATAATTTGAATGGGAGTTAATGTTTATATTCATTTTCTATTGGGATCCATATATTATTTTTCATAAACCAGATTTATATATTTATATGAGTATTTCATAACCCACATTAAACTCCTGAAATATATTGTCAATCATGGAGAAATAAATTTAACTGGATAATCATTATTCCCTGTTTTTTTTTTCAACGCTAACATTATCAATTGATTGAAATGTTAAAAGGAACAATTAATGATAATAATCATTGAGGGAATTTAAAAAATAACAATTCATTGAGAATATTTGATATTTTGTAATTGAAATTCCTTTTAGATTTAGAATATTTTTAATTTAATACATTTATATTGATTAGTTTAGTTTTTTTGTACATTTTCATGATTAATTTTCAAAAAGCACATGTTCTCAACCTTGAGAAAAAAATTTAACCTTTTATTTCAAATTTCTTCTTATAGAATATCCCATGAGTTACTATAGAATGTTCTCTTCTCGATCATTCTTTGAATCATCTTGAGAGTATGAATGAATAGAATGAAGTTAATCATGATGGATGAATCTTTTTTAATTAACCTATAATCCATGGAACCACCATGTTATACATCCATATTTTTCTTAGATAATCCATGAATAACCTTGTTAGGAAATGATTCATGCTAAATTATTATTATATGAATTCCTACCCAACTTGATCTATTTAATGATATTGTAGAGACTATATGTGGGAGAAGTATTTTCCATGGTATTTGGGGATGTCCATAATTTTTCAAGAAGATATCATGATATTTGGGGGGTGGAATGTTTTCATTGTTCTTTTTTATTCACCAATCATTATAAAAAACTAAATACTGAAATAAAATAAACAATGAAAATGTGAAATTTAAATAGGGTTATGATTTATTAGTGGAAAATCGATATTTACTGACCGATGATTTCTATCAAATGTGGTTTGGTAGTGGATTGATATTTAAATCAAGAAATAAATTCTATATTTTAAAAAATGTGATAAAAAAAAATAAATAAATAAAAAAATAAATTGGGGGGCATTCATTCATTAGGATGGTTATTATCATATTCCTAATATGATATTTTGGGGTTTGAAGAAGAACAGTTCTTTGAAGTATTTAATTATGCATATAATTTGATATCATGCAGTATAATTTATAGTAAATACCCCTTTCTGTTATTTATATTTAAACATATGTATCTACAAACCATAATATATAGATACATTTGAATTTATACATAATATCCCTCATCATTAATTTTTTATTTCTATCTGTATGAGTGGGAGATGTTGTATGCCTTAAAATCCTATAGTGTGTTACATGTACATAAGCTGCGAACAAAATTATAATTACACATATTACCAAGACAATTGAATAAAATAATTCAATGTGTGTTAAATTGAAATTTTCATACATCTTATTGAATTATTATAAAACAGATGTTCAAGGAAGAGTGATTCTTGTCGTTTAGATTGAGGAAATTAAAACATCATTATTCAATTGGATCCTATAAGAATAAATAGTTGATGGATTTTACTTTTGTGATATTTTAATGTTTATTTTTCATTATCAAACAACACATTATATTTTATTTATGATTGAATATTAGTAAAATTAAATTCAATTGAAATTTTCTTTAAGATACTGGATTGATGACTAGAATGTTATATGTGTGGGGGATTGATACGGTCATATTTTAAATATATTAATTAATAAAAAAAGATTGTACACTATAAATAAAAAATATTTTTCGTTTTTAATTGTTATATTTTTTCATTTAATAATACATGATATTTTGGAAAACATTTTTTAAGGTGCTGATATGGGAATGTTGAAATCTATCAATTTGATGTCAGAAAGTGGGGTAGTCAGACACCATTAGTTTTTATGGTAGATTGATGTTGAATCTGAGTCAATGAAATGCGATGGACTTTTTATAATGCTTTAAAATGAAGAAAGGAATGAAAAAAAGAATAAATAGATGGAATCAGATTTGAAAGGTCCAGAATGAAATTTATGATGTATAACATTAAAGAAGTAACGATGTAATGAATGAATTTACAATATTGAAAATCCTTGAAACGTACAATTCATGAACATGATTCTTGATGAGGAAAGTAATGACTGAAAAAAATACAGATGATTTTGTGCACTACATTTTACACATAGTTGAATATATAAATGATGTGAACGTCTATGATATAGTGTATAATTAGTTGGTTTGATGAATTGTTTTGATTTCTCCCCCTTTTGGAATCCATTATAGTTCAGGACCATAGGATACTACATTAATGATTTCATTTATGAAATATTAGAATATTAATGTTTTACATATAGTGGGCTAGGGTAGAGGATAATCAAGTGAATAACCTAAGTGTTGGCCCTGGGAGAGGTTTCGTAGTGTTCTTTATTATAGAACATAAAATATTGAAATATTTGTTCATTTTTATGATGGATAAGTGTGAAATGAATGGGTTCAGTTAACATCCTCCCAGACATTAATCTATAATTCATTCATAAATTCTACAATGTTAGCTGAACTTATTTTTATTCCAATGTTGATTCAAATATAGGAAAAAACAAACTCAAGGTAGAAAGTATTAATCCATTTTAATTTTCAATGTATATCCATTCTGAATTTAAAAACACTATAAATAATGAATGTACTTAGGTTTCTATCACTACGACCAAAGAATTTCTTCCATAATATCATTTAATATTCATTTTCATCTTTATTTAGAATAGTTTATTTATTCTTGGAATGTTCTCTTAATACAAACAACTATTATTTTCGATAAGAATAAACAAAATTCTATACTGGGTTTAATATGATTAATGATAGAACTATCTTTAATTCTTCTTATGTGAGATGACCCTAGTCATGATCTATAATCCATTAGGTAAAATAAATACGATTTTCTGCCACCATACTATGGGTGCCTCATGGGGTCCACCATCCCAATTTAAAACCATGGCCAAGATGTGGATATCCACAAAGCCATGTCACCTAACATGGAATTATATCACCCATCTTTTCCCCATGGTTGAGCCTCACAACATGACATGTTCCCCAAATATATGATGTGTAGTTTCCAAATTTTTATATTCCTCAAATGGGAAGTCCACATGGTGTGTGATTCTATAATAAAAATAGTGTGATTAGGGTTTCTAAATGAGAATCAATGTGAGCCTCTAAAACCCCCCAATTTTCACCCAAATCCCAGAGACCCATAGCCATGGATTCTATAGAAGTCATAATAGGGATCTCAATTCCTAAAATAAAAATTATATAAGGATTGGTAGTTTATTATCATCGATAATACAACCTCATAGTTAAATGATGATTCTTTGGTTCCAGATCTATACCCAGATGTTATTGAACCACAATCCTGGGGTGATCATCATTATGAATAGAGTTGAGTATTTCCTCCTCTCCCCATCATGGTAGGTCCTTCACCATGGGATATTTCCCTTATCTCATATTTATTTCATTAAAACCAAAGCATTGATGGAATTTTGATTATTAGTGAAATTTTATTTAATTAGTAATACTCATCAATTTAATTACCTCCAATGGATGCATCTTATAGGGCATTCGATGTAAAAAAACATGTTGCTCTTATGGTAAAACTCATATTATAAAATCAACTTAGGTTTATTTTTTCGATATGATACTTAATATACTAGTTTATCCACATTTATAGAAATAGTGGACACACATGCTATTAAATATATAATATTCATAATATTACCGAATTGAAGCTTATTAGGCTATGAAATTCTACAACGACATTGTGATTGACATCATAGATTTTCCTTGAATTTTAACAAAGTTGTTCATAAAGAAATGAGAATAACTATAATGTACAAACATCTAGTTTTCCATATATAATTAATTACTTGTCTAGATGGAGATATCATAACTAAAAAGAAGTTTTTAAATTTTTATTTCTATGGGAAACATTGGTTCTTTACTTCTCTGAATGTGTGGAATTTTTCAGATGTAGTATTCTCCAATGTGTTCATTTCATTTCAACATTCTACTTTTATATTAGTCTACTCATATTTGTTCCCTTTGACCCTCACATTAATTGCCTATGTTCAATGGTATTTGATGTGAACCCTTTTGAAAAAATAAGCTTCGTACCCTTTTTAGTGAGGATTTCATATTTGAATTCTTATGATTGTTGTGAACTTCACTATTATACTTTTTATTATAACCAATGGATAAATTATAATAATTATTCATAGAATTCAGGGGAAGTATATTTTTTCTATGATTCTAATGATTCTTTGAAAGTGTTATATTAACTATATTCTTTAAATACTATGTAATTTTTTCAATATTTGTTATAGTTACAGGAGTGGCTAATTTATAGTAAAATAAACCATCTATGAAACCATTATAACCTAAAATACTAGGGATTTTTAGATATTCCACATCACTCTCTTGCATATTGAGTTTTTATCATTATCTAGAGATGTTTCACCTTATCAGGATTTCTCCCCGTCATATTTGGTTTCCCTTTTATTTCCAATGTTGAATTATTATTGTAGTACACAAGGGAAATATACCTAAATCTAATATATCTAAAAAATAACTAAACCTTTTTTCATTTTCTAAATCACAAGGTTTATTCATTTTCTAGAAATTTAGAGTATTGTTTTTTACCTATGGTTGTTTTTAATGTGATTTTTTTGAAGAATAATCTATCATATATCTTCATTTATCCTTCTTAAACTTGATGGTAGTATTACTATTATTTTTTATTTTTCAATCAATATAAATATTTTTAGTTAAAATTTTCACTGTTTATATATAAAATTAATTATCATATTTAATTTTTTGGTATGTGGATGGTACATTTCCATTTCTATACAAATTATACATATCATTATATGATCTTAAAATTTTTTAACATCCATATAGAGTTCCCTCATTTCAATTTTCCCCTTTAAATGTTTGTGTGTAAGCATTTCACAAATTAACATTTTGGTAAGAAATTAATTTTAATGATTCTATATTCTTAAATATAATATCAAGGTACAAGAATATCATATCATGAATAATTTTAGTATGATATATATCATAAAATTTTATTCCCATTCTTTTTTATTTTCTACCATATGATCGTTATGTATTTTAAACTTTTTGAGCAATAGATGGTCATATAATTTATTTCTCTTAGAATTCAACTCATGTTTTTTCTTTTCTATTTTTATCACATATTCATTGGTTTTGAAGAATTATTTATGAATAATAAAGGATTATTATTTTTAATATTTTTATTTAATCAACACATATTTACTTTGATCTCATCATTCCAAAATTGGTCCATTCATTAGATATGTAACTACAAAATCTTTGATATAAAAACTTATTTACATAATTTTATTAAAATCAATCACCTTTCATTCATTCTCATACTCATGGTGGGAGATATATTACATCATACTAATAGAAAATCTATAAATATATGAGAAACTTTATTTGGCGAAATTAATCATGATATATTTTATAGCATCAATTGATTATTCTTATGAATATTACGAATTGTAATCATCCCACATGATACATAATTATTCAGATAGAATATTTTAACATGAAAATATTTTTTCCTTATTCTTGAAAATATTATGAACCCTTTAGATTAGTAATCCATCAAATTTCATTTGGTAGTTGATTCCACCACCAAATCATATTTCTCTCGTATTCTATATTTCTGTTTATTATAATTTCTTCGTGGCATATCATTCACTTTATAAAATTTAATTAATAAGGTTATAATTTCATCACTAGTATACTTAAAATACATATTGTTGACTCAAAAATTTTAATGACCTCTATAGTGATTTCAATTAATTAATGGATATTATTTATTGTCTCCTTTAATGGGGATTCCTTTAAAATCATATTTTAATTTAAATTAATAATGTTATTTAAAGAATTTATAGATTAATTTTTTATGATAACATTGATATAAAAATTAGTTCATTTAATAAATATTAAATATAGGTATCATTTTCAAATATATATTCTCTACCACAAATATATTTCACTCAGATAATTAAAATAAATGTATGAACAACTCTATTACTAATATTTAGGATCGCTTTGGTATTTGTCCACAATTTGGGAGCGGAATCAATATGGTGTAAAATTTTTATTCCAATGTTTCATATTTCTATTTACCAAGTCTTCACTTATTTTTTATTTTTTTCTCTCTATATTTATTTCTCCATTAATCAATATACATATATAAAATACAATTCAGACAATAGAAATTAATAGGTTTTTTAGTAATGATTTCATCATTTTATAGGATTATGTCACTGGTCTATTCTATTTTATTTTCCAACATTCATAGAATCCTTTATATTATCAAAATAATACCATTAATGGGTATTCCATTATGAATTTTTCTAGGAAATGACTATATAGAGGGAAAAAGAGGGCTTTTTTTCTATTCATAATATATAATGTTCTTAAAAATCATTTAAATTAAGATAATATGTGTTGGATCTAGTACCTACTTTATTATATGTATTTATTTTATTACTATATTAAATAAATAGTATGGGCTAACCAATGTTCTTTAAACAATTGTAATATTATATTGTACACTGAATCCATTTGATCTCCTGTTTGAAATTTCATTAATAACAAAAATTATTTTCACTATCTTTGGGATTCTATATTAAATAATTAATATAAGATTACACCCTCAAGATTATTATTATTCACCTTATTCTTTTGTTTGTTATAATTTCCTTATAACTATAATTATATCTTATTTCATTGACTCATATAATTTTTATTGGTCACATATTTTTTTATCTATCTATGTCTTCCTATTTTGACATTAATTATACTCATTGGTAAGATTACTCAAGAACTTATACCTATTTCTTCATGTTTTCCTACAATATGTATATTCCAATAAAATTATATGGAATAATTTTACTCTTAATATTAATGGAATTATTTGGGATTTTTTATCCAGATTTGAGTCATTCAATACCATAATCTCTGAGTTGATTCATCAATCAATATCAACTTCAATGTTCCCCTAAATAGTAAACAATTTCCTATGTTGGATATTTGAGTTATAGATATTATTATGAAAATTATAATCCTTCACAAGAATTTAAATTTTAATTCTCTATATTTGTTTACATAGGCATGGTTATGTGGATCTTATAGGATGTGCCTTTGAACATTCTCAAAACAACAACATTCTCCTCCACTCAACACATATTTTATATCATTAATAATCATGATTATATATCTGATAATGATTTTTAATATATAAATAATACCATTTATTCATCATATATGTAATTTATTCTTTTATTTATTCAAAATATAGATTTTGTAATCTCAACATTTCACTCAGTAGTATCATCAAAAAATAAATTATTATTGAAGATTTACTATTAGATAAATGGCCTAGATTCAGTGAAAATTCATAAACTCCATTTTCTCATTCTCATTGTCAATGACATATACTCATGACTCCTTCATTCTTATATCACATTTTCAATGTCACGTAATAAATACCTTATCTTATACATGATCATAATGAATTATAATAAAGAATTATAATAATGGAGGATTTTAATCAATGTCTAATGATTGGATAAACATTTTACAATGAATATTTATGATCTATGGCTAAAAAAATTTGGACATGATAGTTTTCCCCCACCCTCATCCCAAATCAATATGACCGCATGGAGACCTGTACTAAAGAATCAGTTTCTATCTCTACATCATATTACTAGGACTTTTTATATTTTTCCTAATTTTAGTTCCTTGTTTTATATATTCATCAGATGTCATCTTGTATTCATTAAGGAAATATGAGTCTTCAGTAATCTCATAAATTAATCATCCATGCAATTTCTTCTGATTCCATTATTCATAAACATTATTGGATGGATTATTCATTACATCATCTCATCCATGATCCATTCATATTTTTTTTAATAATTAAACCCCTCACACAAGAGATTTTATATAGTAGATACACATAAATCTATTTACAAACTAATGTATACAATGCATCCTTAGACTACTGGTTGTTATTTATCCTTGCATATCAATCCATCAACCATCATTTCTAAAGGCTGATACATGAATGATGATTTTTTTACCTTTTATGATAATAGAATCCCCTTATTTTTGAATAATATGATGGGAGACCTAAAAATAAAATTGTATTCATCAATTTCATAATCATTTATAAATTAAATGAATATAGAGAGAAAAATATTCTTCATTTGAAGAAAGATTTAACCAATTTCTGATTAGTAACTCCTAATAGAATAATTATTCTTATCATACCATTTCCATAAAAATAATGGCATGAAATTATTCACTTCATTAATTATTATATAAATATGAAAAAAAAGAACTTATATAGTCAAATATTATGTCTTGTCTACCATAAAAAGGAGATAAAAGTGAAACAACCATGTAACTTCTCAACATTCGGGGGTTCAACACATTCATTTTATGTTTTTCTTGTTTATAACATATTTGTATCATGGATATGTCATCCTCAATTTATATAAAATAATTCTCATAAAAAATATATTTATCATTATCCCTATTTTTATTTTATTCCAAATAAATATAGTAAAATGATTCTACCATATGTGAACTCCGTATATCTAACTCTTTTCCTCCTCATTATATTCATCCTTTTTATTCTCTGTCCCACATATTGAAATTTTTTACAATGATTATGTTTGTAGGTGGTGTAAGTTATAAATTTTTTAGAGTTATGTCAATAATTTTACTCTATATCTACATGATCAATCCCATTATTAGAAAATATGGGGTTTTAATTTAAACATAATGGTTTTAAATTATCAATATAATGTTATTCCAAATCTAATATTTTTCAACATAATTCCTTATTTATCATTAAATTGTGTCCAGGATTACACTACTAATTGAAATGTATTTTTGTAAATACAATTAGTCATTTTAACATAAATTTTGCATAGTAATTTATGATATCTATTAATAAAATTTATGCGTGTTTGGTCGGTTTTTATTTTAGTCAACAATATATCATTTCATATTTCATTATATTTTTTAAATTATTTAAAAATAATCACCCACATTAATGTTATCGTATGTTCATGAAATCCAAGGAGGAGTGAATAATACCTCATATCATTTTCAATGGAAAAACACTAAGAACCTACCTTAAAAATAAATATTTGTTTAAATTGAATAATTTGTTTTAGGGATACATCCCTTTAAGCGATGCCCGACCCCATCATATCATCAAGTGTGATATCTTAATCAAGTAAGAACTATGATTCCACATTTTGGGATGACACCAATATAAATTATTTAATTTTTATTCATCATGGAATATTCAAATAAGTAAACACTTTATAGGATATCACATATTTTCATTTCTTCCATGATGGATGATTTTATTACATTTCTACCATATTTTTTAGAGTGTAATAATAATTATGTTGGATTCTATTTTCCATCAATTTTAATATAATAAAAATTAAAAACCATTAAAAGATGGTGATATATTATCTTTAAAAGTAATTTATTCTTGATTCAAAATATTAGAACTAAATTTTGGAACCATCTTAAGCATTTATTATTATCATGACTAGTGCATGATAATAATGATTTATGGAATTAGGTGGACCTTATTTTTCATCAATGTGAGAATTTGTATTTAGAATGTCTTCTCTACTAGTTTTCCCTCTTCAATTTATCTATATTTATATATAGAAAAATATTGATTTCAAATTCACTTATCAAATCTGATTTTTACTTCCAAATGTTTTTCTCTTTTCTTCATTCCATGTATGGTATATTTTATTAACATGAACCATCATGGAATGTGAAAGTCTTAATAAATATTTTGTATTCTATATGGATATATTTTCCCTCAAAATAATTTTATATAATTGTCTAACAAGTGTCAATTATAATTCCACCTTCAATATAGCTCTGTATGAGATCCTAGTTTATCTTATTTTGTCAACTTATAAAGAAGATTTATTTTACTTCACATGGAACATTTTCATTCCCATTATATTTTTCTTTTTCCAATGATTATAATTTTATTACTTCTTTAAAATTAGTTGGCATGATTTATTAACATAACTTATGAATGTGTTGAACCATTTTTTACATTGTACATTCTTTTTCAGATGTTGTCTTCACAAAACCTGTCCTCTAATTACTTGCATAAAATTTTTTATTTTTCCTTTGAAGTTTTTTCCCTTAAACCCTCAAATTCCTGACCTATTTGATAGTGTGTATGATATTAACTATTTTTAGAAAAAAATGTATCAATTTCATACGGTAGAGCTAGAAAATTTTATGTATTTGAACATTTGGGATTATGAATATTACTTTTCTGACTGTTACCCTTATATAGAGTAGTATATGTCTTCACTAACTTCATAGGAATGTGCTTTTGTTAACATTTATCGAATTTATTCCCAAGGATGGCTTATATCCATTCATCATCTTCTGTATAATTTTTCTAAAAATGTTGTTGTTTCATTCATGAAAATATGTTATTTCATTACTCTTCGTTAGGACCATTTCTATTAAAAATACAACATAGTTTTCCATGTATACTAAATTTTGTTTCTGAATATCAATTTCTGTTCAAAGCCTATGTATGTTTCTACATATTAGGTTATCTTGTGGTCACTATAATTTTTCATTTTCATTAATATCCTGATATATTATTCTAGATGTACATATATATATTGTTGAATTGGTGACATTATAAATAATTACCGTCAAATCCTTGGAATATTTTCTAAATTGAATTATTTGAGAATTTTCTATAACTGATAAATTAATATTTATTAGATTTAATAGTAGTTTGTTAGGATTTTATTGTTTAAAAAAATTTATATAACAAATAATATCTATCATTATCTTGATGGTAAGGATCAAAATATTTTAATTCATCCATATTTGAATATATTTAGAGTTTATATTTTCACAATGTATTGAAAAAAAATTATCTTTATTAGTGTTGTGTGATACAAATAGTACCATACATATAGTTGGTTCAATAGAATAATCATAAGATGAAAAATGAATTTTATTTCCTCTATATATCAGACTTTTACACCAAGATTCTTATACAGTAATTATTATGGAAGCAACTATAAAATCATGATATTTAAATATGTATTTCAATGAATTTAATTCAAATATGTTGGATAGATTTTTCCACAAATAATAAAATAAGAACAATGATATATATTTATGTTATATATATTTAAATATAGAGATTAAAACATTTTATTAAATTAACTTGTATGAGGAAGAGTAACTAAATTATGAAAAATATTAATATTTATATATATATAATGTTATTTAAACTATTTTATACAATTAATTATTATTCTTATGAATCTATATTTAATTGAGATCCAAATTATATAAATGAAATATTTTTATATTAATTTTCAGGAATAATTTTAATAATATAAACTATTGAATAATTAATGATAAATTCTTTAGTTTTTTGTAGAAGTTATGAATAATAAAAAGTATTGTATTAAAATGTAATGTAACTAAAAAATATCAATATATTTTCAATTAAAATATATATTTATTTTTATTATAATGTGAAATTTTGAAAATATGATTTTCATTTTTTGGTTTATAAAAAATATAATCTTTGGATGAATGTATTTTATTTTTATAAAAATATTTATTTTTTGATGAATATCAAAAATTAATTTTTTTAAAACATGAATTTACAGAAATATTATTATAAAATTATAAGCTAAATATTAGTGAGTATGTTTGATCCCAAAAAAAAAATTTATAAAAAAATTTATAATTTAAAAAATGTTTATTTTAATTTTTAGATAGATATTTTAAATTTTAGAGCTACTTTTTTATTAATTTAAATAAAAAATTGTATAAAACAAAATAATATTATTTGAAAATCAATTTTTAATACATTTAAAAATTTAAAGAAATTAATAAAACATAACATTTTTAATTTATATGTCTAATCATTATAATTAGGGGAATTGCTTTGTGTATAATGGAAAAGATACCTTAGGAAAAACGTTTTCCCTTTATAAAATAAAACATGGAAATTGTAAAAAACAATACTAGTAATGAGTCAAAAATATGATAAAAATATGTGTCAGAATGGTTGGATTAGTCATCTCAAAAACATATATAATCTACACTCCATTTTTTCTCTTTTTTCCACTTTTATTGATTGTCACTTAACATTATTGAATAGTCATGCGTAGTAATAAAAATTACATACCATTTTACATTTTCAATGGGAAGTTCTCTTCTCACTTCCCATCATACCAAAGCCTGTGTATATCATCACATGTACTACCCAATCATATAATAATCATTTTAATCTACAAGAAATAGGTTTTAGTTATTATATAAGTTCATAATTTAAGTTATTAACCCTTTTTAGAAGAATATTATCAAAGTAGTGAGGTATGAATCTTTAATAACTCTATTATTATTTCTATTTATTAATGTTAAATTAGTATAACTAAAATAACATTAAAAATTTGAAAATTGAAACATTATTGTTAATATTATGATGATGTGATATTATAATTATTAATAATGAAGTAACCATGTTCCACTTTTGAGTTCGACAAAAAATAAAAACATGTACCATGTGTGTATGTGTGTGTGGATTTCCACCATTATGACACAATGTGTGCATATTCCTTCATCATATAACATGGATGTTTAAAATGGTTATTTAATTTATAATTATTTAATGTATTAATTATTTAGGATTTTGAAATTATATACCATATTATTCCATTATTCCATTCTTTGAAATTTTATAATCATCCAAGTGTATGTACACACTACTATCTCAAGGGACTGATGTAATACATATTTAATTATCTCATATCATAGATGGTTCTATAAATTTTATAAAAGTATATATATATATATATACAAATATTATTTATGAAATTATTGAGGTTTTGGTAATAAAAATAAAAGAAAGAATTAATTATAATAATCATAAACAATCCATATAAAATTAATTATTTTTAATAATTGAATCATGAAGAATAAAAAACTTATTCATATAATGTATTATTTTATTATCCATTACATTATATTAGAAATCCAATGAGATATTATATACCACATTAATAACACTATATATAGTAATTATTATTTTTATAACTATTTTTCATCTAAGACACAAAATATTCATCAGTTAATCTTGGAATGTTCATGTATTGGTATATTAAACAAATTAGCAGATCTATGCTATGATTTTACTTCATAGATAAATATGGGAACATTATTAATAGTAAAATATAGTATAAATAAATAGTTTTTTGGAAATTCTACATTATTATTAAAATTATTAATGAGGAAATTTCCTTTCAATTTCCTGGAATCTCTAAATCATGGTTATTTTCAATTTCATCTTCATGGATAAAAACTAAAACAGTGAGGAAGTAATTTAAAAAATCAAAAAAATTTATATATCATCACTAAATATATCATAAATGACCTATTATATAAGAAAATATTAGTAATAATGAATACAAAAACCACTATTATGAATTTTGTTCAAATAATCAAACTATAAACTACATTCATGGAAACATTGGTACAAATGAAAAAGAAATAAACTAACAATATTTGAGTGAATGGATATATTTTAAAATTATTAATTAAAATGTATTGGATTATGGTTCATTTTTAAGTTATTAAGAGAGATATTTATGTTATATAAGAAGGTTCATGTATTTTTGTATATGTTAAGACAATTGTTAAGGGTTTCTTTATCTCATTTAAAAATTCACAAGACATGTATCATACTAGGAATTATCATTTATTTTAATATTATAGAGTACTTTTGAATGAACTTAATTAACCATATTATTTATATTATTGGTTTTTATAGATCCATACTATGTTCTTTCATTATGTTTCCTTAGATTCAAAATTTACAAATATTAGTAGTGGTTTTCATGGACTCAATACTGATTATTTGAGACATGTTTACTATTATACACCATATTTACTTTGTATTTTATTATATTGGTTAGCTATCCATTTAATTTTTTACACTTTATTTCATTTTAATTCATGGGATATATTAATTTAATTAAAATTATTTTATTTAAATTTATTTTGACTCTAGGGTTCCAAATGACATAAGAGAGTTTTTTAAATAAATTTATATTCATAGTGTTATGATCATTATACTAAACGTATTTTATATATATTTGGTGAATTATTATATTATATTATATTATGTGGAAGTATTTATCTGTATTAATTTTTATGGAAGAATACATATTTCAAATATTTCATACTTTAATAAGTATGATTCCCTTATGAAATATTAATAACAGAAATTTATTTTTCATGTATTTAAATGGGGTTTATGGTATATTTTCTTCGATGCATGGATTATACCACGGTTATATTTCATTAAATAGGTTTTTATGATCACATTTGGGATAATAATTTTCTAATAAAAATAATAATTTAATAATATTTTTATAATGTGTTTTTAATGGTGATTTTAGTGTATTAAGAAAATTACATTCATAATCAGGTGATGAATCATTGGATCAATGTTTCTAATATAAAAAATAGTTTTTTTTCAAATATCAAATTTTTAATATTTTTTTTCAAGTTATATGTTATCAAAATCATTCTCTAATCCATTTCATAGGACACATTTGAAAGGGAAATATACATTTTTATTTTATGAAATTTTATAATAAAAATTATAACCAATTTTTTATGTATTCAAATCCATTACCATTTTTATATTAATGTAATTTATAGTAATTGTTTTGATGATACATTATTTATTCTATAATAAATATAAAATTTTTCTCTTTTGGGGAATGGAATCATGGATTGAAATTTTTTTTATTCTTGATCAAATATTATATGATACCATTTGATCAATTATTTTGTATGGTTCTTTATATTTTTCTAAAATATTATAGATTTTATATTATGTCATGGGAGTTAAGTAATTTTGAATCCATCCAACTTTTTTGGATGATTTATGGAATTTTATTTTAAATCAATGATATGATCCATCACAATATTTCTATTACCTAACCATTCACTATTAATAATAATAAATTGTATTTCAATCCATTTTCCATGTTAATACTTAACTTTTATTCAATTGGTATAAGGGTGTTCACATAGAACATATTCATCAATTAATCGGGGAAATAATTATCTTACATATATACCATTTATCATTGTGGTCATAATATCACTTGATTTATTCTCATGATTGTATGGTATTTAACTTGAAATTTACTGAATTTAATTGAATAGTGATTTATTTCCCATATTTTATCATTTTGTGATTCTTGATTGATTAATGATAAGTTCCTTATATTAATCAAGTTGAAAATGATACAAAACATAGTTACATTCCTCGTGTTGCCAATGATTTTTTTAATGAATACAACTTCACCCTATGTGTTCTTTATGTTGTTTGAAATGATTAATTTCAATTTGAATGTTTTATAAAATTTATTCTTATTTAGAGCATTGAATTATATGTTGGGAATTTGTTTTTCAGTACACATTTGTATGGTTGTAATACATAATACCCTATTGAAGTAGTAAAACATCAAATCTTAGACAATCACACAATGTTTCATTCAAAGTTCCATTCCTCATGAAATTATATAACAATTAAATTTAATAATTTTAAATAAACCAGAATAGAATATTTATTAAATTATTAATATCGAAAATATATTATTATTATTTTTATAGTTTTTTTCTAAAAAATGTATTTTTTAGTTAAAAAATATATGTGCTTTACTAATCATTAATTTTGATGATTTTATTATTCATTAAGTATTAAATGGAATATTGTAAACACTTTTATTAATAAAATAAGATTTTATGTAAAAAATAATATTTTAAAGTATTCATTGAAATTTTAAATCCAATCAAAATCATGTCGACTACTAGTTAAAATACAACATTAATATGAGAATATTTTACAGCCTTTTTTTGATTGAAGTATTTTCAAATGATAATTAATTTTAGATTTCTTTTAAATCCTATTGTTATTTATTTAATTATCCATAAATCAATTAATTTAATTAAAATCAATATAAAAAACAACGTACATTATGTACAAACCTAATGCATAAAATAGTATTTTTTTCAAAAACAATTTTTATAAAATTAAGAGTATTTAATTGAAAATTAAATTCTAAGGAAATTAAAAAATTTATTTTACAAAATTATTATCATGTCCAAAATTATATGTATCTAATTAGGGAAAATTATCAATCCTGATTTTATCATTAAAATTAATTCATAAGGTTTGTAATTAATTACAATAGTAAATGTAAGATGGGTAAAACAATTTTAACACAGATTAATAGTTTGAAAGTATTTAAAACATTTTCTAGAATTGAATGGATATTATATAGATAGACCTATATATGTATACCCTAGACATTTTTACATTTCGAGTCATTGAAAGAGGAATAGTTTTATTTCCCTGTTGGAAAATGTAAAGGTGTTAAATAATTATCACATTCATTCACATATAAGTTGGAAAAATCATGACCACATCATGGCACTTATATAATTTGAATTAATACATAAAAATTAGTAATTTATCTCTCTCAAAACCCCTATCCCCTAAACATTTTCCCTTGGTCCCTCATATTTATCCAATGCCCTTCATATTCACAGAAACATCTATGGAAAACTAAAATCCCAGATGTGGGTATTATCCACTACATAGTTTTCATCATAATTATATTACCTTACAGTTAGTCAATAAAATGTTATAAGATGATATTATTATCATTTATATACATTTTTGTTGATATATAAACTATATTATCATTATTTATTCACATGTTTCATCCATTAATGGAAGAAAACATAGTTTTGGCAATGTGTGAATTACCAACTTCCTGATGTAACATGTTGAATTTAAGTCATAACCATAAACGGATGGATAAAAATACGGTATTAGATTATAATTTCTATTTTTATGGACTCATTATGGTTTTTGTCTGAAATATTTAAAAACATGTTAATTATATGACCAAAAAAACCTTCATTGGTTCAATTATTGAAAGTAATCATACATAGAGTACAAATTTTAATTTAGATTTATTTATGAAATAATATCCACAAAATCATCATATTATTCCATATAATATTTATATATACTAGTCAGATTGAGTAACTTAATATGTGGGCTAATTGAGTGCCCAATATAAATGTATGATAACATCATGTTCAAATAATATCCCCCATTTGAAAACAAATTCTCCCTGATAATAAAAAAAATCATTTGATATATGTTTGTTAATTTAAAATATATCTCAAAGCATGATTTGTAATCAGTTAAAACAATATTGTAAAATAATTTATCTTTTGAAATCAATTTTGTTAAAAAAAATCCATATATAAACACTATTTAAGAATAACTATCTATGTAAAATTATTCATCACAATTAAAAATAAGATGAGCTAAAAAATATTAAATGAATTAAACAATTTAAAACACACTACAGAATAAACAAGGTGTTTCTTCATTACCTGATACGGAATGTAAAAACCCTAACTTTTTTAGTTATATTTTTTTTCTAAAAAATGTGTGTTGTTTTATCCTATATTAAAAAACAAAATCTTTTTAATAGTAAAATTTTATTTATAGAATATAATGGGAAATGTGACCATCGATATTCGACAATTATATGAACATTGGCCAAATAAGACTATTGGAAACAATAATCCTAGTAACATTGTTAATGTTATAATTAGATTTTATAAGTAGAAATGATCATTGATAATTAGTATAGAATGGAGAAGCAACGTCTATAACCAGAACATTCATTCCGTGTAAAGCCCATTTATTAGAATATAAGTGGGTGTTATCATCTCCATGGATTTCCCTTGTCCATTTCCAATCTAAGCATCGACACATGTAACTTGATGGAAATTGTATATTGTATAAATTCAAGTTACTAGGAATTACTACTTAAACGATGTTAGTCATGAAATCTATGTGAATCAATCAAATTCGTTCACCATACACATCAGTCCTTCACTAGTGTTATTATGGTTTATGTACCTAGGGATTAGTTAATTGTTTTCTAATTCAGTTGTATAAATAATAAATTTATTCAATGAATTTTCTTTTAGGAATTTCTTTTCCTAATTTATACAAATTTCTGAAATTGATTTTTTCAGAAAGAAATTAGGCTTTTCAGAAAGGATGTAAATTTTTTATTATAAATTAATTTATTATGAATAGTATCAATTTTAATTAAATATTATAATAAAAAACTCTTATATATATATATGTGAAAATAATTTTATTATTTCTTTGAAAATATTTTTGTGTCAGAAAGTTTACATTACACATACAAATGGCTATTTTTTAAAATAAATAAATTCATTTATAGTTAATTTTTAATATATGCATACATATAGAATTATTATTACTAAATAAACATTATTATAAAATCATCACATAGAAATGTAGTTACGGTGAATTTTTTAGAATTTTTTTAAAACTATTTTGTTTCATGTGAATAGTAAACATATATTTTGGGTTTTGGGTATGTTTATTGATTTAAAAATTATATCAGAATGATATACAAATTAAATAAAAACAATTCACTATATAAAAATAGTTACTTTATTAATATATTTTATTTTAATATATTTTATTCGACTTCCAATCCTATATGCTACTTTCCAGTGTCTAAAATGGAAACTATTACAATAAAAATATTATCTTGTTGAATTATTGATCTTCCATAATAAAAGAAGTAATATAAAATGATTCCCAGTTCATTTGTGTTAAATTAACATTACCAATTTCTAAAAAATAATACCATTTTAAAAATCCATTTGTAATCCCATGGTTTTTCATTTTCAACAACCAATATTTCCAAAGATATGTATTTGGAGGCTATTAAAAACAATCCTCAAATTTTCCTCTAAATACCCAGCCAGTTCACCATTTCCATTCACTCATTATTCATCCTCCATGAATATGTAGTATTTTTTTCAACCCATTTTTCCCACCAAGGTGTCCCCAATTCCCCATGTATCCTCTCTTCATGATCTATCAGTAACTCATTAAGGTAAGAGAAACAACCACTTCTATTTTTCAATTATGTTACCTTTTTATGTGGTATGTTTGAAACTATAATAAATAATTTTTATTTTCACCATTAATTCATCCCATTTATTTAATAATATTATTATATTATTGGGGCACCATTGTCCCCTCTCATTTTACCATTTTCTATGAAAAAATATCATACTCGTCATGATCCCAAATTTAGATCTCAAAATTTTCCTCTAATGATCAATTAATTATCTTTTTTTCTTTTTGTTAATAAGGAATGCACATTCTATTCAAAGGGTATTCTCTAAAATTAAAAATTATTTTATTTTATTCTTGGATAAACATACATGAATCCACCATTCCCATTCCATGGGTTTAAAATTACATACTAATCATGTTTTTAAGAACTTTTGAAACACAATGATTACAATAAGAAACTATTTTTTATTTTCCACATGTTATTTATAAATTTTTTATTATGATATATATGGATATCATTAATTAATACATATTAATGTACTTCCTTGATAGCAAAAAAATTCATTTGAAAAAAAACATTATATCTAAATATGACCTGTTTAATGATAACTTAGTGACTAAGCTTGGTAGTTTACATTTTTGAGACCTAGATGACAAACCATGTTGATATTCTTATGAAAGATTCATTTAAATGTTTTATCCACATTTTCATGTTATGATTCATGATTTTTAAAATGGTATGCTTCATTTTCCTTTTATTATGCCTTAATAACATTTCTAATGTTCTTAATGTTTTTTTCATGATCACTTTTAAATTATTTTCTCTTAGTGGGCCCCAAGATCACTCATTTCCTTTTATGTATGTCGATATGATATAAGATCTAGTAAATATACTTAGGATGAATCCATTATGAATTATTTATGTGGATTTAAGATAATATATTATGTTTTCTTTTATTATGTACCTTATTTTGGAAATACAAATTTTTAAGAGATTCTGTATTTGTACCATGTAAAAGAAACATTTGTGTAAAAAAAGGTAGGATGAGATAGTTTGTATTAAATTTCATTTCTGTTATTTGTGAAAATTACGTTTTTTGTCTTTAGGATGAACACTGGATAAATTCTTAAAAATAGTAAAACATTATGGTATTTTAGTGAAATATTAAGTATGTTGTCTCTAAAAAATTAAATCCCTATATGGATACAAACAAGTCGATGTGGCTCAAGAATAGATATATCTAGGGGTAACATCCAAAAATACTACTTTGAGATAGAATATAATGGGAAATGGTGCATGATAATAAGCATTTTCTGTACTCCTGGTTTGACACACCCTAGGGATTTATTTGGTTAATCATTAGAACATTATGATCTATTATGAATAATTTTTAGAAAATTCATTTGTTGTTATGAATAACCAATTTAAGAATGATTTTTTAATCCATAAAATTCATTCATAATTATAAAATTATTAAGAGAAATAAATTTAACAAAATGGATTTCTTATTTTATAAAATTGATGTAAATAGGTGGAACCATGTATACAATGAGTGCATCAGGCCATTTTCTGATTACCTTCTAATTGAATCCAAAATATGAAACCTTATGAGATTTATGAATCAACAAACATGAGTTATAATAAATAAAATGAAAAAATATATGAGAAAAGATTGACCTCAAATGGAACAACTTTCAATTGAGTCTATAATCCGTCAATGAACACCTTATATCATTGGATATAATAACCAATTTATTTCAAAACAGTGTATAAGATCTATAGAAGAGATCATTTAAACACTACATTTTTTATAATAGGAAAGATTGACCCTAGATATATACCACATATATGGTGATGAAAATCAGTGGTGAAATCTAAATAAAAACATAATGCCATGAAAGTATATTGATTCTATAGAGTGGGATGATTTAAGGGGATCATTTTTAATAAATATTTCCCCTGTTTGACGTGAATGAAAATTGAGAAGGAATTAATAGAGCTGTAGAAGAAGGGAAATTAATCTGTTGGATTATATGAGATGAACATTACACGTTTGTATCATTATGAATCTATCTTTTTTTTTTGTATATTAATTGAAAGGTTGATAGACACTTAAGATTAATAAAACCCCATATCTAGAGGAATACAACCAATCGAAACTATGAAAGCTATGCGGAGATAGTGTGGAGTTCAATAGGGGATGATCTACAGTTTGGAGAGATTCATTATCCTCACAAATTAGATGAAAAGTAGGGATATTTGGATCCACACGTTGGGAGGAGCTTTGATCAATGTAGAGGTGGAACAAAATCATACTTCCTATATGAAAAAATTGTCGGAAGACCCATTCTGTGAATTTAGTCATTGTGAGTGGAATATATAAAATCTGTGGATAGGATGGCCATATAGATTGGAATTATCAAGGTGAGGGAAGAATAAACTTTTCAATACTAACATCAAAGTGATTATGGTTCATTCCTAGACTAAAGTCAAATAATTTAAGTGTGATTATCTTGGGAACATTACCCATCACTATCTAAATCCGAAGATAATGTATGAAAGTGTCCATTAACCTCCTCATAGTCAAAGAGAACATGTTGAATCATTTTTTACTAGTATGACTGAAATAGATTCTCTGAATGATGCGGTGGAAGGTACTGTAATTGTTTACTCAAATCTAGAATGTTATTTGATTATTTCTGGTTCTATGCAATTATTTATGTCCTCCATGTTTTCCTAAAATATATTATCAATCCATAATATTCTTGAATTAAAATTATTAGAAAATATTACTTGAGATATTATCCATGAATCAATTGTGTATGAAAGCTCTATATTGAAATTGTAATTCAAATCATCGTCATTAATATAGTAGTCATTTCCATGTTGGATTTTGACATTATAAAAGGGATAGACTGGATCTCATAATATAATTCATAGATAAACTATAGATGTAAGGAAATAGTATTTGTCATGAATCTAAAACCTATTGTTTTTATAAATTAGTGATATCACAAACTAATATTTATCTATAAGCACCTATTACAGATTTATTTATGGAGATGATTTTTGAAGATATGGAAGGGTATGACATAATAAGAATTTAAAATGATCCCATCATTCAAAAATAAACTATTGTATTTAATTAATAGTTACCTTGAATCTCCTAGAAAAAGTGGTTGAATTCTTTATTGAACTCATACATGGATCCAATCCAATATCAGTTACCCCACATAGAATGTCAAATTTATATTTTGGGGAATTAATGAAAAAAAATTTAAAAAATTGGATAGGTTGTCTATAAAACCAAGTATGTATGATTGGGGAGAACATTATCTTTTTGGGAAGAATAAGTGTAGATCAATAGATTAAATCATTGATTATAGAGAATATAATGGGATCACAGTGCTGAACAATTACTCTAACAAAAATGTTGATCATTTATTTGACCAGCATCATGGTGTTCAATTCTTCACTAAGACAGATCATTGATCTGGTTATCATCAATTGAGGGTGATGAAATATGATATTTTAAATATTGTCTTCTGATAAAGATATGGTCATTATAATTATTCTGTTATACATTTCATATTAACTAGTGGTATGTAAAGACACAGAATTTCCATGTAATTTTTTTGAAATAAATGGAAATTTTACGAGTCCACGAAAATTGACGGCACATGATTCCATGGTCCGGAGTGCCCAGAATGAATTTATGATCTTTTGTTTGGGTACATTCAGTAAACGTGAAAGAGGATTTTTTTTTTAAATTTTGAACTAGTTCTCAGAATTGAAATCGGAGGGGCCCATTAAACTCGCATCACTAGTATTCACTTAAAAATACATTCCCCTCGACATGAGTTGCTCGGGGGTGGATGTTAGTTTTGGGGTTCTTCGTAAATGAATAGAATAAAAAAAGTTGTGTATCTTTAGTTTTTATTTTATTTGTTAAAACATCCATGTGGAAGTCGATAATTGGGGACCACCAGACCTAAACCTCCAATGAGAGGTTATGGTGGTAGGGACCAACTGATCCTAACCTCCCATGAGAGGTTATAGTGGTGGGGACCACCTGAGTCCTAAACCTCTCAACTCCCTCATTAAATGTGGGAGATCCTCTTCAACTCCTCCATTATTAATTATGCCAAACCATCAAAAAATTAATTATTCCAACCTATGTGATTGATTATCTGAATTTGAATTATGCCAACATATTTACATAATGTTGGCTAATTCATTTTTGGTGGAATTTGGGGAAACTATTGGAAAAGGGGAGAGCACTTGGAGAAATCTCACCAACAAAATACTTCTTCTTTTAATGAAGATTTCCAACAAAGAACTTCTTCTATGAATGAAGAATGTCGACCTCGACATCAACCATATTTCTTGATTCATCCTACAGTGTTGGACATCTTCAACAATGATGAATCACCTCCATCAAAGAACATTAATCCAACGAATGTCAACTACAACTTCTCTCTTCATTGTCAACAATCGAACAACCCGAGGTAGGGGTTTAATTTCTATGTGATTATTTTCCCATGTTCTTCACTTTTTTTAAAAAAATTAACACAGATAATTTTTTTTACGGGTTGGGAACAATCATTGCGGAAGGATAGGATTTCACGTTCAATGTTCATGTTCTTGATTACCTACTTTCAACCACTCTAACGTAGAGGGTGCGGACCAAACAAACATGGGCCGACCCCTCCATCGTTCTTCTTGAATGGTTTATCCTTAGTGATGGATAAAGATGACCTTGGTGATAGAAACTAGAGCGGGATTTTGGGCACCGATGAGACACGAGAATGCCGACCGACAACACTGACGGTCACGACGTAGGCGACGGTGCAACAGCGCCACCCCGCTACCTCCACCACCACCTCGCGGCCTCTGCACAGACCATAGCCACTGCCACCGTATAGCAGCCTCCGCACCGACTTCGGCCTCCACGGCCATCCATGGATCTGCACCACCCAGTGGCTAGGCCGCCGTCGTCCATGACTCTGCACCGCCCTGTGGCCGGACCACCGCCCCGGGGCCGGACCGCCGGCCCACAGACGGACCACCGCCCCACGGCCGGATAGTCGATCCGCGACCGAACTGTCGCCACGGGGCCAGACCGCAACCCCACGGCCGGACCTCCACCCCATGGCAGGACCACCTCCCCTCTGCTAGACTTCCACCCTGCGGCCGGACTTCCACCCCGCGGCCGGACCAGCTTCCCAAAGTCAGACCGTCGTCCTGTGGTTGGACCGCCTCCCCACTACCGGACCACCTCCCCACGTCCAGGCTGCCAACCCCCGACAGGACCGCCTCCCCACGGTCGTATTGCCGCCCTGTGGCCGGACCGCCTCCCCCGACCGGACCGCCACCCCATGACCGGACCGCTGCCCCGCATCCGGACCACCACCCCATGGCGGAACCTCCACTCTATGGTCGAACTGCCTCGTGGTCTCGCGCCACCCTTGGTTGAGGCATCCCGGGCCGGGCAGAGTCGCCTCGCGACCTTGCGGTAACCCTTGGACGAGCCGCCCTCACGGCACACTCACGGGTCGCGCCAGACCCGGCGGGTCCGGCCGGGTTGTCCCAATCGAGGTAGGGCCAGGATGGGTCGGGCTGGGTTGGTCCGACCTGGTCGGACCAGATCCGAGCCCATGACGACCCATTTAAATTCTTCTAGCCATAACATTGGCACCAAAAATCTGTTTGAAGAACTGTCCATGGTGCTGGAAATCATGGAGTGAGTCGGTACATGTGAGTGTATTCCACTGGAGTTTTTTTTATGATGGGGAACAAATAGTTTGGATCGAGCACGAATCGAACCGGGTCCTCGGGACTAAAAGACAAATAACTCACAGACTAGGAGACCGATTAACGTGTTGTCTAATGTGTTGAGACCCATATGACATGGTGGACAATAGAGATACTTATTCGTGGGACTTCATGGTATTTAGAGAATCGACCAGTAGCTTGTGGTGCGGATCCTCGCGGTGTCGAGTGAGAATAGTGTCGGAACCCAGTGGCTATATGAGACTTGACGACTACTGACTGTTTCAACTCGGAATGACTTGACAAGCCCAGTGGGGAGCGTGTTGGTGATGCGGCAGACCCACCGTTGTGAGTTCCTTGGTGATGCGGCAGACCCACGGTACTCGACATGAAGAGTACCTCAGCAGTACATGAGGGGGAGTGCCTCTGCGTGATGCGGCAGACCAACGGTGGGGAGTGCCTCTGTGTGACACACCAGACCCACGGTACTCGAAAGGAGGAGTACCTCAACAGTCCAAGGATTGTGGGAAGTGCCTCTATGTGACGTGGTAGGACAACTGTACTCGATAGTGGAGGAGTTCTCCATTAGCCGAGGTTTCGATGATGTGACTGGGAATGTTACTTGATACTACCCCTATAATAAATCATGGTGGGAGCTGAATCAGTACCTCTGTGTTTTCTCCATGATTTTGATGGATTAAATCATAACATAGGTATATGTATGGGAATATACCTATGTAAAGTTGTATGTTGTTTTTAAAAATTGTTATTTATCCTTGATGCATTTTGTGAGACCTAGAGGGTCTCGGGGTCCCTAATGAGTATCGTTATACTCACCCCTGCACTGGTTATGCCCACACCTTGTTTTGTTGGATGCAGACGACAAACTACGCTGACTGAGGTTGAGAGTACCAGGACTGGATGGTCATTGGAGTTGGACCATATGGTGTGTCGGTACACAGAGGAGCCGGGAGGACAGGGAGTGCTGGGGAGGGGGTCTGTACCTACCCTTCAGGTAAGAACCTCCGAGGATGATCCAGTTGTAATCCTTTCTTTTTATTCAGTTGTATTTTATTTCAATTGTGCTTGTAGCTTTACCTTGGGGCTTATATTTGGGCCCCCCTTTTTTACTTTCAGCACTATTTTGGTTAAACAGTTTGTTTGTGTTTGTTTCTTGTTGTGTACTTGGTTAAATGAGTTTGTAGGTTATAAAGGAAATGCCTTCACGGTTTTAGGAAAAAACCTTTTGATGCTATACGCCAGCCCCTGGCCTATTGAAGGCAGGTCTGGATTAGTCACAACTCCGACCCAAGAGGATGGGTCATGAAAAAATGGAATTAGAGGTGTCGGTTCTACAAATGAACTAGGACTCTGATCTTTTCTATGAAGCAATATTGTTATGGGTAATGACTGCGGTTTTTAGTTCAGGGATTCCATCATTGGTACAGCGGCCGATGTATCCATACACCAGGACCCTGACTTCGTATTTCTGACTTAATTCACGAAAACACTGATTGAGTGTGTGTTTTCAAGAAGTTTTATTTTGAGTCATCTCACCATGTATAACCTATTGACAGTGGTAGATCTCTTTTTCATTCAGGATTCCTCGACGTAGACAGCCAACTAGGGTTACGAGAGTAGTACGTAGTGATAGCCCTTTGAGCGATAAGGCCTCAGTGCAGGTCCCATTTCTAGTAGAGGAACCAGCGGAGGGCCCAGCGGTTCCATTCCCTATGGGGCCACTAATACCTCCAACCCCAGCAGAAGAGAGTGCACACTTCATGATTGTGTTTCAAAAGTTATAGCACCAGAGGCCACCTAGGTTCAGGGGAGATATGGACCCACAAGCGGTTTAGGATTGGATGGAGGCTTTAAAGGAGTGTTTTCTGACTAGTAGGGACACCAGCCAATCTCATTGTGATCCTTGTCACCAACCTTCTTCTGGAATTATCAAGCAGATGGTGGATCTTGATGCTCTAGGTTCACGATGAGGTCACGCTTCTCTAGGCAGACTTTGAGAGCCTCTTTCAGGTAGAGTGTGTTCCAGCAAATCTTCGCGCAATTCACATATAGGAGCTTATTCATCTCTAGTAGCATAGCATGACTGTGGATTAGTACTCAGCGAGGTTCATTGATGTCTCACGTTACTCCACAGATATGGTTCAGGACCCATTTTTCAGGGATCAGACCTTCAAGCAGCGACTCAAGATGGAGAACAGGGCTTCGAGGATCTCACTATGCATCCCGACATTGGCGGGAGTGTTATAGAGATCCATCTTGGTGGAGAGTTTCTTTTCTGAAAATTCACCAGCAGTGAGATGCACTAATAGTCATCACGAAGCAGAGTCTTCTGTAGCTGGTAGTAGAAAAATGTCACAGAGGTCCAAGAGGACCAGACCTATAGGTGGATGACCACATTACTCCAGATCGGTTGTGTGCGGCACACAAGACAGAGCCAGTCACACTAGGAGCGGGCAGTTTTACACTTGTGGTGGGTAGGGTCACATGTCTTGTGACTGTCTGACCCACAGTGCAGATGATCAGTAGACGGTCGAAGGACTGTCTCGACAGAGATGGAGGTTCGACTGAGGAGGTCTATAGGAAGTAGGCAGACATGGAATAGAAGTTGTTCATGTATCTAGCAGTGGGCTACGATTCGTGATATTATGGCCACCACCACCATGAGGTCCACCCCAACCACATAGAGCAGGTGGACAGGGGAGAGCTCAACTTCAGGTAGTTGAGGTTTACGATCATCACACTCCAGAGATGATATGAGGTACGATCTATGTCTACTCCACCTGAGTTGTAGTACTTATAGACACATGTGTCAGTCATTATTTCATTTCCACTACCCTCATTCAGATCTTGAAGATTCCAACGGGACAATTTGCTCTCTCTTTATGGGTAGAGACTCCTACGGGAGAAGATTCGATGATTACGCACTGATTCCGATAGTTCGAGCTTACTCAAGGAGTTGAGAACTTTGGCTGTGATCTCCTTGTAGCGGTATCAAGCCCTTATGAAGACATATTGGGTTTCGACTGGTTATCCACATTCCATGTTCAGATAGACTGTATTAGGTGCAAAGTGTGATGTCCGCAAATATAGGACCAGTTTTACCTTCACCGGTGAGAAAGGAGACTTTGCAGCACATTATGGACTTACCCAGAAGAGGTTGCAGTAGATAACACATCATTTGGATATCCTTACCCTCAGATTTGTTGAAGTGGAGAGTCTGAGCTATCCTTTAGTGGTGGACCATTACATGTATTTTTCCCTGATGATGTCTTGGGTCTACCTACTCATAGATAGGTAGAATTTAACATTGACTTCTACCCAAAGATGGCACCAATATCTACACCATCATATTGGATGGCTCCGATGGATCTTTTCAAGCTGCGGGTACTGCTAGAAAACTTTCAGGGGAAGGGGTTCATCTGGACTAGTGTTTCACCTTGGGCAGCCCCGATTCTGTTCACCAAGAAGGCAAATATGAGCATGAGACTTTTTGTTGACTATCAGTGCCTGAACTAGGTGAATGTGAAGAACAAGTACACACATTCAAGGATTGACGACCTCTATGACCAGCTTAAGGTAGAATGGTGGTTCTTGGAGATAGACATCAGATCAGGATATCACCCACTCAGAGTACGAGATGAGGATGTGATGAAGACGGCCTTCAGAGGTTGGTACGACCATTATGATTTATTGGTTATGCCATTTAGTGTAACCAATGCTCCAGCAATGTTCATGGGACTCATGAACATGATATTTCATCCATACCTTGATCTCTTTGTAGTAGTCTTCATCGATGACATTATGATCTACTCAGATACTGAGGAGGAGCATGCTTATCATTTGGGGGTAGTATTGGACACACTCTGAGATCACTATCTTTGTGGTAATCTCTCAAAGTGCTAGTTCTGGATCAGAGAGGTTCACTATCTGGTAAATGTCATATCGGAGGCGGGAGTTGCAGTAGATCCAGCAAATATTTAGGCAGTACTTCCTTGAGAGCCACCTAGGAGTGTGACGAAGGTTCAGAGTTTCCTGGGATTGGATGGATACTACCAGAGGTTTGTGTCAGAATTCTCCAAAGTTGCAGCACCACTATCATCCTTGAAAATGAAGGGGAAACCCTTCGTTTGGTCGGAGAAATGACAGAGGAGTTTTTAGGAGCTGAGGTAGTGGCTGACTAGTGCCCCCATCTTGAGGCTTCTAGTTGAGGGCGTAGGGTACGTAGTCTACTGTGACACATCAGGGAATAGACAAATATGTGTACTGATGCTAGAGCAAGCAGTGATCGCATATGGATATTGACATGTGAGACAACACAAGGAGAACTATGCTACCCATGACCTTGAGTTAGCAGAAGTGGTCCTAGTCTTGAAGATGCGGCAACACTATCTGATGGGAAAACATTTCACAGTGTACTCTGATCACTATAGTCTCAGTTATATCTTCTCTTAGAAGGACATGAAACTGATATAGTGATGTTGGCTTGAGTTTCTCCAAGGCTAGGACATAGATATAGTCTATACTACTGGGAAGGGGAACGTTGTTGCAGATGCACTCAACAGGAGGTCTGGTATACATCTACTATGTGAGGGGACAGAGTAGTTGGATGCTTTCCAGATATCCATTGTGGATAAAGATGGAGTAGTTTTCCTTCATTCTCTTATAGTCACTCCCCCACTTCTTCAGTTAGCTAGGGAGGCACAGTGTGAGGATGCTGACTACGAGACATGACATGCTCAGATATCCACAGGACATGCAACTGATGGATTTTCAGAATGTGGGGAGAATTTCATTATCTTTAGAGGATGTACCATGGTACCAGTTTCACTTCATGAGGATGTGTTGAGGGAGTTCCACACTTCCCATCTAGTGGTACATCTAGGAGTGGAGAAGATTTACCAGGACCTCTAATGACTACACTGGTGTCCGGGAATGAAGAAAGTAGTAGCCGAGTTTTCCTCTTGGTGCCTCACTTATTAGTAAGTGAAGTCGGAGCATTAGGTACTTAAAATCTTGGTTCAGCCTTTAGAGGCCCCATATTGGAAGTGGGATGAGATATACCTGGACCTCATTACTGGACTTCCACGTACATCAAGGGGACATGACTCGATTTGGGTGATCGTCGACCGACTCAGCAAGTCGTCCCACATCCTACGGAACCGAGAGTAGGGTTCAATAGAGATCTGGGGATGCCTATGTGTGCCATAGATTGTGAGGATACATGGAGTACCTTCGATGATTGTCTCTGATCATGACACAAATTTTACTTGAAATATATCGAAGGGGTTGTAGGAGGATTTCATGATGCAACATTGTTTGAGCACCGCCTTCCATCCTCAGACGGATGGGCAGATTGAGCGGACCATTCAGACCCTTGAGGACATGATGCATGATTCAGTCCTTGACTTCGGTCATAGCTGGGAGGATCACTTACCTTTTGATGGAGTTTTCATACAATAATAGTTTTCACTCCACCATAGGGATGGAACCTTTTGAGGCATTGTACGGGTGACCATGCAGATCACCATTGTGATGGACTGACCCAGGGGAGTCATCTCTCGTGGGACCATAGATGGTACATGCTACCACAGAGAGGGTGGAGATCATCCTGGAGCATATGAAGACTACACAGAGCAAGAATAAGTCATATGATATCAGAATATGGAGAGCTCTGGAGTTTTAGAATGGTGATTATATCTTATTACGGGTCTCAACTCGGGGAGGTTTACAAAGATTTGGCCGAGGCGGAAAATTATATCAGAGATTATTCGGACCTTTTCAGGTCCTCAGCAGAGTTGGTGAGGTGGCATACCACTTAGCTCTTCCAACTTAGATGTACTAGGTGCACGACATCTTTCATGTATCTCATTAGAGGAGATACGTGCCTGACCCTTCTCACATAATCCAACATGGCAAGCTAGATGTCGACGATGGGGAGAATTTTACAGAGGATCCAATAGAGATTAAGGATCGATAGGAGCGGGTCATTCATGGATGGTCGATACCTTTGGGGCATGTTCGCTGGCAGTACGGGAACCTCCAAGAGAGTACATAGGAGCGGGAGGATCAGATGCGTGCTCAGTACCCCCCACATGTTTACCTAGTTTGAGTTGTGTCTTACGAGGATGTAGATCCCTGAGGTGGGGAGAATGTAAATATCCGGAATTTCCATATAATTTTTTTATATAAATGTTAATTTTATGAGTCCGAAAAATTTAATGGCACGTGATTCTAAGGCCCAGAGTGCCCAGAATGAATTTATAAACATTTGTTTGGGTACATTCTGTAAACATGTGAGAGGGGTTTTCTAACTTTTGAACCGATGATCAAAACTGATATCTGAGGGCAATTTTGAACTCGTAGCACTGGTATTCGCTTAATTATACATTTATCCTGAAAACAACTGGTCAATGGTGGATGTTAGTTTTTTGTTTTTTTCGTGAATGAATAAAATAAAAATAAACTTCTGTAGATTTTATTTTTGTTTTATTTGTAAAAACCTCCATATGGAAGTTGAGAAGTGGGGACCACTAGACCTTAACAACCCATGAGAGGTTATGGTGGTGGGGACCACCGGAGTCCTAAACCTCTCAACTCCATCATTAAATGTGTGAGAGCTTCTTCAAATACTCTATTATTAATTGTTCCAACCCATCAAATAATTAATTATGCCAACCAATGTGATTAATTATCTCAATTTTAATTATGCGAAAATATTCTATAATTTTGGTTAATTTGTTTTTTTTTTGAATTGGGGAAGTCTATTGGAAAAGGGGAGAGCACCTGGACAAAGCTCGCCATCGAAGAACATCGTCTTCAAACGAAGAATGCCAACGAAGAACTTCTTCTCCGAAAGAAGAACTCCAACCTAGAATTTTGCCTTCTTCCTCAAGACATCCTCTAATGGTGGAAATCGTCAACAACAAAGAATCTCTTCCATCAGATAATGTTAATCTGATGAACACTGACTTCGACTTCTCTCTTCGCCATCAACAATCGACAAACCCAAGGTAGAAGTTTAATTTCTGTATGATTATTTTCCAATGTTCTTCCATTTTTTTAAATCAAATAATGCAGATGATTTATTTTGCAAGTTGGGAATAATCATTTTGGGATGATAGTATTTGACGTTCAATGTTCATGTTCTTGATGATCTGCTTGCAACCACTCCAACGCGGAGGGTGCGGGCTAAAAAAACATGGCATGGCCCCTACACCGATCTTCTTGAATGGTGTACCCTTCATAATGGAAGAAGACGACCTTGGTGATGGCAACCAGAGTAGGATTTTGGACACTGAGGAGACACATGAATGGTGGTTGGAAACACCGTCAGCCGTGAAGAAGGCGTTGATGCAACGACGTCGCCCCAAGGCCGCCACCACTGCCCGTGGCCTTTGCGCCGACTGCTGCCCTCACCACCATCCGTGGATCCACACCAGCTCGTGACTGGACTGTCGCCCCACGGCCAGAACGCCCCCACGCTTCTAGACCATTTCCCCATGGACAGACCACCGCTTTGCAGTCGGACCCCCGCCCCACAGGCAGACCCCCGCCCCGCGGCCAGACCGCCGCTCTGCGGCCGGATCCCTGCCATGCGGTCTCGTGCCACCCTTGGCCTACCCGCTCAAGGCCAGACCATGCTGAAACGTGCCCTCGCGTTACCCCTTATCAGAGCCACCCTCACGGCACCCTCATGGCACCCTCTCGTCCCTAGCCCACTTGGACCAATTTGCATTCTTTTGGACAAAACATTGGCACCAGACATCCGTTTGATGAACCATCAGCGATGCTGGAAATCATGGAGCGAGTCAGTCCCTTTGAGTGTATTCCACTAGAGTTTTGGATTTAGATGGGGAACAGACTGGATTGTTCAAGAACCAATCCAACCGGGCCCCCAGGACTAAAAGGCTAATAACTCACAGACCGGGGGGTCCGATTGACGTTATGCCTATTGCGTTGAGACCCCAATGACATGAAGGACTTTTGAGGTACTTATTATTGGGAATTAGTTGTAGTTTGATTATTGAACATTAGCTTGTGGGGTGTATCCTCTCAGAGATGAGCGCACATTGTATGGGAACCTAGTGGCTGCCTAAGATTTGACGAATGATGACTATTTCGACTCAGAGTTACTTGACAGGCCCAATGGGGAGTGCCTTGGTGACGCGGAAGACCCATGGTGGGGAGAGCCTTGGTGACGCGGCAGACCCATGGTACTCGACCGGAGGAGTACCTCAGCAGGCCATGAGGGGGAGCTCCTCTTTGTGATGTGGTAGACCCACAGTGGGGAGCGACTCTATGTAAGGTGGCAAACCCACGGTACTCGATAAGAGGAGTACCCGAGTAGACCAAGTTTAGTGTGAAGCACCTCTGTGTGATGAGATTGGCCCACTGTACACGATAGGGGAGGAGTTCTCTAGAATCTGAGGATTCGATGATGTGATGGGGAATGTTACTTGATTCTACCCCTAGAATAAATCCTGGTGTGAGCTGAGTCAGTACCTCTGTGTTTTCTCATGATTGAGATGGATTATTTGATAACTTAGGTACGTATATGGTCATATACCTATGAAAGGTTGTCTGTTGATTTCATTTTTTTATTTATCCTTCATGGATATTATGAGATCTACATGGTCTCGTGGTCACTACTGAGTATCGTTATACTGACCCCTGCATGGGCTATGCCCGCACCTTGTTGTGTTGGATGTAGACGATATACAGTGTTGACTAAGGCTGAGAGTACCAGGACTGTACAGTACCTCAAGGTAGACCATACGGTGTGTCGGTACACAGAGGATTCTGGTGGACGAGGAGTTCTGAGGGGGCGATCTGTACCTACCCTTATGGTAGGAACATCGGAGGATGATCCGGTAGTTGTATTTTCTTTTTCATCAGTTGTATTGTATTTTTGTTGTACTTGTACCTTTATTGTGGGGCTTGTATTTCAGCCCCCCTTTTTACTGTCATCACTCTTTTGGTTATACGGTTTTCTTGTGTATGTATCTTGATGTGTTCTTGGTTACATGTGTTTGTAGGTTATAACAGCAACACCTTCCCAGTTTTAGGGAAAACATCTTTCGGTGCTAGTCGCCAGCCCCTCGCAAATGGAAGGTGGTTTTGGGGTAGTCACAACATGGACTTTGGGGGTTGGGTCTTTACATGGTCCTTCCATATTTATGGATTTGATGAATTTAGTATTTAAGTACTGCTTTGATAAACATTAATTTTTTTTATTGATGTTATTATGATATATTCCAAATGTTGTGAGGAGAAAAAGGATCACCTAAGGGTTATATAATAAACAACATATAAGGATATGCTATATGGAAAAATTATAAAATGTGAATTTTTGAAAAAACATGTCGCTTTCATGGGGAACATTTTATCCACTAAAGGAATATCATCTGACCCTATCACGACAATGGTTTAGATTGAGTAGCACCACACTAAAGTAGTAATAGAGATTCCTAGTTTCCCTGGTTTAGTATTATATATTATAATGTCTATGAAAAACATTCCATGTATTTAAAATCCACATAAAAATTTTACTAAAAAGGGACTATGTTCTTCTGGACTATGGAGTGTGAAGAATGATTCCAAGAACTAAAGAAGATATTCGTTACTTCACCATTTTTTACACTAATATCTATCATAGGAGGATTAATTTTTTTATTAATTCATCTTTGAAGAGTATTTCATTCATCCTCATGCAAAATGAACGTGTGGTTTATTATAAATCCCAAGAGTGAAATCCTCACGACCATAAGTATCCAATGCATGACCGGGAGCTATATTCAGTTATTTTGATCTAATATTATAGAGGAACTATCTTTATGGTAAAAATTGTAATATATTCACAAACCAATGGTGTTTGAATTATATATTCATAAAAAAACTATTAAATGTAAGATAAATAATATGGTTGGAACTTATTAAAGAAGATGACTATTCAATTCATTATCACTATAGTAGAGAAAATAATTTCACTGATTAATTATATATGAATGAAACAATTATTATGGGAAAGATTAAGATTCACGGAGATCCATTGATAAAGGACATATTAATGTTGTATAGGGGAATCATGAGGGAAGGGTCATCCTCAACCTTTCCCCAGATAATTTTTTACTATCATTAATATATATGATCGTGAATGATCAAAGAGAATATCTCTTGTTACGATAGAAGAAATATTATATGATGAATTTGAAGTTTCATGAGGACAAAATTGATCAATAAGGTCTAATAAAATTTCATAAATTAATATGTGTTCTATTTATTCTGGAGACATAGAAAAAACTAATGGATGAATATACACTACTACAACCTACCCCTTTATCAGCGCTAAAAACCGGCATTAACAGCGCTATAAAAGTGCTGTTAATTCCGGCGTAGATAAAGGGGTCCTTTATCAGCACGTGGTGGAGCGCTGATAAAGGTCAACTATATCAGTGCTTCTCGGAGCGCTGATACAGGGTCCCTTTATCAGCGCTCCTGTAGCGCTGTTAAAGGTGTCCTTTATCAGCGCAAAAAAAGCGCTGATAATGGCCCCAGCTCTTGAACCTAAAAAATAGTACCTGCACACCTGCACAGCAGAATTCCTGCACAAAGTAGCACATGCACACCTACACACCATAGCACCCACACCCAATATTTTGACTGACAACGGTATATACATTTACTTAACATCATGAATACAAAAAAAAAGCAATGCTATATACATTTCAAACATTGTTTTACATGGTTACATTTACAATTATTCAACAACAGTTATAAACATTCATGTTTCATCCTTTGATATCCATGATCTGCTCTCGATGGTATTTGTTGCCGAACAAAGCATCTGAACTCAAAGAAAAAAATTCACCTATATAAGAAAAAAAAAATATGTTAGTAATGCAATAATGAATGAAATTAAAACAGTAATATGAAAGAATACATTAATATGGAAATGTGAAACTAAAATATTAATTTTTAAACTCAAATGTTTTCATTTTCATAACAATGAAACAGAATAATGTAAAATCAATATGTTTTTGATTGATTTATCTCATTTAATAAATACTGATTCTTTATCTAATGAAAAGCTTTACCAGTCACACCGTGTGTCGGATTGAGGTGTGGTCGATTCGTACAAGTCACAAATGACTCATGGATCGTTGTCCTAAAGTATCAAAACAATCTGAAGGCGTTTTCTCAGTTTGGCGTATGTCATTGGAGTTGTTTTCCAAAGTTTATGTCATTTTCAAGCAGATAACAGACAATTTTAGCCATACCGGTCACACCGTGCGTCGGATTGAGGTGCGGTCGATTCGTACACGTCACAAATGACTCGTGGATCGTTTTCCTAAAGTATCAAAACAATTCGTAGGCTTTTGCTCGGTTTGGCGTATTTCATTGGTGTTGTTTTCCAAAGTTTATGTCATTTTCAAACTGATATCAGACAATTTTAGCCATACCGGTCACACCGTGAGTCAAATTGAGGTGCGGTCGATTCTTACATGTCACAAATGACTCGTGGATCGTTGTACTAATGTATCAAAACAATCCAAATGTGTTTTCATGGTTTTCCATGTGTCATTGGTGTTGTTTTCCAAAGTTTATCTCAATTTGAAACTGATATCAGACACTTTTATCCATACCGGTCACACCGTGCATCGGATTGAGGTGTGGTCGATTTGTACGCGTCACAAATGACTCGCGGAACGTTTTTCTAAAGTATCAAAACAATTAGAAGGATTTTTCTCGGTTTGGCGTATGTCATTGGTGTTGTTTTCCAAAGTTTATGTCATTTTCAAACTAATATCAGACAATTTTAGCAATATCGGTCACACCGTGCGTCGAATTGAGGTGAGGTTGATTCGTACACGTCACAAAGGACATGTGGATCGTTTTCCTAAAGTATCAAAACAAGCTGAAGGGTTTTTCTCAGTTTGGAGTATGTCATTGGTGTTGTTTTCCAAAGTTTATGTCATTTTCAAACTGATATCAGACAATTTTAGCCATACCGGTCACACCGTGCGTTGGATTGAGGTGCGGTCGATTCTTACACGTCAAAAATGACTCTTGGATCATTGTCCTAATGTATCAAAATAATACGAACGCATTTGCTCGGTTTGGCGTATGTCATTTGTGTTGTTTTCCAAAGTTTATCTCATTTTCAAACTGATATCAGACAATTTTAGCCATACTGGTCACACCGTGCATCGGATTGAGGTGCGGTCAATTCGTACACGTCACAAATGACTCGTGGATCATTTTACTAAAGTATCAAAACAATCTGAAGGCGTTTGATCGGTTTGGAGTATGTCATTGGTGTTGTTTTCCAAAGTTTATCTCATATTCAAACTGATATCAGACAATTTTAGCCATACCGGTCACACTGTGCGTCGGATTGAGGTGTGGTCGATTCTTACACGTCACAAATGACTCGTGGATCGTTTTCCTAAAGTATCAAAACAATCTGAGGCGTTTTCTCGGTTTTGTGTATGTCATTGGTGTTGTTTTCCAATGTTTATCTCAATTTGAAACTGATATCAGACATATTTAGCCATACCGATCACACCGTGCGTCGGATTAAGGTGCGGTCGATTCATACACATCAAAAATGACTCTTGGATCATTTTCCTAATGTATCAAAACAATCCGAAGGCATTTTCTCAGTTTGGCGTATGTCATTGGTGTTGTTTTCCAATGTTTATCTCATTTTCAAACTGATATCAGACAATTTTAGCCATACCGGTCACACCGTGCGTCGGATTGAGGTGTGGTCAATTCGTACATGTCACAAATGACTCATGGATCGTTTTCCTAAAGTATAAAAACAGTCCGAACGCATTTGCTCAGTTTTCCATGTGTCATTGGTGTTGTTTTCCGAAGTTTATCTCAATTTGAAACTGATATCAGACACTTTTAGCCATACCGGTCACACCGTGCGTCGGATTGAGGTGTGGTCGATTCGTACACATCAAAAATGACTCTTGGATCATTTTACTAAAGTATAAAAACAATCTGAAGGTGTTTGATCGGTTTGGCATATGTCATTGGTGTTGTTTTCCAAATTTTATGTCATTTTCAAACTGATATCAGACAATTTTAGGCTTACCAGTCACACTGTGCATCGAATTGAGGTGCGGTCGATTTGTACACATCACAAATGACTCGTGTATCGTTTTCCTAAAGTATCAAAACAATACGAAGGCATTTTCTCAGTTTGGCGTATGTCATTGGTGTTGTTTTCCAAAATTAATGTCATTTTCAAACTGATATCAGACAATTTTAGCCATACCAGTCACACCGTGCGTCGGATTGAGGTGCGGTCGATTTGTACACGTCACAAATGACTCTTGGATCGTTGTCCTAAAGTAATAAAACAATTTGAAGGTGTTTGCTGGGTTTGGAGTATGTCATTGGTGTTGTTTTCCAAAGTTTATTTAATTTTCAAACTGATATCAGAGAATTTTAGCCATACTGGTCACACCGTGAATCGGATTGAGGTGCGGTTGACTCGTACACGTCACAAATGACTCGTGGATCATTTTACTAAAGTATCAAAACAATATTAAGGCGTTTTCTCAGTTTGGTGTATGTCATTGGTGTTGTTTTCCAAAGTTTATCTCATTTTCAAACTAATATCAGACAATGTTAGCCATACCAGTCACACCGTGCGTCAGATTGAGGTGCGGTCGATTCGTACACGTCACAAATGACTCGTGGATCGTTTTCCTAAAGTATCAAAACAATCCGAAGGCGTTTGATCGGTTTGGCGTATGTCATTGGTGTTCTTTTCCAAAGATTATCTCATTTTCAAACTGATATCAGACAATTTTAGTCATACCGGTCACACCGTGCGTCGGATTGAGGTGCAGTCGATTCATACACATCAAAAATGGCTCGTGGATCGATGTCCTAAAGTATCAAAACAATCCGAACACGTTTGATCAGTTTGGAGTATGTCATTGGTGTTGTTTTCCAAAGTTTATGTCATTTTCAAACTGATATCAGACAATTTTAGCCATACCGGTCACACCGTGCATCGGATTGAGGTGAGGTCGATTCGTACACGTCACAAATGACTCGTGGATCGTTTTCCAAAAGTATCAAAACAATCCAAATGCATTTTCT
Organism: Viscum album; assembly: GCA_963277665.1. Classification (NCBI taxonomy): domain Eukaryota; kingdom Viridiplantae; phylum Streptophyta; class Magnoliopsida; order Santalales; family Viscaceae; genus Viscum; species Viscum album. Next base: position 206,446,836 of record OY728143.1, read on the forward strand.
CGGTTTGGAGTATGTCATTGGTGTTTTTTTCCGATGTTTATGTCATTTTCAAACATATATCAGACAATTTTAGCCATACCGGTCACACCGTGCGTCGGATTGAGGTGAGGTCAATTCGTACACGTCACAAACGACTTGTGGATCGTTTTACTAAAGTATCAAAACAATCCGAAGGCGTTTTCTTGATTTGGAGTATGTCATTGTTGTTGTTTTCCAAAGTTTATGTCATTTGCAAACTGATATCACGCAATTTTAGCAATACCGGTCACACCATGCGTCGGATTGAGGTGTGGTCAATTTGTACACGTCACAAATGACTCGTGGATCATTTTCCTTAAGTATCAAAACAATCTGAATGCGTTTGCTCAGTTTTACATGTGTCATTGGTGTTTTTTTTCCAACGTTTATGTCATTTTCAAACTAAGTAGTAGGAATTCACTAATCTATGGATATGAAACATAAGAAAGGTAGATCATAGATTCTAAATAAATGTAAAGGGAGATATCAATGACCATATAAAGATAACATAAGTATTAGGAATTCACCTTCATTTTCCTATTTGTTTACATTCTTCGATAAGGTACGCTGCCCATTCGTTTCTAAAGACATTTATATCATCTTTTGAATAGGAGTTTTTGCTACAGTCATAGTAGTACTGAAAAAATATAAATACACAAAGGATTAATAATTATTTTAAATAAAGTAGTAATTATTTTCAAAAATACCTCTTCAGGGATGCTGTTTTGTCCATGAAATACGATCTCTTTCATAAATTTACAAACATAATAACCGCAGTCCTTGTCATTTGTTTGTTTTGGACACTGCAGAAACATCGAGAAAAATAAGTAATTTGTTTTCATATGTATTTGGATAGTGAAATATAATTATATATACCCAGATACTTCTCCATTTGTATATCTTGTGGGCATTTTCGTCCTTACGCCCTGGATTCATTCCAGCCTTTAGACGATATTCATACACCGCCCTATCATAACAAAATCCTCATTAAAAGATAATATAAATTATATAACTAGATATTTAGTTCTAAAATGATGGATCTAGTGTATTAAAAATTGACAATCGCCATCATGTGTGGTCAGTTAGTTGGATATCCATGCAGTGAATCCAGAAAATAAATCTTTGGAGTATCCAAATTGACTGCAATTAGCATCCAATGTTCCCTAAAAACACAAAAAGAAATAAGTACTGATAGAAATGAAAATATAATTGATATGATTAAAATGTAGAGTTTTACCCGTGCATCGTTGGTATTAAAAAGAGCCTGTCAGTCGTAATTCTTCTTTGAAACATTCTGAGAAGATTTGACATCAATTCAGCCTAAAAATTAGAATCTATTTCTGTTCGTTGTGTAGAAATGGTGTGAGGACTAATGAGTCCAAATTGGTATTCATGAGAAAATTACTTCAATTGTTTTTCATATATACGCCTATGAAAAATATGAGATGTATTTATCCATAATTATCAATGTATATCAGCTTCTGTAAAATCAAATCATGAAAACATACCTCATGTATACATTTATAACTGAGGCGCCTAGCCAGTCATATGTGATGATCTCAGAAACAGCGTCTGCACTAACGAAATCCATTGTTTCCTCTCCGTACATATCTTTTTCACAAACAATTTTATGATTCTTTCCGTCTTTCATTTTCGTATCCACATGAGCTTGCAATGATATTAAATGTGGATATAGAATGGGCGGGGTGATGGAGGAGGCACCAGCGGCAGTGTAGAGGCAGGGTGGAGGTAGGTCGGAGGCAGCGGAGGCAGCAGAGGAGGAGGATGAGGCCGGTGTAGGAGGAGGAGGAGGAGCAGGAGCATAGGAGGAGGCGGCGGCCACATCGAAGGAGGAGGAGGAGGCGGCCGCAGAGGCACCGGCGTGACCGCGGCGTGACCGCAACGTGACCGTGATGTGACCGCGGAGGAGGAGGAGACGTGGAGGCACTGGTGGCACCGACGGAGGAGGAGGAGGCGTCGGCGGAGGAGGAGGAGGCCGCGGTGGAGGAGGAGGCACCGGAGGCACCGACGACAGCGCGGAGGCAGGGCGGAGGCAGGGCAGAGGCAGCGGAGGCAGCGGAGGAGGAGGATGATGAGGCCGGTGGAGGAGGAGGAGGAGGAGCAGGAGCAGAAGAGGAGGAGGCGGCCACGGCGGAGGAGGAGGAGGTGGCGGCCGCGGAGGCACCGGCGTGACCGCGGCGCGGCCGCGGCGTGACCGCGGCTTGACAGCGGCTTGACCGCGACGTGACGGCGGAGGAGGAGGAGGTCGCGGAGGCACCGGCGGCACCAACGGAGGAGGAGGAGGAATCAGCGGAGGTAGCTGAGGAAGCGGAGGAGGAGGAGGATGAGGCCTGTGGAGGAGGAGGAGTAGGAGCAGAAGTAGAGGAGGAGGCGGCGGTCACGGTAGAGGAGGAGGAGGCGGCGGCCGCAGAGGTCCCTACTCTAGGTGGATATATATGGATACTTTCCTTGACTGGTCTCTATATGAAAGAATTATAAAAGGCTCCCTCACCTTCCAAAGATATATTATTTCTAGAAAATTGATTTGTGGGAGAAAGAATTAATAATATATAGTTGATGTCACTTTTAGATCATATGATTCCTTACTCATCAAGATAAATAGACATGAACCAAAACCTAAGAGGCCTCAGGCCTATCCAAATCTCTAGAAGTGATAACTTCCCAGTGCTTATTGGAAAACTATGGAAGTGTTGACTTCCCACATGCACATCCCCCCTCCCCATATCTCCCCCAGTAGACTCCTGCACATCCCCCCTCCTATCCACCCACTACACCCCCCCCCCCCCACTTGCACAACCCCCCTCCCCCACCCCCACCTTCACACCCCCCACTTGTACACCCCCCAACCTCACCCTCCAATAGACTCCCACCTACCTAGACCCCCCCCCCAACTAGAACACTCTCTTCCCCACCACCCACTTGAACAACCCCCCCCCCCCCTCCCACTTGCATATCCCACCCAACCCCACCTGCACAGCCCACCCCCACCCCCACCCCCAACATGTACACACCCCCACCTCACACCCAATAGACCCCCCATTATACGCCCCACCTACACATGTTCACCCACTGCACATCTCCCCCACCTAAACACCCCCACCTGCACACCCCCCCCCCCCCACACTACACCCCCACAACACCTGCACCCCCCCCCCCCACTTCAAATAATATTGATTCACACAAATCATGATAGTTGAAATATAGAACAAAAACAAAAAACAAAGAAAATTACAATTATTGGGCATAGCATACCGCACAATGTGGGAGGAGGAGGCCGCAGAGGAGGAGGAGTCCGCGGTGGAGGAGGAGGCCGTGGTGGAGGAGGAGGCACCGGAGGAGGAGGAGGAGGCACCGACAGTGGAGGAGGAGGCCGCAGTGGAGGAGGAGGCACCGGCGGCAGCGGCGCGAAGGCAGGGCTGAGGCAGGGCGGAGGCACCGGAGGCACCGGAGGAGGAGGAGGATGAGGCCGGTGGAGGAGGAGGAGGAGGAGGAGCAGAAGTAGAGGAGGAGGTGGCAGCCACGGAGGAGGAGGAGGAGGCGGCGGCAACGGCGCAGACGAGGGCTTCCGTGAGAGCTTGATTGTGTGCGGGGAAGAGGAAGAGGACCCATGGGTTTTTAACAAATCCGTGGGACCCTTTATCAGCGCCAGTAAAAAGTGCTGATAAATGGTGTATTTATCAGCGCTAAAATGAAAAGCACTGATAAATACAACCTTTATCAGCGCTTTTCCGTTAGCGCTGATAAAGGCAGGTGCATGCCTTGCCCAGTTTTGTGGTAGTGATATAATAGATCTACCTTATCTATCCATCATGGTATAATGGAATCTGTGATTATTATATGTTAGATAATTTGAAAATGGATATTTTCAAATAAACTACAAGGTGATTGATTTTTCAAAAGGAAAATCTATAGCAATAAATTCTTAAAGGGTTATTTCAACCACTATCCATATATACATTGAAGTGGGACAATATGACTATAGACATTGTCAATAGTCTTCCAATAACAATCAAACGAAACAATATGATTTTGGTTATATTTGGTCACCTCACTAATATTGGTCAAATCATCGTAATTCAAGAATATCTCACTTATGAATATCATTGCATGGATTATAAAATGATAGTTTTGAGGTTTCATGGATTTCCACTATCTATTGTTTTTATCAGGAACCAAGGATCACATCAAAATTATGGATAATTTTTTATTATTATCTAAATAATTAATTTAATTTTAGTATGGCATATCACCCTCAAGGTGATAGCCAAGATGAAAGGAAAATTCCGAATCTCAAGGAAATTTTGAGAACATGGTCAATTGAATTTTAAGGTTGATGGTTCAACACCTCTCATTATTTGAGTTCTCATTAAATAAATACTTCAAATAGATTATTCAAATGGCACAATATGATGGTGTAGATAACCTAATCTTGACGTACATGGACAATACAATACATTTGAAGAATACTTAATACATACCAAAAACAGACACAGAAGGACAGTAATAGTTTAGTGTCTTTGGAAACTCAGAATAAAATCTTCTAATCATGGTGAAAGATCTTCAACAACTACTATAACGATCTTCCCCTTTTTGTTTCCTTACCAAAAACCTTTCTTTACTTCTTGGGGAAAATAAAACATAAAAATGTTGAGCTCAAATTCTTAGTAAGGGCAAACATAGATAACATAAAACATTCCATAAACATTTCAAAAAAAACTTGAACATGAAATTTAAACATCAAAATCTTGAGCAAAGACATAAATTGTGGAAGTACGTAAGGCATATATCATAATAGAACATCAACCATGATAAAATTGGAATAAAACATGTAATTGTGGAAACCATTCACAACATGTCATGATTTCCCTAGTAGCCAAGGCATTTCTGCCAAGACCATCTTAGTGGACAAATTCACTTTCTGAATCGGGTTCACTCTTCGTTTCAGTCCTGTAACACTGAACCAGATTAACTTACAGTTCGAGCCAAGTCTATCTCATGAGATAGAAATATTTACCCAATGAATTGGAGGTAGATATAGGTCCCACCCATCTCATAATGAAATCATTCTTACTTGTGCCACAAAATAAACTTACATCATTCATAATAACCCAACGAATAAAATGGGTTTCATAAACATCATCCCATCATCACATAATCCATATAAAAGAAATGGAAATCATTTCATAATAAGAAAATTGAATCAATGTAAATCATAGAGAATTTATACTTGAAACATACACATATGAAATAATGTCATCTTAGATGAAAAATGGTTTTGATAAAACACTTGAAATGAATTCTTGAGGAAAATATCCTTTTTCTTCAAAATCATTTTCTTTTCACAAAATGTTGTGCAATTTTAAAAGAAAATGAATTTGTTGAAAATATTCATGAAATATTTTTGAGTAATATTCATGAAAATAAGGCTTTATAAAACCATAAAAATATTTTCTTACCGTATACGTTAAAAAAACCTTGTTGTTGTACTTTTGTCAGAAAAGTCAAAAAGTACATTGTAGGGTAAATAAAAGATAGATTCCTTCCATACCATGGGGTAAAAATCAAAATGGGTAAAAGGAGTTTAAAAATAAATGAAAACTCTTTTATAAAACATGTACATGGATGATTGCAATAACCCTAGTAAATACTTACAAATAAGCAATCTCGGATAAAAATGAGATTTGCAAAATTATCCATTACCTTATGTCTGATATGCTTTGTATATATACTAACCTCCTGTATAATGATTTAAATAATGTCATTGACTTATTAAAAAATCATATTCATTGTTATGATATCATATATGGTTCACTTATGACTTTATATTACCCGTTCTTTTGTAAATTCCATGTTAAAGAGCATTTTGGGTAAAATCGTTTCATTTATCGTATGTGTTTCGACTCGTCGTTCTTGATATTATTACTTATATCCTGATTTATATAATTCCAGAATGTAAAACATGATTTATATATAATATATATTAATTATATACATATATATTATAGATCGCTAAAAGGAATGAAATACACCATTTATGGAGACGGTAGGCCGTACGTACGCATGAACACTGTTTTCGTTTCATTATTGAATTGAATGGAATTGAGTATATGAAATACATATATATATATATAAATAAATCCTGTAGCATTATTATTTCATATATTTCATTATTATTCATTATATATAATTTATAATCATTCTTTAATGGTTAATCATGGAAAATGAATCTCATCGTGTTCGTGGAGACGGTATTCCGTACGTACGCACGCGTGGTGATTTCATTTTCCAAAGGATGGATAGATGGTGAAATAGGGTTGTTTCATAATTATAATAACATATCAGTATATGAGTGATACTGATTTTATTACTTCATAATTAAACAACTAAATAAGAAGAAGTAGAAGAAGAAATAAAGTTGAAAGAATCGGTAACGGGCATTACCTCTTCTTTGAGGCGCCTTTTTGAAACCTCCTCTTAGGTCACTAATATTGGACGTTGAAGAAGACCAGAACGTCTATGATGTTTCTAGGGAAGTGGAGAAGAGAAATTGGAAGGGTTTGGCCGATCTTTAAGGCACAAAGTGGTTGGGGAAGAGAGGGAGGAGGTGCCCTTTTATAAGGGAGGAGAGGGGCCCCTTTGGAATAACTAGAAATATTATTTTATTATAAAGTCATATTCGGTTTTTAATAGCTCCAAATTTATTTATTTAGAAGATAAGGTGGGGATGGGTCGAAATCCTTTCATACAATATAATTTATACAAGATTAGGTTCCTATTTTAACATTATCATTTAGATTTATCTTTTAAGTTAGATAATTTTACTTTTACCATGTCTTTTTGTGTTCTTACACTATAAGGATAATAATTCTACTATAACAAGAAAAAAGAACACCAATTTGTTTATTATTAATATATATAGTCATATCTAAGTCATTTGGCCAAACCTTAGATTTTTAGTAATATAATAACAATTAATAATATAATATTGGTTTTAAAAACAATTTTATCTCAATATTGAAAGTATTGGGTAATTTATTTTTGTGAAAATTATAACAGAATTATTAGTTCGAAAAACATTAATTAAATCAACACTAACCTGACATAATAACATATAAAATTATTGTAATTCATTAAAAGTCTCAAATTACATTTATTTGGGTATTTATAACATCAATTATGTCAATATTTCATTAATAAGATAATTACTGCATCGCTCATTGTGTCATAAATAAATTAAATTATTTAAAATCTAACAATTAAAAATAAAATATCATTATGTAGGAAATCTTTTTAGCTTTCTAATTAATATTTATTTTCGAATTTATCTTATGTATAACCCTATATTAAAAATAATTTTCTTATTAAACTTTGATTTTAACTATTTTAACCCTTCTTTAAATAAATTAATAATAAATATCCTAATCTAATCCAAGTAGGTCTAAATGGTCATATTTTATTCCTAAGATTTTTTTTGGTCTAATTACACTTATCCAATAGAATTAGGTCATGTGTTAGGGTAATAATAATATCATTTTTACCCTTAATTACCCTATTTACTTTTAACCGTGGTAAATAAAAGTAAAAAATTACTATTCACCAAAAATTATTTTCATCTCATTGAACAACATTTTACTTACTGAAATCAACCGTATCTCTCGGATTTTTGAAATTCCATTCAAAAAAGTGCTAAAATTCAATTTTATGTAAATTTTCAAATTCTCCTAAGAGGTGGGTAAAAGACGGTCAAAAGTTCAATATATTTTTTATATATATAAAATTATTAAAAAATTGACTCTAATGAATTAAATTAAACATATATAGGTATTATGTATCAATTTTTACCTAAAATAAATTTAAATAAAATAAGTGATTATTTAAATAAAAAGTCAGTTTTTAAATAGTAACCCAGTGTTTTCACTATTCATCAAAAATTGAAAGTTTTCAGAAAAATACCAAAATTTCACCCTAGGATAATCTCGATATTCCGAATCCAAAAATGAAGTCCATTTTGAAATATAAAATTTTAAAAATTTCAAAAAGTGGTTATTACTATTCATAATGGCTAGCTTTAATAATATTTTAATAGCATATCGTTGTTTAGTGAAACTCGGTATTGCGTACAACACACGCTATCGAGGACGGTCGTGATTGCATGTAATGCAGCCAAGTTAGGGTTGCGTGTTGTGCAATACTCCTTTGTTGTAGCGTAAAACATAAGACATCTATAAAATTAAAAAGAATATTTTTCATAAAATCTCGGGGTGTTACATTCTACCCCCCTTAAAATGAATTTCTCCCTCGAAATTCGTCAGGGTTATAAATGGTTTACAACTCAAAATCTTTTTTATAGAAACCCACATCGTAAAAAGGAATACCAAAACCAATCATTAAAAACTAAAGTAAGAAACATAATGGTTACCCAAATTAACTAATCATTGGGTTTCCATAGAGAAGAACATAGGTGGAAATATGGATATGGAAGAGAACCCTAACCATCATGTTCTGATGGAGAGTGGTAGAGTACATGGCTATGAAAAATCCAACAATCACTAAGCCATATATTTGGGATAATCTAAGGTACCATCTGATTATTCAGATATAAGGGAACTAGGACAACATTTTTGGTTTTCAAGATCATTTCCCAAAAGTGGATGAATTTGAATTAGAATAAATACTTACTTTATGTTATTACAATATCTCTATTGTTTGTGCTTTGAATAATTTTTACTTCATCTCTTAATGAAATGTAGTTGAATTTGTTATTCGTAAAGTGTTAACAGATCATGTGATAGAATGATGGGTCATTCCATCTATTTCAAACAAAAGGTTAACAAAATTTATCAAATATACATAAGTCCATCTATGGAGAGGTTAATCGTATACGATTTCAAAAATGAACTTATAATTCATATATCATACCGTGTAATAAACTAGTTTCTACTAACGAGGGACTTCCTGTAGGCCAGTGGTAGGCGATAAAGGCCAGTCGCACTTCGGTTGTGGGTTCGATTCCCACAGCCTTGTCCGACGTGATGGGCTGTCGTCCATCCTGGAGGTTGTCCTTTTTCTAAAACTATATTACTATAACATCCCATCAACAATATTGAAAAAAGTTCTATACTTAAACAATAATATCTTATGTCCAACAAAATTCATTTCAATCTTTAGTTTTATCTAAAATACTTCAGTCCAAGCTCATAGTATAAAGAAAATGATTACATAACAATCATGTGAATGCCATCATTTATCCCCCATATATCATAACATATGTATTCTTGGTCAAATTACAAATATGTGAATACCTTAATCATGCATTCTCTTGAAGAATTAATACCCATTGAACCGTAGTGAAAACATGAATGCAGTTAGAAGTTAACACTTTCCACATACCAAAATCCAAAAAATTCTTTATACTCAAACCATAATATCACTTAGTCCTTATATCAATCATAAGACCATGAATGCAATCAAACATCTCATTATCTTATTATCCCTTCATTATGTGTATATCATCTGCTTAACAAAATTTCTCAATCACTTTCCATGGTTACCGGTACCATAAAATTATTGAAAACCACAATTGACCAATACATAAATATTCCAATATTCCATGATTCTATATACAACATTATTTTGGAATCCCATTACATAAACACTAATTCATTCCCCCACATCGTTGTCATATTCAACATCGTCAATAGTGATCGCATGTGACTTCTCTATGTCCTTTGTGTTAAGTGGTTTCTCATGTCGATCATCATTAACCCTTGGATTAGGGCATTGATTTGCATAATGCCATATTTCATTGCACTTGAAGAATTGAAGTGTTCTTGGTGCGTTCTCTGCAGTCTTTTCTTTATTCACACCAGTAGCAACCCTTTTTTCATTACTTTGACACTCAGCTACTCGATGACCTTCTTTTCCACACATAAAATATTTTCTATTCCCTTTAAGAAAATCTCCACCATGCTTCTTTCCACCCATTGAGCATAAGGAAACATTCATCTTCTTTTCACCATTATTCTGAGATTTCTCCTTGAACTCCATCTTTCATTTCTTATCAAAACCATGAGATGGATATGTAACACCAACTTCCATTTCTTCCTTGATATCACAACGCACAATTTCTTCATAGCTACTGAAGTCTCTTATAGCCAATGCCCTTCGAAGATTTGGTTTTAAGCCACTGAAGAATCGATCAATTTTACTTTCAGGTTGGATGATAAAGCTAGATGCATACCTTGCAAGCATTGTAAAATTCGCTTCGTATATACCAACATATTCATCATCCTTTTGCTTTACTTCAAGAAACTCCTTCTCCATATTTGTTCGAAGAATACGAGGGAAGTAGTTATTGAAAAATAATTTCATGAACTCATCCCATTCCATGGACTCAATTTCATCTCTTGGCCTCATATTCTTGATAAGATTACACCATTGATCAGCTTCACCTTCCAAACGATATACTGCTAAGATGACTTTATCATGTTCAGAACATTGAAGAACTGAAAATATCTTTTCATAGGTACTGATCCATTTTTCAGCAACAAGTGAATCAGAAGACCCACTGAAAGAAGGTGGACGTTGCCTCATGAAGGACAAAATAGAATATTGTTCCCTTATCTACTCATTTGGATGTCTAGAATGATTTATAGCTTGTGTAAGTATAGCAATAAGATTTTTCACTCCATCTCCCATAACATTTTTTTGTTCAGGAGTACAATAATTTCATTGTCCATTACATTGATCAACACGGTTTCTTCGGGTTCCCTCCATCGTCTAAAACCCAAAAAGAATAGTGTGAGAGGCAAAAATCATGCTAGGGAAAACAACACAATAAAGTGGGAGTACCTTCAATATCTAACATCTTAGGTTAAATTCTATGATCTTTACCATAGTTCTAGGACTATATCCGATAAGTATACTTATCCTTAAGAACATCGCTAGACATACCTTAGAAATATCTCTAGGGATCTCACTAATGTTTTCGCATCCCAGTTTCCAAAGGTTGACTAATCCTTTCCTCTGATACCAACTGCAGAGACCCTAAGCTTGATGTACATGTAAAATACATTACTTTTGCGGAATACTTAATACATAACAAAAATAGACACACAAGGACCGTAATAGTTTAGTGTCTTTGGAAACTCGGAATAAAATCTTCTAATCACGGTGAAAGATCTTCAACAACTCCCATAACGATCATCCCCTTTTTGTTTCTTCACCTAAATCCTTTCTTTACTTCCTGGGGAAAACAATACATAAAAAGGGTGATCTCAAATTCTCAGTAAGGGAAAACATAGATAACATAAAACACTCCATAAACATTTGGAAACAAAAACTTGAGCATGAAATTTAGACATCTAAATCTTGAGAAAAGATATAAATCATGGAAGTACGTAAGGAATATATCATAATAGAACATCAACCATGATAAAATGGGAATAAAACATGTAATTTTGGAAACCATTCATCACATGTCATGATTTCCATAGTAGCCAATGCATTGCTGCCAAGACCATCTTAGTGGACAAAGTCCCTTTCTGAATCGATTTCACTCCTTGTTTCAGTCTTGTAACACTGAACCGGATTAACTTACCATTCCAGAAATGTCTATCTCATGAGATATAAATCATTTCCCAATTCATTGGATGGAGATATAGGTCTCACCCATCTCGTAATGAAATCATTCTTACATGTGCCACAAAATAAACTTACATCATTCATAATAACCCATCGAATAAAATGGGTTTCATAAACATCATCCCATCATCCCATAATCCATATAAAAGAAATGGAAATCATTTCATAATAGGAAAAGTGAATCCATGTAAATCAGAGACTTTATACTTGAAACATACACATATTAAATAATGTCATCTTAGATGAAAAATGGTTTTGATAAAACACTTGAAATGAATTCTTGAGGAAAATATCCTTTTTCTTCAAAATCATTTTCTTTTCACAAAATATCGTGCAATTTTGAAACAAAAGGATTTTTTTGAAAATAGTCATGAAATATTTTTGAGTAAACCTCATGAAAATAAGGCTTTATAAAACCATAAAAATCCTTTCATGCCGTATACGTTAAAAAAACATTCTTCCCGTACTTTTGTCGGAAAAGTCAAAAAGTACATTGTAGGGTAAATAAAAGATAGATTCCTTCCATACCATGGGCTAAAAGTCAAAATGGGTAAATAGGAATTTAAACATACAAGAAAACAATTTTATAAAACATGGACATGGATGATTTCAATAACCCAGTAAATACTTACAAATAAGCAATCTTGGATTAAAATGAGATTTGCAAAATTATCCCTTACCTTATGTCTGATATGCTTTGTATGTATCGGAACCTCCTGTATAATGATTTAAATAATGTCATTGACTTATTAAAGAATCATATTCATTGTTATGTTATCATATATGGTTCACTTATGACTTTATATTACCCGTTCTTTTGTAAATTCCATGTTAAAGAGTGTTTTGGGTAAAATCGTTTCATTTATTGTATGTGTTTCGACTCGTCGTTCTTGATATTATTACTCATATCCTGATTTACATAATTCCAGAATTTAAAACATGATTTATATATAATATATATTAATTATATACATATATATTATAGATCGATAAAAGTAATGAAATACACCATTCATGGAGACGGTAGGTCGTACGTACGCATGAATGATGTTTTTATTTCCTTATTGAATTGAATGGAATTGAGTATATGACATACATATATATATATAAATAAATCCAGTAGAATTATTATTTAATATATTTAATTATTATTTTTATATATACTTTATAATCATTCTTTAATGGTTAATCATGGAAAATGAATCTCATCGCGTTCGTGGAGACGGTATTGTGTACGTATGCACGCATGGTGATTTCGTTTTCTGTAGGATGGATAGATTGTAAAATAGGGTTGTTTAATAATTATAATAACATATTAGTATATGAGTGATACTTATTTTATTACTTCATAATGAAACAACTAAAGAAGAAGAAGTGGAAGAAGAAATAATGTTGAAAGAATCGATAACGGGCATTACCTCTTCTTTGAAGCGCCTTTTTGAAACCTCCTCTTAGGGAACAAATATTGGTCTTTGAAGAAGACCAGAACCTCTAGGATGTTTCTAGGGAAGTGGAGAAGAGAAATTGGAAGGGGTTGTCTGAAATTTAAGGCTCAATGTGGTGTGAGGAAGAGAGGGAGGAGGTGCCCTTTTACAAGGGAGGAGAGGGTCACCTTTGGAATAATGAAAAATATTATTTTATTATAAAGTCATATTCGATTTTAATAGCTTTAAATTGAGTTATTTAGAAGATAAAGTGGGGATTGGTCTAATTCCTCTCATATAATAGAATTTAGACAATTTTAGGTTCCTATTGTAAGGTTATAATTTAGATTTAACTTTAAGTTAGATAATTTTACTTTTACCGTGTCTTTTTGTGTTCTTACACTATAAGGTTAATAAACCAACTATAACAAGAAAAAAGAACCCCAAGTTGTTTATTATTAATATATATAACATTATCTAAGTCATTTTTCCGAACCTTAGATTTTTATAAATATAATAACAATTAATAATATAATATATGTTTTAAAAACTATTTTATTTCAATTTTGACAATATTTGGTAATTGATTTTTGTGAAAATTATAATAGAATGATTAGTTCAAAAAAAGTTAATTAAATCAACACTAACATTTCATATTGACATATAAAATTAATTTAATTCTTAAAAAGTCTCATATTACATTTATTTGGGTATTTATAACATCAATTATGTCAATATTTCATTAATAAGATAATTACTGCATCATCATTGCGTCATAAGTAAATTAAATTATTTAAAGTCTAAAAATTACAAATAAAATATAATTATGTAGTAAATATTTTTATATTTCTAATGAATATTTATAGTCGAATTTATCTTATGTATAACCCTATATTAAAAATTATTTACTTATAAAACATTGATTTTTACTATTTTAACACGTCTTTAAATAAATTAATAATAAATGTCCTAATCTAATCCAAGTGGGCCTAAATGGTCATATTTTATTCCTAAGGTTGTTTTTGGTCTAATTAAACTTATCTAATAGAATTGGGACATGTGTTAGGGTAATAATGATATCATTTTTACCCTTAATTACCCTATTTACTTTTAACCGTGGGAAATAAAATAAAAAGTTACTATTCATCAGAAATTATTTTCATCTCATTGAATGACATTTTACTTACTGACATCAATCGTGTCTCTCGGATTTTTGAAATTTCATTAAAAAAAGTTGAAAAATTATGTTTTATGTAAATTTGCAAATTTTCCTAGGAGGTGGGTAAAAGACGGTCAAAAGTTCAATAAAATTTTTATAAATCTAAAATTATTAAAAAATGACTCCAATGAATTACATTGAACTTATATAATTATTATGTAACAATTTTTACCTAAAATAAATTTATATAAAATAAATATTTATTTAAATAAAAATTCCGTTTTTAAATAGTAACCTAGTGTTTTCACTATTCATCAAAAATTGAATGTTTTCAGAAAAAATACAAAAATTTAACCCTAGGCTAATTTCGATATTCCGAATCCAAAATTGAAGACCATTTTGAATTATGAGATTTACAAAATTTTAAAAATTGGTTATTACTATTCATAACGGTTAGTTTTAATAATATTTTAATAGCATAACGTTGTTTAGTGAAACTCGGTATTGCGTACAACACACGCTATCGAGGAAGGTCGTGATTGCGTGTAATGCAACCACGTTAGGTTTGTGTGTTGTGCAATACTAATTTGTTTTAGAGTACAACACAAGACATCTATAAAATTAAAAAGAATATTTTTCATAAAATCTTTGGGTGTTACAGATGGTCTATATGTTAAGTGATGTAGAACTCTAGTTTTTTGGGATAATGTTTGTGAGAGAAAAAAATATGCGACATATCATCTGCAAGAGATGAATGAGAATGTTCATTCCATCCAACAACACATAATGTATTCTTAGAGTTGTTTGAATTTAATGGATGACAAACATCAATGTGATGTGGAGTTTTATGTGGGAGAAATATTCTTCCTTTGAATTCCACCTTGGAAGATAATCATGTTGCCCTGAGTACAATGTCCTATATGACATCCTTGATCACATAAGAACATTTTCCTATTATATTTGACTTCAAAAAAATATAGATCATGTCCATGGTTTATTCAATTTATCTCTCTTGAGAAAGAACATACCTGATCCCTCAAATGTACTAAATTTAGAGGTGGCCTAATATGGACTTGACCTCTCTTGTGAGGAGTAGTTGTTAGATATATTAGACAAAAGAGACAAGGTTCAATGGCAAATGTGTATACACCTATTCAATGTTTTGTGGATGAACCATAAATTAGAATAAGCAATGTGGAAACCAGGGAAAAAATGAGACAAAAGTACAGACATCTGTTCTTAATTGAAAGAAAGAGTAGACAATTTTTGAGATAGTATTTTTTAAGTGGGAATAATGCAATGATCTGGACTATTCAAATGATATTCTATTCCAAAAATAATGTGTCTTGTATCTTACAAAAAAAAGCATATATACTAAATAATAAAGAGGTATTTATAGAATATCAAGGGAAATTTAACCATCGAGATTCGAACATTATATGATCTTTAGTCAAATATGACTATGGTGAATATGAATATAAGAAACTATACTCTTTTTAATTATATTAACATTATTTTTAGTGATTATAAGTATAAATAAAAAATTATAAATAATGATTCAAGAAAATTGATAACCTCAACTTGAAGAGTCATGTGGTAGGATGCCCATTTTTCAGAACATAGGTGGGTGGTAGAATCAATTGGGGGTTTCCCTTGACCATGCCGATGTTGATCTTCCACAATTTAATCATGAAGTAAACCGTCTTCAAGAGAATATCTAGTTAGTAAAAATTTCCACCATGGTGATGTCGTCAGACCCAACCCATGAATCTATCACTATAAAACACATATCCTGTATATCATACATAAGAGTTATAAGGGTTCACGTTTCTTTCCCTCAGATAAATAAATTGTAACTCTATTGTATAATTTGAAATTTTATTTTAACAATTCTATTTTAAATATATTTTTGTTTAGATATGATGTATTTGATATTTTTTTAGTCACAAATTATTCATTTCATAATGAATGTAACTTTTTTAAGAAATATAGTAATTTTTATGAATAATATTTATTTTAATGAAATAGTATGTCAAAAACTCATTTTAAAATATAAACAATAAAATAATTTTATTTTTTCACTGAATGTTTTTATGTGTCAGAATTTTTTCAATGCATTTTCATCCCACTATTTGTTTAAGTAAATAAGGATTTTTATTTTAAAATAAAATATAATCGTAAATAGAGAATTATTATGATAAGATAAACATCTTTTCGGAAACCATCATATCATAATTTGGATAGGGTGTGGTGACTTTATGTGAACTATAAAAAATACAATATTTTTCTGTGAATAGTAAAAATATGTTTTGGATTTTTTTTCTTTAATGACATCATAATTATGTAATATTGATGTAATAATTAATTAATAACAATCCATGAATTAAATTTTTTTATTAAATTAATATCATGTATTTTAAGATATTTTAACCATTTTCTAGACCTATAAGTTACTTTCCAATGACTAAGATGAAATGATTGACATTAAAATTCTTATTTTGAGGAAGCATTATTTTTCTAGGACAAAATAAGTAATATAAAAAGATGATCGGTTGTTGTGGGTTAAAATAACAACAAAAACGTCCCAAATTTCCAAAACCTTGGGAAAACCATAGTTAGGTTCATGGTTTTTCATTTTCAATAACCTATAATTCAAAGGCCTGTATTCAAATAGTATTAAACAAATACTTCACGTTGCCTATAAATAACCACCTATTTCACTAATTACATTCACTCGCAACTCATCCTCTACTATGAGTTGGTAGTTTTTTATCCCTTGTAGTCCCACCAATGTGTCTTCAACACCTAAGGTTCTACTACTCAAGATATAGGAGTAAATCATTATGGTAATGGAAGTCACCACTTCTCTTTTATATTCTTGTTCCATTTTTATGTGGTATGTCTTCTAATATACAGACTATGTCATATTTTCCACTTTATCTTATCAAATTAAATTAATAATAGTATATCACGACTGGTATACCACTTTACCTTACAATTTCACCATTTTCTAAAAAACATTTTATTCCCATTTCGCTACCGAATTTACTTCTCAAAATTTATCAATTATACTCAAGATATTTTCTTTTATTTCATTACTATATATACTAATGACACATTAATATCAATTTGTATTCACCTAAATATAGAAATGATTTATTTGAATTTGTTAATAGCATACATAAACCCTCATTCCTTTTCTATGGGTTGAAAATGACAAAATGATCATGTATGAAATTAACATTGAAATTCCAGGATTTTGATAGGAAACCTATTTTTTCTCCATCGGGTATTTATGAATTTTTTATGACCAATGGGGGTTAGATTATTTATGAAATATGAATTTTGGAGCATGATATAGCTCTAATAAATTGGATAAAGATTTAAATCACTAGATAATACATGTTTTATGATACGTTGTGTAATAACCATTGCAATTTTCATTTATGACACCACATTGAAAAACCACAGTGATATAATTATGAATGTATCATTTAATATTTGTACCCATATTTACACATAATGATTGATTTAATAATTATTAATATATTCCATGTTTACTTTTTCTCATGTATTAATTTAATGCCTCATTTTCTTATTGATATTCATCATGATCACATTTAAACGGTATTCCCTTATTCTATCTCAACTACACCCAATTACTCTGATGTATGTCCCTAGTAATGAGATGTAGTAAAATTAAATAGAATAAACCATGAGGATTTCTTCGAGTTTATATTTATGAATATATTATTTCTTCATTCATTATGTACCTCATTTTCATGAAAATTAACATTAAAATATCCATTTTTAGTAACATTTAAATTATATGTTTATGTAATTAAAAGCCGGGATTCCATATACTTTGTAAAATTATTGTTTAGTCTTTTTTAAAATTTTTATTTAAAAATATTATGAATAAAAATTGACAAATGTTTATTTATAAGAAAACATCATCAATATTTGGTGATATATTATGTATGTGGGTTCTGATCAATGAAATCTATGTTTGGATATGAACAAGTGGATGTTGCTCTAGAATAGATGTATCTAGATGTAACACCTAAAAAACTCTTTGGTCTAGAATTAAAATGGGACCGGTGCATGAGAATGAGACTTGATGCACTCGTGGTTTGATAGTACTAGAGGATATGTTTGGTTAATCAAAATTTTAAAGAAAACATTATGATGAATTTATAGAAAATGTATGTGTTTTAAATAATAACATATTTAATCATTATGTTCCATAATATTAAATTATTTTATGTCTGTTAATAGAAAAAATGTATCGCTATTTTTTTATTCATTATGAAGACAGAGGGATATAGAAGGAACCACGTAAATTAAGAGCACAATAGACCATACACTAAAAGCCCTTAAATGGAAGAAAGAATAGAAAACACTATGATAATGATAAATCAAATTACACAAGTTAGGAGAAAAAACATGAAACCAAATGAGAGCCTAGATTCACCATGTAGATAACATCTTTCCTTTTAGTTCTTTATGAATCAATGACAAATATATTTCAGTGGATTTACCAACCTATTATCTTCGGAATAATGGATATTCTCCATAGAAAAGATATCTTTTAAACTCCATTTTTTTGTAAAAATATAATGTCAACTTGGTTTTGTACTTATTAGAGGGAGAAGATGATCGGTGGTGCCAATAGAATTAAATATCAATGCTACTAAGGGAGATTGATAATATGGAGTGGTAAAATGCCGTGGATCCTTTTTCAAAAACTATTTCCCCCATTTCAGTGAATGGAAATATAGAAGGAATTAAAATATTTTAAGTAGAATGAAAATGATTCCCTGAGAAGCTATGCGATGAAATTTACAAGACATTCTCTTTACACCTATATATTTTTTATATACCCTATTGCAATGATTGAATGATTCTTCCGGGGTCTAAGACCCCATCAATAGAAGAATCTAGGAAATTGGGATTATTAAATCTATGGGAAGGTGGTGATGAATCCTATGAAGGTTGAAATTTTGATTAGAGAGATTAAGGTTTCACACCAAAATAATTTAAAGAATAGATATTTTATCAAAACATCGGGGTGAAATTTGATCATAGAAGAAGAATACATGCGAAAAAATGTGGGAAGAAGCATTAAGTAAACTACTTTATCAGGAGTGGAATATGATCCATATGTGGATGGTATTTATATATAACATGGAACAATCTTGGTGAGGTGAAACCACAACTTATAAAAACTATCATCAAAGAGAATATGGTTTGGGAGCATCCTGTAGTCCAATGATTATCATGTGACCCACTCAGGATCATTTCCAATCCTTATCCATAACAGATGATAATAGTTGGAAATCAACAATAAACTCATCATATTCTAGGAGAAAATGGTTGTAAATTTCCTATCATGGTGACTAATGTCTATTCTCTAAATGATGTTGTGGGAGGTACTCTTTTAGTTCTCTCAATGCTGACATGTACTTTTCTTGATTCAGGTAATATGGATTCCTTAATTTCCTTTAGGTTTGAAAATAATATTGAATCAATCCCTAAACTACTATATTTAAATTTATCATACAAGACTCTTAGAGGTATTATCCATGCATCAATAGTGTATAAAAACAATATTATTTACTATAGTGGGAAAAATATCATCACAAATTTTGTAGCCATTTCTAGTTTTGAATTCGAAATTGTAATAGGGTTGGACTTACTTTCATTCTACAAATCTATGAAAAATAGAATTGATAAGAAAATTATAGTATATCTGAATAGTAAACATACTTTTATATAATGGAGATTGTGTGACCTAAGCCGTTTCGAAAATCACATCATATATCTTTATTGATAGAGATGATCGTTGAGGATGAATATGGAAATGAATGTGTATGAATAGAAAAACATATATTCATTCAAGAATACACTGATTTATTTTCCAACGAGTTACATATACTTCCCCTATAAATAGAGGAATATTTCTCCATTGAACTCATATCTATATCTGAACCTATATGAAAGGCCGCGTATAGAATGGAAAACATGGAGTAGGCGGAATTAATAAAACCACATCAAGATATTTTGACGAAGAAATTTATCTGACCAAGTGTGTCTCCTCAGGAAACACCCATTCTCTTTGTGAATAAGTAATATGGGACAATTCCGATATCAATTGACTGTAAGGAGCATAAAGGTTTGAAAATGAAGAAAAAATACCCTCTCACAAGGATGGATGATTTATATGACTAGCTTCTTGGGGCTCAATTCTTCACCTAGATTAATCTTAAAACTGGGTATCATCAATTGATGGTGAAGATAGAAAGTATTCTATAGACCACCTTTTGACCAAGATATGTGAATTATGAGTTTTTATTCCCTTATTCATGAATAATGGTTTTTCTATATTTATGTATATATATATATATATATTCTTGAAGGACTAAATTGATATGTTTTTTTTATTTTTTAAGGATGATATTCTTAAATATTCCAAAATTCACTAGGATCATGAGGATTATCTACAGTTTATATTGAAAACACTATGTAATGAGAGGCTATTTGTAAATTTCCTGAAATTTTTATTTTCCTTAAAACAAGAATCTTTCTTGGGGACATTGTTACCAATCAATGAATCTTAGTTGACCCTACCAATACATAGATTGTGGATGAGTGGCCTCATACTATAATAGTAACTGAGATTCAATAATTCAATTATTTAGGAGGATATTATAAGATGTTTTTGAAAATCATTTATTAATTTTATAATCCACTAAAAAAGTTAACTCAAAAAGGTGTTAAGTTAATCTAGACTTAGGAGTGTGAACAATGTTTCAAAGAACATATGAATTTATTGGTTAATGCACCTATGTTCCATCTACCATCTATCTGAGTGCGATCTGTTATTTTTAGTGATGAATCACGGATGGGATTGGGTGTTCCCTCATGAAATATAATAAAGTTATTTCTTTTGAATCTCGACAGTTAAATCCTCATTAGATGAATTACCCAACACATAACCAAGATCCATCTATTTTTTTTACTCTAAAAATTTCAGGGCACAACTTTTATTGTGGGAAATGTGATATATTCCATGAACTACAATGTTTGGAGTGTACAATAAAAAAATAATTAAACATTAGATAAAGAAGATTTTTTGAACAACTTGAAGACTAAGACTATTCAATTCATTATCTCCCCGAAAGGGAAAACAAATTTCATTATGCAATAACTAGGAAAGATACTATTGTGCTTCAAATGATGAGGATTCAAGGAGATCCATTGATAAGTAACATAGTAAGGTTTTACATTGGAATAAAGAGGTAAGGGACCTCATAAAACCTATCAAAAATAATTTCTCAACCACTATTACTAGATAATATCTATAAATCTGATAGATAATATCAATTGTTATAGAAGAATATAGATGATGAAAAAATGGGAATTCTTTTTGAGTTCACCATTAATCAAGAAGGTGTAATGAATGTTCATAAAGGACTACGTATTCTATATATTCTAAATATAAGGAAATAAATGATGGATAAAGACCCTAGATCTACAATCTCTATACATACTTGACGCACTAAAACTTATAGGGACCATCATGATCGTTATTGATGGGATAATATGAAATTGGAGATTTCAGACAACACTACATGTTTTATAGTGTTTCAGTTGGTGAATATAGAACGAAATATTCCTAAAGGGGTATTGCAACCACTACCCATAAAAAAATTGAATTGGGACAATATCTCAATGTACATTGTCACTCATTTCCCATGAAAATACACTGAAAATATTGTTATACGGTTTATAATGGATTGACTCCCTGAGACAACCCATTTCATTGCTATTTAATAAAAATTGTCTCTTGACCAAATTTAAATGTATTACATTAATAATATCTTGAGGTTTCATAGAGTTCCACTTTATATCATTTCTGATCATGATCCAAGTATCACTTCCAAATTTTGGATAAGTCTTCAACATAATTTTAGTTCAAAATTTAATTTCATTAAATCCTACAACCCCCAAACATATTTCAAATCTGACATAACTATTCTGAAACACAAGGACATGCTAACAAAATTATCAATAGTTCCTAATAGTTTATGGGATCAAAACAGCCCATTAGTTGAGTTCTCTTACAAAAACAACTTCATCTTTGAGTGTGAAAAGGAACATAATAATTTCTATATGGGAAGTTATGTAGAAATCCTACTTTTTGGGGAGATGCTGGTGGAGAAAACTATTTGGTCTTGATATTGTTAAAGAGATGTAATAAATAGTTCATTACATCCAACAACACAAAATGTCTACTTAGATTCAACCGAAGATCAATATTGAAAACCATTTAATGGACTTGTTGTTTGATAATGATGAAATTTATTTCCTTTAAATACCACAATGGAATAGTGTTGTTCCATTTTAGATGAAAGGGGAGCATAAACCCAGATACATTATAATCTATGATATCCTTCTTCATATAAAATAAGTGTGCTACCAGTGTGTAATTCCAACATATCTATATCATGTTCACAATGTATTCTGTGTATCTCTCTTGACAAAGTAAATACCTGATCTCTCACATGTATTGAATCTGGATGTTGTTGATTTGGATCATTACCTCTCTTATGAGGAGAAAATAGTGTTGATCATGGACCCTAGAGACAAGGATCCATGTAATAATACTAGTGACCTTGAAATATTTTTTTAGAGGAACAATAAATATTATTAAGCAACATGGGGAATCGATGAGGAAATCAGACAGAAGAACAAACCCTATTTACCAGCAAAGGGAACGAGTGGAAAATTTCTGGGATGAAATTCATCAAGGGGGAAGAATTTAATGACCAAGGATTTTAAAAAAATATTTTTTTCCACAAAATTTGAGTTTTTTAATCAAACACTACAAAAGCATATCTCGTTATTAATTAAGTGGTATTTATAAAATATTGTGTTAAATGTGATCATCATTTTTCGATCATTATATGACTCTTGTTTAAATATGATCATTGGTCAATATTAATTTTTAAACTATACACATAGTAATAATTGGATAGTTATTATTATTAATGATTAGTATAAATGAATAAGGATAATTGATGCGGAGAGGAGAAGTTACAGCCTCAACTAGTATACGCATTACATATAAATCACATTTGATAGAATTTTTGCAGATGGTAGAATCACTAGGGATCACTCTTGGCTAATCCCATTCTAATATTCAATAAGTGAATCATTAATGAAATCATTTATGGTAGAAGTTCTTGTTATTGGAAAATTCTACTCAGGTGGCACTATCTGAGCCACCCCATGAATCTATCATTATCACACACCATACCCTTAGGTTATATATAGGTGTTATAAGGGTTATGTTTCCATGACTTAGTTACTTATAATTTAATTCTATCATATGAATAAATTTTTTATTCCATCAAATCTATTTTAAGAATTATTTATCTTGCATACGATGCTTTGGACCAAAAAAATTAGAGAGAGATTTTAATTTTTAGAAAGTTTATATGTTTCTTCTAATAAAAATTTGATTTATAAATATAATTTATTTTAATAAAATATTTTTATAAAACACTATTTATAATATAAAGATGTTAAAATAATTTTATTATTTCATTAAAAATGTTTGTGTCATTAATATCACCATACATTATCAACGGTATATTTTTGAAATAAATATGGAATTTTATATTTAAAATATTGTATTCTCATATATAAAAAATAATTATTTTAAAATAATCATTAGTATTGAACCAACACATAAAAATTATGTTGTTGTGAATTTATATGAATTTTCTAAAAATACTATATTTTTCCATGAATTCATAAAATATTTTATGGATTTTTTGTATATTAAATTAAATCAAAATAATATCGTAATGACATAATAATTAATTAACCACACTCCAAACCTAAAATTTTTTATATTATTAATATTAAATTCTTAGTAGATTTTAATCAATTTGCAAACCTATATTTTTCGTTCCAAATACTAAAACTGAAAATGTAACACTAAAAAATGTATTTTATGGAAACATTAATTGTCTATGAAAAAATAAGTAATATAGAAATATGATTAGTTATTATGGGAAAGGATAAAATTAAATATTTACAAAATGTTAAAAAACATGGGGAAAATGGTCAGGTCCATGGTTTTGTATTTTACACACCAAAGATTTCAAAGGCCTATATTTGGAACTTATTTAACAAATCATCCACTTATTATGTAAATACCCACCAATTTCTCAATTTATATTCACTAAAAATTGAGCCTCCATTAAGATATAGTATTTTTTCCTTCCATTTACTCTCCCATGGTGTCCCCAATCCCCTAAGGATCCACTCCTCATGATATAGGAATAACACCTCAAGGTTAGAGAAATCTCTACTTCTCTTTTATATTAAAGTTCTATTTTTGGTGGTATGTCTTTTAATTTATAAAATGTTATATTATCCATTTTTTTTATCCAATTACTTTAATAAGAGTATTTTATGAATTGGAAACCCATTTCCCCTCTCATTTTACAATTTTATACATGTTATTCTCCCAAATTTACATCTCAAAATTACCTACTTCAACTTAATAAATCCAATTTTATTTTCTTGCTGTGAATTCTCAAACACACTTTCATCTCAATGTCTATTATCCTAAATGTAAATATAATTTATTTTATTATGTTATTAACATTCATGAACCCCTCATTCCCTTTACATGGGATTAAAATGACATAATGATCATTTTATGCACTTTTGAAACACCATGAGTTTGATATGAAACATTCTTTTCATTCTCCAATGGTTATTAATGAAATGTATGATAATTATATAAGTGGATATAATTATATAATCAATATTCGGTGTGTTCCTGAATAGTTATCCAATGCATTTGGTAATGAATTTAGTCTCTATATATGACCTATTTTATAATACCTTGGTGAATAAACATTTAAATTTCTATGTATGACAACTCGAAGAAAAACCAGGGTAGAATGATAATAATGTCTCATTTAAATGATTATACACATTTACATTTTTTGATTCATTTTATTTGTCACGAATCGTCCCCTAGGACCTTTTCCATGACTACCCCTAGCCTGCCTTCCATAGGCTAGGGGCTGGTGACTTTCACCATAGGCGTATTGCCTAAAATTGGGAAGGAAAGGCCTTTATAACTTGTAAACACACGCAACCAAACACACAGCAAGATAGGAACACAAGTAAACTAAACAATAAAAAGAGTGACTGTAGTATGAAAAAGGGGCCAGAATAGAAGCCCAACTGGAAATTACTAGTACAATTGTGAAACAATACAACTGAAGAAAAGGAAAAGTCATTTGTTGGGTCGTCCTTTCAGGTTCCTTCCTGAAGGGTTGGTACAGTTCTATTCCACAGAAATCCACGTCAACTTGTCTCCTTTGCGTACCAAAAATCCGTATAGTCCACCTCCAAGTACCGTCCAGTCCTCGTACTCTCAGCCTCAGTCAGCGTTGTTCATCGTCTGCATCCAAAACAACATGGTGGAGGCATTGCCCATGCACGGGGGAGTATAATGATACTCCGCCGGGACCCTGAGACCCTCTTGGTCTCTCAAAATCAAACAAGGACAAAGCACAATGTATGATTTCAACAGATAACCTTAATTATCAATATTCCCATACATATACCTAAGTTATCAAGTAATACATCTCGATCATTAATAAAACACAGAGGTTATGACTCATCTCACAACATGATTTATTCTAGGGTTAGTATCAAGTAACATTTCAAACATCTCGGTTGTTGTATAACTCTTCCCCTATCATGTATAGTGTGCTTTCCATGTCACGCAGAGGTTCTTCCCACTATCATTGGACTGCTGAGGTACTCCTCCTATCATGTATTATGGGTCTTCCGCATCATATAGAGGCGCTCTCCACCGTGGGTCTGCTGCGTCACACAGAGGCACCCCCCATCATGGCCGGCTGAGGTACTCCACTTGTCGAGTACTATGGGTCTGCCATGTCACCAAGGCTCTCCCCACCGAGGGTCATCCATGTCACCAAGGCACTCCCCATTGGGCCAGTCGAGTCACTCCAAGTCAAAACAGTCAGCAGTCGACAAGTCTCAACCAACCACTGGGTTCCTGTACTATGGTCGCTCATCTCCAAGAGGATCCACTCCACGAGCTACTGATAGATACTCCAATTATCATTATGTCACACCAATAATTATCCCAAAGGTCTTCCACATCATAGCGGTCTCAATGTAACAGATGGTGCATCAATCAGATTCCTGGTCTGTGAGTTATTATCCTTTTATTCCTAGGGCCCGGTTGGATTCGTGCTTGATCCAACCTGACCATTTACCATCATAATCCAAAAATCAAGTGGAGTATACTCAAAGGGACTATCTTTCTCAGTGATTTAGAATGTTATTGATGGTTCGTAAAATAGACGTCTGGTGCCAATGTTATGGCCAAAAGAATGTTAAAGGGTCATAGGGGGTCCAGGTCCGTTCCGAACCATTCGGACTGACTCGGCTTGGGAAAACCCGGTTCGAGTCAACCCAGCCCGACCCATTGGGTCCGGCCCGACCCGTGAGGACTATGAGGGTGCTACGAGGGTGGCTCGGTTGAGGGGTACCGTGAGGGCGTTGAACAAACGTGTGTACCGAAAGGGCACGGACCGGCCCAAAGACGGTGGACCGGAAGTGAGGGTGGCGGTCTGGCATTGGGGGAGAAGACCAACCACACGGTTATGGACAGGTCGCAGGGTGGCGGACCAGCCACGGGTCTGAAGTCCGGCCGCGAGTCGGTGGACCGGCCGTGGGATGCCAGACCCAACACATGACACGGACCGGTCGCTAGAGGACGGTCCGACGACATCGGCTTGGCAGAGAGCAGTGGCGGCTAGGGGGAAGGCGGCGGCAGCTCGACGGATAGCAATGGCGGCTCGGCCGACGGCGGTGGCGGCGCAGTAGATGATGCATGTAAAAGCCGTGGGGCGTAGAGGTCGCGAGGTAGCAGTGGCCGCGTGGTGGTTTCGTTGTAACTTTTCCTTAGTCACATTCAACACCACAAAACATCACAACATTTGTGGAGGGGTTGGGCCATGTTTTTTTCATGTAACCTCCACATTAGGGCAGTAGAAAACAGCTCAACAGAAACATTAATGAAGAACATCAAACCCTCATGAAATTATTATTCTCAAGACCTGCAAAAGAAAACATATGAGGATCATCTATTTAGAATGTTGATCTTCATTCCTTATTTTAAAAGTGAATAACATGGGTAAAAAAATATAATAATTCACAAATTAAACCCCTGCATCATTCACTTGATGGCATTGGCAGATGAAGTTAGTATGGTTTCCAATTCACCGTAGATGAGGACATCCCACTTCATGAATAAATCCCAAGGAAGAAGGTCAAAGAGGTTGGAATTCTTCATTGGCGGAGCATTCTTCATTAGAGATCTTTCTCCCATGTTCTTCCAATCCTTTTTTTCCAACACTTTACCAACAAATGAATATCCAACCAAATAAAATATGTTTATCTATTTAATTTGTCAGAAATAAAAATTGTCTTCATTAATTAGAAACAATAATTGGTTTGTGTTGGAATATAATTCAAATTGGAGGATACCAAGGGTTGGAAAATTTAGGTAAGGATGGTTGGCACAACTAATGTGGAGGAAGCTCAAGAGTCTCTTCCATATTAATGGGGTATTTGAAGAGGTTTAGACCTCAGGTGGCTCCCACCACCATAACATCTTGTGGGAGGTTAAGGCATGGTGTTCCCCACATATCAACATTTACATGGTGGGTGGTTACAAAAAAATGGGTGTTTATTTTATTTTATTATTTCCACAAAAAAACCCCAAAAAATTATCTTTCACCCTTGACCAACATCCATCAAGTTTAAAGTATTACTAAGTGAAAACTGGCACTGCAAGTTCAACGGTGCCCCCAGATTTTAATTCCAAGCATTGGTTCAAAATTTAGAAAATCCCGCTAACACATTTACTGAACGTACTTAAAAAAGATTTACAATTTCATTCCAGGCACTCCGGGCCTCAAAATCACGCTTCACAATTTTTTTGTGGATCCGTAAAATTACCATTTAATTAAAAAAAATTGCATGGAAATCATGGGTCTTTACATTCTCTTCACCTTAGGGCTCTACTTCCCAGTAAGCCACATCTCAATATAGTTAAGCAAGTGGGGGTACTAAGCATTAATCTGAGCCTCCGTCTCCCATGTTCTCTCCTAGAGGTTCTCGTCCTCCCAGTAAACGCGCACTAGAGGTATCAACCATCTATAATGGACCCATTCTTATCGATCCCCAATCTCTACTAGATCCACCGTAAGAGAGTCCCCATTATAGACGTCCAGCTCGCCACAGTCGATGATGTGAGAAAGTTCATTCATGTGTCTCCTAAGCTGAGATATGTGGAAGAATTGATGCAATCGGTGAAAATGTGGTGGAAGAGAAAAGTGGTATGCCTACTGCTGAATCTCGATGATTACTTGTTTCCTCGGCCAAATCTCTGCAAACCTCGTCGAGGCGAGACCCATAGAAAGACGTGGTCACCATCCTCGAACACCAGAGGACTCCATATCCTATCGGGATATGACTTATGCCTGCTCTATACAGTCTTCATCAGCTCTTGGATGATCTGCACCTTCTCTGTGGTAGCCCGAACCATCTCTAGTCTCAAGAGTGATGACTCCTCTTGGTCAATCTAGCACAAAGGTGATCTATAAGGTCACTCGTATAACGCCTGAAAAGGTGCGATACCAATTGTGGAGTGATAGATCTTGTTTTATGAAAACTCCACCAAAGGCAAGTGATCCTCCTAGCTGCGACTGAAGTTGAGGACACAAGCACGCAGAATGTCCTCGAGGGTATGAATGGTCTTCTCAGTCTGGCCATCCGTCTGAGGATGGAAGACAGTGCTCAAATGAAGCTGTATCTTGAAAGCCTCTTGCAACCCCAACCATAGTCGGGATGTAAAACGTGAACGACGATGAGAGATAATCATCACGGGTACTCCATGTTACCACAAAATCTCCTTCACATAGAGGCGTCCCAAGATCTCTACATAACCCTTATCTCTGATTGGTAGGAAGTGGGCTGACTTGGTGAGTCGGTCGACAATATCCCAAATCGATTCACAACCCCTGGATGTACATCATTGTCCTATCACAAAGTCCATGGATATCCCATCCCACTTCCACTCTGGGACATCTAAAGGATGAACCTAGCATACTGGTACATGTTGCTCTCCCTTCACTTGTTGACATGTGAGCCACCAAGAGACAAACATTGCAACTTTTTTCTTTATTCACGGCCACGAGTGCTATTTTCGGAGATCCTGGTACATCTTCACCACTCCTTGATGTACCACTATAGGGGATGTGTAGAACTCCCTCAGTAATTCCTCATGAAGTGATACTCATAACATGGTATATCCTATGAAGAGGATGACATGATCCCTACCTTTAGAAAATTAATTAGGATCTTGTCCTGTTGATACCTGATCACGTCGTGTCTCGTTGTCAGCGTCCCCACACTACACCTCCCTGACTCATTGATGATGTGGGGGAGTAAATGTATGTGAAAGAAGTTATGATGTTATATCTCTATCCACAAAGGATATCTGCGAAGCGTCCAGCTACTCCATCACTTTGGCTATTAGCTGTATACTAGACCTCCTGCTGAGTGCATCTGCTACAACGTTCCCCTTACAAGGTGTATAGACTATATCAAAGTCATAGTCCAAGAGGAAATAATTCCAACATTGTTGTCTCAGGTTTAGGTCCTTCTGGTAAAAGATATACCTGAGACACTTGTGATCAGAGTAAACTGATAAGTGCTAACCCAATATATAGGGTCACCACATCTTCAGGGTGAAGACCACTTCTGATAACTCTAGGTCATGGGTAGCGTAGTTCTGATCATGTTTTCTCATTTTTCGAGAACCATATGTGATCACTACTCACTCATTCATCAGGAAACATCTGAGTCCAGTCCCTGATGTGTCGCAGTAGACTATGTACCCTACTCCTTCCACTGGAAGCCTCATGATGGGGGCACTAGTCAACCTCTGCCTCTGATCCTCGAAAATCTACTAGGATCTCTCCGACCACACGAAGGGTTTCTCGTTCCTTGTCAAGGATGATAGTGGTTCTAAAACTCTAGAGAAATATGGCACAAACCGTCAGTAATATCTAGCCAAACCCAAGATACTTCGTGCCTCCATCACACTCTTAGGTGGCTCCCAAGAAAGTACCACTTCTATCTTTGTTGGATCTACTGCAACTCCAGCCTCTGATATGACATGCCCCAAAAAGTGAAACTCTAGGATCCATAACTGGCACTTCGAGAGCTAACCATAATGCTGGTTCTCTCAGAGTGTGTCCAGTACTACCTGTAAGTGATATGCATTCTCCTACTCAGTAGCAGAGTAGATCATAATGTTGTAGATGAAGACCACTACAAATCAATCTAGGTATGGCTGAAAGATCTTGTTCATGAGTCCCATGAAAACTGCTGGTGTGTTGGTCATGCCGAATGGCATAACAAAGAAATTCTAATGGTTGTACCGACATCTGAAATCCTTCTTATGAACATTCTCATCTCACACTCTCAGCTGGTGATAGCCTGATCTGAGGTATAACTTTGAGAACCACCAAGCTATCTTCAATAGATCAAAGATATCGTCAATCCTTAGGATTAGGAATTTATTCTCCACGGTCACCTATTTCAAGAACCAATAGTCAACATAAAGCCTCAAGTTACCTTCCTCCTTCTTGGTGAACAAAATCAGGGATGCCCAAGGTGAAAGACAGGGACGAATGAACCCCTTACCCTGTAAGTCCTACAGCTATACCCGCAGCTCACAGAGCTCTGTGGGAGCCATCCGATATGATGGTGTAGATATCGGTGTCATCCCAGGGTACAAGTCAATGTAAAATTACACCTCTCTTTGAGTAGGTAACCCTGAGACATCATCAGAAAATCATATGCATACTGTTCCACCACTACATGAAATCACAGACTCTCCACATAAATAGCTCTGAGGGTAAGGATATCCCACTGATGAGTGATTAGCTGAAATCTCCTTCTGGTAAGTCCATCTGGCACTGAAAAGGTTCCCTTATCATTAGTGAAGGTAAACCTAGTCTCATCTATATGGACACACTGAACTTTGTGCTTAATACAGTCAATCTGAGCATGGACTGTAGATAAATAGTCCACACCCAAGATGACGTCGTAAGGCCACGATACCGCTACTAGGAGATCCCAGTCAAAGCTCTCACCTCCTAGTGTAATCGTACACTTCTAGAACCAGTGCGTAATTGTCAAATCCACTCTCGTAGAAGTCTCTAGCCATAAGGATCGAGCCAACAACTCTGTTAGAATCTGCGAGATCCGAACTAGGGTAGTTACAATAAATGAATGACTGGAACCTATGTATGTAAGTGCTGCAACTATACTAGAGTAGAAAAAGATCATACCTCAAATCATCTCCAGAGCACCGTGATCATAGGTCTCAGCTGCCAGGAGATGAGCTCGCCCCTATCCACCTGCTCCTTATGGTCGGGGTGGACCTCTTGGTGGTGGTGGCGGTAACATATTGAATCATCTCCCACCACCAGCTACACGACCATCTCCCCTTCCATGTCTGCCTGCTCCCTGCGGACCTCCTTGGTCAATCCTATGTCTCTTCATGGGCGGTTACTCGACCATTAGCTGATCATCCGTACGAGGGGTCAGACATTCATGAGCCACGTGACCATGCCCACCACATGTGTAACACCGCCCGCTCCCGGTATTACTAACTCTGTTTTGGGTGCCCCACACAACCGATCCAGAGTCATGCGGTCTTCCACCTATAGGTCCGGTCCTCATGGACCTCAGTGACATCTATTAGCAACCATATACTGAAGAATCCACTATGTGATGAATACTATTGTGTCTCGCTGCCGGTGACTACTCAGTAAGTAAACTCTCTAACAAGAGGTCTCTCTCTAACACCCATTCCAGCGTCGAGATGCTGAGTGAGATAACTGATGCCCTGATGTCCCGCCTAAGCCCCATATCAGAGGTCGGGGCCCAAAAGAAAGGGTCCCACACCATATCAGTGGAGTGTCATGAGAGTTAAGTGAACCACACTGAGTACTGGGCCACAGTCATACAGCCCAACTCTAGATGATGTAGCTCCTGTATGCGCACTGCGTAAAGAGCCACTGGGAGAAACTATGCTCGAAACAGGCTCTCGAAATCTGCCCAGAGAAGTGCCACCATGTTGTGAACATGGAGAATCATTCTCCACCATCTTCCTACTATTTTCTATAGAAAGCTTGTGGAAGGGATCACCAAGAGATCATATGGTGTCCCTATGAGTCGAAAGACTCTCACTATAGCCTCCATCCAATCCTCAGCCGCATGTGGATCCGTCTCTTCACTGAAACTGGGTGGTATCTGGTGCTAGAACTCGTGTAACACACTAAAGTTGCTTGCACTCTCTACTATTGGGGCTAGTGGCATATGTGGACGAATGGGGAATGTTACCATTGGGCCTCCGCTGGTGCCTCTACTGGAAAAGGGCCCTTCACTGAGGCATCATCGCTCGGTGGGATATCAGTGCATACAACATTCAGAACTCTAGTTGGTTGTTTTAATGAAGGAATCCTAAAACGAAACAGGTGTTCCATGGTCAAATGTTATACCTGATGAGCTGAAAGTTATAAATGGTGAGATGACTCAAAATATCACAAAGAAAATATTTTAAAACACACAATCAATCATTGTTTTCATGCATTGAGACAGAAATCAAAATTCAGGGTCCTGGTGTATGTATACGTCGTTCGCGACACCAACACTGGACTCCCTGAACTGAAAACTCCACTCATTACCCATAACACTATTACTTCACAGAAAAGATCTGTGTCCTAGTTGTACGGTTGAACCGAATCCTATGATACCAATTTATCACGACACATACCTCGGGACCCATGTTGTGACAACCCGAAGCCCTCCATCTCTGGACCAGGGGCTGGAGACTAGTACAAATGGCGTATTCCCTAAAACTGGGATGGCATTTCTTTTATAACCTATAAACACACACAACCAAACACACAATAAGATAGGAACACACGTAAATTGAAATATAAATAGATTGAGTGCAGTAAGGAAAAGGGTCCAGAATACCAGTCGAACTGGAAAGTAAAAGTACAATTGTGATACAAAAGAAAAGGAAAATTAAGCTAGTTGGTCGTCCTCTGAGGTTCCTATCTGAAGGGTAGGTATAGTTCA
Organism: Viscum album; assembly: GCA_963277665.1. Lineage (NCBI taxonomy): Eukaryota > Viridiplantae > Streptophyta > Magnoliopsida > Santalales > Viscaceae > Viscum > Viscum album. Next base: position 206,480,397 of record OY728143.1, read on the forward strand.
CCTCCATAGAACTCCACGTAAACCTGTCTTATTTACGTACCGACATGCCATATTTTCCACCTCAAGGTACCATTCAGTCCTAGTACTCTCATCCCCCATCAGTATTGTCCATAGTCTACATCCAATACAACAAGGTGTGGACATAGCCCATGCAGTGGTGAGTATAATGTAACATAGTAGGGACCCCGAGACCCTCTAGGTATCTCAAAATCCAAAAAAGATAAAACAAAATGTATGAATTCAACAGATAACCTTACATAGGTATAAGACCATACATATTCCTAATTTATCATGTAATCCATCTCAATCATGAGGAAAACATAGAGGTTCTCACTCAGATCACACTAGGATTTATTCTACGGGTAATGTCAAGTAACATTCCGAACACCTCGGCTGCTGGAGAACTCTTCCTCTATCAAGTACAGTGGGCATGCCATGTCACAAAAAGGTGCTTCCCAGTAACCTTGATTTGCTGAGGTACTACTCTGGTCGAGTACTGTGGGTCTGCTGTGTCACACAAAGGTGCTCCCCACCATGGTTCTTCCACGTCACACAGAGGCACTCCCCATCATAGCCAACTGAGGTACTCCTCCTATCAAGTACCCTGGGTCTACCACATCATCAAGGATCTCCCCATGGTGGTTTTTCCGCATCACCAAGGCACTCCCCACTAGGAGAGTCGAGTCACTCCGAGCTTAAACGGTCAGCAGTCCTCATGCCTCAGCCAACCACTAGGTTCCCCCACTATGCTCGCTCTTCTCTGGGAGGATCTGCTCCATGAGCATATGTTCTATACTCATACTATCATTAAATCTCACAAAGAAGTATCTCAAAGGTCATCCAAGTCATAAGGGTCTGAATTTATCAAATAGCGCATCAATCAGATGCCCGGTCTGTGAGTTATTAGCCTTTTAGTCCCGGGGGCCTGGTTGGATTTGTGCTCGATCCAACTTGATCATTTCCCATCATACTCCAAAACTATAGTGTAGTATACTAAAAATAACTTCTTTCTCCATGATTTCCAACACCGCTAACGGTTCTTCAAATGAACTTCTGGTGCCAATGTTATTTCCTAAAGAAAATGAAATGGTCATAGTGGGCCCGGGTCCAGTCCGACCCGGTCGGGCTGACACGGTCCTTCCCAGCCTGGGCCGACCCTGCTCAGGTTGAACCTGCTTGGACTGTAGGGTCTTCCCCAGCCTGAAGGGTCCGACCTGGACCATGAGGTCCATGAGGGAGCTGTGAGGTCGAATCGGTCGAGGGGTACCGTGAGGGCGTGGACCAGCCGTAGGTACCGCGAGGGCGCGGACCGGCCGTGAAGGCGCGGACCCGCCGCCAGGGTGCAGACCGACCACAAGGGCGCGGAATGGATGTAGGGGCGCGGACTGTCCGCGAGGGAGTGGATCGGCCACAGGGGCACGGACCGGCCACAGGGGAGCGGACTGGCCGTGGGGAGGTGGACCAACCGCGGGGCGGTGGACTGGACACCGGTCATTGGTCTGGTCGCAGGTCGGCGGACCAGCCGTGGGCGGAGAACCAGATGTGGGGCGGTGACCGGTCATGGGATGGCGGTCCGGTGGTGGAATATCAGAGGAAGGTGCAGCCTCTAGGGGCCGAGCGGTGGGGCGTGAAGTGTGCGAGTCGGCGGGGGCCGCAGGGCGGGGTCGTTGGGCAGTCACATTCATCGTGTTCATCACCACAAATCATCACATGATTAACATAGGGGTCGGGCCATGTTTTTTTGGCCCGAACCCTCCACGATAGGGCAGTAGCAAACAACTCAACATAAACAGGAATGAAGAACAGAAAACCCACCCGCAATGATTATTCTCAAAACCTGCAAATGAAAACATATACAGATCAACTATTTAGAAATATGATCTGTGTTCCTTGTTTTAGAAGGGAATAACAAGGGTAAAAAATATTATCATTCAAAAATTAAACCCCTACATCATTCGCTTCATTACGTTGGAACAAGAAGTTAGTACGGCCGTCGATTCAACATAGATGAGGACGTCCCACGTCAGAAGAAATCCCAATGAATAAGGTCGAAAGAGGTTGGCGTTAATCGTTGGCAGAGATTTCTTCACTGGAGAGCATTCTCCCAATTTCTCCCAATCCTCCTTTTCAAACACTTTGACAAAAAATGAATATTCAACCAAATAAAATATGTTTACCAATTTAATTTTTTTCCAATCAATGTTGGTATAATTAATTGGCAAAAATAAATGGGTTGCGTTGGCATAAAATACAAATTATAGGATACCAAGGGTTGGAACAATTAATTTATATGGGTTGGCATAATTAATGTGGAGGAAGCTCATGAGGCTCCTCCACATTAATGAGGGAGTTGATGAGGTTTAGACCTCGGGTGGCTCTGACCGCCATAACCTCTAATGGGAAGTTAAGGTCTGGTGGTCCCCACTTTTCAACATCCACATGGTGGGTGTTTTCAAAAAAATAAAATAAAACCTTTGTTTATTTTATTTGATTATTTCCACAGAACCCTTAAAATTATCTTTCCCCCTTGACCAACTGCCATCGAGGTGAAAGTCTTATTAAGCGAAAACTGGCACTGCGAGTTCAACGGTGCCCTCAGATTTCAATTCCGATCACCCGTTCAAATGCTAGAGAAACATGCTCGCATGTTTATTGAAGGTACCTGAAGAAAATTTCAGGAATATATTCCAGGCACTCCAGGACTCGAAATCATGCACAGTTAATTTTCACAAAGTCCAAAAATTCACATTTATTTAATAAAAACTACATAGAAATTTTAGGTCTTTACATTATTCTTATTATTATATTCTTTATATTTCCTTTTCTCATTCTTTAATGATATTTCTTATGTTCTTATTAACATTCACCATGATCACATGTTAAATATTTTTCCTTACTCCGCATCCTACCCACCCAATTCCATTAATACATATCCCCAGGATATGAGATCAATTAAATGTACATAGGATAAATACATTAGTATATCTTCAAGTAGATTTAGATTAATATATTAAAAATTCATGTATTATTTACTGTGTTTCCATGAAAATGAACATTAAAAGATCCTCTATTTTTACCTTGTAAATTAAATGTTCATGTAATAATATGGTGGGAAACCATACCTAATACCCTCCAATAGGAAATTACCCACTACCAAGAATATTCTATAAATGAAATTTTTTCGCAAACATTGATGATGTTTATAAAAAACAAATTATAGAATATCCTTTCTAGAAACAGGTTTAGTAGTGATAAGTGGGAAGTAACACAACTGAGGTCTTGTTGGGACCGCTTCCATAACAACCAAGGGTAATTAAACGAAATCTAATAGAATATAATAACATGTATTCTCCATTTATAGAACATGAGACATTTTTCACTAATGAATAAAGAAAACAACACATTTCTTGAAAGTGAAATGAAATAATAAAGAGAATACATAAAAATATATAGACTGAATTGTGTTACATGGTTTGTTGTGGTTTATATTCTAGAGTGTCCTAAAAAGTGGTGTATAGTAGATCTTGAAAGGTTTCTAAGAATTTTACTTTGTCAAATAGTGTCAATAATTTTATTTTATATCATTGGGAAAGTGTCTTGATCTTCAATGAGATCCACACTTTCTCTGCTGAATGACATTGGGAATGATTTCTATATGTACCTAGGTGATGATCATTTCAATATTAAATTGTTCTATTGTTTTTGGATAATTTATCAAATTTTCCTTATTACTAACGCATGGGGGAGTCTTCATAATTTAAATCACTACATGCACCAGTTGAAGAATAATCATCGTGATCTTCTTGATCATCATACGGAACATAAAATTGTGTTTATTGCATCCCAGCAATGATTATGAAAATAATATTAAAATAATAATTTGCATTAATTACATTTATATAACATTTGGGAGAATTTAATTCATGTTAGGAATATAATTTATGGAGGATATTATAGAGGTTAAGCATTTTATATGGTGACATATATTTAACCATGTTCTAGCCAGGTAGAGATTTAGTATAGTAGTAGATCATATTTGGTGATGAGTCATATCTGGTGGTGACACATATATGGTAGTGATCCATATCTGTAAGGGGTGAATTATTTTCCATGAATCCGGAATGGGGGTGACCCAAACCAGAAAGTTACTCAAATTTCTGGGTGACTCATGTTTGGAAGCGACATGATTTTAGAAATATTTCATTCTAGAGGTGAGCCATTTAAACTAATAGTGTGTATTTTATAGTGGTATATCTTTTGTGGTAGTGACTCATTCCAACACTTATCCAATTTTCATCACGTTTGAATTCCAGACATAATGTTATCATAAAGTAGTAGTCTCATTTTAGAATCATAATAAAAATTATTTGTGAGAATTAATATAAATATGTACCCAAAATATTTCCCTTTTTAACAATCAAAAATCATGGAATTTTTATAAACCATAAATTATATAAATATATGTACATATAGATGAGTTTAAAGTATAATAGTATGAGTAAAATTTCAAACCCATCCAAATAATTATGGTATAATTAGATGACTCTAAATTTTATATGTATTAATGGATCCGTAGTAACGATAAATGATATTCAGTGGAAACCTAAAAAAAAGTTTAAGAAGTGACCAAAAAGATTAATATAACATGGAAAATTCCATATGTATTCTCCCTCTTTTATAATTATGTAAAATTTAAAACAAGAAACAATAAATATAGAAATACAGATAATAACAATAAAAATCCATTTTGTTAAGCGCAAATTTCAACATATTACATCCAAAAACGAGATTTAGTTAAAATTAAAACAAAATTAATATCAATGAAAATGGATAGTATAAGTCACTCTTAGCATGGAAGGTAGGATGATCTAGGCCCATTACCTTATTAGATCCATGAGGCACCGATAAAGAGGCTAATAGTTCCAAATGAGGTAAAGGGACCTCTCTAATGATCAATAGTCTATGATTGCTAATGGATTCCATTGAAGACATTCTGATGGAATATTATTGAGGAGGTAAATCGACAATGGAATGACCAGATGTGATAGAGCACATGGAAATTTTATCATGATAAACAACTGTAATACTAGAGACCCACATGAAATGATTCACAAGATTGATTAAATCCATAATAATGTTACCCCCTCACTTCATAGAAGTGAATAAGTCTTCCTTATCCAATACTAATAATATGATAAAATATTAAAACCAATTTTTTGGCCTACACGTTCCTTGTATTTGTTATTTGTATGTGGAATCCCTATATTCATAACCAAAATCATGAAGTTCCTCTTGATTTATTGACCATATTAAATTGGTATCTACTAAAACATTGCTACATGGTGAACTGGATGCATATTCCACTTCAAGTAATCTATCTGTCGGCTCCATCATTGAATCCAAACTTGCAATAATGTATGCTATCATCTCCTCTAAAACTAATCACTTGGTATCCATCTCACTGACCAACATTTGAATCTCAGTTTCCTCCTCCCAAATATAATACATCTTCTTAGTAAAAATTTTAATACCAACTTTCTCAAATAGTTATTGGAAATCGGCTTCACTGAGTTTTGTAACAGGAGGTTCCTAAACCTAAAAATCCTACTGAAATCATTTATTATTACCCTCTAATGAACTCTTAATATTCTATTTAAATATAATCTAAAGGAACTTCAAGAGAATTACCTTCAACACTAGGTAAATTTTCCTCTAAAAATATTGATATAGTAGCATGTGAGTCTAAAGGGATGTCATGAAGAAAACCATAATTGTTAATCATCTCAATTAAAGACCCCATATGATCTGTCCAAAATGAAACAAAGATATATTTTCCTCTATGCTCTGGTGGAAGGATCACAAAATCATATGATTAAACATAAGAAAGTCCATGATGATTGGAAATATAGGAATAATCACTCTTTTATGATACTTCATCATCAAGCAAAACATAACCACATTGCCTATATCATTTCTCTTGATTATCTTCATCAACTTTCATGGACTCTGAATACTCCAATCCAATTTAAGAAAACATGGTAAATTTTCATAGTGAACTTGATAAACTAGTTCAACAGTAACTGGAGTCAAAACAGTAGAGTCAAATCTGAAAGAACAAGTATATTTAGACACATTAGAAGATAATCTATTCACCCTTCTAGAATAGGTATCATCATTATAAGGTGGATCTAAAATTGATTTCTCCAAATACTATAATCAGACTAAACCAAATCTCTCAAAATACATTACTGGGGAAACAGAACCAGTAGGGGATGGATGATGTGATTGTCCCCTAACATCATCAGAATGATCATGATCTTGTCCTCCACCAACACTATATTAATAATATACATTATCACCATTATCTCCATATTTTATATTAGTATCATAATCAGAATCATAAAAGACCTCGAATACTTCTTTATAATACTTATATTAAAGCATGCGATTTTTATCTCGAGAGACATCAGTCTATTCAACATATATATATCTGTCACATTAGATAATCTCTATATATGGTAGTGAAAATGGATGAAAAGTTTATCAAAAATATATGGTAGGACTCTTTGAAATATAATGATCAATTCCCCCCTCAATTGTGGAATTGAAATCCTCATCAACGACTATAAAAAGATATTCTTATTCATGAAAAATTTAATACTCTAATATCCCATCTGGCACTACGTGAGGATCCTCTAGGTTATTGGGTCTGGTAGGATGATCTATAAGAATAATTCATTATATAGATTGTCATTATCTCTAACCCTATCACTTCTCCATGGTCTTAAACTCACCCTCATCCTTCTATATATATTCTTAGATATACAATATCCACAACATTTCACTTTATATTTCATTCTGAGTACCATAAGGTGTCATAAAAGGTTAATTATATCCCCATACATTATGAAAAATAGAATGTACACATATTGATATCTCAAAGAATGGATTTCCTCTTTTCATGGACATAACTAATTACAGATAACATTAAATATATTTTTTCATTCTCTGTCCAACTTGTAGAAGATGTAATTTTTAGAATACCATCACCAGTCATCTCTGGTAAATAGTTTTGAAAAAATAATGATTCAATATCATTGGGTATTTTACATTGATAAAAATAAAATACTCCATGATGAGACCCATTTAAAAACATATAATGTTCTTTTGAAGAAAACCTACACTCATTACCATCTATCATGCTCAGATTTAGATCTTTCTTCTTTCCATAACTAAAATCAATGAACTAAAATAGATAATGTACCAAATTAATATCAAAATATAGGTTGGTTATATAGAACTATTCAACAAATAGTTGGTCCTAAATCACCATGAGAACCAAATACATAGAGGGATGTAATTTGTCAATATCATATTCCTATTTGACAACCACTACACAATTTTCAAGCTAAAGAATCCTTTGTTCATTAACATATCATCTTAGTTCTCCATTTGACATCATTATAGTGCTAGATTCCATGAAAAATGGCTCCTAATCGAACGTGACACTCAAAATTACATATATATGAAGATTGAATAAAAGGATCAGGAAGGCTGAAAACTGGTAGAGAATTGGAAGGTCAAACTACTCAAGAGGAGCATGCATGAACGAGAGTGAATCGAATTAAAATTTTATTCCGGATTTTTGATTTAGGGATTAAAAGTAATAAAATACAATATAATATAAAATGAATAAATAAAATTATAGTTTATGTTTACGAATTAGTAACGGTATTAACACATGAAACATAGAAATGTAGAAAAATAGAGACTAGTGAATTATCATATGCTGGTACCCCTAACAATGACTGACCAATGATGAATTTCGAATGGTTACTTTCCAATAGTGACTCGCCAATGGTTACTCACCAATGTTGAAATTCCAATAGTTAATTTTTAATGGCATCTTTCCAATGATAACATTACAATGTTTAAATATTAACTGAAATTTATAATTCTTATTTCATTATTATGTAGTTTAATCTCATGGAATTCAATGTCTTTGTAAAAATATTCGCATGATAATGGTTAGCCCCTATTAATTCAAGTTTTATATCAACATTTTAATATATCACTATCAAAAAGTGACATCTAACATCAAAAAAATTAGTCCATGAATGAGACACAAGATTTATAGGATGTTTTATAACACTTATGTCATCAACATTTATATTGATATGTCTAAATTGATATCCATAGTGTTGGAAAGTGTGTTGTATCCAACAAAATTATTCCAAACAACTCCACAAAATATTTATTAATGTTCACCATTAGAATGTGGTACCTAATTTGTTTGTTCACTACAACAAGATACTACTGACTTTTTTAAATGATGACATATTCCAGAGGTTTTTTTCCTATCTTAATCTCAACCACTAAAATAGGCATATAACTATCTAACTAATAAAAATGATTTTCCCCTACGATATAACAGTCCAAAATTGGTTGTATAATTGGGTTATTTGAAAATAAATTTAACAACAAGTAAATGAGACTCTATAGACTTATCATGAAAATTTAAACACATACCCACACTAAACATAACTTCAGGTCAACTGGATGTTAACTACAACACACATAAAATCATGCCCCTTTTAATATTCTGATCCACTGGTTATCAATATTTTTCATGATCCTTCTTATAAGTGTAAATTAGGAATGTATCATTATATTTAGTCCAATTGAAACCAAAACATTTCATATGGTTTTTAATTTACTAACTTTTATTTAGATTAACTGAGACTTTATTTTGAATATTTTGAAAACTATGAAATAATTTTTATGCACCCAATAAATTCATTTCATATACATATTGTAAATTTTTTGAATAATCAGAACACAATAAATTTTTAGAAAATCCAAAAATAATATCATAAACATACATTGTAACTAACAAAAAAACTTTTGAAATTTATTTTTTAAAATGAGTATAATCACATATACCTATTAAAACCCAATTAAAATTAGAAAAGAGATGAACCTATCATACCAGACCGTAGAAGCAAATTTTAAGGAATAAAAATATTTTATTAATTTTAAAAAAAGGATTTTGAAAATGTGGATTTGGTAATCTGTGGGTTCGGATAAAAAACATCTACATCTATAGAACTCCATAGGAATTAATTTTCACAACCATTCGGTATATTTTCAAATAAAAAGATACAGAATATGATAGTATTTTTATTATTAAATGAATCTGAGCCACTAGTATAATTGATTCAAAATATTCAATACCCCCTTCTTAACTATATTCATGTGAAACCATCCAATATTTGTTTCATAATTTAGTCCCATTTTATCAACTTATTTTATAAGAACTAACATACATCTAATAGTAAGAGTGTCCTTAGGTGTAAATAAATGTTTTAAAACAATATATTTTTTTCAAACTGATTAATTCCTCTAGAATTTCTATCACACAAAATAAATCATTAATTTCATCATTAATGTTATTATGTTCTAGTTCTAATAGGAATGCGTTATGTTTAACCTGATTGGTCTGTGAATCTCTAGTCGGTGTGCCACAATATGGTTGTCAAAATAGTACATCAAAAAGATGGGTTTTAAGGTCTTATAATATATTAGAAAAGACAGTTTTGATATATCATGTTCTTCTAGAGGGACAGGTTCAGGATATTCCCTACAATTAGAATAATTTTCTATATGTTTTACAGAATTTTTAGAATGTTTTTATGTAACATTATCAATGGTAAAATAATTCATGAGGTACTATAAAGAGGTATTATGCTCATGTGTATATTTATCAAAAAAAACATAGTATGACCATCTTCTTCCATAATGAAACTTCATTTTTAAGCACTCAAAATAATTCATAAGAAGTTGAATAACAAATTAAAATTCCATCATCAATACTATAATAGGTTTTTTTAAGATTATGCTTAGTCTTCATAATAAATAATTTGATACCAAAAAACATAATGTAACTAATCATTGTATTTATGCTATTCCATAATTCCTTAGTTTTATTTTTTATGATAGGTCTAATTAAAAATATATTTACTATATAACATGTGATATTTACATCACCTTCTAAAAAATAACGAAGAAGGCCTTACTCATTATGAATTATCGGTGAAAATGTTTATGTGATCAATTTCGGATTTCAAATACATCAATCATTTTAGAGTGTTCTGGGATCAATAAATTTATTTAATAGACTATTGTTTGAGAAAAAAGATTCAAGTACATTATTTTTAAAATCAATGCCATAATCACTTCTTAAGGTCTTGATCATATCCCCACAAATATTTTTAAATATTTAGTACACATTCTAAAATAATAACATGCATCATATGATGAACCAAAATGTTATAAATAAATTTACCCATTTAGATTTAAGTAAATGTTTCACTATATGTTATGGATATAGAAAACACATGCACTTACATTGTTTTATTATATACTATCGGTTATAAAATAACATTATGAATAATAAAAATTGAAAATATAGACATTTAATAGTGATCAGATGATTCATATAAATATACGGTTTTAAAAATTCCAGTTGACAACGAAAAATAAAATTATCCCCTCAACTAGTTGGACCATATCATATGAAGACCATTTATTAGAGCTTTTGAGGGATATAGAATCACTAGGCTTTTCTCCCGACCAATCCCAACATCAGATCCATCAACATAAGCATTAGTGAAACTATTTAAAAAAGAAATTGGACTTCCCCGAGATCATAGACCAAACTATATATGTTGAACAACCTGATGAATGTATCCCTATAATGCACCTTACTCATTAAGAGTTTTCTGGTGTATTTTTGGGATATGTATCAATATCCTAGAAATATCAGCATGTACATAGTTTTTCATAGAATAATTAACATATATTCATCCTCTTATTGTAGCATTATAAATGAATTTTATACAATAAATCAAAAAAGACAATTTTTATGTAACATAATAATTCAATGAAGAAATTTAATTTTATGAATTAACATCTTTTTCAAATAAATAATATTTAAATAAAATATTATTTTTAAATAATTTTATTAAATAAAATTGATAATATAATATTTATGAAGTCAAATTTTCTTTTTATGAGGACCAAAAAAATATTATTGTCAAAAAAACCAACAATTATCAATAAATGAATATTTTTATTTTAAAAGTGAAAATGTAGATTTTTATAAAATTATTTTTCATAAATTGAATAATATTTTTGTGTTAGAAAGAAAAAATTATCCTATAGATTAATTTTTATATATTTTTGAATCAGTTGAATTTTTGTGTAAATTGTAACTACTAAATATATATATATTGTGTATTACGACATAATAATGTACCAAAAGTGATGTAATAAATTGAAAAAATGTTATCCATGTCCAAATATATGGATTCCATTTAAAATGAGATGATTTTATGTTTATTTGATTTATCATATAAATCTTTTAACAATCCGCCAAAAATTATAATATATTTTATGGTTTCAAAGCTATTTTGATAATATTACGACTCACCTATACATAATAAAGGGTAATATTTTATTAATTTTGACCCCTAGAAATTTAAAATATTAAAATCCACTGCAATTTGGTAGAAACACTGGGGAAACCCTTGGTAATGTTTTTTTGGTAATCTTGTTATATAGTTTAGAACCAGTGTTTGAGAAATGATAATGGATTCCCCACTCATTTCCAATATAAACTCACCCTTGATCCCATTTCTCTATATAGAGTCCTCTCAAGGTTCCCCTTTTCTCTCAAGAATTTCCTACAATGTATTTTGAGTCACACACTTAAGTAAGAGTTCCCATATTTCCCCCCTTATTGATGAATAATTTTCACTTTATGAACTTTTAATTTCAATTCCTAATATTAGGGTGTGTTTTTACAAATTATATATACTACCCATAATTTTTTGAAATTATATTAGACCCCTTTCACTCACATTAATACATCCCACAAACATTTAAGTGTCCATATTTTGCTACAAAAATTCCATTGTGGGATTCTCATGGAAAAAATGGTAGTGAATACCCATACCAAATTCCTATCAAGGGTGTTCACCTTTTTTCATGTATGCTTATTTAATTGGGGAAATATGTGTATATATTATATAGCCCATTACCATGGAATCAAATGTGATGAAAAAGGATTTCATGTTGTCTAATCAATGTGGAACATTTAAGCATGACTATGAAATGAATATGAATGGTGCCCCACAATTTATATAGAACTCCACTATGTTGAGTGATGTTTTCCAAATGATACATCATGTTGGTATATGTATTTGAACTAATTACTTTAGGGAATTTTGTTCATTATGATGTCTTGGACGTTATCCTTGACATATGTTTATGATGTAGTGTTTGAAGTCATTTCCACTTTTCCCATGTTATGACTATCATTCTATATCATGCCTTATTATTCATGTGTTTGATTCAAACGCATTTTATTCCCCATTAATATGATTATTTTGAAATATATATCACCATATTCCATGTTTATTCCCATTATTTATTTTGTGGCTCAAATATTTTTGGAACAGCTATTACTATGGTTAATAAGTCAAATAATGTTTATCAGACCTAACTCGAGGTAACATGATACAAACCAAAGGGCTATAATGTGAACGTAGATGGACATTCCTAGGGGATACACTTTGGTAAGTTGGTATTCACATTTTGAACCATTATTTATAAACAAAAAATCACTATAATAGTATATATTAGGAAATTTCTCATGGATTAAAAATATTGAACACTATAAATTCATAACATAATGAAATAAATAAATGTCATTAGTTATCAATATAATTTCATTAAATTCTATTACATGTGTTTAATTGTTTAATAATTTTCATCCCTTTCTTTCCCTTTATTCTTTCCAATGACTAGAAATATGAGTAATTTTTTAAATAATCAATGAAATGATATGTACGATAAATCTCAAAATAAGATTCCCAACCTCAAGGGAGAAGGAATCACAAACATTGTGATTATACTCTCTTTGATCACTCATGATATGAATAGAAACAAGGATCAGGAAGTGTTCCTAAATCACCATAAAAATTAACATTCTTCAATTGAGTACTTTATGCAATGAAGGCCTATGACATTCAATGGACCATCTAATCTCTTGATCTTGGAATAGTTGATAAACTCCATTGATAATATCTTTTCTTTCAATCAATTTTACCAACAATAGATTATTCAAATGGAAATATATAGTATTAAGGGAGCTTCTTATCAGTGTTATACATTTATCAAGAATATTTATCCTGTTAAGAGATAAAATTTATTGGGTGGAATGAATTTTGGAAAATGTATTTCAATAAATATATCCTTGTAGACTCTAACATTAAATTGAAATGGAATTAATTTCGTTAAATAATAGTGACAAAAAATATATATTGAGGCGTATGAAGGAATAATCACAATAATTTTATGATATGCCTCTGTAATTTTTGTTTTTCCCTATCTCAAGTTTGACTAGTTCCTTGGTAGAATAAAAACTCTCCTATAGAAACACCAAGTGATCTACGAAATTAATAGCTTTGATGAAATTGTATGATGTGACGTCAATGTGTAGATATAGTTTAGAGAATCTCAAGGGTATCATGTTAAAAGAAGAGTAATGTGGAATTTAATTATAGAAGTCCAATGGAGAATTATAACTGTGATATAAATTTCAACATCCCACATGTCACATGTGAGGAATGAACAACCCTATAAATAACCTAAAGGGGATGAGAAAATTACATAGGTAAAAGAAGTATGGGAACCAAAGAGAAATGTTTTATAGGGGAAATCCATTAATTTTATAGAGGAAATGAATTATCTATTCAAATATCAACTCAATTTTCATTTCATCAACTGCAAGAAACTAGATAGCTTTTTAAATCAATGCACTAAACTAGTGGTTTTGAGAGACAACCAGAAACCAGAATAGTGGAGATGTTGTGATTTTTCCCAGTAACTACCGAGGTGGATCCTGAAAATTATGTTGAGAAAGTTATGCATGTTATTAATTCAATAATACTAAATACACTATTTGATTATTGTTTTATTAATTCATTCAAGTCCTGGTATTATATTATAACTATTTAACACCACCACAAATCATGAATGTGGATTTATCTGTGAAAATTTAAAATTGTAAAATTATTTCATCCCAAGTATATATCTCCTCCCCTTTGAATCTTTATTGCCTAAAATTTCTAGATATCCATTACATACTCCCTAACAGGGAATGTGATATAATTCTATTTATGGATTGTATTTCCCTATATATAGCCGACATAAATTTCTAATGGAAGGAAATCAATCTCTATATTATGAATCATCCTTTGGTTCTTTATAACGATAAGGAGGAGGATATATCTTCATTATCACTAAAAACTCTAATGAGGATATTATTCCCCTATGTGGAATAGTATATAGCCAAAATTAATGTGTCTATGGAAGGAATCATCTTTGACGTCATGCCCATTGTGAGGGAATATGCTGGTCTTTTTCAATGAAAATTTCATATACTTCCTCAAAGCCTAGAGGTTGGATTTTAAATTGATTTTTATACTTGTGGGTTAGAATTAACCATGATATCCTATATAAGGAATTTTGTGTAACTAATGAAGGAGACTAATCTACATCAAGAGAATGTGAAAGCAGGACTCATACACCCAAATGATTCACTATGGGGGTCCCAAATCCTCATTGTAAAGAAGAAGGATGTGTTAATACACATTTGTATTGATTATTGGGAGCTCATAGGGTCATGAAAAATAAATGGTATAATCTTCATAGAATTTATGACTTGTTTAATCATATGAATGGAGAAAAATACTTATCCAAGGTGTATCTGCAATCATAATATTATAAATCTATGTTGAATAAGGAGTATTTCCCCAATAATGTTTTTCATATAGTTCTGAGAACTATGATGTCCTATTAATTCCATCAAGACTCCATAATTATCCAGGAATATTCATAGAGATCATGAATAGAGTCTTTAAATATTTCTACGGATATTTTGGTAGACATTATTGATGATATTCTAATATTCTCCAATAGAATTGAAAATAATGATGAGAATCATAACACCGTGCTAAAAACAATACGAAATGAGATACATTATTCCATTGACTACGTATGAGAGTTTTGGTGGAATTTTTTCTCATTATTGGGAAATATCATCACAATTAATGGGATATCTCTAGACCATACAAAGTTAGAAGTGATTGAAAGATAGTTGATTCCATCATCAGTGAAAGATATCCAATGTTTCATTGTATTAGATATTGATTATCATTTATTTTTAAGATATTTATAATTATTTTCAAACCATATAACCATGATAATATGGAAATGAGTCAGGATTTATGGGAATGATCAATGTAAATAAAATGTCAAGGAGTAGAAAAGTTGGATTATCACAATACCCATACTTACGCTAACCACAAATGAGAAATGTTTTATTGTATTCAGTAGTGCTTTGAAGAATGGCTTCAGATGTGTGTTAATGAATAATTAAAATGTTTTAGCTTATGATTCATGAATGTTGAATGTTCATGATTATAACTACCAAGATCATGATATGGAGTTTGATGAAGAGATCATTGTATTGAATATATGGTTTCATTATCTCTCTAGGGAAAAGTGTGAGATATATACGGATCATAAAATCCCCAAGTATATGTTCATAGAAAAAATAAATGAATATGTGCCAATGATAATGGTTAGAGCTGATCATGGATTATGAATACCCAATCCACTAAAATCCTAGTAAGGTAAATAATGTCAAAGATTCTCCATGAAGAATGAATCACAAAATTCTTTCATTGATATCAATTGAAAGGGATTTAATCATCACACACATAAAGAGGATGGAAATGGGAATCATAAAGGAAGGGAAACATTAATACTTTAGAAATAACCTTTCAACAATCACATTATACAAAGGTAATGGATGATCAGAGGAATTATGTTGGAATTCAAAAGAAAGTGGAAAAATTATGAAAAGGGAAATCCCTGGGGTTTACTGCTATTTAAGAAGGGGTTGTATGAGTTGGGTCATGACTATGTGTACCCTCTAATAAAGATATAATGAGAGATATTATGAATGGTTCACAATGATCTACCTTATCTATTCTCCTATTAGGGCAAAAATATGTATCGAGATCTTTGAGAGAACTGTTGGTGATAAAATATTAATATTATGGTCAGTAGATATACATCAATGTGTTTTTATTTCAATAGGTGAATGTTGGGAAGAAACAAATTCTAATGGGATGATATAACCATTACCTTTACCAATATAAAAATGGGAAATACTCACCATAGACATTTTCACCAAACTTCTAAAGAGTTCCACATGAAAAACTGATTCATGGTTATTTTGTATCATCTGACAGACACAACTCACATTATAACAATTCCAGAAGAAATCTCACTCGATAAACATTCACGGATATACATCAATTTACTGGTGAGGATTCATGGAATACCATAATTAGTGGAATTCAATTTATATCTAATAATCATAAACACATTATTTTATAGTCTCTAGCATGCTCAAAAAATTCAGTTGTATTTTAGTACGGCCTATCTTCCAAAATTAATTGGAATTCTGAGTAGACTATTCATAAAATGGATGATATGTTTAGAGCATGTTCTTTGGACATAATAGGAGGATGGGACCAACATCTACCATTGGTTGATTTCTCCTACAATAACAATTTATCATAATGAATCGACATGTCCCCCTATGATTCCATTTATAGGAATATATGGAGAATAAATGTATGTTGCGATGATGTTGGGGAACAACAACTGAAAGGTCCTCAAATGGTCTATGAAAATGGTGAAAAAATTTAAAACTATTCTATACCACATCATGGCTTGTTGGAGTGGACATAAGATCTATGATGAAAACCATTGGTGAGACATGTAGTTTGATGTTGGAAACATGGTATTCCTCCAAATATCTCTATGGATGAAAACTATAATATATAGGAATAATATAAATCTTAGTCCCAAATACATTATCCCCATTGATATCCTTGATCCCATTGGAGTGGTGGCATACTAACTATCACTTCAACATAACCTATCTGAAGTAAAATAATGTACTCAAGGTCTCCCTCTTGAGAAATTACATACCATTCCACTCACATGTAAAAAATATTGAGTTTGTGCCATTGAATAATGATCTCCCATTTGAGGAGTAGTCAGTGATGTTCTTAGATTGTATATTGCATGATCTGGGAAATAATACAATTCACATTGGGAAAGTTAAGTGGAGGATCCTCTAGTTAGAGTAAGTGATGTTGGAACCAAAGGAGATGATGAAACAATGTTACCCTCTTTAGTTTTTGTGTGTGGAAATAAAACATCTATGGATAAATTTCATTAGGGGGATATTGTAACAACACGTAATATAATAAATAAATTTCCCCGATTTCATTTTATTAAATGTCTTTTTATGTGTTGTGGTTATTGAAAACACATGAAATTACATTGTTTAATTATACAATATTTTTTTTAAAATACCATTATTCATCATATCCATTGATAATATATCCTAGAAATAGTATTTATATAATCATTATAGATATATTTTTTAGAAAAACAATTGACACAAAAAAAGGAATTGATGGGCTACACCCATAAGATCATACCCTGTGAAGACCATTTATTAGAACATATAATGGAGATAGAATCACTAGGCATTGTCCTCGATGAAGCCTAATATGAAATCCAAAAACATAAGTATAATTGAAACCGTTTACATAAAAATATCATGCTCATCGAGGTCCCACCAAAACCCTAAATGGTGAACTACCCCATTAAATTCTCACCGTCACACAACATACTCTAAGGGGTTTTGCTGGTGTATTAATGGGATATGTATCAGGTCCATAGAAATATAAGTATGTATATTATTTTTTCATAGAGTAATGAATATATTTTCATCTAATTATTTTTACTTTATTAATATATTTCATACAACAATAAAAATTATTTTTGGGTAATATTCATATTCAATTGTAGAATTTATTTAGATTAATTAATGGATTTTTTAATATAATAAAATAATTTTGTTAAATAATTTTTTCTTAAATATAAATTATTATGGAATTTCCACCATGTCTAATGTAATTTTTATAAGGTTTCAAATATTATCATTATAAAAAACCAACATTTATCAACAAATGACAATGGTTATATTTGATGACATATCAAAAGTATTTAGAAAAATATTTTTATAAAATTATTATTATCTTTGGAATATGAATATTGTAATAATCGAATGGGGAATTTTTACAAATTTTATGATATTGTCAAATTTTCAGGTAAAATTTAAATATCGTATAAAAATACAGCATGTATTATGACATCATAATGACCCAAACGTGTTATAATAAATAATATAAAAGTTATCCATGACCAAATATATATTTTACCTTTAAAATAATTTTATTTTAATTTCATTTTTTTATTTTATGAATCCATTATGAATTCGACAAAAAATATAATATATTTTATAGTTTTAAAATGAATTATTTAAGAGTATGACACAACACCACATAAAAAGGGTGTTATAATTTTTTAGTTTAGGACCCTGGACTAATTAAATAATTGAATTCATTTCCATTTGGCAGAAACCATTTTCTAAAAACATTTGATGTTTTGTGGTTTTGGAAGTTTTGTTATATAGATTCCATAACATATGTTTGAGAAATGATAAGAATATCCCACATTTTTCTCTATAAACCCTTGAAAAGTTGTCATTTATCTTCACTCATAATCCTTGGGGACGTCTTTAGTCTTACCTCCTCTCTATATAGTACTCCCAAGGATCCCCAATGCTCTCATGAAACTCCAACCATGCATTTTGAGTCACACAGTCAATTATGGGATCCTCTCAATCTCCACATTATTCAAGAATCTTCCTCATTTTATGAACATTAATTTTAAATTTTAGATGTTGGGTTATGTTTTTATACATTCCCAATACTTCCTATATGATATATAAATTATGAGAACACCCTTCCACTCACATTAATCCCTCCCATAATCATTTTTTATCCCCCATAATGCATATTAAATTTTGTTACAGGATTCAATGAAAAAACAAATATAGTGAATACCCCAACCCTAATAAAATCATGGGTGTTGACCTATATGAAACAATACTTTTTTAATTGAATAATTACATGTATTAATTTCAAACTCCATGATTATGGAATAAAATTTGATGAAAATGATACCAATTTGTATGATCTTTGTGGAACATTTAAGCATTAGAACGAAATGAATGTGATTGGTGGACCTAGAATTGTATAGTGATCCGATGCATTTATTAATGTCTAGTCTCATGAAATTAATTATTGGTATAGGTAGTGAGTCGGATTTTTTATGGTAAATTTTCCATCATTATGTCTTTGAATTTAACCTTGGCCTATGATTATCATATAATGTTCTACGTTGTTTCTATATTTTCCATGTCATGATTACTATTCTATATCATTCTTTGTTATTCCTTTTTATTATAAAAATGTGTTTTATGATTTTTTCTTCCAAGAAAAGTAATATATTTGGTCTGAAATATAATGCTACCCATTTAGAATAGAAACTCGAGTTGGTCTAAACAAGGCCATGTGAACCAAATCTAGGGGATGAAAAGATGTAACATTATACTTTTATTTGGAAGACATTTTTTGTTTTTTCTCTTCTTAAAATGGGTGAAAAGAATTTTTCTCATAGGAAATTTAGCTTACATATATCATTGAAAAACTATTTCCTAGTTTTATTTATAATGAGTGAATTTTACATTATCTTCGTATCCTATTTTAAGGAAAAGAATATTCGATAGATGATCTTAAAAAAATTTATGAAAATAATGAATCTAAATTAGCAGCATTAACATTTTTACATATAAAATCAATGAAGAATAAATAATTTTAATTATTAAAAACATTGAAATATTTATTATTAAATATTAAATAAATAATAATCACATAAATGTGATACTCTTTTTATATTGTACTTTAAACAATGTTCAATTTATATAATAAAAATTATTACAGTATTAGAATTATAGATTTGGCCTTTGAGAATACTTTTTTAACAGTGGTATTTTCTCAAAAATGACATTCACATGATCAAACATTATAAAATTCTTGAATCATGAAAAATATATAGTCATGTTTCTAGAAGAGTCATTTTCCAGGTACCATATGCACTTACTAGAGCTCTTAAATCATGTTTCTTACAAAAATAATTTTTATCCAAAATATATTTGCACTAAATTTTTTTGGGAACAAAAATTTTAGCAATTAATGCTTTAAGAACCAAAAATTTTCATTATTTGATTCAAAAAAGTAGTCTCCAAAATTTTTAAAATAATTATTATTTTGGGTCCAAATGAATTAAATCAAATTGAATATTTCCCAAAACTAGGACTCTATAGGATTCTATTCTTGACAATTGTCATCTATCCAAGTTGATATTTTAAACCAGTAATGTATTTACATGGGGTCTATTTTCCAATTATTTGGGTGGTATCATTTATCCCATTAGTAATATTTTAAATATATCTTTATTTTACGATTTTAATTTTTTAATTCATTATTATATTTTCATATTTAACTATTTATCTTTATTCAATAGTAGGGACATACCTAAAATTTATAGTTAAACCCTGTTGTTTCTTCATAGTATTGTAGTTATACATACGATCATTGAATGTATCTTCTATAATATTATAGTACTCAATAATTTTTCTAGTATATATATTTTAATCATTGTTCTCAAAATTATTTTATTCCTTATAATGAATAAAATATGTGTAGGACAATAATGAAATATATTGGATACTTTAAAGGTCTTTTCCATGAAACACAGTTTTTCTTTATCATTATTTTATTCTTCGGATGTGTCTGAAACACATAAACTATAATCAAAAGCACTAAATATTTATTTCATTTATTTGTTTTAGATATTGTCCTATTTATTAAAATTTTTTAATTTCATCTTATGATAGTTATCTTTTACATTCACATTTCCTCTAATCGCATAACAAATGATCTCACATGAAGAATAATATGTTTTCCAATCATTTTTAATGTTTCATCTATTTTCATAATTATAATCAGATCTTGGTATACTAAATAATTTCATTCTCTTGTAAAATAACATAAAAATTATGGCTATATGGGCTATCTCCTCTTTACTATCATCAGGTGATTCATCACAACGTGAACTTTAAACTTAAAATTTCTCCTTCTATTTTGAAGGAGTGGGTTCTTACTTTGGACTATCCACCTATTATCAGTTTTTTTAAATCCTCATTACACATCATCATCTTTGAAATCATTTATTCAACTTGTAGATTACATATAGAAAAAGACTCCCAGATTGAGTATGGGGTTCCTCACTATCATTCTTGAATAAACCTAAATATTCACATCACTTGGTATTTAATAGAAATAGGTTTCCCCTCATGAGTTAAATGTATTCATTATCTCATTGAATATAATATTCATTTTAGAGAAATACACATCGCTTTTCATTTGAAAAGTTTCTTTTAAATTGTATATGTATTTAAGGTTATTTTTTAAACATTATATGTTCCATTATGAGAAACCTATAAAGATTCCCAAATTTTTAAATTAGTTTAACATGAAGGTATTATATTAAAATCATCCTCACCAAAACCAATGAACATTCTATTCATGGATTTATAGATATTATTTATTGATACCTTATTAAGATAACTCTAGGAAACTCTATTAGTTTGAGTTAATTCGTATTGATCTTCAATTACTATCCAAATATCAGAACCCATGCTTTTAAGAAGCATTTCCATTGTAATTCAATACAGATAATAAATAGCATCAACAAAATAAGGTTGTATATTATTATAAAACCTCTCTTTTTTAGTATCCATAATGAACAAAATTTAGATATTATAAAAATGTGATGTCATTTAATGATAGATAAAACAATAGTTAATAATATTTTTGAAGAAACTATAATACCATATATTATTTTGAGTGAGTAACTCAATTGGGGGGGGGGGTGAATTGAGTACCCAATAAGATTTTCTTTTAGAATCAAGTATATATAAAACACCTCATTTAAAAAAATTTCTCATAGTTAATCAAAAAATTAGTGTTATATATGCTTTTCCTCTTAAAATATTTCTCAAATCATGATTAGTTATCAATTAAAAGAATATTTAATATAAATTAACATTTAATATAAAATTACTCAATCATATCCTTAAAAAATAGTATTTAAGAATAACTGAAATAGTTGAGTTTTTTTATATTATAAAAATATACAAAGTAAAATATTTAAATTGAAGAAGAATGAAAATAGAAAACACAATTGAATAAATAAGGGATTTACTATCAAATTGTGATATAATTCCATCCACTTTTAAATCACCTACTTCCAAGAAGATTATTTAACAAAAATCTGATCAACAACTTGGATTAGGTATTATAAATATATATTACAATCTATCCAAGATAAAATAATATTCCTCATTTGTTCAGGGTAAGTAAAACAAACTATGTCCACATAGGGACCTCTTCTACAATAACAATGGGTAGAAAATGAAATTATATATAATAGAATTTTAAATGTCATCCAATTAATTATATGTAGAAAATGTGTGAACATTTATAAAAATGAACAGACTTATAAAAAGCAACAGAAAAAAATTGGTAGAGATTATAAGATGATGTTTAAAGAGAAGTGTTTCTCAGTACATTGAGATTTAGATTCTAGAGTATCCTAAAATGTACCTTGGAGAGGAGCTCAAACTATTGGCTTGAAAGATATAGTAAAACATAGCATTATGAGGTTTAATTTTTTTAGGAACAAATCACGATATTCAATTGGTTTAACATGTTCTCAATTGAGTTTTAGGAGGAATGTAACGTGCAAGTTATAATGTGACGACCCTTCTAATATTCATCAATTATATCATTTTTGGATCATTTTGTGATCATTTTTAGTTTACTCATGCACTAGGGGGACTTCTAAAATAAAAAACACTACATGAACCCATTGAATAATAATCATCATTATATTTGGGATATTTTTAATGACATTATCATTTTCCTTAATGTATCCTTTCAATGGATTAGAAAATAATAATAAAATAACCATTTCTATTAATTTAAATAATATTGCCATTGGGGGAATTTAATTAGATTCACGTAGAAAAATGATAGAAGGGATTATGGGGTGAATAAATTCTATTAGTGACACATATATGGTAGTGATTTCTTTTATATTGATTCATTCTATAAATTAATCATATCTAGTATTCAATCATGTTGGGAAGTTACTCATATTTG
This sequence comes from Viscum album, assembly GCA_963277665.1. Taxonomy (NCBI): domain Eukaryota; kingdom Viridiplantae; phylum Streptophyta; class Magnoliopsida; order Santalales; family Viscaceae; genus Viscum; species Viscum album. The sequence goes on from OY728143.1 coordinate 206,503,745, forward strand.
GTGGTGATTCGTCCCTGGAGGTGACTCATATCTTGTGGTGACTCATGTCTAGTGGTGTCCTAATTATCAAAATGACTCAAGTATAGTATGGAATCATGTCTTGCAGTGACCCACATTTGGGTGTAAGTTATTCTAGCAACCATTAATTTGAACTACAAGGAATCAGGTCTATTGGTGAGTCATGTGTGGTGGTGACTCATTCAAACACATCACCAAATTTTCATTAAATTTACTTATAAAAAATGATATCATTATGTAATATCATAAGAAAAATATTAAACATGGTTATATAACATTAAAATTAAGGGGATCCAATAATATATAACATAGATTAAAAAATAAAAAAAAATTATACTTCAGTTATAATGATATTACATATAAACCATATCACAATCATCCACTAGTCATGGAAGGTTCTTATTTTGGTTGATTTAACAACCCACTAGAGTAATATTATCCATTAATTTCATGGAAGTACATGGTAGCATGTTTACATGTACAATATGATATATATTTTTAAATAATTTATTTATTGATATATTTTATTATTATATTACATATAAATTAGTATGATTTTGTATGTTCATAAAAAATTAACAAATATGTATATCATGGACTACATAATTAAATATAATGTCAAAAATATTCATGAATGAGATTTTAAAAATCATAAATTATAATAAATCATCAATAAAAAAACTTTTATTAAAAATATTTATACAAATTTTAAGAATAGTGAATATGATCACCATTAATTTGACAATCATACAAACTATAAAATTGGTGAACATCAATGTAGAAAACAATAATAATTCTTGTAGAGAATTACTATTTATGCAGAATATATAGGAAAATTTATATGTGTATATTTATTAATTATGATATTATGATATAAATGATTTTCACACAAGTGGATGATGTACATTTTTTTACATTAGACAACATGCAAGGGTATTTATTTTAAAATTCTCCTCCTTGATACATGATTTGTAATATGCTCATAATTTCCTTTTTGTTGTTTATATATAAGGTATTTATGATTTTATATCATTAAATTATTTTTTAAATTTTATATTTTTATTAAATTTCATATACCATTTTGAATTAGGATATGATTTAATTGACAACCAATCTATAAGGAGGGTTTTCTATATAAATTTTCACTCTTTTGGGCTCGTGTTTATATCACTGTATATTTTTCATTATGTGGTTCATAAATATCCACGAAATAAATTTTCAATTTGACTTGGGAAATTTATGTGATATAATATTTCCTATTTCTCTCTCCCTCTTTTATTTATTTTATTTAAGAGTTACATTTTCCATGTTGCGAACATGGTCCTATTTTTTTATAAACATAATTTTTTTGTAATTGGAAAGAAAATGAATCCCTGTATATATAATAGATTGTGGATATGACTACTGTATATATTTACATATAGATAACCATCCTAAAAGTGGAATTATTATCAGTGAATAAACCTTCACCGTAATGCATGATGAGTGTACAGATGATTTGAATCATTGTGAGACACTCCACATGGATATTGATTGGAATATTCATAAGTTGTTAATGAGCAATGATAAAGGATTTTTTTAGAATTTCCTTGGAATCTTACTAATTTAATATATTGAATACAACTAATGACTACCTTGGATAATTTTTCACAGTCACCACTATACTACTTTGATATGGATGCTTCATGTTACCCTAATGATACAACATGAAATCCCTGCCTATTAGGGGATATTTATCTAGATATCAATTTTGTTATATTTAATGATGAATTATTTGATATTTGTACTTCCTAGTATAAGGACAAAAAATTATTGACCAGAAAGACGTTCCTTATTGAATTATATGAAAGGTATAGATTATTATTATGGTGAATGAATTATACATTAATAGGTGATAGTTGCGAATGGACATTATATATCTAATCAATGAATTGAAAAGTCTAATGAGAATAATAGGATATATTTTGGTGTATCTCTTCCCCACGATATGATCAATTCTTGCATTCGATCTCAATAAAAAATAAATCATATTGGTGAATCTCCATGTCATCATTTTTTTATTTCTATAATTATATATTACATAAATATGATATCAATGACTATTTTTATCTATATTTTAGTCTATTTTCATGCAAATTGTATTTTAATCATTTTAGTTTTTTTATAAATTTATATTGATCATTTATTTATTCTATATAGCTTTTATCCATCGATATGTTATATAATATTACATTATTAAGTACACCATATTATATTTCTAATCTCATCCATTTTTGTTTTTCATTTCCCTATGAATCTAAGAAGGGGAATATGTCAAATTTTCATGGATATTATGGGAAGGATAATAATGTTCTCATGATATGTTCATGTTATATCTTTTTTTAATGTCTAATGTAAGAATATATATACCTTTCTAAGAGTAAATTTTTTTTAACAATTTATAAACTATTTTACATTGTCAAAATATTGAAATATAACTATTGGATCGGGGTTTTTTGATTTCATATTATTATAATTATTATCTGGGTATGTTTTGTTAAAAATTAATTCATAAGATTTAAGGGAACCAAGTGGGATTGCACGAGTTAATGAAAACACCATAATGTTTCTGGGTAACACTCTATAATAACCTAATTAGAATAATATCATTAAATTAAGTATCATTTCTTAATAAATATTATACCATTTTAAGGATACAAAGACTAATATGATGATTTGGAACTATATCAATACTCCTAGTCAATATTGGGAGATTCCCCCTAAGAAAGTAAATAAATTAAGAGTTGAGGATAATTGATTCATAACTATACTAGGGAAGTTTTATGTGGTTATAAGAAATAATATCACCCACATAGAGAGACTATATGATTCACAACATCGTGTAACTATATTGGATCACATCAAGAGAAATTGTTTTCTATGATTTATTGTAACTACAAACAAATTAGCTGAAGAACAATTGATTATATCTTGAGAAAAAATATTTCAGCTTTTACGAATATGTCAAAAGGGAGAATCCAGCATGATGGTATCAAATTTGAATTGATATAAGGACTTATGGTGGTCATAACACCACATAAATACATTTTTTTAAAATGATAAGCTCAATAGATTTCATTACATGAAACACCATGGATTATGTAAATTATTTTATATTATAAAAAATATTATTATAACCTATCTATAAAATTATTGATTATTAATGTGAGTAAATTAATTATGAAATTAATGTGTAACTATTTTGAACAATAATTATTATTATTTAATTATTATATAAAAAGTACACAATTTTAATTTATATGATGTTATTCTTCAAATGCATTTCACCAAAACTTATTTCCAATGGATTGTGTGTGTATAAATAACATTTAATATATTGAAAATTACTAATTTTTATTTTATATAATAAAATATTTTATTAAATAATAAAATAAATATAAATAAAAGGCCACGTTTCTTGATTTTTCAATGTGATTTATTTTTCATTAAGTAGTAAATATTTCTAATTTAAAAAAAATATAATATAAATTTATTAATTATAATATTTATATGTTTTAGAATATTTTATATTATTTATCATAGTTATATGTTATCCATCTAATTTATAAAAAAAATATTTTATCCATTTCAGTCAATCATTTTCATGATTTCAATAAATGTTGATCGTTATTCAGAAAAACAATTATTTCTGATACTTCTATTTTGATACAATATAAATATTTTCATTGAAATTGACATTCAAAACTTCCATAGATTGAATATTGGAATATTTTAACGATATTTTGAGTCATGTGGATCATATATTACAAGTAGGTCCCTTTTATATTATGTAAATGCGACTAGTAAACAAAGCAATTTTTTACCATGGTGAAGGTAAAATGGGTTAATTTTTTGTTAAAACAATTATTTTCATATGGTCCCACAAATCAACCCAAAACATACCATGATTTCATTGTATGTTCTAAATTATACCAAAGTTAAAAAAAATTAAAATATTTTCAATTTTAGTGTCATTTTCCCCCGATAATTATATTTTTAATATTTTTATAAATAAAATTAGAAAATGCCACCCATTTGACATTAATATAACTATATTTAATAAGTATGTATAATAGAGATTCTATTAAAATCTATTTATTTTTTTAAATTTATAATAATTTTTTTGGATAATTTCTTTTTAACTTGATGTGACAAATTATTTACCTTCTAATCATTAGAAACACCAATATAGTATTTGTTCAATTATCAAGCAGATAAAATAAATTATTTTAAAAATATTTTGAATAAGACAGTGTGGTTGAACTATAGAGTTCAAAAAAAATATCAATATATATGACTTATAGTTATTTTCAAAATAAATATATTTTAATTCAATTATTTCTTTGATTCATTAATGTTTAATTAAAATAATGGTGTCGGAAATGAAATTAAATATTTTTAATGCAAAATAATTTTTCAAAATTGTTTAAAAACGGATAAAATATTTAAAGAGAAAAATTAGGATTAAAAATGTACTAAAATTTGTGTCTATGTCAGATTTATTACCTAATTTCCCCCATATAAGTAAAAAAATTTCCATTTAATACTGAAAATGTAGTTACCACGGTTAATGTTAAAATTGGTTAACTAATGGGTTAACTACAATATATGGTTCAAAACACCAAATAATCCTATCCTGATATTATTTTTTTGATGGAATATAAACTAATTATTAATTAATCAATGCATATATAGAAATTTAGATTCAATTTTATAATGAATTTCTTTTTTAAATCATGATATTTTTAAAACTTCGTAGAGTACACCTACAGTGACTTGTAAAATTAAACATCTTTATTCTACTTTTAACACAACATATAACCATTTAGATGCATCAAACCCTATATAAGTATATTCTATACTTACCAAGACACATATTACATGTAATTTTCTTTTAGAATTTTACTCTATGATTCCTTTCCAAATGAACTGAAGGCGGCCTCTGAAAAAAGTTGTGATCATATTACATGACCTTTTAACACATTTTATTCTTCATCATATTTTAAATAAATTGTATTTAAAATTAAATAAAAAAATTAATAATTATAAAAATATACAGAAATTCTGTTATAATTATATATCCGCCGTTATATACCCACTTTTTCATCATATGAGAATTGATGTTATCGATTGTGGGTACGTACAACTTAACATCTCCACAAATTGATAAAATTAGTTTCCCATATCCATCATTAATGGATGTGAATTTTTTTGTGATTAATATATATAAATGATATTAAGGAAATAATTATTATTCTATGATTATAGTCTAATATAGACATTTTTACCTTCAATCCATTTGGAAAATGATTACATCGATTACTTGTACGTGTGGACTACCACCACTATGAAGTGATGTTCTTTATTTATAATTTTTTATTTGCATAGATGGTAAAATAAATAGATTTAATTTGTATATAATTTATATATGATAAAATAATGATTCTGTTATGTTAAATTATGTTTTAAATTTTATCCAATCTATCTTAAAAAGGGAGAAAATAATTTTCATCGGTATGTACAACCTACTATATCAACGAATGTTGTTGTCAATTTTTATACCACTACATTTAATTGAAGATTGTAAATATGTATATATTAAATAAATATGATTTTATATCATGATTATAATTCTATATATTATGGAATCATTATAATAATACTATGACTAGATCATCTAAAATGAAATTATCATAATAAAATGAAATCGATAACACCCCAAAATAAAAATTTAAATAAGTAATTATTAATAAATGTGGATTTAAATTATATAAGTTTATCAAATATGACATTATAATAATGAATATTACTCTATTATTGAAATATTACATATTAACATTTATTATACAGTTGGTCAATTTGATTTTGAAATATGTTTAACTTGATGTAAAGGATTTTAATCTCCCATTTACTTCTTCAGGACACATTCCATATTCACTAATTACATTTTTATTATGGTGTATATACTCCCAATTAATTTATTTTATTGTTTTTATCATAAAAATTATTTCATATATGTAACCATTTAAGGTTCATTATTTTACGGGACATGAGATTTACAATTTCCATCATGGTAAGGGTTTTTTGTAACAATATATTTGTTTACCATGTTTTTTTATTACAATTTTAATAATACAATTTCAATTTCTACTACCGATAAAATCTTATAAATTTTCAGACAATTTTGTTATTAATTAATAATAAATATTTTCCTTTCATTTTCAACATTTTATGTACTCAAGATACTGAAGGAACATTTTTACTAAGAATCTAATTTATTTCTATCATTAGTCAAAATTGATAATTATTACACGTCCATGTTTTATATAAAATAATTAAGATATTTTTTTTACAATTTTCATTTGATTTAAATAACTAATTTTGAACAATTTCTAAATTTATTAAAATAAAATAAAAACTATCAACAAGACTTTTTCAAAAAAATAAAAATTATTTTTTTTAAAAAATGATGTAGGAATATATTGTTTAATATATATGGAATGGTTAAATTTTCCCACAATCCTTAAAATTCAATACATTGGAAATTAATTTATTTGTTTCCTTGTTTATTTTTAAATTTAATATTTTTCCTAATATTTTTTTATCTTTTTAGATATTAAATAAGCAATTTTAAAGAGAAAATTTCTTTTGCTTAAGAAATAATAAAATGATAAATAAAATTACTTTTTCATCTATGATAAATTTTTTTCCATATGATTTATTAGGGATGTGATCCAATTATACTATAATTTCTCTTTATCTATACGAATTATGGTTATGATGATTAAATATCACTAATATTATTTTATATTACATGAGTTATGTAATGGTCAATGTTTATAATTGTATAGATTAAATATTAAAGTATATGTGGTTATATGATAAATGGTCTTGGAATTATGTAGTAATTTAATGAATTGTTTCCAGATTAATGTTAATTTGCTACTTGGGAATAAATGAGGTTATCCAAAGCATGAAATGAGGGTACATTTGATGTTTCACAAATGAAGAAAGTCAACACACTAGTGGGTAACCAAACCATGAAGGTGGTATATTAGAGGTTATCCCATGAATAACATATTGTGAATTTCTCAGTATGTGTCCTTCACAAAAAAATTATATGATTATCATTATGCCACATTTTATTCAACTTTTTTATGAAATGATATTATGATAAATTTATGAACACATGAATCGTGTTATTTTTACACATTATGATTCCTATATTAGGAAAACCCATTATTTATTTCATTATTTAATATTTAGGTATATGATATGTATTGTGTGGTTTTCAAATGATAATTTCATGCCCACTTACTCACATCCTCATTTTATAATTTAGTGACCATTGTTTTATCCAATTTTCTATATACACTGAGTGTATGATCTAAACCTATCTTTGGTTTCCTTTCCTAGGTTATGAAGAATACTTTTATATATGATATGTCTAAAAAGCGTGGTGGTTGGGATGAAATATACAGGGGTAATGTAGATATTTTGAAAACTAGAAGTTTATGGATCCTAGATTCCAAAGATAGTAGTAATTTATGGTTCTAGTATTGAACATTATTTTATATAATTAATATTTATGTAATTTCAGAAGATATTTATGTATAAAAATGTATATTATTTTATTAAGAATCTGATAAGGGTTTGGTCAATAATGTCGGATTAACAATAGAGATATAAGGTGAGAACACTATAGATAATTTTAAGTATTGGATAAAATATAAATGTTTATAGGGGGATATATTATATTGTTTTACTAGATATTCATACATGTCTGGAGATAGAAAGTTATTTTGAATAGTTTATATCCAAGGATGGAATATGCCATAACTTTTTTTCATATATTGAATAAAATGTGTCTTGTTAAATACATAATATGAATTATTATTCATGAATATATTATTTATCCCTATTAATATTATTTCTCCCATTGTAAAATATGATTTTAGTAAATTGATTGAAGTATTATGAATTTGGTTAACATGTAATGTGATAGTAAATGGGATGATTGCACCTCTTAGAAACCCTATGAAATTTGATTTGGAATTTGAGAACTTATGATATTTCTGAATCATATCTCCCACTATATGACTATTAATCTCATCATGGGTGAGATTCCGGACATAACAATAATGGGAAAAAGAGAGTTTCATGAATTCTATGTAGTGAATAATATTCATTTTTCAATATTTCAAAAATTAATAATTATTCAACCATGGTAATTTTTCAAAATAAAAAAAATGGTTTTGGAAAAAAGTACCTATAACTTGTAGAGGATGATAAAAAATGGTTTGTTTTGTTAAAATAATCGATGTTAATAATAATTCACCTAAATAAACATCAACTGTTGAATGCTTAAACTGTGTCAGATATAAGGATTATGAAAATACATTGCTAAATGGGAAGCCAGATAAGAGGATCAATAAGGTTGTATGAGTAATGGTTTTAAAATTAACTATTAAGAGACTATGAATGACATATGAAAAGAATATAGTATTAAGAAATAATATGATAAATACTAATTAATTATTAAAAATGAAAAGTAATTTATATATTCTAAATATATTGGAACTCTAGATTAATGTTTTATATATGCTGTCATAGTAATAATATTCATGAAAAAATAATGGATTGTTCTTAAATATTATTTCATTTAGTTTTTGAAAGAATATTTTTGATTGTACTGATAACCTAGAAATGTTATTTAAAAATATTGTGATACTTAATGGAAAATAACATGATTGAAGGACACAGAACACATAATATTTTATTGATAATGAAATATTAATTTATAGTTGAGTTAATGATTTTATTGAAAATTTAAAAAGAATAGAATTCCTGACCCAGAAACAGATTGTTGATTTGTTGACAGTGTGGGATATGTTATCTTTCATGGGGATTAAATCTTTTTTAGATTTAAAGAATAAATTTTATAATAGGTTATTTATGGAATGATGTAGTTAATTTTTGTAATCACATATGTTTTCATTGAGATTTTATGTAACTCAGGTTATTACTCTATTATTTTAGAATATATGATCAACGTATTATCATATTTGGAATGTGACATTTGAAGCTACTTTATGTTGTTTAGATGATCAATGATTATTCTCTGTATTTATTGAACTTAATTCTGTACATTTTTACTATAACATTGGAAGGACCTATTTTGGAATGGTTTTATGGTTAACTACCTATGGAATAATTTATGATGCTCATTTGGAATTATTTTATAAGGATAAATTTCGATTTATCTTATTAGATAATATTTTATAATCCTTTTACTTTTTATAAAATTTTAATTATAGGAGGAAGTAATATTCATTATTTTATGGATTGTATGATCAATTAAAACATACGTGTAGTTTCATAGGAAATAAAAATTCATCATGATTATTCATTTAATGGAGTAATGGATGGATTGGAAATTTATTATTCCACAAGTAAAGAATTTGAATTTTACTAATTCTAAAAAAATAAGTCATGGTTTTAAATTGTATAACATACTATATCGTTATATTAAATATTACCTCAACATAAAATAATATATCATGAAATAAATCATCATATTTTTACAGTCATTTTTTATGAATGGATGTTCTTTTCACCCATCGTAAATTTATTTCCTTTTAGTCATTAATGTATCAAAAACATGTTCATAAAAAATATCTATTAGTACATGTCTATTACTATTTTCCTCCAAGGTTGTATTACTACTTCTCAAAAATCTTATCTTTATATGGGAACACATATGTGTGTTTTTTCTAGAATGATTCAGTTTTCCTACATTCCTGATTCAAAGGATGTTTTATTATCCCTTTTATGAAGTAGAATTTCGATAAATGTATTTTTTACTAGTTAGCTATAAAACAACAAAAAATGAAGATAAAAATTTAAGGAAACTATTTATTTATTTTTGGGAGAATTTAACACTATGATAATAAAGTTAAAATAATCATAGGCATGTTGGCATAGTTAAAACCCCACAACAAACTATTATGAAATTGTGATATAAATTTAAAATATTAAGATAACAAAAACATTTAATTTTATGAATCATATATCTAAAATTATTATGGAATAAATTTTTAGTCATATTATGTAATAAATAAATATTGATTTATACTTAGGAAATAAGCGTATAATTTTTTGACGTCTTTTTATGATTCAAGATGCATTTTATTGAAACCTAATTATTTCCATTTTATTGGTGGAGATTACATTTAATTTATCAAACTATTATAGATTTTTTAATATTAATTTAAAAAAAAATTTGTTTTCATCATATAAAAATAATATTAGCTTGAAATTTTGTTATTTTTCTGAAATGATTATTTTTTAATTGAATAAAGAAAAATTTTGATTTCTATAATACATTTACATATTTTCATTATATCATATAATATATATGTGCTAGTATATTTTTTATTTTTCCATAAATTGTCATGTGATCCATTTTATTTATCATATTTGAATAGGTTTATTTGGATTCAGTAATATTAAAAATTTTGATATAAGATAATTGTTTTACATAATAACACATTTTTCTAAAAACTATTTTTATTATTATTCTAAAATATATATTAATGTTGATTTCTATAAATAAGTAGATTTATTATAGATTAATTAATTCAGTATTGGGAATATAGATGTTAAAATTTTGTAAATAGATACCATTTATTTTCTCTCAAACTGAATTGTAGTAGTAGTTCAATGATAACGATAAAATTAGTTAATTAGGATTAAAACTGGAGTGATATGATATCAAAATCAACCCAAAAGTTTCCCTAAATTAAATATATTGGATTATATAGTTTATATGAATTCCACATTTGAATATGTTTATATTTGGTTCAATTTGCACAATATAATGATATTTAGATTACTTTAAGTATACTAAATTTAAAAAATATCACTATATTGACATTCATATCATAATTTGATTACAAAATGATAAAAATAGATAATTTTTAATTATAATTATTTATTTGAAATTATAATTTTTATCATTGTAAATTATTTTTTATTTTTACTAGTAACATAATTTCCAAATATTATTAACCATCACTGTCATTATATATAATCAATTAAGTATAAAATAAAACAAATGAATTAAAAATATTAAAATTCATACAATTTTGATGAATTATTGAGGTATATTATTTTTTTATATAAATATGATATATTATAGATGTGTTAAAGGATTATATTCAATTTAAATATTTGTGATAATGTCCTTATAATCAAATTAAATGAATAGTTCCCATAATGATGTTAGTGATGTTTTATGAAAAATTAAATTTCATTATATTGTTTAATAATTAATAAATAAAAATAAAAGTGTCCAATAATGGTCATTAATGGCCTTATATACCATCCCGTTTTTATTTTTGTGCCAATTTTCAACATACATGTAAAATTATAACCAATTAATAGTGAAAAGGATGTCACTATGATTATGGTTAAAATTGGTAACTAAAGGGATAAACCAAATGATATGTTTTAAATTACAACATAAAATTATCCAAAATTTATTCATATATTGAATTTAAACCAAATCTACCATTATATTTTAATATCTATAATTTTCCAAACATTTTACATGAGTATGAATTTTTATTGCTTTAATGTATTATGAAATATCCTTAGTGCCCCTCTACTAAATTATAAAAGGGAACCCTTCCATTCTAAACATACATATAAACAAATTATAGGATTTTTTAATGAAAAATACTTTCTCTAGAACCTAAGAAAAGAACCAATAGTTTTATCTAGATGACTACTAAATCATCTTACAAATCCCCACAAAATATTATTCTATATAAACCTCCTAAATATAGATGATATTAATAATAAAATTATTACTTAATGTTGTAAAATATATTTAAATGTTATTTTTATTATAAAACAATACTTTCCCCCCTTTTTAATCAGATGAGACGTGAAATTATCACTCAAACATGCATTTGAATTTTCATTTCAATATAGTTATACAATTCATCTTCAATGAAATATTAAATGGAAGGATATTATGATGGTTTTATTAATTATATTAGATATTTATGAAATAATTATTCCACTTGAATTTTTATTTCTTATATACCTACTAAACTTCATATCATTCGGAAAACTGTAATGTTGATCATGAGAATTTGTGGAAAACCACTTCCAAAACGGGATGATGGTTGTTTCTCATTCATGATTTTAATGGATGGTAATAATGTTAAATTTTTATAAAATATTATGTTTTATAAAACATAATAATAATTCTGTAAAGGTGAATTATTATCCACTTTCTTTCCTTCTTTACATTTTAATGTGAAAAACTATTCATTTGTATGTACCAACTACAATCTCCATGAGCAGTGTAATTTATTTTTCTACAAGAACATTTTTCATTGACTATAAATATGAATATGTTTAACATATATTATATTTATATCATGGTAAAAATAATGAAATCTATATAACCATTTTATAAGTAAATTTACTGGAATTATGAAACCAAAATTCTAAGGATAAAACGAAACATTTAACACCCAGATGTGATGATTTTAATAAGTAATTGTTTAAAAATTTGTTTTTAAATGTAATATGTTGACGATATATAATAATATATTTATTTAGATTAATTTTATATAGAGGTATAATAAATTTAAATTTAATATATTGGATTTTAAATTGCTTCAAAGAAAGTTAAACTCGATAATATATAATTTTTGTCTCAATTTCAGGTCATGGTAGACATGCCATATTCACCAATTATATATTTTATGTGGGTTTTATACTACCCATTAATGTAGGTTACAATTATTATCATAACTACTGTGGTATTTAAATATCAATGTAAGCTTTTTTATTTCACGGTTCTTTTCATTATAATGATACCAAAGTGATATCGGTTTTATCATACAATCTCCCTGTTTACCAGGACTCTTTATGATTACATATATGATGAAAAAATATCATGATATATATCTCCAAAATCCCATGGATATTATTATCCTATAGTTATATATTTATAGCAATTTTTTATCATCCTCATTTTAATTAATGAGGATACAAGAATAACAATTTTTAAGGAAAACTGAATTTATTTTTCTATTTAGTTGAAATTAATTCTTCTTTAACGTCTATGGTTTATCTATGTTTTTCTATAATTTATTACAATAATAATAATATTGTTAAAATACATTTATCAAAAGCTAAGGTGATTTTATATATTATTGTAAGGGATCAGATTCGCGTGGATCGATGCTTTGTGTGTTTTCGAAGACTGGGGTGCTCAAATAAGGCTCATAAGACCTCTGGAGGAGTTTGATCTAAGAAAGATAGAGTAAGACGGGGTACATGACATGACCATGTGGTATACTATGTGTACCATTAGTGTTCTAGAAATGTAAAATAAGAACCAAGGTGATGGGGTTTTCAGCATAAGTCCAACTCAAGGTAGTACACGAGGTGACAGGGAAGTACACATCGTACGCTTACCCACCATTAGGTGTATTAAAAACCTCTCATACACTTGGATTTTTCAAACCCAATGTTTGATACTTCATTCCCTATTGTCCCAGGCTACCCACCTTAGTCTTCCATGGAGTTTATAGATATCTATTCGGCTAGGATTGATATCGGGCTTCTTTTTTTTTACCCTTCTTCAATCTGAGGAAAGGTCTACCTCAATTGCATGGTTTTTTTGATACTTTTTTCCCATATATCTTTTCCATGATATGGAACATGCCCCCCTTTGATTGGAAGGGAGTTTATTTTGGTATTTGTTGGTGAAATTTTCCCCCGACATCTTGGGTCAGATACCGTTGTCATGAGGGAGGATATCATAATCTGTTGGGTAGATCGTTCTCATATAAAGTAGGTCAAGAACCTATTGAGGGAGGGGATTTATTTCTCCTCTATTCTTTTATGTTAAATCATTGAGTTGTCATTATTTATCACTTTTTATGGCAATGAAATTTACCTAATTGATTACAAGAATTGTATTAAAATAATTTTTCTGATCACATGTTGTTTGTTTCCACAGTAATAATGGTTTGCCTCTTGATTTGATAGATAGTGTGATATATATAATTTTTTTGTTATCATGTTTTTCTTGATAAAATTGTTAAATAACTTATATAAATAATTAATTGATAATTTTTTTGTGGAAGATAAAGACGTATGTAAATGAATCTGGTTGTTGTTGTAATTTAATGTTAATGAAATTTATGCAGTAAGACTGTTTAATTATTTCTGACCGCTCGGATAGCTTACTGTTTAAGATTATTGTAATTAGAACTAAAAATTAATAAATAGGATCATTCCAGAATGATTAAATAGATAGTCGTTTTATAAAAGATGATACGAGATAGGGATCAGAGTTACCCTCTTGTTTGTAAGGTCGACTCCCATGGGCTTTGGATCCATGAGTGCTCATTATGTATGATTGTTGGATTCCTTATTCAAGGGGAAAGAGCCTAGTTGATACGATGTTTGTTTTTATAATTCTTGTGTCGTGATGTGATGTTGGATAGATTTTGTGATATGTGGGGGCAGGTGGGTCCATTGGTTGTGGTAGCAGTTGGCACCTAAATTGGTGAGATTCATCGGTTCACACATGTGGGTGTCGGGGAGGACACTGAAGATAATGAAACGTGTTGGAAGTGAATGATTAGTTGTTTTCTAAATATTGTTGGTTGTTATCTTCTTTACATTCCCACTTGTTTATATAGTTGTTCTTTCTTACCCTCTTTCCAAAAGAGGTCAAGATGCATGAGGTATTCCACATGCTTTCCATGTTTAGCTTCTCGAGTATGGATGGTTCTATATTCCTTCTATAGGTGGAGAAGACTCAACAGGTTGTTCATCTAATCACAGTGTTGTGATCCTTGTGTTGGGTAGCATAGTTTTGACATTTCTAGAATGATTTGAAATATGGGAAGTATTAATGTTGTTACTAAATGATTTAATAAATGATGATGAACCCACAACGTCGGAGCTTGCTGGGATGAAATTCTTAGGTTATGTTTATGAGGAACCATGGTCTAGTTTGGTTATTCCTATAGTATAGAAACCCAAGCCCTGTACATATAACATTACATGATTTTATGCATAATGATACATCATAGTACAAGCTACAAATCGTATACTCTAGAGTCCTTGAAGACATGGTACATAAAACATAAAACATTGGGAAAAAAAATCTTTATTTGATATCAATAAAGATCTCCTAACTTCCTTTGATCTGGTACATTTTCATAGGGTACCCTAGGGAACACATGAACAAATGGATGAGCTAAAATCCCCAGTAGGGGAATGAACATAATAACAAAGCTTAAGCACATGTGTTTGGAGGCATTACATATTGATATCCAAACCATGGTACATATGGAATCATAAAAAATAAACATTGAATCATATAAACATGGAATCATAGAATTGTGGAAAAAACATAAAAAATGACTTTATAACGTGTTAAGGATAACCACAAATCCAATTTTTCATAGTATTATGGGCCTAGGTGAACCACCAATCTTGTTTCCCATAGTTTAACAATCCAAGGCTAACCAGCAAGACCATTGCACAAAGCATCTCATGAGACTTAACTTTACCCATGGAATGGGAGTTATATATGGGTTCTCCCATCTTACAATCCATGAATATGTTTTCCATATAAAGAATCATAAATAATCAATCATATATAAACAAAAAGGGTTCCCAAGGAATGAATTGGGTACCACAATCAAGACATAAAGCATAACTAATGGGAGTATAATGAAAGTGTCCATGAAAGTAAAGAATTAGAACATAAATGGACATCCATAAGGTAAAATAGGCATATTTCATGGAATTTAATGTCAAAATGATGTCAAAGCTTTTAGGGAATGTATTTGATAAATTTTAGCATTAAAACATTTTTTGGCGGTTTTAAGGAAAATAATATAGAGCTTTTAAAATAGAAAAGAATACAATATTTTATATAAAATCAGAATTGAACCAAGATGTTTTTAATTATAAAAAGACTGATCTTATTATAAAAAATATAGATTAAACAGAGGATAGAGTTCACATGAAATTGGGTTAAAATTTGGAATGTTCCATTAGAACATGTTTTCTTAATAGTGAGTATAAACGAGGAAATATTTTATAATCATGTATATCCCCAAAAGAGAGTGATGAAATGGTCCTGATAAATGAATTTTCTACAACTACACAGAATTTATAAGATTCAAATAAATATCTAATATAACTCTATTTGTATATAATTAATTATAAGGAAACTTGAAATAACAAATAGGGTTTTGGTAGAATTCATTACATATTATCAGCATGGTGTCAGGTGTACCTAAGAGGGATTGATGAGAGAGAAAAAAGGTTTATCATCACATATACATCATGAGGGAAGTATGGAATAGATGAAAAATCATACCCCAACATTATGGATTACACATAATATGTAAAATCATAGAGTACATCAGGATTAAGAGGGAAATAGAGAGGATCCCATACCATAAGCCCAGTGGTGTTCTACACATGTTAGTAATGAACTGAATAAACAAATTAGGTTTTTTAATTAATAACTCAAGAAACTCTTCTATATGAAAAATATTTAGTATAATCCTTTTGAGTTTATTTTAAACTATATTGATTGGTTATGAGATTCAAATTCATTGTTCAGGTCCGTTTTCTTACTTTGTTTTAATGATTTCATTACATATATTCGTGTTCGGATAAGCATGTATGATGAAAGTGGCTGTCTAGAATAGAATTCTTATATTATTAGTGAACATATAGAAGATTAAATGGTTATAGAAATTCATTCGTTTATTTATAATGAAGATGAATTATTATATAAAACCTTAGTAATAACCATTTTTTTTAATCAGTGGGTTTGATTTCAATGAACATGTTTTTCCTTACAAAATTATACAATTTGTACGAAAAAGGATTTTAGAACCTCAATATGGATATATTACATATATAATGTTCTGGTTCAACAATAACACAAATGGTTTCATAAATATAATTAAATATTATAATGAAATATCCAATTTTAATAACTACATTATAGTGTATGAACGTTACTATAGTTATCATACAATTTGGGTGAGGTTATCTTAAGAAAGGAACAAGAAAATAAAATAACAAGAAAGTGGAATTTACAACTTGAGTTTATCTACATTGAGATCATTTTAAGGGAATTGGTTTTGGTAGTTTGAAGAAACTAGTGGATATTGGAAGTGGGGAGAATCTTGGGGAGTGATTTGGGCAGAATATTGGCATGGCAGAAGCTTTGAGAGGAGTGGATAGAACAGAGAGTGAGGGCGGTTAAATAATGGAGGGGAGGGTTTCTATAATTTATTAATCAATAGATTATTAATTTCCTTCAAGACCATAAATATTAATGATTCAATGACCAAAAAAAAGTAATGTGTGCATGTGAGTTCGTTATATTTGTCTTATATCAGCTGATGACATCATAATTCATGTATTTAGCATTTATCTTATATTAGCATATTTTACTATCCATCAAAAATTCAAGTATTCTAAGAAAATAACAAAAATCAACAAAACCATTTTTTGATGTGTAAAATCCTAAAATGAAGTTCATTTTTCAAAAAAAAAATCTAAATAGGATTAATTTAATATTAAATGAAAATCAGAATTTACTCAAGAAATTACAATTTTAAAACATTTATTTTTTTATTCCAAGATATAGGTATATCGTGCTTTTACCGGAATATTATTTATATAGTATCATTTCTATGGTCACTTTTCATTATGTTATATCAATATTCATAAGGGTATTTTACTCTTCATAATGGTAGGTTACTATTCACTAAAAAATATTTATTCCCCATCGGACTCCGAATATTTTATTGATGGAAACCGTGTATGTTAGGTTTTTGAAATTTCAAACACAAAACTAATAAAATTATGTTTAAAGGTCACATAGCACATACTATTTCACCATGTTGTGATTTCATGTAATTATATAACATAACTATAAGAAGAAAAATTCCATTGAAAACACTGGGAAAGTACATTCTTCCCCTATAATAAATTTATCCCTTGAAATTTTGTTTTACATTCTCGGATGAAAACAGGTGCAGGTACTTTTCTTTCATTATCTCCTCTAGTTCCCATGTTTCCTCTTCATTCTTTTGGTACCCCCATAGTACATTGACCAGGACAGTAGTCTTTTTATGTTAAACATTTTCTCTACGATACAAGATCGTCAATGGAAACTTTTTATTGGAATGATCGTTCTCCAACAATACCACCTATGAAAAGAGTACATGTGAAGGTTTTGGTATGTATTTCCTTAAGAGGGAAACAAGAAATACATAATGTAATTTCTTCGTGGTAGTTTGAAGTTCCATTCGATAGGCCACAGCTTTGACTCAATCAAGGATCTCAAAGGGGCCGATGTACCGAGGAATAAACATCCCAATAGTTTCAATCCTTGTGACCATCTTCTATAAAGATTTTTGTATATATACCATTTCTACAACTTTGAACTCAATTTTTCATTAATGTTTTTCTTCATAACTCTTCTGTCGGCATTGTGCTGCCTTAATATGATGATGAATAGTTTACACATTGTCCAACATTTCATTGACCATTTCAGGTCCTAGAATCTAACTCTCACCGACTGCATCCCAACACACCGGCGTTATGCACCTTTTCTCATAAAGTGATCCATACTGTTACATTTGGATGCTCGAGTGGAAAATATTGATGTTGGAGGATTCCACTAGTGGAAGATGTAGGTCCCATCCTCCATTGAATTCCATGGAACATTATCTCAACATGTCTTCTAGTGTCTAAATAATCTGCTCAGATTGGATATCTCTTTGTGAATTATATATTGTACTGAAGACCAGTTCAGTGCTTAGTGAATGTATGAGAGTTTTCCAGAACTTCATTGTGAATCTAGTATCATGATTAGATACAATAGATATTGGTTCACCAAATATCCTTACCACTTATTTTATGATAATTCGTGCATGATTATCTTGTGATAAGTCCTCTCAGATTAGGTTGAAGTGAGCTATCTTTGTAAAACTTCCCACAATGACCCATATAGTGTTGTTTCCTCTAGATGTCCTTGGATGTCTAGTGACAAATTCCATGGTAATGTTTTCCCACATCTATGTTGTTATGTGCAGTGGTTTCATCATCCCCTTAGAATTTTTCTTCTCAGCCTTCACTTGCTGACATACGATGAACTTTGATGTATATTCAGTAATCTCCCTATTCGTATTGTCCCAAAAATTGTTTTCTCATAGATCCCATATATTTTTTATCTCTTGTGGTGGATAATGAATGTTTATCTATGTGCATCATTCATTGTCTCCTTCTTTATCTCTAGATCAGATGGTACACATAATCATGATTCAAATATTACAACTCATTCCTCCTCAATCAAGAACATAGTGGATTTTCCATTTTTAACAACTTCCACCCTTTTCCAAATTTCTACAACTTATTTTGATCATCCTATATTTTCTCCATGAATGATGGTTGAGAAATAATTTGAGAATGGATTAATGATGTTCCTCCGTTAATGATTACCGTGAAAATCCTTAGAAAATATAAGAAGATCAAATCCTTTACAATTCTCATCATTGACAAAGATGTGTGATCTATTCTACTAAGATAATCTACCACCTTGTTTTCCTTACAGGGATGGTATCTGATTAATATGTCATAATCATTGATGATATCTCTCCATTTTTGTTGGCTCATGTTATGATCTTCCTATGTGAATATATATTTGATACTCTTGTAGTCATTATATATCTCGCAATTCTCCTCGTAGAGATAATGCTGCCAGATTTTCAATGAAATGATTATAGAATCCTACTCCAGATCGTGTGTGGGATAGTTTGGATCAAGGATTTTAAGCTTCCTTGGGGTGTAATCTATCACATTACAATTTTTTTTTCATCACACAAACTATGCTATTCATTGAATCATAACTGTACACCACTTATAGTTCTCCACTTGTTTGGACTATGAATACATGAGCAGTGATAAGCCTCTTTTTGAAATCCCTCAAACTGTTTTCACATTCTTGAGTCCTAAAAAACTTTACTCCCTTCTATTTCAGTTTTTTCATTGTTTTTGAAAATCCAAAAACGTTCTTCACAGGTCGTTAATAATTCCTGGATAGACCTAGAAAGTTATCGATATCCATTACAGAAGTTGGCTAGGGAAACTATTTAATTGCCTTTGTCTTAGAAGGGTCTACAAATATCCCTTTGCTGGTGATAACATGCCCCATGAATGATACTTCATCCATCTAGAACTTACATTTACTGTACTTTTCATTCTACTTCTCCATTGGAAATTTCTTTGAAACAATATTCAAATGCTCCACATGTTTCTTCTTGATCATGGAGTGTATCAGAATGTGTTCAATAATGAATACCAAAAATTTGTAGAGGTAATATATAAAGACCCTATCCATTAAATATGTGAAAATTGATGGAGCATATGTGAGTACAAATGGAATCACTGTGAATTTATATTGTCTATACATCGTTCAAAAGGTGGTCTAAGGAATATCATCATTCATCACCTTTAAATGGTGGTATCCTGACCGAAGGACCACCTTAGAGAATATAACAGGACCCATGATATTGTTCAAACAATTCTTCTATCCATGTAAGGGGAAACATGTAATTTTTTGTGACTTTATTTAGATCGCGATAATCATTGCAGTGGCGCATTGATCCATCCTTCTTTTTGACGAAGAGAACTAGCGCACCCCATGGTGAAGCACTCATGCATACCAAACCCTTCTACAGATACACATGAAACCACTTCTTCTTCTCTTATATCTCTATAGTGGGCATTCTCTATGGTGTCTTTTGATATAGGAATAGATCAAGGAATATGTTTAATTAAGAACTCAACCTCTCTGTCAGGAGGAAGTCCATGAAACTCTTAAAGTATTACATCAGTGTAATCTGTCATGATGGGAATATCATCAAGAATGAATCTATATGTTGTCTCAATCATATGAGATATACATGACTTCTCGTAAGGGAAAAATATCAACACATTAGATGATGATTCTATATGAGATTCATCTTCTTGCTTACACTTGTGTTGAATTGGAGGATGCTCCTTGATGTGATGAGTGATCTTCCTTTCCTGGTAGTTTATGTTGTCCTTGTATAAAGTTAGCCAATACATGTATGAGATTGCGTCAAACTCTACTAAAAGAAGTATGAAGTGGTTTTCTTGGAGGTCTAGTCCACCATTGTTAACTATGGAAGAATAATAAACCATGGACACAATAATTTTCCCGTTCAATATTGTCATAAGGAACTTTACCTCCAATTTTGGAGTAGTTGATTAAATAGTTCTACTAAACATGAATGATATTAAAGAATTCGTAGAACAAAAATCAAATATTTTATTATCTATTAATGAATTAATAATTAACATATATGTCACCGCATCGTTTTTTGGATCCACCTCATTAGTAGGGATAGCATAAGCCCACCCATTTTTTTATAGGTTGTTGTTGGTTTTCTAAGACAACCCTTAGAATAGGGAAATTGTTTGCAAAATGACCAAGCTCCCAACAGTTATAACATTCCACCAATGGCTGATCATTGATTTGAACCTTCTGTTCTACTTACACATTAGAGTGATTTTCATATCTCTTTAAAAAATTATTCAGATGGCCAAAAATTCCACATTCGAAGAAATTATTGGTTCCATTTAGGCAGTTCCAAGGATTCTTCTTTCAAACTTATTACAAGTGGGATATACAAGCTTCAATCCAACATTATGTTTTTTTGTTGAACCAACCATGTTGTTCTTTACTTTTCTCTTCTTTTCCCAAGGCCCACGAGACCACTAAGAGTCTCCAATCTCCATTTCAACCTTGAGGTCATAACATACAATATATTCATAACTGTCAAAGTCATGGATCGCTAACAGCTTTTGTAGACTTGACATTATCCTGCTAAATAATAAATACATGTTTCTTTTGGGTTTCATGACAGGGTCGGAGGCATACAGTGAAAGCCTTGTAATGTTTTCTTCATATGCCCCAATGGACTCATCTTCCTTCTTCTTGAGTATGAGGAACTCTCATTCCATTTTAAGATAGAGGGTTACAGGAAAATATTTATTGAAAAACATCCTCTAAAATTTCACCCTATCAGGGGAATAAATTATCTATTGGGAATTTGTATTCTTGATCTGTTTCCACCACTGATCAAATTCCCCATAAAAATTATAGTCCTCAAGTACACCTATCTCTTCTTCCAACCACTATAGGAGTCATAATATCTTTTCAATAGATTTAATCCACTATTCTGTGAGGAGGGGATCAGGAGTTCCCTATGAATGGGAGGCCTTTGCCACTAGAAGGATTCTACGACAACTTTCTCACTCCTTGGAGAAGTAGGGCATTCCACATAATTCGTGTTGTTGATCATAACATGAGCCAACTGAGCAAGTACTTTCATGATGTTTTCAGAACCCGTTACCATAATATTAATCATATCATTAAGGAAATATTCACATTTCCTATCACAATAGTTGTTGGAATGAGTTCTTAAAATTCATGCCTTTTACTAATATAAAGAATATACAATTATAGGGATTGAATACATAGATATTGAGTGAAAAAAGGAATCACTGAACATAAAAGGACAAAATTGTAATGCAGAATTATTTCATAACTTGTGATCCCTTAGGTTTAAATCTTCATTACCCTCAATATATGTCTTAACATATATTCTTATTGGGATTTTTATAACCTTAAAAATGGTTTTTTATAATCTCTTGAATCTACCAAGGTATATCCCCCGAGAGTGTCAACACAAAGAGTGGAGAAAGGCTCATTGTCGTGTAGCAGGATACCTCAGGGGATGCCAGAAACTCTTTCTTAGAGATTTCAGTACTATGTACATATGTTCTAGAGCCGCATCTTCATATTTATATTCACAATGGAAAATAGTTTCATGATAAACAACTTACTCTATGATTACCGAAACATAGGGGTGTCTTCTTATATATAGTCGCATCGTTAAGGATCCCACTATAGTTCTCTATTCCTAATATCCAAAAATAACTACGCCATCATCTAATACAAAATATAGAGACCATAACCTTTTACATATAACAATACATCGTTTTATGAATAATTATAGATCAGATTACAATCCAAGGATCGTAAAGTCTACTGTCATTGAAGACTAGGTACAAAAAACAGAAAACATGGGGCTAAAAGCACTTATTTATTTTATATCGATAACAAGATACTAACTTCCTTTTATCCCATACTTCTTCATAGGGTACCCTGGGAGACACATGAACAATGGGACGAGATAAAAAGCCCAGTAAGGTAATGAACATAAGATTTATTATTAAAAACATGAGTTAGGAGGCATGACATAATAATATCAAAAGCATGGTATATATAGAATCATAACATATAAACATGGGATCATATAAAATTGGAATCATAGAATTTTGGAAGAAACATAAATCATGTATTTACTCTGAGTCAATTCTAACCACCAATCCTATTCACATAGTAGTAAGGGCCAAGGCTAATAGCCAATCTTGTTTCCCATAGTAGCACAAGCCATGTCTAACCGCCATGACTGTTGTACATAACATATCATGAGACCTAACATTACCCAATGCATTATATCACTAACTGGGATCCCCCATCTTTCATTTCATGAATATGTTTGTATCATAAAGAACCATACATAATTAATCTTATATTACATAAGGGTCACCCATGAAATGAATTGGGTAACATAATCATGACATAAATATTAACCAATGAGCGTATAATAAAAGTGTCCATGAATGAAATGAATTAAAATATACATGGATGTTCATAATGTAAAATATCTATATATAATGGAAAGTGATGTCAAACATAAGTGATAACATGTTGATAATGTATTTGAGATATTTTATCATTAAAATATTTTTTACGATTTTAAGGAAAATACAATAGAGATTTAATAATACAAAAGAAGATAATATTTTAAATAAAATAATAATTGAACAAAGAATGTATCCATAATAAAAAGAATGATTTTATAAAGACAAATGTGGATTAAAATAGATGATATAGTTCACTTGTAATTTTGTAAAAATTTGGGTAGTTCCCTTAAAATAGGTTTGCTAATCGTTGAGTACTAAAAAGGGATTCTTTTATAAACATATATATCCATGAAAGGGAGTGATGAAAGGGTCTTGATAAATGAAGTTTTTTCAACAATAGAGAATTTATAATATACACATAAATAGATAACCTAACTCTATTTTGATATAAATAATGATTAGGTAACCTGAAATAACAAATGAGGTTTGGGTAGAATTCGTTACGGATTATGGCCATGTTGTTGAGTGTTCCTAAGAGGGAATTATGAGAGGGAAAATGGTTTATCATCACTAATAAATCATGAAAGAAGTATGGGGGAGGTTCAAAATCATACCCCATAATTATATATTACATATAAAATGGAATAACCTATAGGACATCATGATTAAGAGTGAAATAAAGAGGTTACCTTACCTTAAGTCCAATGGAATTTTCCACTTTATATTAATTACATGAATAAAAAAATTGTTTTTATTAATTAATAAGTCCAGAACCACATCTAAATATATAATATTTATTATAATCATTTTGAGTTCATTTATAACCATATTTATTGGTCATGAGGTTCAACTTCATTGTTCGGGTCCGTTTTCTTACCTAGTTTCAAGGACCTGTTCACATATATTCATATTTGGATAAACATGTAAGATGAAAGTGGTTGTCTAGAATTGACGTTGTATGTTATTAGTGAATATCCATGAGATTACATGGTTATAAAATTTCATTTGGTTATTTGGAGTGAAAAAGAATAATTATATAAAACCTTAGTGATAACCATTTTTGTAAATCAGTTCATTTGAATAAAATGAACATGTTTTTCCTTATAACATAATACCATTTTTACAAATAGGACTACATAACCATAACTAGGATATATTACATATATAATGATCTTGTTCAACAATAACACAAATGGTTTCAAAAACCGAATTAAAAATGATAATGAAATATCACATTAGCATAACATCATTGTCATACATGAATGTTACTACAGTAATCATTCAATTTGGGTGAATGGAGGTGAGGAAAGTAAAATAAATGAAATTAATTTAAAAGAAATAAAAGAACACGAAATTGAAATTTTCCTCTTCGGTTCATCTCATATGTGAACTTCTTAAGGGGAGAGGTTTTGGTTTTTTGAAGAGACTATGGGGTGTTGGACATGGGGGAGTATCTTGTGGATTGATTGGGGAAGAATATTATCCAGGAACAAGGATTTAGAGGAGTTGAGAGAATAGTGATTGAGGGGGAGGGTGGGTTATAGTGTAGAAGAGGTTGGGTTTCCTAATTTTTCAATCATCAGTTCATTAATTTCCCACAAGATAAGAAATAGTAATGACACGATGACCAAAAACAGTAATGTTTACATGTGATTATGAGATAATGGCCTCCCATCATCCATACATTAGTTGATGACATCAGAATTCATGTATTTAGCATTTATCATAAATTATCCTATTTTACTATTCATCAAAAATTAATGTATTTTAGAAAACCCCAAAAATTCAAACAAAACATTATTCGACATGTAGAATCCAAATATAATGTCTATTTTTAAAAAAGTATTTTCTAAAGATGATTGATTTATTATTTAATTAAAATCCCAATTTACTCGAAAAATACCAAATTTAAAACATTTATTTTCTTATTATAGGATATATGTATATTGTCTTGTTACATGAATATTATTTATACACTATCATAGGCCTGGTTACGATTCATTATGGTATATCACTATTCATAATGGTATGTTACTATTCATAAGGGTAGGTTACTATTTTCCATAAATTATTTTTTCCCCATCAGACTCTAAATAACTTACTGAACGCAACTGTGTATGTCATATTTTCAAACATTCAAACCCATAAATGAAAAAATATGTTTAATTTTTACATAGAACATGAGAGTTCATTATGTTGTTATTTTGTGTGATTATATAACATAATTATATGGTGAAAAATTCCATTGAAAATATTGGGTCATTACAAAGAGAGAAAGGAACATTATCGGGGTGCTAATGAAATGAATTGGGGAATTTCTTAATGGTTAATTATTGATTAGATAATTAATTAACATAATGTGAAACTAATAAAATATAGATAAAGTAATATAATAAATTACATTTAATGGTTTTGTGTTTATAGGATACCTTGTCATAGAATTGGTAGCCAGGAGTCCGAGAGACGTCAGTAATAGTTGAGTCACACACAAGGTTATACCCATAGTGTGGTTTTTAGGTACGGTATATTAGGTGCTTTTTTGTTTCAATATGATACTCCACCCAATCAGTTAGGGAAACTTACACCTAGTGATTTTGTGCCATGGGGGTGTTTTCCCAAACAATCTACTGGGAGAATGAATGAATGACTACCCCCTTTGGTTCCACTCTCTTCTCCTGGTAGTTACTTGTTCTGATAGGCACAATGGATAGTTATCCCCATATATGTGTGAAGAGGGTTGTAATGTCTTCTAGAAATTCACACACATATATTTTAGATATAGATTCCTATGGACTATTATAGGTGTAACACATAAAGGTTTTAATGGGTTGAGGATATTTTCAACATGTATGGTCTATAATGGATTGAGGTTTAATACTCGATGTACAATACATGTTATGTGAGATGGGGTGGATCCTAGAAACGACTAGGTTATACTGTTTATGTGTATGTAGTGGTTTTGTTGCACGAGGTTCACATTGTGGTACTATGGCCAGGTGTCTACGGGCAAGCCTTTTGTGGAGAGATTCTTAGGATGTGCAACGTTGGGGAAAAGTGACAAACCAGTAGGGAAGTGGTATCAGTGTACCATTGATATTATTCATCAATATATATACTCTTTTATGTGATAATTGGATAGAATAGCCATAGTGAGAATAGAAACCTAGTATACATATTTATGTGATGAGTTAGTTTTACCTGTTGTTCACTATGCTTTAGCATGATTTCTTTACTTTTTCACGAGAGGATTCAGGGAGGATATTATTGAGTATACCTTTTTACTCACACAATATATATATATAAACTGTTTCCAGGTCACTGGGAGATGGTTGGAGATCAGGCTGGTTATTACTAGCTTGCGGTTGCATTAGCGATTTTGGATTCGTGGTTGCTAATGTTTTTACCTTCCATTGCTACTTACAAATTTCTATACCGTTTGTAGTAGTATTTCATAACATTAAATATGTGTACTTGGGATTTCATTTATATTGTTGTCTGAGTAACAGATAATTTCAGTATGTCTTAGCTATCTCTTTCTCATGTGTTCTCTTAGTGGGTAATGACTCTCATTTGTGTGTTTAATATACCCTCAGTGCTAGTCCCCATCCCATGGCCTATTGGAGGAGGTACTCGGGGGGTCACTACCTCCCATCTCACATTGTCGGCTGAGGACGGGTACACCTTTTGGGATGGGGGTCCTGATTGAGAGGCCTTAGAGCATCTCTTGAGGGATAAGATGTAGTTTGGTGTTATGCACATGTGAGGGGTCATGGGTTGGTTGGGAAATGGTGTCAGTCATGATTAAGAATTGAGTTAAACACTGGGGAACGGCTGAGATATAGGAATTTGGGACCCCCTTTGATCATATACACGAACTTATTTGATTACAGTGGCTACTATATGAGGTGATACTATTTCTAGGGTAGAGACATAGGATAAGATCATTCATCATTATTCATTGATCCTTTGTTTGAATGGGTATACCACAGGCTTAGTTAACAAAAAATTAACAAAAGAAAACAATTAATTCATTAATGTTGAGTGATCCATATTCTAGGTTTAGGAGATCTAATTGTTTTTTTTACATATGGCTCTTGTCCAACGTCTTTGTCCGGTTCACATTGATGATTTATAGCCGGCAAAGGGAAAAAATCATCACATGGTAGAGGATGACGATGAAGACATATAGAAGAGGGCACTCCATGAATAATAGTTCAAGAGTCTCCAAAAGTACGGGGGATCTATTTTAAATGTTGTTAGAAAAGTATTTTTTGATGAGGTTGAGAGAGCCTTCAATCAAATCTGTGCTTGGAAGGAGAACTGGGTGTCTTTGGTTTTGAAGATTCTAGATGGAGTAGTGAGGAAGTGGTGGTTCTGGTTCCTCAGGATTTGCGAGGAGTCGGCAATCTCATTGGGGGAGATCTGAGACATGTTTAGAGTATAGTTTCATTCTACAACCAAAAAAGTGTCAAGATTTCATGAGCTTCTTACCCTTCGACAAGGTAGATTCAATGTGGTAGAGTTTTGAATCCATTTTAGGAACCATTTATAATATGCTTCAGACCTATTGATTTATGCAGAGTCCAGGCCGAGGCATTTTGAGGAGGATTTGTGTCTAGAGATCTAGTTTCAGGTCACCCATTTTATACTGAAGACAGATCTTGCGGTGCTGGAAAAGACATAGGTCATTAAAAGGATGTTATCTAGAACCATATCTTTTTGAGAGGGGAGTCATCGTGATTCCTCATGAAGTTGATATGTGGTTCAGGGTTCCCAATTTTTAGCATAGAAGTGTTTTTTTTGGATGGGGGTATGAACCATCACTCATCATCTCATTTATCCATGGGAAGTGGCTCTCAAGCCTATGCTAAGGGATCAAGTGCTTATTGCTGAGTTCATCAGCAGCGAGATTGCCTAACCATTCAGATCAGTCCTAATGACCAAGTTGTTCCGCACCCATTTCCTTTGTTGAGGCAGTTCCTGCCCAGGCAGCAGCAGCAGGTCGAACTAGCTATGGATCATCAGAGAGCGGATAGGGAAACCCGAGGAAATCTATGGGATTCTCTCCCTCCTCAGAGATTAGAACACAACCATGGTAGAGATCTTCATCAGGGTCAGTCAGGCCGTGGAGGAGGTCGTGGTAAGCTTCATGCTTTAGCATTGCCAGTGCCAGGCTAGATTTGTGCATTTTGAGGTTACCCATTTATTGTTTTACTCAAGGGATTGTGCCTTGTTGGATTCAAGAGCAACACACTCCTTCTTATCACCAAACCTTGTCCATTTTTTGGGACTTTAGGTAGAGAGTTTTCCAGTGCCCTTAGAATTGACAACGCCTTTTGGAGGTTGAGTGGACTTGTTTGATGTATGTAAATACTTTGAGCTAGTTCTTGGGAAGCACCAGTCTTGGGGAGATTTAATATCTTTACGGATATAACCATATGATTTCAAAATTTTCATTGATTGGTTGTAATTTTTTTAGGGTATCATTGATTTCTTTTGGATGAAGTTTGTGTTTTTCGATGATGATGATGGACAGTCGGCGGTGTTCGTTGGTGAAGGAGACCCTCAAATGGGTTAGAGGGGTTTTTTTCTTTATCATCCATGATCAATGAGATGATATAGAGTTCTTCATAGGTTTATCAGTTTCCATTTACTAGGGTCATTGATGAATAACCTGATGTCTTTCCAGAAGAGGAAGTAGCATTACCCTCTCAACGAGAGATCGATTTTGGGATAGTGATACAACCTGGAGCATATCTTATCTCTAAGTCTCCGTATAGGATGACCACATCTGAGTTACATGAGCTTTTTATATATCCCTATTTCCTAATAAAGTGTGGTTTTTATCGACCGAGTGTGTCCTCAGGGGGTGTAACGGATTTTTTTAGGGAAGAAGGATAGCTGTAGTTCGCAGTTCTGTACTGATTATTGTTGCATAAACAAATTGACAGTGAAGAATTGCTATCCTTTTCAATTCTGTGGTCATTTCTTTGATCAACCGAAGGGGCATGTGGGTTCTCAAAGATCTATTTGCATTCAGGATATCATCATATTCTTTTGAATGATGAGGATATCCATAAGACATATTTCCATTGTCCTCATTGGCATTATGAGTTCGTTGTGATGTGGTTCAGTATGACGAATGCTCGTGCTATGTTCATCGTATTGATGAACATTGTGTTCCATGAGTTCCAGCATAAGTTCATGGTGGTTTTCATTGATGAAATCCTTATGTACTCTACATCAGTTTAGGATCATGAAGAGCATTTTCTTTCCATTTTTTGGTGTTCTTCGTCAACAGTAGTTGTTTGCGATGTTGTCAAATTGTGAGTTTCATGCTCAAGAAGTTCGTTTCTAGGGGGATGTTGTACTCCAAAAGAGAGTAGATATGGATCCATACAAGATAGAAGATGTTGTGTTTTGTGTATCCCCAAAGATAGTGGAAGAGGTGATATGTTTCTTTGGTATCGTGGGATACTAAAGGAGGTTCGTAACTGATTTCTCTCAGGTTGTGACTCCTCTAACATCATTGACCAAGAAGGATCTGAAATTCATGTGGACTGATCCGTGTTAGGAAGATTTTGAGTATCTGAAGGATATGTTTGTATGTTATCAAGTTATTTTCCATATAGTAGAGAGAGTTAATTTTTATGTTTTCTGTGATGATTTGCATATATGGTTTGGTTGTGTTCTAATGAAGTTGAGATCAGTTGTTTCATATGAGTGTCGGTAGTTGCATCCTCATGTATGTAACTTTTCATCCCATGATCTTGAGTTGGTGGATGTGTTGTTTTCTCTAATGTTGTCGAGACAATAACTCAATTTCATGTGCATTGTGGTCTTCAATGATCCTAATAGGCTAAGGTATGTTTTCTCCTTGCGTGACTTGAACTTGCGATAGTGTCAGTGGATGGAGTTCATCCAAGAATACGACCATGAAATATCTAATACCTCTAGAAAGCGGAATTTTGTAGCTGATGCACTGAGTAGGAAGTCATGTAGTGATGTAGTCTGTGAATCTGGTGATTCTTATAGAATAATGGTGGAACATCACACATTACATCGCGATATGGGGGATGTTTGAGGTAGTGATTTTCTTTTCCATATGATAGTACATTCATCTCTAGTGTTTCATGTGTATGAATCCATGTTGGGGGATATAGAGATGGAGGTATGGAGAGACCGAGTTGTTTGTAGCAAGGCCCTTGATGGTGGGTATGAGGATGAAAAAAATTAGGTGTTGTATCAAGGAAGGATTTTTGTTCCTTTGGAAATGTGTGAGATCATTATCAGAGTGTTCCCTAGCTCACCATTAGTGATACATCCTTGTGTGAAAAAAAATGTACCGATCTTTTAGGAGTATGTTTTAGTGTCTTGGGAAGAAGCACGCAATTGTGGAGTTTGTGTCTCGATGTTTGGTCTGCTAGAAGGTGAAGAACGAGCACCGTGTCCCTTGTTGTATACTCCAGCCATTATATTTTCCTCAACAGAAGTGAAAGTCCATCTCAATGGACACCGTTGCTTTTTTACCTCATGATCTGGGAGGAAATGATGCTATTTTTCCGGTAGCATATCGTTTAAAAAAATCAGACCACTTCATAACGCTCAATGAGTCGAGCCTAGTGGAGTGTTTTTTGGGGATGTATCTAGTGGAGGTGGTGAGAAGTCATGGAGTCTCGCAGGTGATCATTTCTAATCGAGATCATTGTTTTACCTCAAGGGAGTGGAGAGGTATTGAACATTATATTGGTTTTCAGCTATTCCTTACCACTTTATTTTTAGATGGATGGTTAGACTGAGCGGTCTATCCAGACTCTTGAAGACATTTTTTACTCTTGTGTCATGGATTTTTGAGGTTATGGATGATGCACATGACCTTGGTAGAGTTCTGTTAAACAATATCTTTCACTCCAATATTAGTACTGTACAATTTTAAGCCTTGTATGGATCACCATAATGTTCTCTGTTGTGCAGGACTGGGGTCAGATAGTCAGCAATTCAAGGACAGAAGCTAGTACAGAATAAAACGGTGATGGTTCCGGTGATTTATGAAAGGATGACGGAAGTGTAGGATCATCATAAATCATAATTTGATCAAAGGAGGATACCGTTATAGTTTGATGTTTGGAAAACATGTTTCATAAGGTGACTCCCCATCATGGTAATTGATGGTCTGGTTCTGGGAGGATGTTTCCTCCCTGGATTGTTGTCCCATTTGAGGTGTTGGTTCATGTTGGAGTTGTGGAATACCGAGTACCACTTCCCCCACACATGATCTGCGTACAAAATGTTTTTATTGTTTCAAAAATCCGTAGTTATCTTCATGATGTATCTAACTTCATCAATTTGGGAGGGATCGAAGTTGACGTTGATGAGACCTTCGGGGAGCCGCCTATGGATATCTAGGATATCAAGGAGAATGTGTATTGTGGGAATGTTATCCCCATGGTTTGTGTCACGTGGTGGAATGCTGGCATGGATGAGAGTATCTGGGAACATGAGTTGAATATACACACTTAGTATCCTGATCTATTTTGTGAATAGCTACTTTCTTTTGTTGATGATTTTTTAGTGGTTGTAGCCCTTTCTTGTTTATGAAAGGGCTTTCTTTTGTATCTTGTTGAGGCTTGAACTTATTGAGAGGTATCTCCCCTGGGAGAGTGTTTAAGAGATAGTTGAGGTAGTTGCATGGTCTTGAATTTGTCTTTTAATTTGGTTGACCACCTCTGGTAGTGAAACCCTTGAGAGGTATCTCGTGGTGTGGTCGTTTGGACAACCCCTTTTATGTTTCCTCTCTAGGTTGGGTTTTTAATCTTGAGGACGATAATTTTTTTACAGTTATCTGATGTAAGGGTTGGAATCCTCGTGGATTGACCCTTTGTGTGTTTTTGAAGACTTGGGTGCTTAGATAAGGCTTAGTAGAAGTATAGAAGAGTTTGGTAATAGAATTATAGAAGCAGTTGGGGTACACAATAGGTCCATGGTCTACACGATGTGTACCGTCGGGTTACCAGTAAACAAAATAAGCACCGAGGGGACATGTTTTTTGGCAAATGTCTAACTAAAGGCAGTAAAAAACACGGCGGCGATGTACCCACCAACTACTGACCTACCACTAGGTGTCATAAAATATTATCATCCACTCAGGTTTTTCAAAATCTAGGGTCAATGATTCATTCTATCTCATCCCAGGAGATCTAGTATACCCCTCCATAATTTTTTTAGAGATTCCTTCTAGTGGGATCGATCTCAAGATTCCTTCTTCAATCAGTCTTGAATCCGAGGTAATATTTACCTCCATTACATGGTTTTCTTCAATACTGTATTCGTGTTTCCCTTTTCCATGCTGTGGAACTTGATCTCTTTTGATTCTATGGGAGTTTCTTTGTTGTTTTAGGTGCAGTTGTTCCACAACATCCTTAGGTGGTTGAAGTTGTCACAGTGAAGGAGATCATAATCTGTTGTGTGGATCGATCTATAAAGAATGTCAATAACATTTTGAGATAGAGATTCATTTATCTTTAATTATTTTATGTGAAATTTTAGAGTTATCATGATTAATCCCACTGGTTAGAAATGGAAGAGACATAATTATATACTTGAATAGGACTAAAAGAATTAGTTTGATCGCATGTTGTTTCTTTCTATCATAATAATGGTTTACCTCTTTATTTTGTTTATATTTTGATATCTATTATTTTTTATTAGCATGTTTTTCTTGATTACATTGGAAAAGAAAATAAATACCGAATTAATTGTAAATTATTTGGCTGAAGATAAATATGCATGTATATTAATCATGTTGTTGTTGTAACTAGATGTTAATTAAATTTATGCTGTTTGCATGTTTAATTATTTGTGATATCTATGATAGCTTAATGTTTATTATCCCTATATTTTGAATGTATAATTAATAAATCTGATAATTCCGGATGGATTAAAGAACCAACCATTTGATAAAAGATGAAACGTGGTAGTGTTTGTAGTTGCCCTCTTCCTTGTATGGCTGAGTGACTTGTGCATTAGACCCATGATTTCTCATTATGTTTGAAGGCAGGATGTCGTGTTTTAGGGGCAAGAGCCTAGTTGATATGATGTTTTTTCCCTACAGCTTGTGTTGTGATGTGATCTTGGATAGATGTTGAGATATGTGGAGGTAGGGAGGCTCATTGGTTGTAGAAGTAGTTGATTCATTGAGTAGAGAGATGCATTGGTTCATGCATGTGGGTGTTGGGGATGATATCTTAGATAATTCAACAAGTTGGATGTGAATGATTGGATAGTTTATAAAATATTTGGTTATTAACTTCTTCACCTTCCCCACTGCATTGGGAATATATCCATGATTAACCACCAACTATAGGAGGTGAAGACATGCAGAGTATTCCATTTGATAACCAAGTATAGATTCTCATGGATGTATGGGATTATAATCCTTTAATAGGTGGAAAATACTCATTGGGTAGTTAATTTACTCACCGTGTGGATCCCCTTCTGTTTGGTTGCTTATTTATGAATTTTCAAGATTGCGTTGAACTATGGGAAGTAATAATGTTTTAATAAATTATTGAATAAATGATGTTGAACCAACAGGGATGGAGCTTACTGAGATGCAACACTGAGTTTATCTTTTTGAGGAACTATGGACAGGTTTGGATATACCTAGATGGCAAGGAACTTTGTAGTGATGCTGATGAAATAAATTGTGGAATTTTTTATTGGTTAATTTATTTTTATAGAATTATTTAAAAAAAGTGAAACTAATAAATATGATATTAAGTAATTTAATAAATCTATTTATATGGTTGTGTGGTTATAGGTTACCTAGTATTAGAAGTGGCATCCGAGAGTCTAAGAGAAGTTAGATGCAGTTGATTCTAAGACTAGGTTTTTCCAGTAGTTTGGTAGTGAGATATAATTTATTATGTAATTTTTGTGTTTCTATAAACTACTCCACACCATAAGTTTGGGTAATTTACACTCTATGTACTTTGAGGTCCCCAGGGGGGTGATATCCCCAACATTCTGATGGG
Organism: Viscum album; assembly: GCA_963277665.1. Lineage (NCBI taxonomy): Eukaryota > Viridiplantae > Streptophyta > Magnoliopsida > Santalales > Viscaceae > Viscum > Viscum album. The sequence continues at coordinate 206,538,715 of OY728143.1, forward strand.
AGGATGAATGGCTAACTACACCCTTTTGCCCCTTTCTTTTCTCTTGGTAGTTACTTGTTCTTGTAGGCACATTGGTTAGTTTTCCTAATATCTGTGTCTAGAGGGATGTAAAGTCTTGGGGTAATTCACACACATATATTGTAGATATAGTTATCTATGGTATACTATTGTTTTAACAAGTATTGGCTATAATGGATTAAATATCCGTACTCAGTTTATGGGAAATAATGGTTTGAGGAATGGTACCCAATGTGTGATACATGTTATTCGAGTTGTGGTGGATCTTGGAAACTTCTTTTCTACATTGGTCAAGTGGATTTGGTGGTTTTTATCATCAGTTTCATGTTTTGGTTCTATGAACAGGTGTCTATGTGAAATCTTTTTTGGAGAGATATGCTTCAGATGTGTGATTTGGGCCATAATCGAAAAACCACTGGGGAGAGGTAGCTTGGTACCCATGATATTCTATATTATGTTATATACTCTTATATGTGATACTTGTTGAGAGTATCCATGGAGAAGCTCAAAACATACTATATTTGTTTAGGTGATGACATTGATTCACATTTTGTTCACTATGTTTTAGCATGCTTTATCTACTTTTTCATGAGAGGATATAGAGAGGATCCTACTAATTATATTGTTATAATTAAACTATATATATATAAAAGTCTATTTTAGTTCAAAAATAGAAGGATGGAGATAAGGATGGTTACTAATAGATTGGGTTTGTAGGAGTTATTTAGGCATCGTGATCGCTGATTATTTTACCTTACACCAGTACTTACTTTTTTCCATTCCAGTTTTAGTAGTTCTTCCTGACGTTAAATGTGTGTACTTCATATTTCTTTTATATAGCAGTCCGAGTTGGAGATGGTTGGTGTCTGTCTTATCTCTGTCTTTTACATGTGATCTCATAGAGTGTAATGCCTTTTCTTTGTGTGTTTACTATAACCTTGGTGCTAGTCACCAACCCGGAGCCTGTTGGAGGTGGGACTCGGGGGTCACTATCTCCATTCTCACATTTCCAGACCAGGGGGGAACACATTGTGGGGAGGGGGTCATGAAAATTTTTATAATATTATGGGACACATATTAATTTGATTATGATTACATGATTTGTGGTAATGTAATTATATATAACTCTACCGAATTTGGTAAAAATTAAATTATACAATCTCAAAGGATACATGTGAAGTTATCTCATTCCAGAAAAATGGGGTACATAGGAGGTTATAAAAGGATAGATATAGGGAATAAGGATGGATATCCCAATATTTATGCAGGTACATTAGAGGTTATTCTATGCCTAACATATATATAATGTATTTATAGGTACAATTTAAATTGGAATTATATGACTATGATAACTAAACCTTGTCTTTCACCCTATTATATGACGATCTTACTCAGAAGTTCTGATTTCATAGAATATTATCATTTTCCCCTTTATTATTCATGTATTATAAATTACCAGGATTTTTTATTTGAGAAAAAATAATGATCTATAATATATCTAGATTGGTTTTTAAATGATAATTCCATATCATCATAACCTTGAACTCATTTTATCCTTATGTGGTTATTTATATCTCCTATTTTTTCCCATATTAAGAATATGAGATCAACAATTCATTTGTTTAATGTACATAGGTTACAAATAATGATTTAATGTATCATATGTTTAATTGGGGTGCTAGTTAAGGACATTTTAATGGTAAATATGTAGATTTTTTATAAAAACATTTTTACGTTTCCAAATTTTCTAATACAATAATCATTTACAGTTATTTCATTGAATGAAATGTCATATATGAATAATAATAAAATAAGTTGTGATATTTATGAATTAAAAGTAATATTTTTCAATGGTTTCTCATTAAAATAACCATATATTAATATCAAATTTGAAAAATTTATAAGGGAGATATCCTAATAATATATGATGAACCTACAAAAAAATTCATTGATGTTTTTCCAGACGAATTGCATAGTGATCAACTAAGGTTTGAAGTATAATTCCCTATCGAAATCTTTCTTCATAGAATACCTATGACTACTATATATTGTATGATGAAACTATAGGTGTTATTGGAGTTTAAGAAATAGTGGTAGGATTTGGGTGATAGAGGATTTAAGTATCCTACTAATTCCATGTGGGGGATATTTTTAATAAACAAGAAGACTCTCTCCATTGGATTATTAATAAATTATAGGGTGCTAGAATCCCTAAATAAAATATATAAAAATCCATTTCCTTGAATTGATGATGTATTTTAAAAATAAAATATATCCTTCTAATTTTTAATTATATTTCTTCACTTTCTATACCATTAGTTAAGGATGATGAATGTTGATACATCGAAGGCATCATTTCAAAAAGTTATGTGTATTTTGAGTTTAGTATAATAATTTTGGATTGACTATAGAATCTTATATATTTAGGGATATTAAATATATAATATTTAATTCTTATATTGATTTTTTTGTAACTATTTATGATATATTCAAAAATTCTACGATATATGAACATTATGGGATTAATCATTAAATAATTTTGGAGACCAACAAAAAAAGTAATATGGAAAATATGTAAGTGTTAAATTTCTCTCAATGATGTTTCTTCGTGTCAGCATATTTTTGTGATGTTGGGGATATATGTCGAAACATCAAAGAAAAATGTTATAAATTAATGGAATTAACCAATGATAATAATTGAGATCCAATGTTTTCATGGATTAATAGGTTACTATTGACTGTTTTTCAATATTTCACTAGGATTGACAACATGTTTACCATGTTATGATATATAGAGGTAAAATTAATAAAATTAATGGAATGTAAGTAATGTTTTTTTGAGATGAATGGGATATAAATTAAGGCATTGGTACTATTTTCACCATCGGCTGTGAAATTAATTTATATTTTTTGTGTGGCGTCGAATAAGTGACTCAGTTGAGTCTTTATTGGGAATGAAATATTTATTGAATATGAATCAAGGGAATATAAAATCCATGAATATTACTATCCCACTATATACATTGAAAATTATACTAAAATATTTTCATTGGTAATAATGAGAAACAACCTCAATGGTGTTATTTTTAAGAAATATATAGACAAAAAATATATTAATGTATTACTTATTTCTACATGTTCTCAACATGAAGCAAAGAATAATGTTATAAGTACTCAAGGACTATGGTTTCTCAATATAATTGAAAATTTGGATATAAAACATGATAGATGATGCATTATTTGGTAGGGAAAATGGTGTTTTAAACTTGATGATGATTAATAAGAATCCCTTATATAGAGATCTAGTAAAGGGGGAATTGTATATTTCATAGAAATGGGGACTGCAATTAATTTTACCTGAAATTTTTGTAAAACCATTTTTATAAGTGCTAGAGAAAAAAATAGAATTAAGAAAACAATAAATGGAATATTAATAATGTGATTCATGGGTAATTGATATAAATATTTACTAGATATGGGGTGTTCATATTTGGGAAGATGATGTGTGAATCATCCATACTAGAGTTTAAGTGGAAACTCTTAGATGAAAATATCTCCAAATTCTCTAGACACCATGGTAGAACAAAGATGTATTGGGATTGAAGGGAAAATTTATAGTGGGATGGCATAAAGTGTGAAATTGTAAATAGTGTTTCCATATTCATATATAGAAGGTAATGGTTGAATGTCAACATACTCAAGGATTCATGCATCTTCTTCATATATATATACATATGTGGGAAAATGTTACAATGAAATCTATCATTAAACTCACAAATTTCTCAAATATAAATGATTGTATATGAATCATTATCAATCTTATTACAAAATATTCTCATTTATTATATATAATATAATTTATACTACTTCATAAAACTTTTTTAATATATATCAATGAACATAAAAAGAAACATGGGCCACCTCTAATGATTATATTTGATCATGATTGTCAGTTCACATGAAAATTAATGTGGTTTATTCAAATAGATCTAAACACATTCATATATTTATGAATTAGATATCCATATTCATATTCAAGGGCTGTCTTATATGACCAATTAGTCATTGGTTGTAATGTTGATATCATATTATCTTTACGTCTGATGTATAATATATCATTATCAACCATTGGTGGGATTTAATAAAAATATATTTTTACTCGATCATCCAGGTGGAACCATATGTAAAATTGTATGTTATGAGGTGGCGTACGACATCTAATTGAGATCAAGTCATATATATATATTTTGATAAGAAACAAATTTTTTTTGAAACAAACTACTATTGAATGAACTTTTAAAGATCACAACAATGTATCCCAAATCTAATGAAACATCTATGAAGATAATTCAAGTAATTCCATAAAATTATAGTTTTGGGATCATGTATTTCTAATGGTCTTTCCTAGAATGGAGATATATTATTTCATTAAATGGGGATATTGTGTCATATATACAATAGGCCATTTGAAGTAGTTGAATGAATTTGGTATATAAATTATTGGATGGTTGTGCTTCCCAACCTTTTTGAATTATATTGTGTCTTCCATGTTTCATTTTATAAGTATATACATTTTCAATAAATAACTTGTTTTCATATCTATGGGAATGTTGATTGATCCATAATTGTATTATAATTAGGGTACAATCAAGATTCTTGACATCAAAGAAAAATTATTTTGTATTTCGAAAACTATACTCGTGAATTTCCTACAGATAAATTAATACTTTAAGGGGAAACCTGGGAGACATATAATGTAATAAGGAATGAGTATCCCCATTTTTTCAATAGCCAATAAATAACAACATTTTTTTGGAGACATTATTATGTGGGAGTGATAATTTAATACTCAACAGCCTATTATAGTAGTTGAACATAATATAAAATAATATAATGTAATGAATCCTTTAAAGAGAAACTAATAATGATGTTATTTGTTATTTTAATTGGATAATACTAAATATATGAAACCAACATCATTTTTTATTTTTTCATATAAAAATTATCCATGTATAAAATATTTATTTGTTTTTTAAATTCGACGTTTTTAGATTAAAATTATGGCCCTGACGAATCATTTAACTTTATGGAAATTTTTGTTATATATGAATGACGTTTAATTTCATAAAACCATGTATGTATTAAAATAATAAACTAATTAATAAGCTTTACCATTTTACAATTTTATGGGATTTTCGAAGACACCAAGAAAATATTCTTTAAACTAGTTAATATTATTCATTAAAAATACATTTTAGTTCTCTTCATTGAATCATGTATTCTGAAAGGAGATTTTATTTTGGAATAACATGTGAACGTCACATCCATTACTTATTTATATGAAAAATATTTTGGAAAATAAAATATGTATTGAAAAATAATAATTATCAGCATATCTAGACCATAAAAACAATGTTTCTCATAAAACAATTATATGGCTATGTTTATTTATGACAAAAATTAAAATCGAACAAAATATATTTTTATTTGATAAAATTATTTAAAAATTATAAATTAGAAATATCAAATTATATAAAATAATAAATCATAATTTTTCTTATTAAAATTAATTGCCATGGTTATATATTAATTACCATAGTAAATGGAAAAGGGCTAAATTGAGTTTAACCATGTGTAAAAGTCCTAAAACATGTAACGAAATCCTAAAATTGAATTTATTATCATTTACATGCAATAAACCACGTTTACCCAAAAATTATTTCCATTTTAGCATTTGACCCTTGAATATTTTTATGTTATTAATAAAAACTATAATAGTGTTTCCAATACTACCCAATAAATTCAGTTATAAAAATGGAAAAAAATTTAAACATCATGAAACTCATTCAATTTTAATTTATCCTTAAATATATGAAATTAAAATCTGTATTAAAAAATCTCCCTGTAAAATAATATCTAATTTACTTATGGTTAAACAATGTTTTTGAAATTTATGGTGGATTCCAAGATAAATTCATGCTCTCAAAGTAATAATTATCATCAAATTATATATCTCATTATTTATCTTCTTTAAAATTTATTTCAACCAAAATAATAAAATAATATTATTATAAATAATGTTATTTAATGTTAATATATTATTTTTATTTTGATTATTTATTCATATAACCAATCCAATATAAAAAGAAAAAAATTCATGTGTTTTGTGTATGGATTCCTCCATGACATAATGTGTTTATTTTTTCTTCACCTCCAAATAAGGATGGATATAAGGATGGTATTGATGGATAAATATGATTTTTTTGATAAAATTATGGTTCTATTGTGGAATATTTAGTATCTTATTATGCATATGAAAAAAAAGTCATCAATAATATATTCATTTTAAAAAATCACTAAGAGGATAATATTTTATTCAATTTTTTTTTGTTTTTCATATCCATTAATTCTTCTTTTTAATGAATTAAACTAGAAATCCAACCAAAAATTTTCCTATGAAAATTTACCTTTTACATGAGGGGTGTCTTTGATCTCCTCGGGGTGACGACAAGCTTCATGTCTATAAATAAAAATTATGGGGAAATGTTTTACCCTTAATAACACAAAAATAAACATCCAAAAATGTAAAATCAAAATATAAATAAAATTATTTTGTAAAAACATACCAAAAATAAGGATTAAATATAATTTTAAAAAAACTACAACTAAAAAATCAATAAAATAAATAACATGATTCCATATAGGTTGAATCATAACATGAGGAAACTTGTTCCAATAAACCAAAGGATCATCCACAATATCCCTAGGACTCATGACTCTTTCCCATAACCCAAAAAATCATTTTCCTCCCATGGAAGATGGAACAACATAATACCTATAATTCATGATTGTAAAAAAAGCCTAAAATGGTTATGGAGAATAAATTTCCACCAATATGCGTATATACAGAGTGTGCCAAATCCCAGTACGATACAACCATGTGTCCGTTAGATTAAATTTATAAAATAATCCAAAAAAATATAGTCCAAAATGAATTTATTAAAAAATAATCATCATTTTTCATTTAATATAATAAATATTCAACAAGTCCAAAACAAAAATTTTTTCCAAAAAAAGTTAATTTATATTGGAAACTATAAAATTTTAAAAAAATCACCATTATTCCATTAGATTCTTTAACATACCCAACTCAATGGTAAGAAATTAAAAAAAGGAAATGAAAATGATAGTTGAACCATATAATGTTTTATTGAAAAAAAATCTATACATGGTTCAATTATAATAAATAAAAATAAAAATAATTAATCGAATATATCAATGTAATTTCACAAAATAAATAGGCAATACCCATGACCATAACTTGTAGAAGTAATATCATAAGATGAATATCATGAGGAAAACATCAGAGAATAATGGGACATGTATAATTCTTAAAATGTGGAAATACTTTTTTCTATTTTACTATCACTCATTAATCATCCAAATCACCCTAATGCAGGTTTCATTGGTGACCATCCCATTATCCATAAATTCATGCAAGAAGGGGTGACAATCCATTATGTAAACTCAACTAGCCTATAAATATCCAATTAATTCCCACTTAATAACCTATAGTTCCAAGTAACTCATGTTTGTGTTCCATGATCAAATCCAACTTATTCCCATGATACTAGAAAATGACCAATTGCAAACTGCATAACTGTGACCATCCCACGGTGCTCATATGCCATATAAAAATATCGAACCCTTATGTGCATCACAAATCATATCACAAACATCTATCACATTGATTCACATAAAGTTCAAAAAACCCGAATTGTTATAAAAACTGGAACAATAAAAAATCTATCAAACATCACATCATAAGTTATCAATATGGCCTTTAACTATTCACATTAAATATATACATTTGTAAATAATTTTTAAAATCCATTTGGAATAACGACAAAATCCCAAGGGAAATAAAAATAAATACTAATAATAACCAAATAACTCAATGGAATCAGCATTTCATTTCACAAGAAAACACCAACCATTTTAAATAAATAACCCCTTCTATGAAAATGGAAATATAATAACCTAAGATTTTGATAAAATATAATACATAAAAATATATGAAAAATCAATAAATTGTGCAATAAACATTCTTTAGGTCTTTATAATATTATTGTCATTAGAGAAAACTTATTTAATATTCTTTTTTCTTGAAATATCTTCAACATATCCCATTAAAACTGACCCATTTAATAGTCCTCATAGACATACCATTTATAAAACCAATCTTTACAATCAGGGGTAAATGAAACATAATAAAGGGTGATCTCAGATTATTAGGAATGGAAAACATGAGATAAGTTAGATAATTATCAGAATATTACATTAAAAATAGAAATATATGATGTTATACTATAAAATGATCATAACCATTCTATCATGGATCATTAATAATAGTCATGGAATAAAAATTTTATTTCACATGATATGAATAAAATTTTTATTAAATAACATATTCCATTAGGGTGTTACACATGGATAAGGCATATATTTGTGGCTTACACATAGCCATATAAATTATTTTTTCAAATCCACCCACTAATATATTTATAACATGTTATTAGTTTTAAAAATATCCATATACCTATTTCAAGCATGAGATAAACTCTTGTCTACCCACATTTGGGACTAGGATAACCTCTCATGTACACATTGAGATTATAGAACAATTATAAATACCCAATGAGTTTGACGCTGATATTGGTTCACACATTACATAATTAAAATCATAAATATGTGTTCCATGAGATAATAAATCATTAAGCATATAAAAACCCCTGAAATTAAATTGATTTCTAAATCGTTGTTCATATCAGATATATCAAAAAAATTATTTTTATAAATATTAATTCATAATAAACAAAATACTTGAAAATAAATATTAAGGATAGAATCCTTGGATAAAATCTGTATTAAATAATAATAATCAAAAAGTAATACTATATTTTATGGAGAATTATTATTAAATATCACATGGAATAATTCTCTTGGAAGATTACTTTTCTATTTTAATATCACATATCTTTTATAAAATAATATGCACATAGGAATGGATAAATTATTTTTTAAAAGAAACATGTACAATTGTAACATATGCTTCCAATAATTGAGGATTAATGATGGAGGTAAAATAAAACCATTCTTTATAAGCTAAAAAATATATTCCTTCCTTATTTTATTTTTATAAAAGTCATAAATTACCCCATTTCATTAGACACAAAAATAATCATTTCAATCAGTTTTCTAAAATTTCTATAATTGGTAAAAATTACTTTAAAAAATTATAGGGGAATACTAAAAAATAATTATCAATTGGTTTTTTAAATCATGTAAATTTAATATAAATATTCCTTTGTGGATACATAAAAAAAATCCTGTGTAGTGGTGGATTGTGAAATAAACCCTTACCAATTTGGTATCGGCTAAGTCATTAGCATCATTAGGGAGAAATTTTTAATTCCAATTTACCTCAAATAAATTTATTATAAAATCATAAATGGAATTCATGTTAAGTATAATCACAAAAAAAATATACTGTATAATGAAGGTTTCCCATAGAAATAAAAGTGAGGAAAAATCCCTTACCTTAGTTCTGACTTCCTTGGAATGCTCATTAACATCTTATATAATAAATTGCAATTTATTTAAAATTTTTACTAGAATAATTTAAATTATTATTATATAATATATATTAATTATATATATAAATATATAATTGCCACTATAGGGATAGATATAGAAAACGATTTACACCATTCATGGAGATAGTAGGTCATATGTATGTATTAAAGCTAAATTGACATTTTTAATGGCGGATAAAAACAATGGTAAAAAACAATCCTCCATTACGTAATCATTATTATTTCATACATATCATATAAAATCATCACATATATCCTCCATCACATCCTTGTTATATAGAAATGAAAAATGAATAGCATTGCTTCATGGAGATGGTAGTCCACATGTATGCATTGTCAGCATTATCATTTTCCAACTATTTGGAAGGTATAATGATGTATATGATATTTTATTTTAGGTGAATAATTGACTTATAAATATCGTATAAATTATTTAAACACATCATATTAACCTTACATGATTGATGGTGATGAAATATGAATTGTATCACAATCTGTAGATGGTATTCTTTAAATAAACACTAGTTCCCTTCATTATTGAGTGGATAGAGTGTGTATAATGGAGTTTTGATAATAAAAATAATATTTAACAATTGTATGGATAATTAAGTTATTATTTTTTGATAAATATAAGTGACTCATATGTGGTTAATATGAGAATAAAATTAAATTGAACGGTTAGGGAAATTACCTCTTCATTGAATTGACTTGTTTAGATGTCCTCTAAAGGGATCTTGGGGTGTTTTAGGAATGAAAAATCTTCTAGAATTTGTAATGTTAATTGTATAATATAATTTATTATAGTATGGTTTATCTAGAATTCTAGATGTGATGTAACGATGATATGGAGGAAGGGATGATTAATAATTTTGGTGAGGGTAACTTTTTTAATTTATCAAAATATTAAATTATAATAAGGTTATTCTATAGGAAAATGCTTCCAAGTGTCCTATAAATGTCTGGGGGATTATATTTTGTACCATATATTATTCCATTTTTAAATTTTTTATTTTCTTACTATTTCAAAATAATTTAACAAATTTTTATTTTCTTAAAATGTTAGTATTTTCAATTGTGAAGTTATTTAATACGTTTACATTAACTATATGGGGAGAGCAATGGAAATTAGAAAAAACATATTTTAAGACATCCCTCACATAGAATGATCATCTGTAAAATTCACTTATATGAAAAACTATCTCAAATAATAATACTTTTAAAATTTACAATATAAATCCAATTATTTTTCAATTAATTAAATAATATTATTTTAATATTGTTTAATTATTCAATATAATTGTTTAATTCCAAAAAAATTATAAATATAATCCTATAATTATTATAATTTCATTAGAAACATAATTGATATTATGATTCCTTCATAAATAATTTTTTTCTTATATAAAAACAATATTGATATTTAATACATAGAGAGTGACATTTTTTAACATCCTTTGTTACAAATAATATATAATTTATTTCCATATAAATGTTTACATTAAACAACTCAAATTCTAGAATAAGGTTATACTTGATTAATTTCCTTAATACAAGAAGAATTATGATGAAATATAATCGATTTATCGCGCTGTTTTAACCTATATATTCTCAATTTATCCATTACTAATATGATAAATTTTACCACAATCGCTATTAATTTAAATGAAAATTAAAAGAGACCAAATTAAAAAATATGAACAACAATATTCTAAATTTATAATAAATTTATCAATATTTACTTTCTATAATTGATAGAAATTTCATATAATTTAAATGTGTTTAATGAAATGAAACTTTTTCTTTTGAAAAAATATATTTTTATGAATAAATACACATATACCAAAAGCATGCATAATTATGATTCAAATAATGGTAAATATATTATATTTACTTAAATAATTCTTATAAAAGATTAAAATCAAATTAAAATAGTAATGAAACATTATATTAAATGAAAATGATAGTTTTATAAAATTTTATTTTTTTACCATTCACTAAAATAAGAATCATTTCAAAAAAACCAAAATCTTACCAAAACATAATTTTGATATTTTTATTTCATAAAATTTTTAAAATTTATTTAATATATTTTCAAAATGATGAAAAATTAATTATAATATTTTCCCAAAAAAATTAACAGTATATAAATTTTTAATAAGGAATATTTTTCATGAATAAATTGACTATTAATAAATTAGTGATTAATTTATCATAATTTTATTTGGTGGGTAAATAGTATATAATTAATAATATAATTAATCCAATCCATACCCTCAAATTTAACATCTGGGTGATAAATTTAAATAATAATATTTCTCAGAGTATACCATTGTTCTCGAAATGACACAGTTGCATGCAACAAAAGCAATCGAAGATGATAAATATACATTAATGAAATAGGGTAATAGAATATAATTTTTGTGTTTTTAATATCATCTTCCTAGAGTTAAATAGTTATTTTACCATGTACACTAAGAACATATAAAAATATACATTTTTAATATGTTCAATTTCGTCCTTTAATAAATTTCTCTTACCACTTAATCCTTTTCTCCTACTAATTAATATAAATAATAATTTTTTTATGCCTCATGAACTAAGGTCAACATCTAATGGATAATATAATTTACAAAATTATAACAATATGATCCAATTTTATATTTATATTAAACAAAAAAATATGGTAACTAGAGGTTATCCTATGTGGATAAATAATTTAATATCTAAAATAAAAAAATAATGACCAAGGATAATTTTCATCTCATATTGAATTTATTAATCCTAGAACTCGTATATAATATATATAACCAAATTCAAGAACTAATAGTTTTAGATAATGTCACAAAAATCCAAAAAAAATTATATTATTCATTAAAATCATCTCATAATTTCAAATTCATAATTTATTAACATTGTGGTTATATATTCTCTTGAAATAGGATAATGACATAAATTACTATAGAAATTTAATGAAAACATGAATTCTTCTAAATATTAACAATAGCTTTTTCCTTAAATAAAACCATATTTTTTTAAATATATTCCTTATATCCTAAATGAATGAAAATTTATAAAATATAACATAAATCACATTGTTACCAACTTAATAATGAAATTAAATATAACCAATATTATCCCAATAATGTCAGTTATATCTTAATCCTAACATAATATTATTATGTCATCATTTGAAAAATTTTAATTTTTATCTATCCCTCAAATGTTTTTTGCAAATACAATATTATATTTCAACGAAATCACTTTTAATTGTTATTGGTACCTTTCAATATATAATTTTAATTATATAATGAATAAAAACTTAAGAGAAATCCTCAAGTGTTTGATGATTCTTATAATTTGGATTATTATTTTTATAACAATTTTACAATATAATTATCGAATCCAAATACATGTTCTTTTTAATCATTACCCTCCCTTTTCAATCCATTAACCATTCATAATAATCTTATTCCATAACACATCTTCATTTTATAATGTCATTAATATTATCCTTATGATCAATGTAATGACATTTACACATAAAAAATTGATAATCATATTCTTTATTATTCTCCTAAGGATATTGATTTTCAAAATTCCAATATTTTCCACATTTAAAACATTTAACTTTCGATAATACCTTATTAAAACGATTATTACCATTATTTTTTATAGCTAAAACTTTCACATTTCCACAATAACTACATTCCTTATGAATTTGGTTTGCTCACTAATAATATCTTACAATTTGTTCAAATAAATCCCTTCCATTCTTTTTCCCAGATTCTTAACATAATGAAAAATGAAATTTCGTTCCTCTATGGTCAACTTGAAACTCCATTTCTAGATTGAAGGATTTTTTAAGAAACTCACTTATGTTTAGATTACAGATCATATTATGATATTTTTGATTATGAATAATAACACAGATTCTACTTCCATTTTCCATTTCATTTTATTTTAAATTGCAAAATAATTCTTTTTTCTATCACATGAACTTTTATCTAGGATCCTCTATTTTTAAACAATTATCAAATAACCTATTAATAGTGTTATAAATTGTAATCATAGTGTGAAATTTCATAGTTATTAAAATATTTTCTAAATAATAAAAACATTATTTAATATTTTACTCCCTATGATTAAACTAGGTCATCCATGATTATCATCTATTCAAATTATTCATAAAGGTATGTAAACAATGTTTATTGGAAATATTCATATCTCATAGGGGTATCAAAAAAAAGTGTGTAGCATGTCTGATTTTCATATACTATGTGATTATTAAGTCTACAAAAAATAACCCATTTAAGGTCTATTACGCCCAGGCAAAACTATACCAAAGAGAAATCCACTTGTGGTATTAGGAGGGGGTTGGAATTTTTTCTAAAAATCACATATTCTATTCTAATCCAAAACATTAGGATGTTATCATATATATATAATTATTCCCATGGTTCTCACAAAAGATATATAACCATAATATTCAGAGGATGAGAAACCCATCCTTTGATTAAAACTATAATTAACAAAGATCATCATATAAAAAGATTACATTTTAATATACGAATATTCAATATTTTATATAAAAAACACAACTGATGATATTTTATGTTTAGCTTCATTAGATACATGAAACACAATAATCTAATTTCATGATTGGACTTCAATATCTCCCTTCAAGATATCCCCATTTAGTAACATTCATAAACACAATCACCATAAAACCATTCTTCATAACATGGGTAATGGAAATAAAAGACAGGGTAGGATTAGATTCTCAGTAAAGGTAAACATGACACATATCAATCAATGATCATATGAAGGCACGTGAGAAAAATATAGGTATGATATAATATCTTACCAAGTTCATACCTAACCTATCATTGATCATAAAATTTCTTAATGGCAAAAATCATAGTAGTAAATGAAATTAATAAGGATATAATCAGATGACATGTTCCCTGATAACCTAACATATACATATAACATATATTTTTTATAGTCACATGACACTAAAAAATCTTACTCCAATGTGAGAAACAAATATATTCAAAACCATTTAGGCTTTGGATAACCACCCAAGTTCTTTCTTCAATCATGGGATAACCTATAGTGTACCCTCTTTGGGGCTTTGGATAACCTCTCATGTAACCTTTGATCTCATATGACATTAAAAATAACCCAATTAATTGGAGATATATATATATCCCAACAATCACATAATAAAAACCATACATATGTGTTCCACAAGATTATAATGTTTCCATCACTTAAAAACCCAGGAATAGAAATGGGTTTTGTTAAGGATTCATTGTTTTAGAACCCATTAAACAAATTAGTTTCATAAATAATATGTAATTATAAATACAAATCATCCAATGAAATAATAATGATGGCGTCGCTGAATAATATCCCAAGAAAAGCATAAAAATCTCAATGAATGTCATCGTATATGGGGAATAATTTTTAAAGATTATGTAATGTAATTCATCTGTATAACAACCATTTTATTTTAATATCACTTTTAATTTTTGAAATTCATGAAACCTACATATGAAAAAAATTTCAAAAAAATTAAAATTTTAAACACATAAAAAATGATTAAAACCATTAATTTTTCATGGAGGTAGGAAATTATGAACAATAAATATATATGAAAATAACATTCCATCTATGTTTTTGTTGAAAAATACATGATATATCGTATTTGGGAAAGAGAAAAATTATTCCTTTCATTCATTTTGTAAAAACAAAAACAAGGGTAAAAATGAATTTAAATGATTGTAGGCGAATAATAAATAAATTCTTGAATTTATTTACAGAACATAAAAATTGAAAGGAAATATTCACAGTTGGATAATAAAAAATAATAAATAATGAATAATGACGAGATTTTGAAATAAACACTTTCCGATTTGGTATCATTTGAATCATAATCAATATGAAAGAAAGAGCCAATGAGCTTGTACACTAGTGGTACAGGCTTCTTCATAGCATTTAGAAGACCCAAGATCAATTCCAGACTTGGAAAAAAAATTAGGTTACTGTAGTAATACTATAGCAGGGGGCACTGTAGAAGCGGCGCAACTGTAGTTGTGTCGACTATAGTAGTGGAGGCACTGTAGCGACGGATGCACAGTGACAGGTACTATAGCGGTGGCAGTACTATAGTAGGTACTGTAGCTACGAGGGTAATGTAGTAGTATTGTTCACTGAGGGGTCCTCTGGCTCAAAAAATGGGCTTTCAAGACATGTATTTAGGCCACTTGTCCTTAGGACATCGGGCTATGTGATGAGTCTCCCTCTACCGACACTAAAGATGTCTTTTCGTTAAATAACAAATTGAGGCTTCATCCCCAACCTTTCAAAAAAATGAATGATAGATATTTAGATGAATGATAATACACTATAATTTAAACAATAATAATCAAAAAATATATTAAGGGGATGGATATACACCATACAAAAGAAACATGTAGTGTATATTGCATGTATCCCACAGATATAAAACTGAGACACAAATCCATTTCCATAGGTCCAAGTTATTTTGAATGGTTTATATTCTCTTGTATAATATACATACATTTATAATACATTTGTACTAGGTTTATAAACTGGATAACTATATCATATATATTCATTATATATATTTAATTTAGTCCATAATGATAAATATAAAAAATTAATTATGTCATTCATAGAGATAATAGGCTGTATGCATGAACATTGAATTTACTTTTTGATGGATAGAATGAAACAATAGAAAATAATAATTAATATTTTTAGAATAATTAATATATTATATATATCCAAAATATTCTTTATATCAATCTTCCTTACTGTCCCTGTAAAATATATTAAAATCAATTCACATCCCTTCAAGGCGGTGGTAGTCAACACATATGAATGTTTGATGTTGTAGATTTACTATGGTTCGTAAGGTTAAAATATTGAAACATTATTTTAAATTATAATTTAATATTATTTCATAAATATCATATATAATTTTTCAACTTATCAATTTTCCAAACATGAAATATGTAGATGAAAAGTTATTTGTATTACTATGTGGAGATGGTAAGTCATAAGTATATAGGAGTGATAATTTCAATTCAGGTTTCAGGAGAAAGATTTGGTGAAATGGTGCATAAATAATAATATCTAAATTATATCATATTTGTAATTCATAATTTAATATTTTAGTACAAATATATCATAATTCAATGAGTTAATTATGATTAGAAAAAAACATGATCATTAGGGTGCTAAGATCTTTTTCAAAATGACTCCTTTAAATATCATCTAATAGGCTCAAGGGATAGCCTTTAGGGAAGACAAGAACATCTATATTGTTTATATAGAAGTGTAGAAGAATATTTGGTTGTGTATTTAAAATATATATTTCTGAATGTGGTGAAAAAATTTGATGGAGGAGGGGCCCTTTCAGAATTGAGGTGAAGGGCACTTTTGGAATATCTAAAAATTATTAATTATAATAAGACTATCATAGAGCCAAATTTTTCCAAAATGACTAAAAATGAATTGTGGTGAAACTTTAGAAAACTAATTGTCATCATTCCAATTATTTAAAATTTTTATGATTTTTAAATAATTTAATATTATATTATATTCATAAATTATCATTATTGTCAAATTTTACCCAACATATTAAATTGAAATCAACAAAATCCAAAAAACATCATGTATTAAAGCTAAATATTGTAATATATCATTATACTGTATTTTCAGTCTATCAAACTTTTGGATTACATAAATTTACTCAATGTACAATAATTATAAAATTTTAAATAACATTTATATGAATTTTCCTTTAATTAAAAAAATAATTTATTCGCATTGTGTGTATATGTATGTTAATTATTTAGTACATAAAAAAGATAAATAAATTAAATTTATGATTATAATTTTATAATGCTAAATATTAATACATCCATTCGATCATAATTTTTTATTATCATTATCTGAACACATAAATGATAATTAAAACTAAGTGAGAGAAAAAATTTCACTTCCTTTGTTTAAGGTAATATATATGTCAATTTATAAGAAACTTTTACATTAAACAAATCCAATTATAGAATAATGTGATAAGGAACTAATTTTATTCGTCAAATAAAAATTAAGATGAATAATTCTGGCCTTTTCCCTTGGTTTTAACATAGATTGCTTTATTAACCCTTAACCAAGGTGATATATTGTACAATGGTCAATATTATTTTTTACAAAATATAATTGTGGCCTATTTACAACATTTTTAAATTATGATCCTCAATATGTAATCAATTTTTCTATAATAATGTTCTAGATTTTGGGGAATTTACTTATAATATTCATTCATAAAATGAAACAAAATATAGTTTTTAGAAAAATTCATTTTATGCATAAAAATGTACTTATATTAAAATCATGTGTAATGATGATTCAAAAAAATTTAAATAGATTATATATAAGAAAATTATACTTATGTTATTTTGAAATCAAATTAAAATCATAATGATACATTATATGAGGTGAAAATGATTATTTTATAATAAGTGGTATTTTTTCCATTCAATAAAAATATATCTTTTTTAGAAAAATACAAAACATTCACTAAAATTTAATTTATATTTGTTGATTTTAAAAGGGATTTAATTTTATCAAATATATTTTCTAATATATCAAAAAATTATTTACAATATTTTCTCTCAAAAATTAATATAAAATAATTTTTGGGGAAAACAGGTTTTTGAAGAATAAAATAAAATTACCAAAAATTGATTGATTAATTACTCAGAATTTATATTGAGGTTGAAATGTATGTATAATTAAACAAATAGTTAATCAAATTCATAAAACATAATTTAAAAAAATTATGACGACATTAAAAAATAATATTTTAAATAGTATACCATAGTTTTCTAAAACATGTGACTACATGTAACACAATATATCGATGAAGATAAATATATTTGAAAGAAAAATATCAAAAAATATCAGGGTGTTATAAGAAACAACCATTCAAAAGGACATTTGGATTATAACACAATAAACTTGTGTTTTTCTTGTACAACACCATACGTAGAATTTTATCAAAAATTAATAAAATAAGAATTACAATTTATCATAAAAGTATTATTTAAACAAGAAATTCCAAAAATTAAGAAACGTAAAACCCCAAGTAAAGTTATGGAAATTTTTGATGAACTGAACCTAGATAATTTGAACCATATATATAGATTAAAACCTAATTTACAATGAGAAAATCCATTAGATAATTTAATTAAAATAAAATGAAATAGTAACATCTACATCATGTTGGGAAATCATATAACCTTTGAATAAAAACACATTTTTAGGTCTTAAATGTGTTTCACATTCCCATTGAATAAAATAAAAAAATTTAGAACCCCTTAGGTATGGAATTTGGATTACAGTTTCCTCTAGGGATTTGCAGAATGTATAAAAATTTGTCAAATAAAGAGATAAAGAATAAAGGAACCCTATTATTTCAATCCTAGTAACGAAACGATAGAAACAACCTCTATATACTCTTGGATTTTCTTGTAAAATGGAGAGAAACCATGTAATAAAACTATGTTCTTGGAGATTAAATTGGGAATACATGGGAAAAAACCCAAATTAAAAAGAACCTCAAAAAGAAAAACTTCACCTCTTTAGGGTTTTTTACTCATTTAATAGTATGGCCTACCATGATATGTGTTAATTGTATAGATCACCCCTAAAAATGAAATAAAAATCCATAAAATATACTACATGGTTGGTTTTACCATGTGATTGAGATAAATTCCAAAAAATATACTCTTTTTAGCTGAAATTTCGTCGAAATCAATGATCTAAATCATGAATCAAATACCAACTCATAAAAGTTACTCATTGATTTTGAAAAATCCCCACAATTACAATTTCATCCCCAATAATTTATTCATAAACATAGTATGAGTGGTAATTCCAAGAAACTAATTCTTATAATGATGAATTTATTACTAACCAATATTCTAGAAACAACAAAAATAATTACCCATTAAGTGAAAAACATATTCTATGGGATAACCACTAATTAACAATATGGATTTCAACAATAGATGGTGAACATGGTGTCTTAATGGGAAGACGCCTCACTGATTGAAGGTCAATATATAACAAAATATGACATCAGTATTGGCATTCCTATTATCTTTATTGAAATTAATAATATCATGATTTCCAATATTTCTCTTAATAGCCTCCTAAATAGAAAACTAAATCAAAAGAAAAAATCAAAACACTACATCTCAAACATAAGAGGTCTGTCGATCCAAATGAAAGAATATCCCAACAATATTCATCCCCAAAAATCAATCCCATAGAATTTGAAAAATACTAAGTACTAGAGTTGGTCTCCCCAATATTTCTAATTTCTCCAAAATGGAGAAATATTATATAAGAAAAATCAAAAGGATGATCTTTACCTAAGATATATGATAAATCTAACCAAAACAATTGGACCAAAACACTATAAAAGTGCACATCCTCTAGAACATCCAAATGGGCACTAGAACGGAAGATTATAAATATAAATAGATGAAATAGAATGAAAACACAAATATGAACATGCCTCATCATATAATTTCAAGGTTGTAAACCAGGGTTACAAAACTAAAAAGTGTAATTCAAGGGTATTTTCACATAACACACAGCCATGGTGATCCTAAAGAAAATATAATCCATATAGCTCTCAAAACCTACCGAGATACCAATATCTTATAACCATTTCCATGGTACACACCCTATACATACCTATTTAATATATAATAGAAATATTGAAAATTGGTCTACATCATCATTGAAAATACTAATCTTTATGAATTTAATTAAAATGAACACCTCATAAGTTACAAAAATAATGTCAAAATACACCTTCAGACAATAATCATTATGTAATTGTGTACAGACAAACATAGGAAAAGTCACACAAAAAAAGATAAAATTACATAAGAGGATACTACCAAAAACAAAAACCAATTTCAAATTTAAAAAATAATATACAAAACATATCACTAACCATATTCAGGCAATGTCTCATACATTTTCTTGTGATGATTGACCATCTCATAAAACCACTAAATGTAATGATAATGGACACATCAAAGGTAGACCATTAGAGATAATTTACAGGACATCCTATCATGTATGGATATCCATTATTTGAAACTAAATAATGATATTAAATTTATTAAAACATTAAATTTATTTTTAGCAAACGAATTTCCATCCGTATATAATACCTATTTCCCATTCTCACATACTAGAATGTCTTTACTTGATCCATCTTGGTTTGGATCTTCTACTTTCATTTGATTCTGATCAATGATTTCC
The DNA here is from genome assembly GCA_963277665.1 of Viscum album. Lineage (NCBI taxonomy): Eukaryota > Viridiplantae > Streptophyta > Magnoliopsida > Santalales > Viscaceae > Viscum > Viscum album. The sequence goes on from OY728143.1 coordinate 206,559,771, forward strand.
CCAATGATGATGTCGTCATAAAACAATTACATATAAGTAGTCAGGACATATTGAAACACAAATGGAAACATATTGATATGAAGTCCAATAAAATATTTTAACACTATATTCGAATCATTAGTAAATCATTCTAGATATAAGGGTACCATGTCAGTAACATTTTTAATAGTCATTCACTGATTTATCACCCTAAAAGATACCAAAAAACATCATCATCTTGTCAACTCTTTATTCAACAATGTAAACCAAATAATCAAGATAACCTTGAAACATACTCAATATTTTCCCCTAAATGGTTGGGAATTAATATCAAGATTCTAAATATAAAAACTCTATCATCAAAATAATGTAATGTTGCATCTTATTCAATAGTATTCCTATGAATGTATCAATTCTAAAATATTATAATCTTTCTATATCCACTTAATTGCATCATGTGATCCCCTGTAACAATAGAAAATAAGAGGATATTGGTTTAAAATATCCAATGCATTATCTATGAGCTAATAAGTCTATTGCAATACAGTAATATCACATATTTTGGAAGACTCCAAAACCAAAAAGGGATATCCATGAACACTTGGAAAACTACTAGAATAACTCCACTTGTAATATGTTGATTCTTTCTTTGGGGTCACAATATTAAACATCAAAAAATAAAACACTCTATCAAAAAACATAAAACTCCAAAAAGAAAAAAATTTCCACAAACCAAACCAAATATAAAAAACAAAAAACCCTCATGATTGTTTTCAATAGGGAAATATCTGGAAACAAACAAATGAGTTCCACAAATCCCATTAATTAGTTTGACCCAAAATCATTTTAAATATTTCATACCACATTACCAATGAATTTAAAACTAATACACACCCATAATTATTTCTTTTACTCAAATATCTTGTGAAAAGGTTTAAAAAAGCTCTATAAACACCTAACTCACCAAAAAATTTGTTTTTGAAAAAAAAAACTCAAATACTAAATAATTATTAAATGATTTTTCAAATAAAAAATTATCAAAAAATCACTCTATATGGATTAGTAATCAAAACCCCATAAAAACAACATCAACAAAAGAATAAGAAAAAATAAATAAATTCCTGAAAAAAATAACATTTCAAAAAATTATCCACTTCACATGGATTGGTTGAACATTTTGATAGATCATGGGAAAAATATTCATGTGGCAATGGATGTTTTCTAGATTGGTCTACACATCTTGCACATGGATTGACCGATCCTGCACCTTAATCGTTTAGCCTCTAAAACCCATTGAATTTAAATCTGAAGAGGAGAATTATTTGAAAATATCCTAACATCTTCCTAATATTCTTTTTAATAGAAACAAACATCATAATATCCCAAAAATCAATATTGACAAAACCCAGACAAAAAATAATACATACAACCACTAATGAAACATTGTTATTAAACCTTGGGAAGAATAAGACAAGATCATCCATGAACCAATAACATGAGTCCTGACAATCCTATATCTATTCTACCATCGTCCCACAAAAAATAAAAAGTTGATTTTGAAAAATAAGCATGTTTTGAGATATATATGCTCAAATTCATTTTTAATGAACCAAATCAGGTCACTGAACATAATAACTCATTATCTAAATTGACACTGACCTATAGGGAATCCCTAATACCCCTAGGCCTAAATGAAATATCAATTATTACTATCATAATCATTGGGTATATTTTCAACATTAATAAACAATACATAAACATCCAATTCTATATTTAAAAAATAATAATAATAAATTAAAAAAATATCTTTACATAAAATAACTATTTAATAAGTGACTACAAACCTACAAGAGAAATTAGAAAAACAAATATAAGAATGAATGTTTGGAGATGGAACACCATAACAAAATCCAACCAATTCAATAAAACATATTGAAATACCACCATACCCACGTAACTATTGAGTCACCTCTGTAATCCTTAAATATTTCTTCTTCCCAATGATGATGGAACCCTGATCAAAACTAAAATCCAATACCACAAGAAACATAAAAACAAAAGAAAGATTTCATATACACTAACCTGAGTTTTTATGGTGTGAGACAAATTATATAATGATACAAACATGATTTTTTTCATTACTTTTATAAAAAATTCATATAGCTTGAAAACAAATATGATAAAAATAGTTTTTCATTTCCATTTAATTAAAAATATCAATTTTGAAGAAAAATACCAACACATGGTTTGAAAACATAAAATGATATTATATTAAATACTATAACATGAAAACAACATTCCATTTTTCTTTTAAAATAATTAACACACCCAACTCCAAGGTAAGAAATGAATCAAGGGTAACTATGATTGAATTAAAATCATATAAAATAAAAAATAAATCTAATAAATAGATCAAAAAATACTAGTTATTATAATGAGAAACCAATAATAGTATAAACATATCAAATAAAGTCTATCCTTAAATAGGAAAACGCACTTGTTCATAAATATTGGAATGAATAACTTATGATACATATTATGTGGATGTTACATAGGGACTAATGGATGAATTAAAAGACATCAAAGGTTGAACTATTTTCGATAGATTAACAATCAATCATCTCTCAAACAAATCACCCAAAACCAAGTATCATTGGGGACCCTCCTACTAGATAAAAATATGTAAAACTATGGGAATATATCTATAATTTAATCACATAGGGCCTTACATAATCCATTAAATTTTCACTTAGTAGACAATGGTTCCACATGGAATTACTAAATTAGGTGAGTCATGATTAAAACTATTCTAATAGCGATATAAATATGCAACACTAATGCCTAAAACAACAATCAAGACCATCACATAAAACAATATTCCAATAAAAGAATAATGAAACCATAAGCATATTATGAATTACATCACAAATATTAATCACAAAGATTAATATAAACATCATCAAAAACATTTGGTGGAACAAGAATGGTGAAATAAAAAATTAATCATACCTCACATCACAAAGTTCTAATTAAGTCATCCATTTTTCAGTTATAAAATATAAATTTGGGACTGATTTTATAATAACATTTGCAATCCAAACATTAACCCATGGGAAATCACAGAAAACATTAATCATGAACAAAAAACTCAGTAGCAACTCCATTCATTGCCAAAAGACAATAACACATATTATAAATCATGTTATCCCCTTAAATCCAAATGGGAACCCCCCTAAAAATCAAATTTTATTTTAAACATAATTAAATAAAATCATATATAAAACCATACGTTATATTTTGTCCACAATTTAGGATACATGAAATAACAATTTACCTAAATGTTCAATTTGAGCATAAACTTTTATACATTAAACTCACAAATAACCAACTGATGTTACCGAATACATTGTTAAAAAACCTATATTTCCTACGTAATAATCATGTATAATAAAAATCAATTTAGAAAAGAAAATCCCTGATAGAAATACCAAATAAATGGAAATGAAATTAAAAAAACAACCTCGTGTGGTGAAATCATTTCACCTTCAAATAAAACCACATGTTTTAGTCTCCAAGGATGTATCATAAACACTGGATATCAAATAAACAATTTTATATCCATTCATGCAATTTAAATTGAATCCCCATGGAAACAAGGGTTTTAGATAAAGGAAACTATTTATATAAGACCATATATGAATGAGAAGGGAACCATTTCTTTAAAATTCATGTAATGAATCCCCATGAAACCAATTTTAAATAATCATAGTGAATCTTAGGAGATGGTAAAAACCACATTGAAGGTTCCTATTTTTTGGAGAATAAAGGAGGAATCAAAAGGATGAAATCCAAATTTAAAATATCAAATATATATATAACTACCAATTATTGAGTGGATTGTGTCATTTACATTCAAAATTTACAAACAAATTGTAAAAATCATGATATTCAAGTCTAAATAGAATATTTGATTCATTTATTGGCTTTATTTTTTGTTTTAACATTCACCATAACCATGAATCTTGAAAAAAATATCTGAAATTTTACACTTTTCATCTTGAAATGCCTTCAACTCAAGGGGAAAATCCATGGAACAAATATCTACATATAAAACTGATAGAGTTTGGAAATATTCTTCTAATTCTCTTTGATTTTGTTATATGACAGTTATAATCCCAATATAAGATATGTATACTCATTTTATAATGATTTTATTGTAATCACCAACTAATTTTTGTTGGTTGACATCAGTTTAAACACTTAATCAAACAGTTTTATACATTTATGACATGGATGGCTTGGGGAATTATATACTATTATAATATTATATAAATGTGTAAATTAATATTTGTATTTAGTTATGAATATCTTATAACAAAATCTAATTCATTAATTTAGTAAACACCATATGTTCATAAAAAATCAACAAAACGTTCTTGTTATAAAATTCTTATTTAATATTAATTTCTTTAAAAGTCATGAAATATATATAAAAAATAATATAATATAAATAATATCGAGGTAAAATTTAAAACATGTGGAAATTATATATGTTGTATGTGGGATGAATAAAATCTTAGATATTATGAATCTCATTCAAATGATAATAACTACAAACACCAATATGAAAAATCACCAGAATTCATGTAGGGATTATATATTTATGAAGTGTGTAGATGAAAATGAAATAGGGTAATATTATAAATTGAATTATTAATATATATATATATATTTATAATATTATAGGATGAAATAATTTTTCTGATTCATGGATATGAGGTAATGGATTTCCTACTCAAATTCCTCTCATGGAAACATGTTTTGTAATTCGAACAAAATTACATCTATATGGTGTATATACTTTTATTTGATGTTTCATATCATGAAATTATTTCCTTCATGTTATTTTTAGATGGTTTTTATGCACTATATTTTCTTGTTCTTATGATTCATTTTTTACACACACAATATGCGGGTCTCTCCATCTCAATTTTCATTCTTTGGGATTTGTGTTGTAATCAACACATATTTTCTTGTATGTGGTGGATAAATTAAAATGTATTTTTTCCCATATTAATCATGACATTTACTAGATTTACACGAATATTGTTTTATCCATATCCCATATTTCTTTAACTCATGAGTTACTATTTCCCTGGTGTGAAATCCTAATAAGTTTTGGAAAAGTAAACATTTGTTTAATTTCATAAATATACATCCATTCATAAATACTAGAATGTGGATTCAACTATTACCTAATAGGAGTTATTTACTTGAAAATGAATTGTTTCTAATTGACTTAATAATCACAATGATTTATGATGAGTAGAACCACTACATCGCACCTAGAGAGACCCTCCTAATGCAAATTAATAGGAAAATTCAAACATTAATAATGAACCTTGGGTAAATATTTTTCTACCATTACCTTGGCCACCATCCAGTTCATATATTTAATCCAATAAACTTGTTTTGGGGATAACCATTTTTTATAACATTTTATGAAAACTCCATATTATATATCAATGATAAATTTACATCATGTTTATAAATAGTAATTATCTAAGACATAATAATTATTATACTAGATGGGGACATATTTAATATTTATGTTTCTCTATATATGGATATACATGTTCTTTAAAGTAAGATGCTCCTCATGGAATAGTATGAACGGTCTGGATGAAACTTATTATGAATTCATTGTACCTAGAAATGTGATTGGTTAGGACCTACCTTTTATATAACTATGATACAATGAGAGGTCTCATGAGACAATAAAATATTGGGATTTGGTTTATGAATCTGTCCATAATATTATAATATCTAGACTAAAATAGTGTTAACATGTAACGTTTCCTGGAATAAAACCCTTATTCAATGTTTTTTATCTTTGATATATTACATTCCATCAGCATAAGATAAATTATTATTATAATCCATTTTTCAATTTTTCATGTATTGAGTGTTCCCTCAATTTAATTTTATAACGGATTCATGTTGTTTTTTTGTTGTTTCCATATATTATATGAAATTATTATGGTATTTAAGATTTAGGTGTATGGTAATATTTACCCACCATCTGATATCACCCTTATTTTTTTCATTCCCTATGAAACTAGGTGGGGGACTATTTAACATTTCCAGATACGATGGATGGGGTAATAATGTTCTTAAAATATATTCAGGTTGATTCTTGTGTTATTTAATTATAATATTTGTACATATCTAGTGAAAAAATTCTATTAAACTATTTGAACTTTCTAGAACTACTGTTTTTTTGTAATAATGACATAATATAACTATCATATATAAGTATATAAATTCTTGAATGTAATGATTGGTATCAATGAATGTATATTAGAATACATGAGGATTATATTTAGACTATCCATGAATGATAGAAAAATTCTACATAGAATCCAAAATATTTCTAAGAACCTTAATATTAAGAACTATTAGAATTGGATATTATAATTCAATATCGTGTGAAACCTACATGTCATCCATTATAAAAACAATGTGACTAATAGTAGGAATGGGACCCATAATAACACATTTTAAATGTGTGGATATTAAATGAATACATTTTAATTAAGGAATATTTGTTTTGAAATAGATCATAAGCATTTTGGGGTACATAACTTTATGTATGTCAAATAGTCTCACCCATATGAATAAAATAGTTTGTTCCTATCGTTGTGTAACTATGTTGGGTTTCATTAGGGTATAATAGTTTCCAAAATTCTATGTATATACTAATCTATTGGTCGATACACAATGCATCTCATCCCAAGAGAAGAAAGTTAACCCTTTGAGAAGCTATGAAATGGAAAATGAAATCATTGATTTCAATCATTTAAATGAAGATATATGCCAATATATGATTCTAGTTCAAAAATGGAGAAAAATATAAATTTTAATCTATTGATAAAAAATATTTCCTATTAAAATAGGATTTATATGTGGTATCAAATTTAATTACTTACTGTTCTTCTATAACATTTAGTTGGTCACCCACTTGAAATTGTTGTTGAATTTTTTATTGATCTCAATCATAATGCAAGATATATGTTGTTAAATCCCTCAACAATTGAACTAGTAGAGTTAGTTGAGTTATAAAAAAAGTGTATGTGTTGACTATTAAAGTATTTATATTAAATAGTGTTTCACCATTGGATGGCCATGTTTTATTTGTGAAAAATAATCTTGTGCCTATGAGACTAAACATCGATTATATAGATATTAATTCCACCACTATAAATAATATTTATTCTTTTTTGCAAATTGACAACATATTTGATCAAGTTGAAGTATCCCAATACATTTCATATATCGATCATCATTATGGTTATCATAAATTTTGGTTGAAGAAGGTTGATATGGTAAATATAGTATTTCAAGCAATGTGCTAACATTTTTAGCTAATGGTAATTCCTTTTTTAGAGACAAAAAACCTTATATAATAATTTATTAAATAAATAGATTATTCAGAGAGTATATTGATATATTTGTATATGTACTCATTTATGTTATCTTTATATACTATATTAACAATATAGAGTATGAGAGTCATCTTGAAATAATTTTGTTGAACCATAGAGTAAAATAATTGTATTGGAATTCAAGTAAGTTTTAATTTTGGTTCGATGTTGTTTCCATTCATGTACATAATATTCCCACGGCTGAGATATTTGTTAGAACCTAAATGAAAATGGTATTGAAAAATTTTCCTATATCAATGAAAATAACTGACATTGGATGTTAACTATTCTTATCAATTTAACATTAGTGGGTTATTATTATTTCTTGAACTTAGCCAACCTATTTACTAAATTAATATGTAAAGGGGTTAAATTTAAAAGGTAATGTAAATGTGAGGAATTTTTTAATGAAAAAAATAACCTAGTGAATATTTTTAACACTATTTTATTTTAAATTAATAATATTGATTTATATATATTATGTGACACACAAAAATTATCAAAAACAACCTAAAAATATATTTTTCAAATTTAGTCATTTCGATAGATTACGTAACACACAACCCTGAGTCTAAATGAAATTTAATTTACTATATAATTTAATCCTATACATTAAATTAGGTAGTTTAATTAGTAATAAAATAAATTATTTACAATATGGTTATCTACTAATATTAAATCATGTAAGAATCATTTAAAATAAAATAATTGTTTACAAAAAGATGGTCTCTTTTCTAAATAGTGATATAGTCACTCATCACGCTCAAAATATAAAATTAATTTTTTCCAACATTTAGAGAATTTAATTGATAAAATGAAATTAATTTTTAAAATTACAAAATCAAAATTATCTTGTATGGAATATTTGTGATTTTTCTGAAATGTAAAATTTTTGGATGAATAGTAAAAAATATTGAATTTTAATTTAAAACAGTCATTCTGATTTAATTATATAAGTATATATTTTAAATTTTAAATTTGTTTTGATGTAATTTTTTCAATTATATATCATTTAATCCAATAGTTCATTGGACTCATTTTCATATTTAATTTTGATATAAAATCCATCTAAATATTTGAACATTTTCTCATTGAAAATTTGCTTTCAAATCACATGTTTGGGATAAATATTGAATTTTATTTTTCAAAATCATTGGATTAAATTTTGAAAAAATGATTCAACATTTGTAATAATAATATTATGTATTATTGGGTTTTTTTAACATAACTTTTTACCATAATGGATATTTGGAATAGTAAAAATTATTTACCATGGTTATGGTAAAAAATGGTTTACCAGATTCTTATCCTAGAATGATATGGGATAAATTGAACTAAAAGCATGGTTATAATATATTTTATTGTAAATTTAAAATCCTATAATGTATAATTAAGTATAATAATCTATTTTACCAATTTTTAATATGACAAAATGGGCACACATTTTTCATTTCTAAAATTAAAAGAGTGACACACACATCACTTATAAGAGGACATCCCATATCCTCTCTTAATTAAAAGATAAAACCCATCTGGATGAGCCAACACATAAAAAAAAGATATCATAACTTCTAATAACTCATTTAATATTAATATTATTTTTCCATAAATTCATTCAATGAATACATTATGTATAATTCTAAAGAGGTTGTGCAAAAAGAGTTAAAATTCATAATTAATCATTTTTCATTAAATTTTTATTCCACTTACTTAAAATAATCATAAATTATGATTATATAATTTCCATAGTATATACCATATACATTTGTTTATTTATTGTATCTGTATGTCCTATATCCATCTCCACTTCCCAAAAATGTAATATGGTAACTATGCTTATGTTTACGACAGACTACCGCCTCACAAACTGATGTGATTTTTTTTTCATCAAACTGTTTCATGGATGGATATTATTATTTAACTTAGGTATATATATTTGATATCTATAATATAATTTTACTTATGTGGTGATTATATCATATATTCCATTTTAATTTTCATTCTCTTTGGGATACAACAATGTAACTCACATGTACATGCAACTATTGTCTCGTTAATTGATGTGATTTATTTTTAACCAGCGTATTACATAGAGAGTGATAGGATGAATATAAAAAATATATGTTATATATATGATAAAATAATTATATTGATGAAATATATATAATTAATATAATATAGTATATCATTTTACATCTTATATTTTCCTTCACTGATAGTTAGTAATATCATTCATGTACCTGTGGACTATTGCCTTCAAAAAGTGATTTGACACTCTTTTCATCACCACACCACATGGGTGATATATATAAGTATATTTAAGAAAATAATAATTTATTTATGATATTATTATCATTATTTCACTATACAATTTCACTTAGACAGTTTCTATAATAATTATTGAAAAATGGGATCATTACTCATTTGTCCGTATAGTCAACCATCTCCAGGATCATAATAAACATCATTTATCCAAACCATCATAATTTATATATACTAAAATTATATTTTTAATAAATATGATAATTGTTTCATCAATAAAATTATGTAGATGATGAAACTATATAATATTCATGTGACTTGAATCTTCCATGAAAAAACATGAATGTGAAAATAAGGATATTTACACCTAGAACAACGAAAATAAAGAAACATTATTAATGAATATTTATAATTTGTTATAAAGGAAAATATATGATATTATAAATATATAAAAAATCTATTATATTTTAGTAACACATTTAAAACCACTATATGTCATGGTCAATCATGTTCAACCAAAATCGAGCCCATGGTAGGGAACATCATCTCATTTCATCTTAATTGAGGCTTATTGTAAATTTAATAATATTTTTTTATATTGTCTATAAACAAACCATTTGAAATGTAATATCATTAAACCATAATAATTCATGCTATGTATATTTTAAATTTAAAATATTTCATATTTGGTTATTTTAAATAAATGTTTCCAGGTGGTAATGTATTTTATAACTCAATTTTTTCTCATTGGGTTGTATTACTTTTTTTTCTACTTTAATATTATTTAATTATTTTCATAATATCATTAGAGTTTTTTTATTACTTACACTTTATTTATATTGACATACGTATTAAGGAAAAACATGATTCATTGATTAATTGTCACTTTAACATTATAATCATTGTATGTGTTTATTCTACAATATCATTCTAATCAAGATTTTTTTTCACAAATTAAAAATGAAGGAATGTATTTAATCATTGACTAATAAAACAATATAATTTTATTCTCATATTTATATTAATTATATTTTAATAAAATTGTTCTATTACCCGACTCATTTTTACATAAATTAATTGAGAAAATATTTTGAATAATTTTCTACTTGACATCTATCTTCAATTGAAAACTAGTTTGATTCCAAAACCATATTTTTTTGAAAATGTTTTCAAAGCTGTTTTATTTTCAGTTATACTTTTTAAATGAAATTTTTACCCATTTTTTCTTATTAATAAATAAACAGAAAAAAATATTAAACTCATTTTCCAATCAATTCAGGTTTTTATTTTACTTAAAATGTGAATAGAATCATATTTAATGTGTTTTTCTTGTGCATAATTTCCTTATTTTATGTCTACTCAATGATTTATTAATTCCTATAAATATTTCACATATTATCCTAAAAGGGATTCTTTTTGTAAATTTTTTGTAAACATTTACTTTTAAAATGTTGTTTTCATAATGGAAGATACATTTTCCTCCAAAATGATTTTAAAATGATTTTTATGATATTATTATTCATCATTAACAACAACACATTATTCTAACTCCAATGTGTATATGTCAGATTTTTATAACCCTTTTTTATTATATAAATTTTTAATGATAATTTTAACCAAATGTTTTATAAAAAATCACATCAGTTGTTAATTTTGGATTTCATGATATTTCCCTTTAATTTCTCACAATTCTATGATCATTAGATATTAAATTTTCATAGAATATCCATATTATTTATAATGGATATTTCTAATTCATAAAACATAACATATTTATATATATTGGTTGTTTTGTTAAATGTTATTTGATTTAATAGGGAAAATGATAATTCATATTATATCTTCAATAGATACAAATAATTTATGACATATAGTTCATGAATTAAATTAATTATTAAATAAATGAGAAATACATTAGACATTCAGATCTGGGTGGTTCCAATTAAAGATAGTCCCATGATGCATTGGATGTCTCATGAGATGAATCTAATTTAATTTCGTAGTTAAATGGGTTTTATTAATCATTTATAAATTTTATTGTGGAAATATCGATATTGTAGTGTTATCGTGATTCATGTGATCATAGAATGAAATACTTAGGAATTTCCTTAATTGAGAATTCGGTTATTATTATCCATGTCATAGTCACAATATTATTTTCTTCATATACATTTACATATGAGATTATTAAAAAACATATAATGTGTTATTAGTTATTTTCCTTGACATATTCATTTTCCCTTATCTTCTAATATTATTGATATTTTGAATGATATAATCAATAGATTCATTTCTTTCTATTTGTTTTGATTTAGTGGTATATGTTTTTAATTTTGCACCATTCCATATTGATTATGTCTTACCTTATTATCGATGATATTTTTACAATGAATTTACCCCTAGATTCATTTCAGTCATAATTTATTGATTAAATGGAATGTGGATTATGTTACTTACCTTTCTATATTCATTATGAATTATCATATTATCTATGAAAGTTTTATTACGGTATCATATATAGATGTATTTAATTATCATTTTATTTAATAAATGGAATGTGTTTTCAGTTATATACATTTCCAAATTTGTCATTCCTTATCTTATCATGATAGACTTGTTGTCTAATTGAAATGTGTGTTTATTTATTTACCTTTCCAAGTGGATTCTTCTTATTTATCAATGATAACATCCTCTTTACTGAATCATTACCAATAATTTCCACTCATCCTTATTTTTTTACTTTCTTATAAATCATAGAAATTTATAATAAGTGAAATGAAATGATAATTTATATGGAATAACATTGTTCTTGACATAAAAAATTATAGTTTAATTTATGTTTCTGAAAATAATTTGGGAATAATTTATGTTTCATGTTTACCAAGGAAAAAAAATTATTTGATTCATTGGGATGTTAATCCTTGTATTATATTATAATTTTATAAATTTTATCCTTAACTGTGGGTTTTTATAGTTGGGCTTTTAACAGACGGTACTGGATCAAGTAGAATATAAAACATGGGAATAATATTGGGGACAAAATATAATAGGGAACAAAACCCTATAATATAATTTCTGGATTTTCCTAGTTCAACAACCTCTTATTTTGGTAAGGTGGTAATTATATTGTTTTTTGTTGAAATAAATCACTATATGGATTTTATAAGTTGATGTAGTTATGAAAAAGAACTACCTAGGTGTAATAATTATGAAAATAACACATTGTTCTAGATCAGATCATCACCTTGAGCAAGATAACATGTGTTACTATACTTATGGATTGACAATTCATGTGGATATTTCTATCATTATTAATATTTCATTAATAAAATATTATACATCTCAATTGATGATAGGAATGAATAAACTATATTAAATCTTAGGAGAATTATAATAGAAAAATGTGTCATGTTTAAAAGAAGCCAATAAATTATTATATGGTTTTCCACAACTATTATTGTTTCTCACACTATATATTTTTAGTCAGAAGTTGGAAACTAAAGGAATCATGTTAACATTTAACATTAAGGTAAACATAATGACTACGAGGAACCAAATTAGATGGTTACATGGTTGAAACATATCATGATTATTAATAATATGTTATAATGAAATATTATTAAAAACCTTATACCATAACCCACTCTCACTTTCATCATATAATGGAATGATGGAGTTTTTTAAGTGCTCTAATGGTGGAAACCATGAATAAAAGAATTATAGATTTCATTCATATATATAATGTTGAAGGATCAAACATGAATGTCTCTAAATGGAATGGGAAAATGATTTATATTTGAAATAACAAGTAATAAGTTATAAAATTTCTTAGAATAAATGAAGAGTATAATTGAATGAAATAATTTTCATCTTAGTAATCAATTTATAGTTTGTTATTTTAAATTTGGGGAACCTATTAATTATCTAATCTAATTCCATATTCTAATGGAAAACCTCAACACCAAGAAATGACCTATATAGAAAAAAAAGATGAATTAATTTTCATTTGGGATTCAAGAATTAAATTTTAGAATTATTTTCACCACTGTAATTTGGGTTATAAAAATTATCCAACATCTAAGAATTTTGTAAACATATAATATCATGTACATATTTATTAAGACAATTTTTGTGGATACCATATTTGGTTTATGAGTTTATGGTTAATCATAAGATCAATGTCATAATAACATATTTTAAAAAAATTGTGGTAGTAATATGACATGATTAGGTTTATTTTTTAGAATCATATATGGGAATAAAATGCATTAGTTTAGTATAAGAAAATGGTATTTGAGGAAGAATGTTTTTAAATTTTAAACCTTGGATTCAAGGTATTCATATACATTATAGAGTATCAAATCACTTATGATGTAGTTATTCAAGGTCACCACAATTTAGATATTTTATACGAACCATATTAATATTGTATAATAAAATGTAAAACCCATGTGTAGGGAGAAACTCCTTCAACTCTTACAAGGAAACATGGCTTGTACCAACAACTGAAGGGTATTAATGGTGGGGAACCTACCACATTCTTACATTATGATCTAGTTAATATTTCATATTTCATATTAAATTATTTTATTAATTGATATTAATGATAATCCAATGTTGTTACTGTGGACTTTTATAGATTTTTTATGATATTGTATAACATTGTTAACCATACCTATTTTGGAAACCAGTTAGTGAAATATGAAAAAATGTTTAACTCTTTTTTGGAGTTTATGATCCATTAATATTTAATTATAAATCATTAGGCATAAAAATTTATTTTTAGATAATGATTTCATGTAGTAAGTGATGAATTAGAAATTGAATTAAGAACTACCAAATAATAAAATTATTATTATGAAATTGAAATTTAACAAGTAAGAATATTTCCTTATACTCAAATATAATAAAAGTATTCATCATAATTAAATAAATTATCTTGAAAATAAATATTAATATATTACATTCATATTATATGAATAAAACATTCTTTTAAATAATTTCAAATTTATGTTATTTAGGTCCTTAATATTTTAATGATCATTCATATTATTCCAATAAAGGACCTCTATTAGTCTCTATAAATATTTTTACTCTTCATCCAGGTCTATATATTTACATTTACCAATGATCTCTTATATATAATAATATTATTATGTTATTCCATATGATATCTTTACATCACTATCTCTCTTATAAAGAGGTTATAATTTAGCCCATTTTAGGATGTGGGTTTCTCACAAAATATTTCGAATAAAATTCCCTTGATAATAGAGATAAAGATTAAATTAAGTGTATTAAACTTCTTAAAATAATATATAAATAATATAGATCATGTGACACACAAGAATGAGAAAAAAACAAAACAGGAAATATATTTCTTAAAATTAGTCACATTGATAGATTGTGCGAAATTCTATACACAGTTTAAATAAAATACAATATAAAATTCCACATTATCCTATCCATTAAAATTCAGGGAACAATATTACCAACATAATTATTCATGTTATATTAATCTATTGATTAGAGAAAAAAATAATCATTTAAACAAAAAAATGGATTTTTTTCCGAAAAACGTTTTTTTTTCAAAAAGATGGTTTAGTCGAAATTTACATATTTATTTTAAAATTAATTTTTATGAATTTTATAAAATTGATAGGTTAAAATGAAAATAAATTTTAAAATTATAATATCATAATTATATTATGGTGAATTTTTGGGACTTTTCTAAAATATTTCATTTTTCGATAAAATAATTAAAAATACAACATTTCAATTGAAAAATGCATTTTTGTTTAAATTATTTATTATTTTACATAATATTTTAAATTATTATTAATTGAAAATATGTTCAACTATACATCAATTAATATAATTTATTTTATTGGATTCATTTTCACATTTAATTTTGACATAATATATTTTTATAATTTTGAATGTTTTTCTCTAAGAACCTTCTTTCTCATCCAATCTTCTGGATTAATTTACAATTATATTTTTTAATATTATATAAAAGGAGTTTGGAAAATGTATTTAAAAATTGAATAATAATAATAATAATAATAATCTAGTATGTAACCTATAATGTTTTAACATAATGAATAATAAAACCTGTTAATATTATTTACAACCGTTAAGGTAAAATGGGTTTACATGAGGGTTAAAATAAAAACGATAAGGGTTATATTAACCAAAAAACTCATATAATATCTATTAATG
This sequence comes from Viscum album, assembly GCA_963277665.1. NCBI lineage: Eukaryota > Viridiplantae > Streptophyta > Magnoliopsida > Santalales > Viscaceae > Viscum > Viscum album. Next base: position 206,575,718 of record OY728143.1, read on the forward strand.
GTCATTAAATAAAAAATATAATTTATAATTCTACTTAATACTTCTTTTGGATCATTTTTAATGGGAAAAATTTAGTAATATATTTAGTTTAAAAAATTACTATTATCCCTCTCACAACTCTTATAAAATTCCACCCACTCTCATATCTTCTTCATAACTTGATATAATTTTTATTCATCCAATACATACCTAAATAACATTAAATATTCTATAAAATAATCATATAATAGTTTTTTTCATAATTTTATTTTAGTAATACTTTAGGTATAATCCTACTGAGTTGTTCCAGAGTTGTTAAAATTCATTACAATGTATTTTTCTTTAGTTTTTCATCAAACACCGTAAAATATTTTCAATTTTTAGTTATATAATAACAAAATTATCCAATTTTTTTGTTATTATTTAATGATCATGACCTTTATTCTTCTTATATTCCCTCAAATTTGAAACAATAACATCGCTTGTGTGTATCATAGATTAAAACCTACACAACTAATGTGATTAATTTTCCATCATCACCTCTCATAGATTGGTATGATGGTTTATATAAATAATATATATTATATTTATAACATATTTATACCTATTGTTTAATTATATTATATATACATTTTAAATTCTAATTACGTAGGGGGTATGATAACGTCGATCAGGTGTACATTGGACTACAACCTCGTGAGGTGATATGATTTGTTCATCACTAATGATATACATTTACTGTAATAATGATAAATTTAATTAATAAATTTGATATATGAAAAAAAAATAACTTCTTATTTAATTCACTTAAAATATCATATTTTATTTTATTTCTTACATTCCCACTCATTGAATGTTGGTAATGTCATTTATGTACTTGTGGACTACCGCCTTCATGAATTAATGTGAATATTGTTTCATCACCACACCACATAGATTATATATATAAGCACATTTAAAGAAATAAAATATTGTTTTTTAAATTATAATAATCATTGAATTATAAAAAATTACTTTCCTTCCCTCCATAATAATCATTGAAAATGGGAACATTACTCAAGTATATGTAAGACCTATCATCACCATGATGGTAACATACATTATTTCTCTAAACAATTTTTATTGAGGGTTATTAAAAGTATAATTTATGTATAAATAATAAATTTATTTCATGGTAATTAATATAGAATTGATATCTCTCTATAATATTCCCATGAATGGGTACTTTCATGAAAAATCACGAATGATAAAACAAGTTATGATTCAAATAGAATAATGATAATAATTAATGATTATTGGAAAATGGGTGACACTATGATATAAAGGTATTTTATATGATATTACACATGTTATTTTAGGTATATTGTAATTTAATAAAAAGTATACATCCATAATAAATGAGGCTATAGTACATTCATCAAAGAATAAGTATGAGGTAATTGATTTGGTCTCAATTCTTATTTATTAAGAAATATTTTTATGTTATACACCTTATTAAATTTATATGTGTTATATACCACCCCATTGACATGTAATATCATGATTATTTAATAATTCATGGTAGTTTTTTTATTTTTCATTATATCATACACTATTATTTCACTTGAATATCTCCATGTGGTAATGTATTCTATAACTCATTTTCATTTAATTTGGTTATTACACTTATTTTTTTCCATTTACATTCTAATATTGTATGTGTAATGATTCCTTTATTATATTTTTATTCTGAATTGTTTTTTTAGGATAAAAATTTTATACACATAAATAGATTCACAAATTAATTATCACATAAAATTTATTATCACTATATGAGTTTATTCCATAATCTCATTCTAATTGATATTTATTTTTCTTAAATATCCATTAAAATAAATTATTTTATAATTGAATAATAAAACTATTTCTTTTTTCATATCCTCTACTTGTTGAAGATATGTTTCTTGTAGAATAACATATTTCCAAAATTTTGGTACATAATGTTATTTAATTTTTTAAATTAAAATCCTACTATATTATCTCATCCATTAGAAATAAGAATTATTCTAAAACAAGTTTTTATAAAAAGGAATTTAATTTTTTCATATTAACTTACGACATTTAATATGCATTATTTCACATGTTTTACTTTTAAAAAAAATTTAATTGAATCATCATATCATTATTGAAATAATGCTTGTTTGGATCATAATGAAAATGTGAAATAAAACTTTGTCAAAAAATAATAATCTTGTATACAATTTTTTACTATCATGACCCCTCAATGAATTAAAGAATACATTATAATATTATAATATTATTTTTTTATGAAAAATATTTTCAAATTTTTTTTTGAACATTTAGTTTTAAATAGATTATTTCAATATGAAAATAATATTTCCCCCATAATTCATTTAAAATTCTTTTATGGAATTAATATTCATAAATTATTATGAAACATTATTTTTATTCTAATTTCTATATGTTTGAATGTAAATATACTTATTCATTATTTATATTTGTTTCCTTATTTTGACCATGGATAGTTTTTGCAATTAATTACTTGATTCATTTTTTATTTTTTATCTTTCCCTTCAATAATTCACATTCATGTGATCAGTGGATAATATATTTCCCCAAAATATCCATATTATTTATCATGGATATGCTCATTGTTTATCCCATATCTATTTTTTACATATGGTGTATTACCTAGAATATTATTTTATTAAATGGAAGAAATATTGATAATTATCATTATTTCTTAAATTCATATATTTAATAGTAATGCTTATTTGTTCGTGATTTAAATTGATTATTCAAAAAATGATCATTTATTTGTGAATTCATATATGGTCAGATATGGTTATAGATTTTCCTTGAATTCATCAATAGCCTCATGTGGTGAATCAATTACCTAGAAATAGTTAAATCATCCTCTACCTATCAGTTTTAAAGTTTGTTTAGGGAATATCTTGATGGTATGGGTGTCTGGATGTCTGAGATCATGAAATAGAAAAATTAACTATTTCCTTTATTAAAAATTCAGTTATTATTATCCTTGATATTTTAACTATGATATTATCACTGGAATAATTTCTTAATCAATTTTTTAATTAAATTCAATGTGTTTATTTATTTCCCTTCCATATTTATTGCATGTTAACATATTATCCATGTATTTTCACAAAGATAGTACATATTAATTCATTCCATCCACATTATATTGATCAAATGGAATGTGTTGTTAGTTATTTGACTTCCCATATTGATTATGCCTTGTCATATTATCCATGATATTTTCACCATGATATTATCTATGGAAGCCTTTCATTACTGGTTTACTTATTATGTTGAATATGTTTTTAGTTATTTACCTTCCCATATTAATTATGCCTTAACTTATTATAAATGTGATTTTCATAATGTTATTATCTCTACATTCATTTCATTCTCTATTAATTGATTTAATGAAATGAGATTTCTGTTAATTTCCTTTCCACATTTATTATAAATTATCTTATCATGATAATCAACTTTTTAAAATGGATTGTGTTTTTAGTTATATTTATTTTCATGTCGATTATGGTTAATTATTTGTGATAGATTCCATTGTACTTATCACTTACTAAGTATTTGATCTCACACTTATTGTTTTTCATTTCCTTGTAATCCATGATGTTTACAATGAATAATATCAAAGGAAAATTTAGAGGGAAAATTTTATTCATGAATAAAGAATATGTTGTGATTTTTTATTCAAATGTAATTTTGGAATCAAATATTTTACTAGTTTAGAAATACTACAATACTATTCAGACTCTTGTGATTTTCAACCTTATATTATATTCCAATTTAAAAAAGTAAGACACCAACTTTGGTTATTTGTGCACAAGGATTTTACATTAAATCAATGGTACTAACTATAATAATAGTTGATACAGATTTTTCATTTATGGTGATACATCAATGAATGAAATTTGATATATAATTAGGAAAAATGAAAGAGTGACCACTTAATCATCATGGAAACATAGAATCCATGAATAGAACTATCCAAACCAAGACATTGAGTAAGAGGTTATAATCATTTCATTGAAAATATTGGTGCACATCCTCTACGGTGAAAGATGCGAGATATATATTGTCCAAATTATATTATTGTATATCTTCAGATAAATGAAGATCTACCTGAAGGAAAGAATATGGTTAAAACTAATTAAAATCTATGAATGCTCGAACTAATACACCCCTGGAAAGGTAATAAAGGATAATGATGAATTGAGTTTGAGTAATGATGGATTTATAAGGATTATTAGTATTTAAAATAATTCAATATATATATATATATTAATGATTGATATGGTGATTTTTATGAAAGGATAACCATCATTACTTTTCAAACAAATTGTTAAAATATCCACACTATAAGAGATAGATAAGTCCCAATAAGATGATGAAAGAAAACAATGGATTATTGATAAAGTGAGTTTTGGAATTTAATTGATATTATATATAGATATGTTGTGTTAATGTTTTTTATGATTTTAGGGTTTCTATACAAAAAAAATAAAGACGAAACATCTAGAAAATTTTCCTTATAAAAAAATCTCTATATACCTTACTATAAAAATGAGGTAATGTTGTTTAAGAGATAATTTTTTGTGGTATGGAATGAAGTGATAATGTGTAGATTATCTACCCAGATGATTTTGTATCCAATAGTTAAATTATGATCAATAACATAATTATAGAGTTACGAAACCTTTGATTATACCTATAAGAGACTGACATAATGTTATAATGTATTTTTCCACTAGATTCGAACATACACTAAGGAATAATGATTATATATGGTTTATCATTGTTCATATAACATTGTTCATTTATTTTATAGAGATAGCATTTGATCTAACCAGTGCGCCCCATTTTACGGATCTAAATCGGTGATATATTTTAGCTTCATGGGTCACCTTAATAGAATTTATTTCATATAGACCCATATTTCAAATTTAATTTTTTGAGTATTGTTGACAGGGAATTAAAAAATATGATCCATTTGGGAAAAACCAATGATGTGGTGATGTCAGAGGCACTAGACCCTCCCTCCCAAAAAATTTGGGGGTGACTGACCATCCTACACGATGACTTGAACCTTTCTATTATTCACTAACCATAACTTCCTCCCCCATTTCCCTACTATTCCCTTTTTCCCTAAGGTCCTAGACCTTTATAGTATCTCACCAGACCAAGTGATTTCAACGATAGAATTCAATGATTCTTCAAATCATCACATAACGATTCATTTGGATTGATTTAGTGACCATCGACCCTCGTTTTATATCATTGATAGATTTGTTTTTGAATCAGGGAGACTTCAATATCCCTTGGTGTTGGTTCTTCTCGAACGGTGCCATATGATTATCTTATTTTCCTTGGAGGATGAACTCATCATTTCTTGTTCGAACACTCATTATGATCTTAATGGATGCAATTATTTCTCATAAAATGGTCTTTTGAGATCAAATTGATATTTAATGTGCCACCAACAATGTTGTGGGTAGGGTTACTAGATCTTCCACTAACATTTAAAAAAATTTCGATTATATATCTGTTAGGGATATTTATATGAATGTATTAGTGCTCTAATAGTCATAATTCTATAGTTTTTCACCTGATATCCCATCATATCTCTATTTAGGTCGATGATTCAAAGCCTCCTGTAGATTAGATCCAGATTTCAGTTGGAGAAGAATTTATATGGAAACAAGGTTTGGTCTTCAAGTCATGGAAAGCGTTTTTCTAGGACTATCATCGTTTTGGACATTTGATCTTCAGATTCCATCATGGAAATGGAGATTAGCTATGAATAGTCCCTATCTAAAGACTAATAGTTGGGTCTAAGGTTCTCGTCGACCTCACTGTGAACTAGAATGTAAAAGATGGTGTTGTTTTTGTGAGTTTTGAGGAGGATCATGGGTCTGTTGTAGAGTAATCTGAACCCACTACACCACTTACCATTCCTAGTGCAGAGAACATGAATATTATAGATTGTAGTAATTGATATGGTTCTAGTACATCATGAGTGGAATAGATCTTTGATGTCATACTATTGTGCCTCCAATTGCAGTGAAGAGTTCTAATTCTAAGGATTTAATGCCATTGTTTGTGGAAATCTTTTCCTATATTAGGCTCAATTTGTGTATTAACCCTTTGTAGTTGGTGGAGTGGGGTAGTGTAGGTGGATAGAGTGGTAAAGGAAGTATTCTTGGATGTTGATAGGGTGAGAAATTTTGATTCATCCAACACATTTGAGGAACCTACTGAGAACTTGATAGTCTGTGATGTCCGAGGTCTCGGAGGACCTCATGGTCGAGACTGTGAGGAAACTAACCAGAAACCACAATTTATGGGATGTGGATTCAAGAATCGCACATGTCCAGATTTTCCAGTACTATTATTGGTGGATAGACCATCCTATTTTGACAAGTTAATTTCGGAGGAATGGTTATAAAAATTCTCAAAACTAATTTTCAATGATGGGAAAAGAAGAAGGATGTACATTTGAGGAAGGGAACAAAGTGGAGGTAGGGCATGATGAGAACCTCTCTAAGAGTTTGGAAGACCCCAACGAGGATAAGGATTCTGATTTGAATGTGACTTTGGAGTACAAATAAATTTAAATTTTGGAGGAATATATTAGATCCTCTTATATGAATGGAAAAACAATATAATCGATTCAAAAGGGTTTATCCGTCACTATTGGTGGCTACATAGGAAGAAATATTACTAGTTATTACCTAGCCATCCTGTTAAATGATCCTTAATAAAAGTAAGTGTACCTATAATGGTTTCCATTTACGTGGAGTAAAACACAACTAAGGATTTTGACTATTCAGTAGGCGATTCTTCTATCTATGGCCTTGCGCATGCTGTTTAGAAGGTTGCAGAATTTGATATCCACCAGTGTTGTAAGGTAATGATTTAATGTGATGAGTGGTAAAGATTTGGTAATTTTCATGAATATTTATATGATAAGGGCCTTTAGGTCGTTAATAAACAAGATGAATTCGATATGCTGTTTGGAAGAAGTGCTCAGGCTAGTTACACCAAGGTTCATGTTGACTAGACCCAAAAACATTTCGGCATAGTATCACATGGATTCAATGGGATGAATATTTCTATGGAAGAGATCATCCTGACTTGGAATAGGATATCATTCAAATTGGGATCTTTCTCAAAGATCATCCAAACTATGAGGCTCTATCTCTATAAGGGATTCTCCTCTTCAGAGGTAAGATCTCTAATAGTCTGAAATTACAATTTAGTTATTCGGCTATTACATATCAGGTTGGGTGATTTTCTATTGTAATCTTGACTACTTTCTGACATTTCCTTAAAATAAGTTTTTCTAAATAATAAAAATATATAATTAGTAGTAGTGCTCTATTTTTCAACGTCATATCATCCCAGGTCCAATTTTTAGTCTTAAATAACTATTCATTAATTTTAGAAACATTATATGATCTTTTTCTTTTGACTGCCAATGTGTTTGGAATTAGTATATACCATCAGTAGAATTTGTATACTCTAATAGTTTTCCATAGAGTATATATATTGAATAATAGAAGTAATTATATGGGAAGAGTTTTTGTATGAAAAATTCTTCTGAAGAATTTGGAGAGAGAAAGCTATTTGGGCCATAGAACGTAGGGTACACAACTGTCAATGTATAGTCTATTCAAGATCACATTAATGTAGCAAAAAGAAAAAAAGTGTTAATAATAAAAGTAAAGAATTTTAATTTCTTTATGGGATTATGTATTCACGAAGTATTCCATATAGATGGGTCCCATGTTATTTTTCAAAAAGGAGAATCTAAGACCAATTTACATATGTACTTTTGATGCATTAGAATCAATTGGGTCTGTATGTTACATGACTTTTATGTTGACCCAACATTATAAAGTACATGACTTATAAGATGAATTATTACTGATTAAATACATTATGGATGTAATTCATATGACAAATTCTATGGGAATACTATTTGAAAATGACTTGTTATTTTAATAAGAAGCATGTAAAGATTCACAAAACATGAGAGAATGTAGTGTGTAATCAAAAAATTCAATTTGTGAATTTAAATTAGGGAATTACAAAATTTATAAAGGAAACATGGGACATAGATGAAGGCTTAAGGAAAATGTATCCACATTTTCTCAATAGTTAACAAATAACCAAATTTCATGGATGAATTATTTAAGTGGTGGGGACTCGAGATCATACTGTTAGTGGAAACATCATAACATGGATTATTATTCAGTATGATCTTTAATGAAACATTACAGATGAATATATATATTATATTAATAAAATAACATTATTATGATGAAAATAACTTCATTTTAATTTTTAATATCAATATTAATCTAGTATGTTGTTTTTTTCTTTTTCATAAAAATTAGGTTTTAAGAAAAGAATTACAGTTTCCATGAAAATTTCAATTTTTATAAATTTACAATTATATAACAAAGAAAAAGATGTTTAAAAAATACTAAATAACTATATATTTACTTAGGGAATAACATTATAAATTTTATAATACATATTATGCATGTAAATCTTAGGGTGAATATTTTTAGAACAAATTAAATTTTTTCTTTATTATAGAAACTATTATCAGTCCTTTCGTTAAATCATTTATTTTTAATAGATATTCATATTTTATTTCCTTGAATGGATCATGTACTTATTTTATTTTATAATAAATATTTTCAGGTGCATTAAATATGCATATAAATAATGATACATTATATATGAATTTAAATATTGTAATAGTTATTTATTTGAACATGGTATTAAAATGACTAGGTCTATATATGTTGAAAAAAATTGGAAAATATATTTGAAATTTCATGATATATTTATAGAACTTTTTAAAATATTAATTTTTTAATTCTCATTAAAATCAATTACAATGGATAGAAACTAATTTTCAATGTTACTATAAGAGTTATAAATTTAGTTTGACCAAAATAAACATTACAAAAACATTTATAAAAAATTATTATAAATGAATTATTTTTCATTGAGTCAACCAATAAATGTTTCCCCTTTTCATTTTCCATTTTTTCACTGTGGATCCCGGAATAGAGTCTTGTAATTATTTGAAAAATTAATGGTTATCAAAAAACATCCCTTCCCATCAATAATAAAATGGGAAAAATACACCTCATGAAGAAAAAATCTAAGATTATAATTTCTCTTAAAAAATATTCCAATTTTCTCTCTCTAGGACACAATAGTATGAACATATGTTTATTGGGATTCATTGTTAGACTGATATTTTCTGATTCATGGAAATATCTAAAACAAATAAAATCGCTGAATTGATTACTAACAACTACATTGTTTTCATTAATAAATTTTTTATTAATATATTTTCTATAAAGACTAAATTATTTTTATAATATGAATGTATATATATATATATGTTAATGTGACTACATTAGCCTAACATAATTATTTATTCACATATGAAATCAATTGTTAAAAGAAAAACTTGTGTTTATGCATTGTGTGGACTACAACTTCGACAAAATAACACATCTATTTATCATTCACTAATTTAAAAGGATCAATATATTGATGGTATTAATGTTAAAATAGGATATTTATTATATTTTTTTATTATGGTGTAAAAAATATTTTCATATTAATGATATGTCAAATAAACAATTATAATTTGTTTAATTATTTAAAATAAATTTACTAAGAGTATAATCATTCATTCGAATTTCTTTTAGTTATCATATCCATAACCATTTATTTAATTTCCATATAATTATTATATATAAGACTAATAAAAATATAATAAGACCATTATAATTTGATTATAATTAAATAACAACTGAATCATCCCATTATTGTCCTCTAATCATGGTTGGTTTAAGATTGTGGCGGTTTAACCACATACAAAAAACACTATTAATATATTTCATGGATTACTATGAGGATATATTTAATAGTATAATGTTATATAAATGAATAAATAACGATATTTTTGGGTCTGTGGATATTATATCAATATCAAATTCATCAATTATGGAAACACCCTCTATTGAACAAAAAAAATTATTATAGACTTCATCATTATTGATATATCGTAAAACACTCATGAAAGGGATTTCAAACATCATAAATTTAACACCCCAATCTTCCACGGTATGCTTCTCTTTAAATAATACAATAGCATGTGTTGTATGCAACTTCGTGTTCTACAGACACCACAACCAATCAAACTAGTTGTTATGAAAAGTAATACCCACTTTTTGAAATTTTAGAAAATTTATCTTTCAAAATGGGCTTCATTTTTGTATTCGAAATATCGAAATTATCCTAGGGTAAATTTTTTATATTTTTCTGAAAACTTTCAATATTGGATGAATAGTGAAAAACACTGGGTTATAGTTATAAACAAAATTTTTATTTAAATAATTATTTATTTTATTTAAATTTATTTTAGGTCAAAATAGATACATAATACCTATATAAGTTCAATGTAATTCATTGGAGTTAGTCTATAATAATTTTAGATATTTAAAAAAAATTAACTTCTCACCGTCTTTCACCCATCTCCTAGGAGAATATGGAAATTCACATAAAACATAATTGTACCGGTTCTGTGAGTGGAATTTCAAAAATCCAATATACATGGATAATATCATGTTGTAAAATTTTTTTCAATGAGATAAAAAATAATTTTTGTTAAATAGTAACTTTTTACTTTTATTTACCCCAATTAAAAGTAAATATGGTAATTAAGGAAAAAATGATATTATTATTACCCTAACACATGTCTTAATTCTATTTTATATGTATAATTCGACCAAAAACAACCTTAGGAATAAAATATGACCCTCTTTGGTCCACATGGATTAGATTAGGACATTTATTATTATTTAATTTAAAGAAGAGTTAAAAGAGTTAAAATCAATGTTTAATAACTAAAACATTTTTAATATAGGGTTCTACATAAGATAAATTAGATTATAAATTTTCATTATAAATATAAAAGGATTTCCTACATAATTATATTTTATTTATAATTTTTCAACATTAAATAATTTAATTTATTTATGAAACAATGGTGATGTAGTAATTACCTAATTAATTAAATATTAAAATTATTTATATTATAAATATCCAAATAAATGTAATTCGAGACTTTTTATGAATTCCACAAATTTTCTAGGTTAATATGACATATTAGTGTTGGTTAGATGAGTTTTTTTCGAAGTAATAATGATGTTATGAATTTATCAAAAACAAAATACCAAATATTGTCAACATTGACATAAAAGAGTTTTTAAAACAAATATTATATTATTAACTGATACTCTATTCCTAAAAATCTATGATTCAGCCAAAGAAATTATATAATGATAGGTGTATTATTAATAAGACACTTGGTGATTTCTTTTATGTATATAGTAAGTTTATTAACCATATAATTTCAAAATTAAAAGAGACATGGTAAATGTCAAACTATTTAACTAAGAGTTAAATCTAACAGATAATGTTAATATAGTGACCCAAAGTAATATAAAACCTATTGGATGAGTTTTTTGGACCTATACAAACCATATCCTTTAAATAATCTATTTTTTATCCCTTAGAGACTGAAAATGATTTTATTATATAATAATATTTCTAGATTTTCCATAGGATCCCCTCACCCCTTGTATAAAAGGGAACTCCCACATCTCACTAATTCACACCGTCAAAGCCTTTTTTCATGGCCAACCCCTATCCAAATATCCTCTCAACTTTCCCCACTTCATCTTAGAGGCCTTCCTTTAGTCAAAAATCCACCATAAGGAGCCCTTCTAATCAAATAAAAACGAAGAACCCGAAGAAGAGTTAATAATTTCACCACTATCTTTCAAGTTCTTTTATTCTTCCACTTCTTCATTCTTTGTTATTTCCATTATAAAATAATAACTACAGTATATTCTATATATTTTTATGTTATTATAAATATGGTACATACATATTCATTATTCTATCCATCCTTTGAATTACATGTCACCATACGTGCATACGTACGGATTACCGTCTCCACGGCGTGGTGTAATTGTTATTCAATTCATTATTATTTGGATGGGTATAATATTGATGTGTAATTCATGTAATAAATAAATATAAAATGATAATTATTCTTTATATAATATGTAACATCCAATTATATATTATTTTAATATCAAATGAATGATATTGTCGCTCGTGCGTACGTATGGATTACCGTCTCCACGAATAGAGGGACTTTAAATATATTTTTATTTGAAAAATAATATCCTCATGACCATAGAGAGGATACGGAATGATAATTTCTGAGTCTGAGGCAAAAGGAGGATGAGAATGTTGCAAGTATGAGTCTAAATTTACAAGGCTAGCAAGTCATGTTGCAGATTATATACGTAACCCAAGAAGTAAGATTGATCATTTCGTTGATGGGTTAAATCCATTTCTCTGTCGAGCATTAGTCTCACAATCCTTCTCATCATACAAAGATACTGTCTCATGTTCTATCAAGACAGAAAAATAATTCTCTAAATCTTATGACATTAATGAAAAGCAAGAGAAGAATAGATTTTCTGATCACTCTGGAAATGGAAATAAGGGGAAGAAGGTAAATGTTTAATATCCATCTTGCAGTATTTGTTGGAAGAAACACCCTGGCACTTGGTTGAAAGGAATAGTAGTCTATTAAAAGTGTGGTGAAAAAGCCCACCTGCTCGGGATTACAAGGGGATGAATGAAGCTACCAATGTTCAATGCTATAGTTGCAGGGATATGGGACATTATGCAAATAAATTTCTTATGCGTCAGAGAAACATACCTCAGAAAAGGTGAAGGGATCAAGGCCAAGATTATACGATCACTACTACTAAGGTTGAAGCTCCAAAAGATGTGGTGGCAGGTAAATTAATGGTTTTCTCATGTATAGCCAATGCATTATTTGATTCTGGATCGTCGCATTGTTTCATATCTTCCCAGTTTGCTAAGAAAATTAGATATTTCCAATTTTATCAAACAAGGGAGTTGTCAGTAAAATCTCCTAAGGGAAGTGTCATTGTTATAATGTTCTGTGAATCAGTTCTCATTAGGGAATGTAAATGTTATTTATCTATTGATCTCATCGTCATACCCATGATTGAAATTGATATAGTCCTAGGTATGGATTGGATTTCGGACCATGATGTAGAAATTTATTATAAGAAGAAAGAGGTTACTATTTTCAATGATGATGATAAAGAGCACCTTATCTATAGAGCAGAATCGTCAGCACCCAATTCTTATCTAGATCCACCCTCAGTAGCTCAACTAAATTCAATTATTGGGGAGGATGATAATGAAATAACTATGGGTGAGGAAAGTAATGATCTAATAGAGTATGTTCCTATTGTGGAAGAATATTTTTTTTGTGTTTCCAGAATATTTACCTAGAAATCCTCCAGAATGAAAAATTCAGTTTTCCATTGATTTAATTCCTGGTTCAAGTCCCATATTGAAGATCTCTTATAGAATTTCCACTTCGGAATTTGTGTAACAAAAGATACATCTAGAGGAATCGAGTAAAAAGTGATTTATTCTCCCTAGTGTTTCTCCATGGGGATCCCCTGTACTTTTTGTTAAAAAGAAAGACATAACTATAAGTTCGTGCATTGAATATAGGGAGATTAATGCTATAAAAATAAAGAACAAGTATCCCCTACCTCTCATTGAGGATTTATTCAACCAAATTCATGGAGCTCATTACCTTTAAAAGATTGAGGTTCGATCTAGATATCCTAAGTTGTGTGTGTGAATAAGGAAGACATTCCAAAAATAGCATTTCGAACCATGTAGGGGAATTACGAGTTTAAAGGAATACCTTTTGGATTGACTAATGCACCCTCTGTCTTCATGGATATAATTAATAGAGTTTTTAAGGAATATCTTGATGATTTTATAGTGGTATTTATTTATGATATCTTGGTATACTCTGAAAGCTACGAAGATCATGAAAATCACATTGTGCATTATTCTAAAGACTCTTAGAAGACATGAATTATACGAGAAGTTTAGCAAGTGTGAATTTTGGATTCAGGAGATTTCTTTTTGTGGCCATATTTTCCCTAAGGATGGAATATCTAATGATCCTTCTACGACAAGAGTAATCCAAGAATGTCCAGCACCGAAGAATATAACTAAGGTACGTATTTTTATTGGTTTACTAGGTTATTATCGATGTTTCGTCCAGATTTTTTCCCAATTGGATAACCCATTAATGAAGCTCACACATAAAGGGGTTAAATTTTATTGGACAAACGATCGTGAATAATTTTTCAAAGAACTGAAGATAAGATTAGATAATGATCCTATCTTGACTCTACCATCAGGGAATGATGGGTTCATTATTTATTGGGATGTTTCAAAGAAAAGACTTGGTTTTTTCCTTATTTAGAATTATAGGGTTATTTCCTATGTATCACGATAGCTAAAAATTCATTAGTAAAACTATCCTACTCATGATCTTGAGTTTGCAGTTGTAATCTTTTATTTGAAGATATAGAGACAATATCTCTATGGTAAAAAATGTGAGATATATTCCGATCACAAGATTTTGAAGTATATTTTCTCACAGAAAGAACTCAACATGAGGAAAATGAGATGTATTGAACTACTCAAGGATTATTATTACACCATACACTACCACCCAGGGAAGGAAAATAAGGTGGTAGATGCTTTGAGAAAAAAGTATCATGGAGTTTTGAACAAAATGAGAGTTTAAAGGGATCATATTTTCATGGATCTAGTAAATATGGATATGACAATCACCATGGAAGGTGAAACATCAATGCTTTTTCAAATGTTTTCCAAACCATATTTACTAGGAAGGATAAACAGTTCTCAAACTGGTGATGAAGAGTTTCAAAATAAGATTAAAGCATTGAATGATGGGATATTGAATGACTTCGTATATGAAAATGGAATTTTGACATTTGGGAAGAGACTTTGTGTTCCTGATATACCTGATCTAAAAATGGAATTGTTAGATGATTCTCACAGTTCCAATTTCTCTTTACACCTTGGTAGCACTAAGATGTATAGATATTTAAAGGAACAATTTTGGTGGGACAACATTAGTAGGGAGATTTCTGATTTTGTGTCAAGATGTATGGTTTTGCAACAAGTGAATGATGGAAGGCAATATCCTAGAAGATTATTTCAACCTCTTCCCACACCTGAGTGCAAATGGGATAGTATCACGATGGAAATTTTCATAGGAATACCAAAGACTCCTAGAAGGAATGATGCAATATGGGTCATTGTTGATAGTCTCACCAAGTCAGCACATTTTCCTGCAATAAGAGAAGATATACCACATGAATGTCTATCAAGACTGTATATTGATGAAGTTATGTGACATAATGGAGTTCCCCAATCGATTATTTCTGATCATGATCCACATTTTACTTTAAGATTCTGGAAATATCTTCAGAAAGCACTAGATACTAAACTTCGTTCGAGCACTGCCTACCACCCTAAAACAGATGGACAATCAGAATGAACAATTCAAACCTTAAAAGACATGTTGAGATACTCCTCACTTGACTTTCAAGGTATGTGGGGTCAATATTTACCTTTTGTAGAATTTTCGTACAACAATAGCTTCCTTTCAAGTATACAGATGGCACCATATGAAGAATTATATGGAAAGAGATGGTGCACACCATCTTTTTGGGATGATGTTGGTGAAAAAAACTTATAGGCCCAGAACAATTAGAGGAAACGATAGAAAAGGTGAAGGTAATCTAAACCCACATCAAAGAAACTCAACGTAGGAAGAAGAGCTATGCCGATAACAGAAGGAAGGATTTGGAATTTCCGGTTGGAGATCATGTTTTCTTGAAGGTATCTCCATGGAAGAGAGTTATACATTTTGGTTTGAAAGGAAAATAGAGACCTAGGTAAATAGGACCTTTCGATATTCTATAATGAATTGGGACTATAGCTTATCGTTTGGTAATGCTGCCAAATCTCTCCAATGGGCACGATGTGTTCCTTGTATCAATGTTGAGAAAATACATGCCTGACCCAACACATGTAATCACCTATGAGGAATTAGAACTGCAACTTGATCTGCCTTATTGCGAAGAGCCCGTCATGATTCTTGATACCATAGAATAAGTATTGAGAATCCGAAGGACTCGTCTATTAAAAGTTCTATGTAGAAAGCATAAGATGGAAGATGCAACTTGGGAACCCAAGGAAATTATGATGAAGAACCAACTGCGTATTTTTATACAGTAATACTATAGAAATTTTGAGGTCAAAATTATTTGAAGGACGGGAGAATGTGACACCCCAAGCTTTCACTGTACGCTTCTCATTGAATAATACAATAGCATGTGTTATACGCAACTTTGAGTTCTAACACACACCATAACCATTCAAACTAGACGTTATGAATAGTAATACCAACTTTTTGAAATTTTATAAATTTTATCGTTCAAAATGGAATTCATTTTTTGATTCGGAATATCGAAATTATCCTAGGGTGAATTTTTGGTATTTTTCTGAAAACATTCAATTTTTTATGAATAGTGAAAACACAGAGTTATAGTTTAAAACAGAATTTTTATTTAAATAATTATTTATTTTATTTAAATTTATTTTTGGTCAAAATAGTTTCATAATACCTATATATTTTCAATTTAATTCATTGTAGTCAGTTTATAATAATTTTAGATATATAAAAATTTTATTGAACATTTCACCGCCATTTACCCATCTCTTAGGAGAATTTGAAAATTCACATAAAACTAAATTTTACCACTTCTGTGAGTAATATTTTGAAAATCCGAGAGACATGGTTATTAACAAGGAGTAAAATGTGGTTCAATAAGATAAAAATAATTTTTTTTGAATAGTAACGTTTTCCTTTTATTTACCACGGTTAAAAGTACATAGGGTAATTAAGGGTAAAAATGATATTATTATTAGCATAACACATGTTCTAATTATATTGGATAAGTATAGTTCGACCTAAAACAATATTAGGAATAAAATATGAAGCTCTTTGATCAACAAGTATTAGATTATCAAATTTATTATAATTTAATTCAAAGAAGAGATAAAAGAGTTAAAATCAATGTTTAGTAACTAAACCATTTTTAATATAGGGATATACATAAGATAAATTCTATTATAAATATTAATTATAAAGCTAAAATATTTATTACATAATGTTATTTTATTTATAATTTTTTAACATTAGTTTATTTAATTTATTTATGACACAATGGTGATGCAGTAATTACCTAATTAATGAAATATTAAAATAATTGATATTATAAAAATCCAAATAAATGTAATTTGAGACTTTGTATGAATTCCAATAATTTTATAGATTAATATTACATATTAGGGTTGGTTAGATGAATTTTTTTCGAAGTAATAATGCTTTTATAAATTCAAAAAAACAAAATACCAAATAGTGTCAAATTGTCATAAAAGTGTTTTTTAAACAATTATTATATTATTAATTGATATTCTATTCCTAAAAAACTAAATTTCTATAAAACAACTTATATAATGATAGGTGTATCATTAATGAACCACTTGGGGTTTTCTTGGAAGTATATAGTAAATTTATTAACCATATAATATACAAGTACAAAGAGACATGGTATATGTCAAACTATTTAACAAAGCGTTAAGTCTAGAAGATAAAGTTAATATAGTGAACCAAACCTGTATAAAACCTATTGGTTGAGTGGTATTCGACCCATCCCAACCATAGCATTAAAATAATCCATTTTGGAGCCATTAGAAACTGAATATGATATTATTATAAAATAATATTTCTAGCATTTACTAAGGTGCCCCTCACCCCTCTTATAAAAGAGCACTCCCACTTCTCTCTAATTCACAACTTCAATGCCTTTTGGCTCGGACAACCCCTTCCCAAATATCCTTTAAAATTCCCTCACATCATTCAAGGGTCCTTAATTTTGTAAGAAAGCCATCCTGAGGATCCCTTTTGATCAAATCAAAAGGAAGAACCCGAAGAAGAGGAAATAATTTCACCACGCTCTTCCAAATTATTTTATCCTTCCACTTCTTCTTTCTTTTTAATTTCCATTATAAAATAATAAATCCAGAATCTTCTCTATAATTTGATTTTATTATAAATATGGTTCATCCATATTCATTATTCTATTAATCCTTCGAATGATATTCCACTATACGTGCGTACATACAGATTACCGTCTCCACGTCGTGGTGTAATTGTTATTCAATACATTATTATTTGAGTGGGTATAATAATTATGTTTAATTAATTTAAATAATTAATATAACATGATAATGATTATGTATATATGGTATAACATCCAATTATATATTATTTTATTATCAAAAGAATGATATTGTCGCTCGTGCGTACATACAGATTACTGTCTCCACACATGTGATGAGATTCATTCTCCATCACATCCATTCTAGAATAATTTTCATTAGATGATTAAAAATAATGTTTAAAGACTTTATATCCTTCTATATATGAATGAGATACATCCCATCCATAACAAATATGACTCACATAACAAATAATATTAAGGTAAACGAATCTGTTAACACCCAAAACGACGATAATACTAAGATATTATTAACAAAGCAATGTTAAAAGATCATATATGATATCATATTAATGTATAAAATTCTTGTTTAATTTAATATCTATTATTTACCCAATATATAAGATGTTAAAATACCCTTGACCAAGGAAAATTACAAGGTAAGGGTTAATTCTACAATCTCTTCATTATCCGAGGTTGTTTATACGTAATTTTCTACTAGGAACTCTTTATCATCCACACCCATATTTCTTAAAACATTATTTAAAAAAATTCTTACTATTTAAAAAACTATGTGTTAAAGTCATTTCTACACTTTATTGAATTTTATAAGATGTTTATAAAGGAATCTTTCTGTCGTTTTCCAAACAAGGTCCTTGTTAACCATTTCGACGGAATTAAGGTAAGAATGTCTTTTTTAACTTATACGGCGGGTGCAGCTATTTTCCACCATTATAAAATCGTCGAATAATCCTTTACAAGATTATAAGAATATTTTCAAAGTAAATGTTTTCTTTTATAATTATGTGACTTTTAAATGATTTAAAAAAAAGATATTTCACCCAAATAGTTTTGATTTCATCTATGTCAACATCCTTTGATGGATTTTATGCTTATTTGAAGTTTATTTATTATGATACAAAACATCCATATTGTAATGAAGGTTATGTGATATGTTTGAGTGTGGATGTGTTATTTTTATACCATTCATGATTTATGGATAATGTATTGACATTTCATATGCTATTTTTAATATGAATGTTTATGTTATGTTTAAACCTATTCATATGAGTAATGCATTGGACTTTGTACGTGAAGGGTGGAGCTCGCTATAGCTCATCGATGCATCAGTAGGTCAAATGAGACAAACTAGTGTCTTGGCATAAGGCCCTGATGAAATCTTATTTGTAGTCCTGGCATAAGGCTTTGACTATGTGGTTATGATTGTCTGACACTATGCATTCCATCATTATGAAAGTGGTTATTGATATTACATGTGACTATTTGACTAGTAGAATATATATGTGAATAAGTAAATGAAATTATTTTATATTATTTTTTCCATATTATGCTGATGTTCATGTTTAAAAGGCTTTTGTTTTAGTTATAAATTCCCTTAAATGTTTACGCTTATTTATGAAAGTTTCTTCTATATTTTTATCCATACTGAGTATTAGATCTCACCCCTTTATATGTTTTACTTTTCACAGGAAGTGAAGAAGTGTTTTATGACTGACCTATAGGGATATTCTAAGGGGATATGAGTGTGGAATATGGAGACAAATTTGTTTTAGTTTTTCATTTTATGATGTAATGTAAGACTTATGAATGTATCTAGTGTTTCCAAGGCTACTAAACTAATCGGAATTTTCAGACTTGATCTTTTGTGATCATGAAAATGTAATGTAATAATGAACCGACTCTCAGTAACAGGGGTCGGGGTGTTAATTTTGGTATAAAAGGATGTTCAGTACAATCCTTGGAAGCTAGATTTAGATAAACATTGATTAGAGAACATAGACCTAAGATGGAATTTGAGGATTGGTACAGAAGAACTTTCTAGACTTTTGATATTGTAGAGAATTTTTGACTTATCCAAGAAATACATCCTTGTTTGGATACGAGAAGGTAAAGGTGGCTCTGGCACAGATGTACCTAGGGGTAAAAACGAAAACACCACTTTGAGCTAGACTCGAACGGGAACTGGTGCACGACAACGGGCCTTGCTGCACTCTTGGTTACTACTCCCTCAGGGGATATAATTAGGATAATTCTCATTTTTATTACAAACCATTATGAAGGGTTTATGAGTATATACTTCCTTTATGAAAACATATTTATGATTTTGGATTATATCCATAAACTGTTCAATTTATGTTAAGTGTTTTACATGTTTGGATTTATGTATTGGGATTCATAAACTAATCTACAGTATGCCATTGTTTAGAAATGGCACCTAGTGGATGGAATGGAAACCATATCAATGAACTCACTCCATATAGGGATTGACCTCATACTCAAGATTTTTATAGTGGAGCTAGTGATGCAACTGGTGCTGATCAGCTAATCAACATACATGGAAAACTCACCCAAGTTATGAATAATAACCTTACATGTGTGGAGAAACCTGATTTGAAATGTGGAGGATCAATGTCAGATCGCATAATGAGGCAACAACCACCAACATTCAATGGGGGTACAAATCCACTATTAGCTCAGCAATGGATAATTTCCTTATAAGAAATATTCCACACCTTTGGGAGTAGCGAAACGGAAAAGGTTTTCATGGAAGTTTACCGCCTCATAGGAGATGTTGATTAATGGTGGTCATTGATTCAAAACATGAAGGAAGATGATGAAGTATCTAATATAGAATAGATTGATTTTACAGATATTTTCTTAGAAAAACACTTTCCTCATGACCATCGAGCAAATATGGAAAGACAATCTCTGAGTCTGAGTAAAAAGGAGGATGATAATGTTGCTAATTATGAGTCTAACATTACAAGTTTATCAAGGCATTCTGCATATTATATACGTAACCCAAAAAGTAAGATTGATCATTTATTTGATGGGTTAAAACCATTTCTCCGTCGATAATTTGTCTCACATCCCTTCTCTTCGTACGAAGATATTGTCTCATGTTCTATCATGATAGAAAAAGAATTATCTAAGTCTTAAGACTTTAAAGCAAAGCAAGAGAAGAATAGATCTACTGATCACTCTAGAAATGGAAATAAGGGGATGAATAGAATAGTTGAATATCCATCCTGTAGTAAATTTGGGAAGAAACACCCTGGTACTTTCTTTAAGGGAATGAGAGTCTATTACAAATGTGGTGAAAAAGGCCACCAGGCTCGTGATTGCAAGGGGAAGAATGAAGCTACCGATGTTCAATGCTATAATTTCAAGGAGATGGGAAATTATGAAAATTAATGTCCTAAGAGTCATTGAAAAATACCTCAGAAATGGCCAAGGGATCAAGGCCAAGCATATGCGATCACGAAAGACATGGTGGCAGGCAATATAAAGGTTTCCTCATGTTTAGCAACACTTTATTGGATTCTGGATCGTCGAATTGTTTCATAACTTCCCGGTTTGCTAAAAAAATAGGTATTTAAAATTTGATTTAACATGGGAGTTTCTAGTCAATAATCCAAATGGAAGTATCATTGCTACATTGTTCTATGAATTAGTTCCTATTAGGGAATACAAATGTTCTTTATCTGCTGATCTCATCATCATACCCATGATTAAATTTGATATAATCATTAGTATGGATTGACTTTCAAACCATGATGAATAAATTTATTATAAGAAGAAGGAGGTTACATTTTTTGATAATGATGATAAAGAACACCTTATCTGTAGAGAAGAATCATCACCGCCTGATTCTTATCTAGATCCACCCCTAGTAGCTCAACAAAATTAAATTATTGAGGAGGAACAGAATGAAATAATCGTGGATGAGGAAAGTAATGATCAAAAAGAGGATATACCTATTGTGAAAGAATATGATGACGTGTTTCCAGAAGATTTACCTGGACATCCTCTAGAATGATAAATTGTGTTTTCCATTGATTTTATAACTAGTTCAAGTCCCATATTGAAGACCACTTATTGAATGACCACTTTGGAATTAGTGTAACTAAAGAAATGACTAGAGGAATTGACAAATAAGGGATTTATTATCACTAGTGTTTCTCCATGGGGAGCCCCTGTTCCTTTTTTTAAAAAGAAATGTAGAACTATGAGGTTGTTCATTGACTACAGGGAGATCAATGATATAACAATAAAGAACAAGTATCCCTTACCTGTAATTGATGATTTATTCAACCAACTTCATAGAGGAAAATACTTTTCAAAAATTTACCTTCGATCTAGATATCATCAGTTTTCTGTGAAGAAAGAATACATTCCGAAAACAGCATTTCGAATCAGGTATGGGCATTATGAGTTTACAGTAATGCCATCTGTATTGACTAATGTGACCTTTGTCTTCATGGATCTAATGAATTGGGTTTTCAAGGAATATCTCAATGATTTTGTAGTGGTATTAATTAATGATATCTTGGTATACTCAAAATGCTCTGAAGATTATTAAAATCTCATGGGAATTATTTTAAGGACTATTAGAAGACAAGAATTATACGGGAAGTTTAGCAAGTTTGAATTTTGGATTCATGAGATTTCATTTCTTGTCCATATTGTCTCTAAGGATGGAATCTATGTTGATCCTTCTAAGAAAAGAGCAATCCAAGAATGGACAGCACCGATGAGTATAACTGAGGTACACATTTTTATTCTACTAGCAGGTTATTATCGATGTTTCATCCAAATTTTTTTCCCGATTGGCGAACCCATTAACGAATATCACACGTAAAGGGGTTACATTTGTTTGGAAAAATGATTGTGAATAATGTTTCGATGAACTAAAGAGAAGATTAGTCAATGATCTTATCTTGACTCTACAATTGGAGAATGATGGGTTTGTTATTTTTATTGATGCTTCAAAGAAAGGACTTGGGTGTGTCCTTATTCATAATGATAGGGTTATTGCCTATTTATCACGACAACTAAACATTCATGAGAAAAACTATCCTACTTATGATATATGAGTTTACAGTTGTAATCTTTGCTTTGAATATATAGATACATTATCTTTATGGTGAAAAATGTAAGATATATACCGATCATAAGAGTTTAAATTATATTTTCTCACATAAAGAACTCAACACGAGGAAAAAGTGATGGCTTGAACAACTCAAGAATTATGATTGCACCATACACTACCACCCGTGGAAGGAAAATAAGGTGGAAGATGGCTTGAGCAGAAAGGATCATGGAGATTTGAACAATATGAGAGTTGGAAGGGATCATATTTTCATGGATCTAGTAAAGATGGGTATGGAAATCACCATGGAAGGTGAAACATTAATGCTTTATCAAATGGTTTCAAACCATCTATACTAGAAAGGACAAAGAGTTCTTAGAATTGTGATCAAGAGTTTCAAAATAAGATTAATGTTGACTTCGTATATGAAGATGGAATTTTGACATTTGGGAAGTGACTTTGTGTTCCTGGTATACCTGATCTAAAAAGGGAATTGTTGGATGATGCTCATAGTTCCAATTTTTTTATACACCCTGGATGCACTAAGATGTATAGAGATTTGAAGGAACATTTTTGGGGGAAAACATGAAGAAGGAGATTGCTGGTTTTGTGTCAAGATGTATGGTTTGTCAACAAGTGAAAGAAGGAAGGCAACAGCGTGGAGGAGTATTGAAACCTCCTCCCAAACATGAGTGTAAATAGGAAAATATCACGATACACTTTGTCATGGGACTACCAACGACTTCTAGAAGGACTGATACAATATGGGTCATTATTGATCACCTTACCAAGTCAGTATATTTTCATGCTATAAGAGAATATCTACAACTTCAACATCTATAAAGACTATATATTAATGAAGTTGTGAGACTTCATGGAGTACCCCTATCGATTTTTTTCGATTGTGATCCTTGTTTAACTTCAATATTATGGAAAATATTCCGAAAGCCCTGGATACTGAACTTTTTTTGAGCACTTCCAACCATCCTCAAATAGATGTACTATAAGAACGAACTATTCAAACCTTAGAAGACATGTTGAGATCCTCTTCACATGACTTTCAGGGAATGTGGTATAAATATTTACCTTTGGTAGAATTTTCCTATAATAATACATTCCATTCAAGTATTCAGATGGCACCATATGAAGCATCATAAGGAAAGAGATGTCGCACAGCAAATTGTTGGGATGATTTTGGTGAAAGACAACTTGTAGGCCCAGAACCTATTGAGGAAATGAGGGAAATGGTGAAGGTAATCCAAACCCACATCAAAGCAGCTCAAAATCGGAAGAAGAGCGATACCGATAACCAAAGGAAGGATTTGGAATTTCAGGTAGAAGATCATGTTTTCTTGAAGGAATATCCATGGAATGGAGTTATACATTTTGGTAAGAAAGGTAAATTGAGTCCCTAGAACATAGTACCTTTCGATATTCTAGAACAAATTGGGGTTGTAGCTTATCGTTTGGAAATTCCGCCAAATCTCTCTAAGGTTCACGATGTGTTCCATGTGTCACTGTTGAAAAAATACATGCCTGACCCAACACATGTACTCACCTATGATGAATTAGAATTGGAACCCAATCTATCTTATTGCGAAGAGCCCGTCAGGATTCTTGGTACGAGAGAACAAGTATGGACAAACCGAAAGACTCATCTGGAAAAAGTTCTATGGAGAAACCATAAGTTGGAAGAGGAAAGGTGGGATCCAATGGAACTAATGATGAAGAAACACCCGAGTCTTTTAATGTAGTAATACTCTAGAAATTTTGAGGATGACATTATTTAAATGAGGTTAGAATGTAACACCCCAATCATCCATGGTAATCTTTTCTTTGAATAATACAATATCATGTGTTGTACGCAACTTCGAGTTCAAACACACGAAACAACTAATCAAACTAGCCGTTATGGATACTAATACCCACTTTTTGAAATTTTATAAATTTTATCTTTCCAAATTGACTTCATTTTTGGATTAGAAATATTAAAATTATTCTATGGTGAATTTTTAGTATTTTTCTGAAAACCTTCAATTTTTGATGAATAGTGAGAAACACTGAGTTATAGTTTAAAACCAAATTATTATTTAAATTATTATTTATTTTATTTAAATTTATTATAGGTCAAAATAGATACATAATAACTATATAATTTCAGTGTAATTCATTGGAGTCAGTTTATAATAATTTTAGATATGAAAAACTTTTAATGAAGTTTTCACCGTGTTTTACCAATCTCCTAGGAGAATTTTCAAATTCACATAAAACATAATTGTACTGCTTATGGGAGTGTAATTTTGAAAATCTAAGAGACACGGTTAATATCAAGGAGTAAAATGTGGTTCAATAAGATAACAATAATTTTTGATGAATAGTAACATTTTACTTTTATTTGCCACAGTTAAAAGTAAATAGGGCAATTAAGGGTAAAAATGATATTATTATTACACTAACACATGTCTTAATTATATCGGCTAAGTATGATTCCACAAAAAACAACCTTATAAATAAAATATGAACCTATTTCACCCACTTGGATTAGATTAGGGAATTTATTATTATTTAATTCAAAGAAAAGTTAAAAGAGTTAAAATCAAAGATTAATAAATAAAACATTTTTAATAAAAGGTTATACATAAGATCAATTTGATTATAAATATTCATTATAAATTTAAAAAGAGTTCCTATCTAATTGTATTTTATTTATAATTTTTAGACATAAAATAATTTAATTTATTTATGACACAATGGTGATGAAGTAATTACCTAATTAATGATATATTAATATAATTGATTTTTTAAATATCCCAATAAATGTAAATTGAGACTTTATATGAATTAAACTGATTTTAAAGGTTAATATAACATATTAGGGTTGGTTAGATGAAATTTTTTTAAGTAATAATGATTTTATGAATTTACCAAAAATAGAATTCCAAATAGTGTCAAAATTGAAATAATAGAGTTTTTAAAACAAATATTATATTTTTAATTTATATTCTATTCGTAAAAATCTATGGTTTGGCCAAAGAACTTATATAATTATATTTGTATCATTAATGAACCACTTGGGGTTCTCTAAGAAGTATATTGTATGTTTATCAACCATATAATATAAAAATACAAAGAGACATGGTAAATATCATACTATTTAACTAAGACATAAATCTAAAAGATAAAGTTAATATATTGACACAAACCAATCTAAAACCCGTTGGTTGAGTGTTTGTTGACCCATATTCACCTTATCCATGAAATAATCCATTTTGGAGCCATTATAAACCGAATATTATTTTATTATAAAATAATATTTCTAGCTTTTCCTAAGGTGCCCTCACCCCTCTTATAAAAGAGAACTCCCACTTCTCTCTAATTCACACCATCAAATCTATTTGGATCAGAAAAACTCTTCCCAAATATCCTTTAAAATTCCCTCACTTCATCCTAGAGGCCTTCTTTTAGTCAGAAAGACATCTTATGGAGCCCTTTTGATCAAATCAAAAGGAAGAACCCAAGAAGAGGTAATAATTTCACCACCCTCTTCCAAGTCCGTTTCTTATTCTACTTATTTTTCTTTGATATTTCCATTATAAAATAATAAATACAGTATCTTATATATCATTTGATGTTATTATAAATAAGGTACATCCATATTCATTATTCTATTCATCCTTCAAATGACATGTCACTATACATGTGTACGTACAGATTACCGTCTCAACGTCGTGGTGTAATTGTTATTCAATACATTATTATTTGGATGGGTATAATAATGATGTTTAATTCATTTAAATAATAAAAATAACATGATAATGATATGTATATATTATATACCATCCAATTATATATTATTTCAATATCAAAAGAATGATATTGTCGCTCATGCGTACGTACGGATTATCATCTCCACGAATGCGATGAGATTCATTCTCCATCATATCCATTCAAGAATAATTTTCATTAGATGATTAAAAATAATGTTTGAAGACTTGATATCATTATCTATATGAATTAGATACATCCCATCCATAACAAATATGACTCACAAAACAAATAATATAAAGGTATACATTTCTGTTAACTCCTAAAACGACAATAATACTAAGATATTATTAACAAAGAAATGTTAAAAGATCATATATGATATCATATTAATGTATATGATTTATATATAATTGAATATATATTATTTACCCATTATAATGATGTTAACCTACCCTTGAACAAGGAAAATTACAAGGTAATGGTTAATTCTACAGTTTCTTCATTATCCGAGGTTGTTTATACGTAATTTTCTACCGGGACCTCTTTATCATCCACACCCATGTTTCTTTAATATTTATTTAAAAACAATCTTACTATTAAAAAAACTGTCTGTTAAGGTCATTTATAACTTTTTTGACTTTTATAAGATGTTTATAAATGAATCTTTTTGTCATTTTTCAAACAAGTTACTTTTTAACCTTTTCGACAGAATTACGGTAAGAATGTCTTTTTTAACTTATACGGTGGGTGCGGCTATTTTCTACCGTTATAAAATCGTCTAATCTTCTCTTTTAAGATTATAAGAATATTTTAAAATTAAATGTTTTATTTTATAATTAGGTGACTTTTAAATGATTTCAAAAAAGAGATATTTCTCTCAAATAGTTTTGATTTCATCTATGTCAACATCCTTTGATGGATTTTAAGATTATTTGAAGTTGATTTATATTTGATACAAAACATCCATATCGTATCGAAAGTTATGTGATATGTTTGACTATGGATGAGTTATTTTTATACCATTCATGTTTTATGGAGAATGTGTTGACATTTCATATTCTAGTTTTAATACAGATGTTTTTGTTATGTTTAAACCTGTTCATATGAATAATGCATTGGACTTTGTAAGTGACGAGTGGAGCCCTATATAGCTCCTCGATGCATCGGTAGGTCTCATGAGATAAAATAGTGTCTTGGCGCACAGCCTTGACAAAATATTATTTTTAGTCTTGGCACAAGGCCTTGACTATGTGGTTATGATAGTCTGGCATTATCCATTCCATCAACATGAAAGTGGTTATTGATATTTCATGTGATTATTTGAATAGTAGAATATCCATGTGAATAAGTAAATGCAATTATTTCATATTATTTTTTTCCATATTATGCTAATTTTCATCTTTAAAAGGCTTTTGTTTTAGTTATACATTTCCTTAAATGTTTATGCTTATTTATAAAAGTTTCTGCTATATTGTTATCCTTAATGAGTATCTGATCTCACCCCTTTCTTTGTTTTATTTTCCCAGGAAGCGAAGACGTGTTTTATTACTGACTTACAGGGATAGTCTAAGAGGATATGAGTGTAGACTATGGAGACTATGTTGCTTTAATTTTTCATTTTATGATGTAATGTAAGACTAATGAATGTATATAGTGTTTCCAAGGCTACTAAACTAATCAGTATTTCGAGACTTGATCTTTTTTTATCAATAAAATGTAATGTAATTATTAACTGACTCTAGGTAACCGGGGTCAGGGTGTTAAAGTTGGTATCACAAAATGGTTAGTACAAACCTTGAAAGCTAGATTTAGATTAACTTTAATTAGAGCACATTGACCTAAGATGGAATTTGAGTATTAGTACAGAACAACTTTCTAGAATTTTGGTATTGTAGAGATTTTGTGAGTTTTCCATGAAATACATCATTTCCAGGATATGAGTAGGTAGAGGCGGCACTGGAACAGATGTACCTAGGGGTAAAACTCGAAAACACCACTTTGAGAAAGACTCGAACGGGAACTGGTACAAGAAAATGAGCCTTGATGCACTCTTGGTTACGATTCTTCTGGGGGATATGCTTAGGATAATTCTCATTTTCTTTACAAACCACTATGAAGTGTTTATGAGTATATACTTCCTCAAAGAATACATTTTTATGATTATGGATTATATCCATAAACTGATCAATTTATGTTAAGTGTTTTACAAGTTTGGATTTATTTATTGTGAATCATAAACTAATCTACAATATGCCATTGTTTAGAAATGGTTCCTAGTGGATGGAATGGAAGCCATATCAATGTAGGCACTCCATATAGGTGTTGAACTCCTGCTCAATATAATTACAGTGGAGCTAGTGACGCAACTGGTGCTGATCAGCTAATCAACATACAAGGAAAACTCACTGAGGTAATGAATAATAACATTACCCGTATGGATCACCCTGATTTGCAGCGTGGAGGATCAATGTGAGATCACTTAATGAGGAAACAACTACCAACATTAATGGGGGTAAAAATCCACTATTATCTAAGAAATGGATAAATTCCTTATAAGAAATATTCCACACCTTGGTGAGTAGCAAAAGGGAAAAGGTTTTCATGGCAGTTTACTACCTCACTGGAGATGCTGATAAATGGTGGTCATTGATTCAAAACACGAAGGAAGATGATAAAGTATCAAATATGGAATGGAGTGAGATTACATATATTTTTTTTAGAAAAATCTTTTCCTCATGACCATCGAGCGGATATAGAAAGTCAATTTTCTGAGTCTGAGGAAAAAGGAGGATGATAATGTTGCTAAGTATGAGTCTAACTTCACAAGTTTATCAAGGAATGCTATAGATTATATACATAACCCAAGAAGTAAGATTTATCGTTTCATTTATTGGTTAGAACCATTTCTCCATCAAGCATTATTCTCACAAT
Source organism: Viscum album (assembly GCA_963277665.1). Lineage (NCBI taxonomy): Eukaryota > Viridiplantae > Streptophyta > Magnoliopsida > Santalales > Viscaceae > Viscum > Viscum album. The sequence goes on from OY728143.1 coordinate 206,605,679, forward strand.
ACTTCTCATCGTACGATGATATTGTCTCATGTTCCATTAAGACAGAAAAAGAATTCTCTATGTCTTACAACTTCAAAGCAAACTAAGAGAAGAAGAGATCAGCTGATCACTCTGGAAATGGAAATAATAGGATGAAGAGAATAGTTTTATATCAATCCTATAGTAAATGTGGGACGAAACACCCTGGTACTTTCTTGAATGGAATGGGAGTCTGTTACAAGTGTGGTGAAAAAGGCCACCAGGATCATGATTGCACGAGGAAGAATGAAGCTAACGATGATCAATGATAAAATTGCAAGGATATGGGAAATTATGGAAATTAATGTCCTAAGAATCAGGGAAATAGACCTCAGAAAAGGCCAAGGGATCAAGGACAAGCATAAGAGATCACTACTACTGAGGTTGAAGCTCCGAAAGGCATGGTGGCAGGTAATTTAATGGTTTCCTCATGTTTAGCCAACACATTATTGGATTCTGGATCATCAAATTGCTTCATATCTTCTCAGTTTTCTATGAAAATTAGGTATTTCCAATTTTATTTAACAAGGAAGTTTTCATTCAAAACTTCAAAGGGAAGTATCATTTCTACAATGTTCTATGAATCAGTTCCCATTAGGCTATATAAATGTTCATTATCTGCTAATATCGTCATCATACCCATGATTAAATTTGATATAATCCTCATTATGGGTTGGATTTCGAACCATGATGCAAAAATTTATTATAAAAAGAAGGAGGTTACTGTTTTTGAAAATGATGATAAAGAACACCTTATCTTTAGAGCAGAATCATCACCTCTAGATTCTTATATAGATCCACCCGCAGTAGCTCAACTAAATTCAATTATTGGGGAGGAACATAATGAAATATTTTTGGGTGAGGAAAGTAATGATAAAATAGAAGATGTACCTATTGTGAAAGAATATTATTATGTGTTTCCAGAAGATTTACCTGGACATCCTCCAGAATGATAAATTGAGTTTTCCATTGATTTAATTCCTGGTTCAAGGACCATATTGAATTCCTCTTATAGATTGGACGCTGTGGAATTAGTGTATCTAAAGAAACAACTAGAGGAATTGAGTAATAAGGTATTTATTATACCTATTGTTTCTCCATGGAGAGCCCATGTTCATTTTGTTAAAAAGAAATATAGAACTATGAGGTTGTGCTATGACTACAGGGAGATCAATGCTATAAAAATAATGAACATGTATCCCCTACCTCAAAATGATGATTTATTCAACTATCTTCATGGAGCTCAATAATTTTCAAAGATTTACCTTCGATCTAGATATCATCAGCTGTGTGTGACGAAGGAAGACATTCCGAAAACAGAATTTCGAACCAGGTACGGGCATTACCAGTTTACAGTAATGCCTTCTAGATTGACTAATGCACCCTCTGTCTTCATGGATCTAATGAATAGAGTTTTCAAAGAATATCTAGATGCTTTTTTAGTGGTAATTATTGATGATATCATGGTATACTCCAAATGCTTCGAAGATCATGAAAATATCTTGCGCATTATTCTAAATACTCTTAGAAGACATGAATTATACGGGAAGTTTAGCAAGTGTGAATTTTGGATTCAGAATATTTCTTTTCTTTTCCATATTGTCTCTAAGGATGGAATCTCTATTGATCCTTCTAAGACAAGGGTAGTCCAAAAATGTCCAGCACCGACGAGTATTAATGAGTTATGCGGTTTTATTTGTTTAGAAGTTTATTTTGGACGTTTCATCCAGATTTCTGCCCGATTGGCTAACCCATTAACGAAGCCCACACGTTAAGGGGTTAAATTTGTTTGGAAAAAAGATTGTGAAGAATGTTTTCATGAAGCTGAAGATTTTTCAATGCTCCAATGTCGACTCTACCATCGGGGAATGATGGGTTTGTTACTTATAGTGATGCTGTAAAAAAATGACTTGGTGGTGTCCTTATGTAGAATGATAGGGTTATTGCATATATATCACGACAACTACAAATTCATGAGAAATACTCTCCTACTTATGATCTTGAGTTAACAGTTGTAATCTTTTCTTTGAAGATATAGAGACATTATCTCCAAGGAGAACAATGTGAGATATATACCGATCACAAGAGTTTAAAGTATATTTTCTCACAGAAATAACTCAACATTAGGAAAAAGAGATGGCTTGAACTACTGAAGGATTATGATTGAACCTTACACTACCACCCGGGGAAGGAAAATAAGGTGGCAGATGATTTTAGCAGAAATGATCATGTTGTTTTGAACAAGATGAGTGTTGAAAGGTATCCTATTTTCATTGATCTAGTAAAGATAGATATAGGAATCGCCATTGAAGGTGAAACATTAATGATTTTTCAAATGGTTTCCAAACCACCTTTACTAGAAAGGATAAAGACTTCTCAGACCGGTGATCAAGAGTTTCAAAATATGATTAAATCTATGAATGATGGGAGATTGAGTGACTTCATATATAAAGATGGAATTTTGACATTTGGGAAGTGACATTGTGTTCCTGATATACCTGATCTAAAAAGAGAATTTTTGGATGATGCTCATAGCTCCAATTTCTCTATACACCCTAGTTTCACTATGATGTATAGAGATTTGAAGGAACATTTTTGGTGGGACAACATGAAGAGGGAGATTGCTGATTTTGTGTCAAGATGTATGGTTTTTCACCAAGTGAAAGCTGGAAGGAAATATCCTAGAGGAGTATTACAACCTCTTCCCATACATGAGTGGAAATGGGATAATATCACGATAGACATTATCATGGGACTACCAACAACTACTAGATGAAATGATTCAATATGCGTCATTACTGATCGTCTTACCAAGTCAGTACATTTTCATGATATAATAGAATATCTACCACTTCAACATCTAGAAAGACTATATATTAATGAAGTTGTGAAACTTTATGGAGTACCCATATCGATTGTTTTTGGATATGATCCACGTTTTACTTCAAGATTCTAGAAAATTCTTTAGAAAGCCCTGGATACTGAACTTCATTTGAGAACTTCCAACCACCCTCAAATAGATGGACTATAAGAACGAACTATTCAAACCTTAGAAGACATGTTGAGATCCTGTTCACATGACTTTCAGGGAATGTGCGATCAATATTTACCATTGGTAGAATTTTCCTATAACAATAAATTCCATTCAACTATTCATATGGCACCATATGAAGCATCATATAGAAATAGATGTCTCACAACAACTTGTTGGGAAAATTTTGGTGAAAGAAAACTTATAGGCTCAGAACTGGTTGAGGAAACAATGGAAAATGTGAAGGTAATCCAAACCCACATCGAAGCAGCTCAAAGTAGGAAGAAGAGCTATTACGATAACCAAAGGAAGGATTTGGAATTTCAGGTAGAAGATCATGTTTTTTGAAGGAATCTCCATGGAAGAGAGTTATACGTTTTGGTAAGAAAGATAAATTGAGTCCCAGGTATATAGGACCTTTCGACATTAAAGAATAAATTGGGGTTGAAGCTTATCGTTTGGGAATGCCGCCAAATCTCTCCAAAGTTGACGATGTCTTCCACGTGTCACTATTGAGAAAATACATGCCTGGCCCAATGCATGTACTCACCTATGAGGAACTTGAACTGGAACCCAATCTGTCTTATTGTGAAGATCCCGACATGATTCTTGATACGAGAGAACCAGTATTGACAAACCGAAAGACTCATCTGGTAAAAGTTCTATGGAGAAACCATAAGATAGAAAAGGAAACGTGGGAACCCGAGGAACATATGATGAAGAACCACCCAAGTATTTTTATGTTTTAATACTCTAGGTATTTTGAGGACGACATTATTTCAAGGAGGGGAGTATGTAACACCCCATGCTTCCACGGCATGCTTCTCTTTGAAAAATAATACAGTAGCGTGTGTTGTATGCAACTTGAAGTTCTAACACACACCACAGCCAATCAAACTAGCCATTATGAATAGTAAAACCCACTTTTTGAAATTTTATAAATTTTATCATTCAAAATAGACTATATTTTTGGATTCAAAATATCAAAATTATCATGGGTGAATTTTTGGTATTTTTCTGAAAACTTTAAATTTTTTATTAATAGTGAAAAACACTGAGTTATAGATTAAAACCAAATTTTTATTTAAATAATTTTTTATTTTATTTAAATTTATTATAGGTCAAAATAGATACATAATAACTATATAAGTTCAATGTAATTCATTGGAGTCGGTTTATAATAATTTTAGATTTATAAAAATTTTAATGAACTTTTCACCGTCTTTTACCAATCTCCTAGGAGAATTTGAAACTTCCCATAAAACATAATTTTACCGCTTCTGTGAGTGGAATTTTGAAAAGCTGAGAGAAACGGTTAATATCAATAAGTAAAATGTGGTTCAATAAGATAAATTTTTTTTGGTGAATAGTAACATTTTTCTTTTATTTACCACGGTTAAAAGTAAATATGGTAATTAAGGGTAAAATGATATTATTATTACACTAAAACATGTATAAATTATATTGGATAAGTATAATTCCACCAATAACAACGTTATAAATATAATATGAACCTCTTTGGCCCAGTTGGTTTCGATCATGACATTTATTATTATTTAATTCAAAGAGGAGGTAAAAGAGTTAAAATCAATGTTTAATAAATAATACATTTTTAATATAAGGATATACCTAAGATAAATTCGATTATAAATATTAATTATAAATTTAAAAATATTTCCTACATAATAATATTTTATTTATAATTTTTTGACATTATATAATTTAATTTCTTTATGACGCAATGGTGATGCAGTAATTACCTAATTAATGAAATATTAAAATAATTGATATTTTAAATATCCCAATAAATGAAATTTGAGACTCTTTATAAATTACACTAATTTTATAGGTTAATAAATCATATTAGGGTTGGTTAGATGAATTTTTTTTGAATTAATAATTTGTTTATGAATTTATCAAAAACAAAATTCCAAATATTGTCAAAATTGACATTAAAGAGTTTTTAAAACAACTATTTTATTATTAATTGATATTCTATTCCTAAAAATATAAGGTTTTTCCAAAGGACTTATATAATTATAGGTGTGTCATTAATTAACCAGTTGGGGTTCTCTTAGAAGTATATAGTATGTTTATCAACCATATAATATAAAATTACAAAGAGTCATGGTAAATGTCATACTATTTAACTAAGACTTAAATTTAAAAGATAAAGTTAATATAATGACCCAAACCTATCTAAAACCTATTGGTTGAGTAGTGTTAGACCCATCCTCACCATATCCTTTAAATAATCCATTTTAGAGCCATTATAAACAGAATATTATTTTATTATAAAATAATATTTCTAACTTTTCCTAAGGTGCACCTCACCCCTCTTATAAAAGGGCACTCCCCCTTATCTCTAATTCGCACCTTCAAAGCCTTTTGGATCGGCCAAACACTGCCCAAATATCCTCTCAACTTCCCTCAAATCATCCTAGAGGCCTTCCTTTAGTCAAAATTCCACCTTAAGGAGCCATTTTGATAAAATCAAAAGGAAGAACCTGAAGAAGAGGTAATAATTTCACCACACTCTTTCATGTTCTTTTCTTCTTCCACTTCTTATTTCATTGATATTTCCATTATAAAATAATAACTATAGTATCATCTATATATTGTGATGTGATAATAAATATGTTACATCAATATTAATTATTCTATCCATCCTTCGAATGATATGTCACAATACGTGTGTATGTAAGTATTACCGTCTCCATGTCGTGGTGTAGTAGTTATTCAATACATTATTGTTTAGATGGGTATAATAATGATGTGTAATTAATGTAAATAATAAATATAACATGATAATTATTCTATATATATATATGATATAATATACAATTACAAATTGTTTTAATATCAAAAGAATGATATTTTCGCACGTGCGTACCTATGGATTACCGTCTCCATGAATGCGATGAGATTCATTACCTATCATATACATTCAAGAATAATATTAATTAGATGATTAAAAATAATGATTAAAGTCTGGATCTGATTCTGGATATGAATAAGATACATCTTATACATAAAAAACATGACTCACATATCAATTAATATAAAGTAAAAGGAATCCATTAACACCCAAAACGACGATGATACTAAGATATTATTAAAAAAGCAATGTTCAAAGATCATATGTGATATCATATTAATGTATATGATTATTGTATAATTTAATAACAATTATTTCACAATTATACATGAGGTTAACCTACCCTCGACCAAGGAAAAGTACAAGGTAAGGGTTAATTCTACAATCTCTTCATTATCTGAGGTTGTTTATAAGTAATTTTCTACTGGGACCTCATTATCATTCACATCCATGTTTCTTAAAATGTATTTCAAAACATTATTAATATTTAATAAACTATGGGTTAAATAAATTTATACCCTTGTTTGACTATTATAAGATATTTATAAAGGAATATTTCTGTTGTTTTCCAAAAAAGGTCTTTTATATCTTTTTCGACATAATTGAGGTAAGAATGTCTTTTTTAACTTATACAGTGGGTGTGACTATTTTCTGCCATTATAAAATTGTCAAAGCATCCCATAAAATATTTTAAAGATATATTTAAAGTAACTGTTTTCTTTTATAATTATGTGACTTTTAAATGATTTCAAAAAAGATATATTTCTCTCAAATAGTTTTTATTTCATCTATGTCAACATCCTTTGATGGATTTTAAGCTTATTTGATGTTGGTTTATTATGATACAAAACTATAATATTGTATTGATGGTTTTGTGATATGTTTGAATTGGATGTGTTATTTTTATACCATTAATGGTTTATAGAGAATGTATTGACTTTTCGTATGCTAGTATCAATTCAAATGTTTATGTTATATTTAGACCAATTCATATGAGGAATGCATTGGACGTTGTAAGTGACGGGTAGAGCCTGCTATAGCTCCTTGATGAATCGGTAGGTCTCATGAGACAAACTAGTGACTTGGAACAATGCCTTGATAAAATTTTATTTTTAGTCTTGGAATATGTCCTTAAATATGTGGTTATTATAGTTTGTCATTATGCATTCCATCATTATGAAAGTGGTTATTGATATTGCATGTGATTATTCGACTAGTAGAATATCAATGTGAATATGTAAATGGAATTATTTCATTTTATTTTTTTCCATATTGTGCTGAGTTCATGTTTTAAAGGCATTTATTTTAGTTACACATTTCATTAAATTTTTATTCTTATTTATCAAAGCTTCTGATATATTTTTATCCTTACTGAGCATCTGTGATCACCCCTTTCTATGTGTTATTTTTTCCAATATGTGAAGAAGTATTTTATGACTGACCTATAGGGCCAGTCGAATGGTATATGAGTGTGGACTATGGAGATTATGTTTTTATAGTTTTTCAAATTATGATGTAATGTAAGACTTATGAATGTATCTAGTGTTTCCAGGGCTACTAAACTAATCTATCTTTCGGGACATGATCTTTTGTGATCATTCCAATGATACATAATAATGCACCGACTCTAGGTAACATGGGTCAGGGTGTTACAATTAATTATTTTTAATAATCCTTGGTATTATCATTAATTAAATTCTATTACTAATTTTTTTTAATAAAAATGATTAGGAATTTCAATATTGTGAAACTATTATAAGCGATCAAAACAATGTACAAATAATTCAAAAATCGTACAAATTCAAGAAGTGAATTTCTATTTATGTAGAGTATATTCTAACAAATATATGTGTAATTTCTTAAATTATGATATTTCGATAGATATTTGTAATATAATTTATTATTAAGTCTGTTTATGGATGTCATGATAGATTTCATGGTTTTCTATCTAACGTTCCTATCCTGGAAACTTGTTTTGTAATATGTACCAAGTTTCAATTATATGGTGCCCAAAAGTCCAATTTGAGATATAATGTTCATAAATTAATTTATTTTTAGTAATTTAATATCATTTTAATCCCAATTTTTTATATATGTTATTATTGGATTTTTATTGAAACCATAATTTGGGTTTCATGACGAACTTTTCATTTGTTTAGACTCATCTAGTAATTACCACCTATTTTCTTTTTTGTGTTGCATACATTACCATGGAATAATGTTTTTATTATACTCATCAAATTTGAGGGATTTAGTGGTAAAATCATTATACCTCTACCATATTCCAATTAATTAGTTTATACATTTTCTATAGTGGAAAAATATTTATATGTTTTGGTAAAATAAAATTGGGTGTAATTTTCGTTATAATATATCACCATCTAGATATTGGAATGAGGATAATTATTTGGAATAGATTTGCACAAGTTTAATCACACCTAATGGTTTGGTTGACTATTAACTAAATAATCACCATTAAAACATTATTAATAAGCCAAATAATTATCACATGGGTAGACACACTCAGGGGATACGTTTTTTAATATTCTCACACTCCCAATGAACCAAATAATTTATTTTTCATACAATTTCCATGGTATCATACAAATGTAATAAAAATAATTTTTTAAACAGATAAAAATAAAATTTTATATAACCTATACATTATAATACTTTGATAATGATACATTATGTATCTGTGATAATACCCCACTACATCCACGATTATTATGGGTTGTTCTCTTAATTATCCACAAAGTTACAATAATTAAGGAATTATATGATATATATCTTTTCCAACACATCGATTGTAACACCCCAAGCTTCCACGGTACGCTTCTCTCTGAATAATACAATAGTGTGTGTTGTACGCAACTTCAAGTTTAAACACACCACAACCAATCAAACTAGCCGTTATGAATAGTAATACCTACTTTTTGAAATTTTATACATTTTATGTTTCTAAATGGACTTCATTTTTGGATTATTAATATCGAAATTATCATAGGGTGAAATTTTGGTACTTTTCGATTAACTTTCATATTTTGATGAATAGTGAAAATTACTAAATTTTAATTTAAAAAAACTTTTTTAATCGAAATAATAAATATGGATAAATTATTAATTATAGTGGCTTTAAAGTATATTTAGAATATATATTAACCATTTAATAAAATGTTAGTCATTTTATGTAATTTCACATTTAAACCAGACATAAACAAGTGTCAATCTCTTGATAGTTATTATCTCTTAAAAACACGCTATTTGTTTTGACGACGGGAATTAATTTTTAAATTAATTAATTCAACTAATATGTTTTTAATTTGGTAAAATAAACATCATTATTGAATTCATAATATCAACTATATATTAGGCCTAATTTTTGGTGTTTTTCTGGAAACATTCATTTTTTGATGAATAGTGAAACCACTCAGTGTTAGTTAAAAAAACAGAATTTTTCATAAAACATAATTTTACCTCTTCTGTGAGTGGAATTTAGAAACTCTAAGAGACATGGTTAGAATCAAGGAGTAAAATGTGATTCAATGAGATGAAAATAATTTTTGGTGAATAGACCCTTTTTACTTTTATTTACCACGGTTAAAAGTAAATAGGTTAATTAAGGGTAAAAATGATATTAATTTACCCTAACACATGTACTAATTCTATTTTACAAGTGTATATCGACCAATTACAACCTTAGGAGTAAAATATTATCATTTAGGCCCACTTGGATAAGATTAGGACATTTATTATTTTTTAATTCAAATAAGAGTTAAAAGAGTTAAAATAAATGTTTATTTACTAAAACATTTTTAATATAGGGTTATACATAAGATAATATCGATTGAAAATATTAATTAGAAATATAAAAAGATTTAATACATAATGGTATTTTATTTATAATTTTTAGACATTAAATAATATAATTTATTTATGACACAATGATGATGCAGTAATTACCATAATAGTGAAAAATTAAAATAATTGATATTATAAATACCCAAATAAATATAATTGGAGACTTTTATTGAATTAAACTAATTTTATAGGTTAATATGACATATTAGGATTTATTTAATTTACTTTTTTCTATGTAATCATTCTGTTATGAGTTTCACAAAAATCAATGATTGAATAGTGTCAAAATTGACATAAAAGAGTTTTTAAAACAATTATTATATTATTAATTAATATTAAATTCCTAAAAATATAAGGTTCGACCAAGGGACTTATATTATTATATTTTTATCATTAATGGACCACTTGGGGGTCTCTTGGATGTATATAGTAAGTTTATTAACCATATAATATAAAAATACAAAGAGACATTGTAAATGTGAAACTAATTAACTAAGAGTTAATACTTAATGATAATGTTAATATAATGACCCAAAACTATCTAAATTCTATTTTTTTGAGTTCTCTTAGACCTATCCCCACCTTAATCTTTAAAAAATCCACTTTATCGCCATTAGAAACCGAATATGAATTTATTATAATATAATATTTTTAGCTTTTCCAAAGGTTCCCCTCACCCCTCTTATAAAAGGGAACTCCCCCTTCTCATTACTTCACACATTCAAAGCCTTTTCGTTCGGCCAAACCCTGCCCAAATACTCTCTCAACATCCCTCACTACAACCTAGAGACCTTATTTTGATTAGAAACCCATCCTAAGGATCCCTTTTGATCAAATCAAAATGAAGAACCCCAAGAAAAGGTAATGTTTTTACCACCCTTTTTCAAATTCTTTTCTTCTTCAACTTATTATTTATTTGTTATTCCCATTATAAATTAATGAATATAGTATCACCTTAATACTGAAATATTATTCTAAAAATGGTACAACCATATTCAGTATTCGATCCATCCTTTGAATGTCATGTCACCATACATGCGTACGTACGACTTACCGTCTCCACGTCGTGGTGTAATTGTCATTCAATAAATTATTATTTTTATGGGTATAATAATGATGTTTAATTCATTTAAATAATAAATATAACATGATAATTATTCGTTATATATTATATACCATCCAATTATATATTATTTTAACATCAAAAGAATGATATTGTCGCTCATGCGTAAGTACGGACTACCGTCTCCACGAAAGTGATGAGATTCATTCTCCATCGTATCCATTCAAGAATAATTATCATTTGATGATTTAAAAATAATATTTAAGGACTTGATATAACTATCTATAAGAATATGTTGAAACCTATCCATAACAGACACGGCTTACGTAACAATGAATATAATGGAAAACGAGTAAGTTAACACCCGAAATGACATTAATACTAAGATATTATTAACAAATAAATGTTAAAAGATCATATATGATATCATATTAATGTAAATTATTCTTGTATAATTCAATAACAATTATTTCATCATTATACAGGAGGTTAACCTACCGTCAACCAATAAAAAATTACAGAGTACGGGGTTTCCTATCTCACTTTTAAATCAGTGAGATTTCCATTGTTCACCGCTTATTTATTTCATGTGGAGTGTGTACTAACCATGATTGTATTAATTGTGTAATATAATTTAATTTATGGGTATTTACATGATCATTTTATGATCCTTATTTCATGAGTTCATGTTTAATAAGTTACCAAATCGATAAAGGAATTTAAAATTTCAATTTCCACTCATTTGGCTTTAGGCAAACTTCATTGATTATTTTAATTCACGTTTATGTGTGGAATCACAATTCATTTTATTATGTCATAATTTCCACTCCCCTTTTATTTGGATATACTTTTGATAAACATAAAAACTCTATTGATATTTTCTCAAGTCATCGATATGAATTTGATAAAAGTAATTTTAACCCATTCTCCATTTGTTGAGTTAAACATCCAATTCATTGGTGTTGTTTTTACAAGATTATGTGTGAATGTCCATTGATTGTTTTACACTAAATATTCAATCATATTTAGTGTATTTATATTTGTCAAACATAACTATGTCATTTATTTATCCTTAACTTAAGGATACGAACTTTATGAGAGATTTCATTTCAATTTACATTCCATTGAGACTTCTTTGTTGTTATAAACCAAATAACATTTATGTGGTGTATATAATGTACTTTGACATTTTATATCATGAATCCATTTATTCATATGATATTACTATGTTCTGATTACCTCAATTATTTTTATTCAAGTGTCTCTCTTTTGGTTAGAAACTCTAACTAAAATACCATTTTTAAATGTTTTAAAGACTTATTATTCTAAATCTTCCTCATTAATGTCCATGTTTTAAAAAATGGTTTTAAGGATTTATTTATATGGACATTAAAGTTTTAAAATTAAAACTCCTTTTAAAAGATTCAAAGTGGTATGGGACACTTTCATTCAAAAATCTATTTTTAAACGGCTTCTTGACAAATAGTGTGACTTATAAATGTTTTCAAGAAAAGGGGGATATTTCTCTCAAAGTTCTGATACAATAAATTCTTCCATATTGTATCGATCGTGTTATGTTCAACTGTGGATGTGCTATTTTTATACCATTCATGGTTTGTGGTTAATGTATTGACATTTCGTATGCTAGTTTTAATACGAATGTTTATGTTATGTTTAAACCTATTCATATGAGGAATGAATTGGACTTAGTAAGTGACGAGTGGAGCCTGCTATAGCTCATCGATGCATCGGTAGGTCTCATGAGACAAACTAGTGTCTTGGCACAAGGCCTTGGCAAAATCTTATTTGTAGTCTTGGCACGAGGCCTTGGCTATATGGTTATGATAGTCTGGAATTATGCATTCCATCATTATGAAAGTGGTTATTATTAGTGCATGTGATTGTTCGACTAGTAGAATATCTATGTGAATAAGTAAATGGAATTATCTCATTTTTTATTTGCCATAATATGTTGAAGTTCAAGTTTAAATGGCTTTTGTTTTAGTTATAAATTGCATTAAGTGTTTATTCTTATCTATGAAAGATTCTTCTATATTGTTATCCTTACTGACCATCTGAGCTCAACCCTTTTAGTGTTTTATTTTTCCCAAGATGTGAGGAAGTAATTTATGAATGACCTGCAGGGATAGTATGAGGGGATATGAAGACAAGATGTTTTTTTAGTTTTTTTACTTATGATTTAATGTAAGACTTATGAATATATCTAGTGTTTCCAAGACTACTAAACTAATCGGTCTTTCAAGACTTGATCCTTTGTGATCATGCCAATGTAATGTTATAATGCAATGACTTTGGGTATCTAGGTTCAGGGTGTTACAGTTGGTATCAGAGGAAGATTAGTACAAACATTGGAAGCTATATTTTGATAAACTCTAATTAGATCACATAGCCCTAAGAGAGAATTTGAGGATTAGTATAGAAGAACATACTAGAATTTTGGTATTGTAGATATTTTGTGAGTTTTCCGAGCAATACATCCCTGTCTGGATACGAGCAGGTAGAGGTGGCTCTGGCACATATGTACCTAGGGGTAAAACCCGAAAACACCGCTTTGAGCTAGACTCAAACGGGAACTGGTGCACGACAACAGGCCTTGCTGCACTCTTGGTTATGACACTCCCGGGGGATATGCTTTTGAAAATTCACAAGATTAGTATGAACCATTATTAGGGGAGTACAAAAAAATTCCCCTAAGGATATATGTCAGCAAATAGATAGTATATAACCTATATTTTAACATAGGGTACCCCATGTTAGGATATATTGATCAATTACAAGATTATCCTATTATGTCTATTTTTTAAAATTTTTATTAGATAAGTATTCAAAAACCTTAATTGTATTTTCTTTTTTTAGTTGAATCATGGAGGGAGAAAGATCACGAACAACTCTTCTCTTTCTTCCTGAAGAACTACTTACAATTATTATCTATAATTCTTGCGCATATGATGTTGAAACTTTTTCAAATGTCCAAGTTACATGCAAACAAATTTATGAGACATCCAATACCTCTAGCATTGCACGATTCTTTCAAGGATCAAGTACCGACTATGGGATAATATTGCTCTCTCAACTTTCTTATCATTCTAAGCGTGGGAAGTACCAACAGGGTTTTTTCAAATTATTCACATTATCTCAAAATTACGATGCACTAAATTATTTTCTAGATGATGCAGAAGAGGGAGGCCTTCGAGCAGCCTATATGTATCAAATTATATATTTATGTCTTTTGGGATATACGGAAACTGATTTACCAAAACCTTATTTTGAAATATTTGAAGATGAATCAGTGAGAATTTTTCTAAAAATACATGTTAAAGACAATGTCTCAAAATTATATATAATAAATACCTATTTTTTTATGATGCATCGATGATTCCATCGATATAATCCAAGATGGATGAGGAGTTTTTGGTTAAAGGAGGTAGATGATTTTGAAAAATTCCTAAGGTACCATTGTGACACATGAACACATTCTACCAAAAGGAAATTCCACCTAGTCTCTCCAGAGTTCATGTTGTGATCCACATATCTCTAGTGACAAAATACATGCCTAACCCAACGCATTTAGACACCTATGAAGAATTAGAACTGGAACCCGATCTATCTTATTGTGGAGAGCCTATCAGAATTCTTCATACCAAAGATGAAGTGTTGAGAAACCGGATGACTCGTCTGGTAAAATTTCTATTGAGGAATCATAAGATGGAAGAGGCAATGTGGGAACCCGAGGAACATATGATGAAGAAACTATGTGGAAATAAATGGATGGTGAAATGTTTAAAAGTGTTATTTCTCTTTATTTATGGGATTACATTGGAATAATTTTTTACTGTATGTGTAAACCTGCAATTTATCATGTGAAAATGATATTTGAGGAAGAATTATCTTTTCTATTGCGGATATAGTTATAAATAACCATTTGGTCTTATATGATCATTGGGTTTGAGGCAATTACATGTTATTATAATGAAAATGCAAGGTATGAGATATGATCTGTGGATAAATAATGTTATGGTTATTTTGAGGAATTTACCTCATTTTGGTAATGTTATAAAATATAGTTTTTGAAAAAGGACAACGCGCAGACTGTGTGACAACCCGTCGCGTCGGAAAAAGCAGTGGGAATCAAACCCACAACCAATGTGCGATTGGGATTTATCGCCTACCACTGGACTACGTGAAGTCCCTAGTTAGTGTGACTATTATTTTTAGTTAAATGATTTTATTGATCAATAATAATTTGATTTGGGATCTTATGTCTTATCAAATGAATACCCTTAGAATACGAAAATCAATTGGGGATTAAGTGATAAATGTTATTTTGAAGTTGTTCTCTTTGTTGTGAACACTATATTCCCAAGGAAAATATAATAGTATGGGATTTCAATTGAGGAGTAATGGTGGATTTTTATCCATTTTTATATTGTGGATTTATAGTGATTTGGGTTATTTTTGGAAATGATTAGGTTAATTTTTTTTACGTATGTGACTTTAAGAGTAATTAATGTCATTTGGAGATACAATTTAACGTGGAAGACTACATTATTAATAACTTTTGGGTTTCAATATTAGTTTGGATTATATTGAAGGATTTTAAGGACAATTGATTATTGAATGGTATTTATTTAAATTTGGGGTATTTATGGTTTAATTTTAGAAATTAAGATTAGTGTTTTTTTCTCTCTAATAAAATATCCATTTGGGGGATCATCAGATATTATACTAACCATTTTGGTTTTGATTAATCTCTAAATACAAGGTAAATATATTGTTTATTCTACATGGATCATGTATTTATATAGAATTTTATTCTAGCTCTTCCATTGTTACCAAGTTTTCTTGAATACTCATTGTTCAAAAAAATTAGTTAGTGGTAAAAACTTATTAAAGAATGAAACTCTACATAAAAAGTAAGTATATCCCTTTATTTTCATAGTAAATAAGATAAATTAATTCTTCGTCTTTATGTAATGTAACTTAAAACAAAAAATGTTGTCCGTTTATTTTTCCTACTGGGAAACTAATGACCGTTTGTCCTATCACAAGTTTGTGGTTTCCTTATTGTTAATTATCTTCTGATCATGTTCTCTATCCCTATCCATCATAACTTGAAACTTAGTTTATCATCCATATCCATGTTTTTCTACATGGAATCCTAGTATAGGTTATCTCGGGTGACCTTTGTACTTATCTTTCTTTCTTTTAAAGTGATAGTTTTATTGACTCTTTTTTCGATGTGGTACTTTCCATTATATTCCCAAGACCAATTTTAAAAATTGTGAGGATGTAATTTATTGAAGGAGGGGTGTTGTAACACCCCAAGCTTCCATGGTATTCTTCTCTCTGAATAATACAATAGCATGTGTTATACGCCACTTCAAGTTCTAACACACCACAACCAATCAAACTAGCCGTTATGAATAGTAATACCTAATTTTTGAAATTTTATACATTTTATCTTTTGAAATGGACTTCATTTTTGTATTCGTAATAGCGAAATTTTCTTAGGGTGAAATTTTGGTAATTTTCGGATAACATTCATATTTTGATGAATAGTGAAAATTACTAAATTTTAATTAAAAACAACTTTTTTAATCGAAAAAATTAATAGTGATAAATTATTAATTTGAGGGGTGTTAAAGTATATTTAGATTATATTTTTTACATTTAATAAAATGTTAGTCATTGGATGTAATTTCACATTTAAACCAGACATAAACAAATGTCAATCTCTTGATAGTTATTATCTCTTAAAAATACGCTATTTGTTTTGACGACGGAAATTAATTTTTAAATTAATTAATGAAAATAATATGTTTTGAATTTGGTAAAATAGACATCATTTTTGAATTCATAATATCAAATATAGCTTAGGCCTAATTTTTGGTATTTTTCTAGAAACATTCATTTTTTCATGAATAGTGAAACCACTAAGTGGTAGTTAAAAACGGAATTTTTCATAAAACATAATTTTACAGCTTTTGTGAGTGGAATTTCAAAAATACAAGAGACACAGTTAATATCAAGGAGTAAAATGTGGTTCAATGATATGAAAATAATTTTTTGTGAATAGTAACTTTTTACTTTTATTAATGACGGTTAAAAGTAAATAGGGTAATTAAGGGTAACAATTAATTTAATATTACCCTAACAATGTCCTAATTCTATTGGACAAGTGTATCTCGACCAAAAACAGCATTAGGAGTAAAATATTATCATTTAGGCCCACTTGGATTAGATTAGGACAATTATTATTATTTAATTCATAAAAGAGTTAAAAGAGTTAAAATCAAAGTTTATTTACTAAAACATTTTTAAGATAGGGTTATACATAAGATAATTTCGATTGTAAATATTAATTAGAAATATAAAAATATTTCCTACATAATGGTATTTTATTTATAAATTTTAGACATTAAATATTTTATTTTATTTATGACACAATGATGATGCAGTAATTACCATAATAGTGAAAAATTAAAATAATTGATATTATAAATACACAAATAAATATAATTGGAGACTTTTACTGAATTACACTAATTTTATAGGTTACTATGACATATTAGGATTAATTTAATTGATTTTGTTTGATTTAATCATTCTGTTATGAGTTTCACAAAAATCAATTATTGAATAGTGTCAAAATTGACATAAAAGAGTTTTTAAAACAAATATTATATTATTCATTGATATTAAATTCCTAAAAATCTAAGGTTCATCCAAGAGACGTATATAATTATAGGTGTATCATTAATGGACCACTTGGGGGTCTCTTGGATGTATATAGTTTGTTTATTAACCATATAATATAAAAATACAAAGAGACATTGTAAAAGTGAAATTAATTAACTAAGAGTTAATACATAACGATAAGGTTAATATAATGACCCAAACCTATCTAAATTCTATTATTTGAGTGGTTTTCGACCTATAACCACCTTAACCTCTAAATAATCCACTTTGGAGCCATTAGAAACCGAATTTGAATTTATTATAAAATAATAGTTTTAGCTTTTCCAATGGTGCCCCTCACCCCTATTATAAATGGGCACTCCCCCTTCTCATTACTTCTCACCATAAAAGCCTTTTGGTTCGGCCAAAACCTGCCCAAATAATCTCTCAACATCCCTCACTACAACCTAGAGGACTTATTTGGATCTGAAAGCCAACCTATGCAGCCCTTTTGATCAAATCAAAAGGAAGAACCCGAAGAAGAGGTAATGTTTTACCACCCTTTTTCAAATTCGTTTCTTCCTCAACTTCTTCATTCATTGTTATTCCCATTCTAAATTTATTAATGCAGTATTTTCTATATACTGTAATATTATTATAAATATGGGACCACCATATTCAGTATTCTATCCATCCTATTAATGTCATGTCACCATACGTGCGTATGTACGGCTTACCGTCTCCACGTCGTGGTGTAATTTTCATTCAATAAATTGTTATTTGGATGCATATAATAATGATGGTTAATTAATATAAATAATAAATATAACATGATAATTATTCTGTGTATATGATATACCATCCAATTATATATTATTTTAACATCAAAAGAATGATATTGTTGCTTGTGCTAACGTACGGACTACCGTCTTCACGAAAGCGATGAGATTCACTCTCCATCGTATCCATTCAAGTATAATTATCATTTTATGATTTAAAAATAATGTTTAAGGACTTCATATAATTCTGGATATGAATAAGATACAACCTATCCAAAACAAACACGGCTTACATAACAAATAAAATAATGGAAAATGAGTAAGTTAACACCCGAAATGACGATAATACTAATTTATTATTAACAAATCAATGTTAAAAGACCATATAAGATATCATATTAATGTAAATGATTCTTGTATAAATCAATATCAATTATTTCACCATTATAGAGGAGGTTAACCTTCCGTCAACCAAGGAAAAAGTAAAAAGTAAGGGGTTTCCTATCTCACTTTTAATACAGTGAGATTTCCATTGTTCACCACTTATTTATTTCATATGGTGTGTGTACTACCCATGATTGTATTATTTGTGTAATATACTCTAATTTATTGGTATTTACATCATCATTGTATGATACTTCTTTCATGAGTGCATCTTTCATAAGTTACCAAATTGATAAGGGAATTTAAAATTTAAATTTCCACTCATTCAGCTTTACACAAACTTCATTGATTATTTTAATTCGAGATTATGTGTGGAATCACTATTCATTTGATTATGTCATAATTTCCACTCCTCTTTTCTTTTGATATACTTTTTATACACATAATAACTCCATTGATAATTTCTCGAGTAATCGATAGGAATTTGATAAGAGTACTTTTAACTCATTCTCCATTTATTGTGTTAAACATCCAATTCATTGGTGTTGTTTTTACAAGATTATGTGTGAATGTCCATTGATTGTTTTACACTAAATATACAATAATAATTAGGGTATTTATATTTGTCACACATAACAATGTCATTTATTTATCCTTAACTTAAGGATACGACCTTTATGAGAGACTTCATCTCAATTTACATCCCAATGAGACTTCTTTGTTGTTATACACCAAATTACTTTTATGTGGTGTATATAATGTACTTTGACATTGAATATCACGAATCCCTTTATTCACATTATATTAATATGTTTTGATTACCTCAATTATTTGTATTAAATTGTCTCTCTTTTGGTTAGAAACTCTAACAAAAATACCATTTTAAATGTTTTAAAGACTTATTCTTCTAAATCTTGCTCATTAATGTCCATGTTTTAAAAAATGGTTTTAAGGATTTATTTATATGGACATTAATGTATTAAAATTAAAACACCTTTTAAAAGTTTCAAAGTGGTATGTGACACTTTGATTTAAAAATCTATTTTTAAATGGATTCTTGACAAATAGTGTGACTTATAAATGTTTTCAAGAAAAGGGGGATATTTATCTCAAATAGTTTTGATGTTTATTTACATCTATGTCAATATCATTCATTATTATAGATTGAGGTTAATATGATACAATACAATCTTCAATATTGTATCTAATGGGTTATGTTCGAATGTGGATGTGTTATTTTTATACAATTCGTGGTTTGTCATTAAAAATTTGACATTTCGTATGCTAGTTTTAATACGAATGTTTATGTTATGTTTAAACCAGTTCTTATGAGGAATGAATTGGACTTAGTAAGTGACGAGTGGAGCCCACTATAGCTCCTCGATGCATCGGTAGGTCTCATGAGACAAACTAGTGTTTTGGCACAAGGGCTTGGAAAAATCTTAATTGTAGTCTTGGCACGAGGCCTTGGCTATGTGGTTATGATAGTCTGGAATTATGCATTCCATCATTATGAAAGTGGTTATTGATATTGCATGTGATTGTTCTACTAGTAGAATATCCATGTGAATAAGTAAATGACATTATCTCATTTTATCTTTGCCATATTATGCTGATGTTCAAGTTTAAAAGGCTTTGTTTTAGTTGTAGATTGCTTTAAGTGTTTATGCTTATCTATGAAAGCTTCTGTTATATTGTTATCCTTACCGAGCATCTGAGCTCACCCCTTTCATTGTTTTATTTTTTCCAGGATGTGAAGAAGTAATTTATGAATGACCTGCAGGGATAGTTTGAGGGGATATGAAGACAAGATGTTGTTGTAGTTTTTTTAACCTATGATTTAATGTAAGACTTATGAATATATCTACTGTTTCCAGACTACTAAACTAATCGGTCTTTCAAGACTTGATCCTTTGTGATCATGCTAATGTAATTTTATAATGCACCAACTATGGGTATCTAGGGTTGGGGTGTTACATCGATAGATTTGTTTTTTAGTTAGGTATTCCTTAGTTAATTTCTGAATGATATTTTTGACTCTCATTGTGAATTCATTGGGCCTAAACAAGTGTCCATTTGGGAACAATATTAAATAACCTACTAATGAATTGATAGGTCTCATGAGAATAAATGGTTGTGGATTTAGTGTATGTATCCTCCTATAATAGGATACTATTTTTACTTAATTAATGAAAACAAAGTAACGTAACTTGTAATAAGTCCACTAATACATGTTTTTTATTTATTTAATTATGAATTTCATCAATATAGATCAATGATTTTTATTATTATTAGTGTATTTAATTATTATTATAAATAAATCATGCCAACAGTTTTAGTTCATTAAGGATTAATTTTTCTCATTTATTCAATCTATATCATCTATTCTATGCATATGTTATGTAATATTCTACTATATTAAACTTTTAAATATGTCTTTGGGTGGTATCTTATTTTTTTCCTTTCTTTGTGAAATCTAGAGGATGATTATGTGTATTTTATTATGAATATGATGGAATGTATAAACCTATTCTCGCAATATCATCGTGGTCTACCTAATATTTTTTCAAGAATAATATATATATATATATATAGAATTCCATGAATATTATCATATTCAATGTTTCAGGTAATCTTTTACATTATACCAATAATATAACATTACTACAGGATCTGGGTTTCTAGAGTCTTATATGCTACAATAGATAATCATTGTGTTATGTTTGAGCCCTATATATCACTTTATTACTTTGGGTAATGCATTAAATTTCATGATAAAACAGTAAAATGAGTTTAAATTATCAAAAAAATAATTGGAAATTATTTATTATGCAATATATGTTATGGGAAATAACTTTATGAAGCTTATCCTCAAGGGAAATATGGGAATGGATCGTGATCATTTACAGGAAATGTGTTCTTATTCCTAATCTATAAAGTTATGATTTTTAATCTTATGGATGTTCCACAATTTTTGATTATTTCTTTTTGCAATGATAATTTTTATTTTCATGGTTTATTATTTTGTTAGGATATCAATAATCATTATTTAGGTATAACTATATTATAAATAATCATTATCGTCATATGATAACATTATAGTCGATTAATATCTTTTTTTGCAATATCTTTTTATCCCTACTAAGATTGGTAAATCACAATATTCTATTTTTTATAATTATTTTTGTTATTGATATAAAAAATAATGTAATTTTTAGATGAGTAACATATATAAAGAATTAATTTTTGATATTGAAATCATATAATAGATTAATGAGTTTCTTATTCTATGGGGAAAATTAAAATTAGTTAATAAAGACATAACTTTTTATCATTAAAAGTTTACCTAATATTATAAAACACGATTCCTATTTGTTATTGGGAATTAATTTAAAGGAAATGGATTGTTTATGACAAGTAATAAGAGGTTCACATCTAGAGGTTTTCATAGTAGGTATAAAAGATGGTTTGGATCACTTTATAGATTAATATGTAATCACTTGAGGATAATATTGGACACTAAAATGTTTTCAATGTATAATAATTTTAGGCTTATCCTAATTTAAATAGAATAAATAATCCTCCAAGTAAGATGATGTAATATTGATATTTTTGGAATTATTATACTATAACTTCTGTGAAAACCCATGTAATTTTTCTATGAGGTATTTGTAATTATAGAAGAATATCATGATGTATTTTTTGATTATATTGTCTTGATATAATCAAAATTACAACACAATTTTAACAATGTAATGTAGAGGATGAAATTTTATAGATTCACCTTGGTGTAATCACCCAGAAAAATATTGAATGAGAGTTTCCATGATCAATACTCTAGTCCATGATGAGTGGGAACATGATAGTAGAACTTTCCAAAATGTCTTATGGGATTTATTGTGGATAAACCCATTCAATTTAAATACCATTATAAATGGTTTATATAATAATTAATGGAAGGGATTAGTGTGTAAAAAAATCCTAGAACCCAAATTAAATTGAACTATGTATAACCAAGAGTGTTATAGGATGGATTTTTATTATCATGCTTAAAATGAATGTATCGTAGGATGAAATGAATGTTTTATTAGAGAAGACATCTTGGGTCCATGAATTCAAATTCATATGGTCATTTACTCTGTGTTTTTATAACCATTTTTAACTATAATATTTGGTTGAAACAAGATCTTGAATATGAATTTGACACAATAATGTATACAAAAACCAATAGGAATTAAATTCTAATATGAAATAATACTTAAGTAGCTGAGAGTTTTATTTATTCTTGTTATAATTGATGAAAATGTATTTCCTTGTGTTAACTAATGTATTGACGATAATATCTTAAAAAAATAGTTTTTAATCCTTTTAATTATTTTCATTAGTTAGTGATATATATATATATATATCTAAGATAGTACGGAATAATCTAGATGTTATGAAAATTATTTCATATATCAATAGATTTTTATACATTATTTTATTTCTACAATGTGAAATCATTTATACAATGGTATCAATAACTCGTAAATTTTATTTTATGATAAGGTAGTATTTTTTATGACAATTATTGAGGAACACATTAAAGAATTATGGATGACTCTTAATATTAATATATTATTTAAGATTTTATAATAAAGGGATTACTTATTGTGACAATAATGGGTATGATACTACTGGAAATGACTACTTTTTAATGAATATGTTATTTATGAAATATTTTATGATGTTTATCTATTTTCCGATAAAAATATATATTGTCTAATTTTTTAATTTCTAAAAATTTAAATAATAAATTTGGTGGTTAAAACTGATTAGAATTTCGAAATAATATATAACATAGTTATTGTTTAATTTATTAGATAATTTTATGGTAATAAAATTTTTTATTATTAAGAATATATGATTCAATTGTATTCAAAAATAGTTACATGATTTTATGAATTTATATAGTTGAGTGTGTAAAGGTATAAAAAATGATATTGTCTAAGATATTATGGTCCTTGTAATGTTAACTATTTTATCATAGATGATGAATATGTTATGAAAATCACAAAATAAATACATTTTTTTGAAATAATTAATATTTTGGGGACAAAATTTGTTTATACAGTTCAGAATGTAAGGACTTGATATTTAAATATATTTTTCCTTATAATTAAGTCTTATAAATTTCATAAAAGTCTACATGTGAAACAATGTACAAAAATGAAATATTTCATATATATATTATAAAAGATTACTATGGCTACTAAAACTATACATTTAAATAATATGTATGAGTTGGAGTTATAGATTTATGAAGTCTAAAAATATTAATTTTTAAGGAAAGGTTTTTTAATTGAATTTTAATTAATTCTTTGTTGTCCTTACTAATCAATCATTTTATATGAATAAAAATTTATAACATAAAACTATCATTTTTGTTTATAAATGGTGATTTAAATAAAACGTTATATTGATTGGTAAATTCTAGAATTATTTATTTTCTGGATAATATTTGGTAAAATAACAACTAGTTTTTTAAAAAGATATTTTCATATAAAACATTTTAACAACTTATTTTATAAAAATGTTTTGTTTATATATTTTACAATGTTAAAATGAAAAAAAATTATATTTTTAATTAGAAGACGAATATTATGTTAAGATAAATATTTTTTTTGGGAAATGTTGATTTTTTAGTCGAATAGAGAAAAATGATTTTTAGAAATAACATGACTTTGGGAAATTATTAAAATAAAATGTGAATTGGAAATTCATGAAACCTATTTCTAGGACCATATATTTATTTTATAAAATTATTTATTATTTCAAAAATGATGGTTTTAATTTATAGAAAAAAATTTATATTTTTGAACAAAAGTCAAATTTCATAAAAAAGTAGTCGTTATTCATTTATCAGTTTAATTATTTTTATTTTAAAATGAAATAAAATTAAATATATATACAATAAATTATTATTATATTTTAATTATGTAATAGGGGAATTTGTTCTTATAAATCTTATGATACCATAAGAAAATACTAGTCTCCATGTCAAAAGTGAAAATGTTAAAATTAAAAATTGAATTAGGTTGAAATAACATTTCAATCATGAGTGGGAATTGGTGTTTGATAATTAGATCAAACCTATATCACACTATTTCCATTATTTCTCAATATTGGAGTCTCATTACTTGATTGTAACTTCCCATTATTTAAATTTATTTTCTATTTACAAAAAATTTAATATCTTTCTAATTCCATGTTGGAAAATCCTCTCCTTCGTTATCCTCACACCACAACCTGCAGAGGTTTATCCAATGTCATTCCAACCATTACCTATACATTCCTATCCACCATGAAGTTTTTTTTGTTTTTCTATAAATTCAATCCCTTAAAGTCTTCATCCCTTCTCCATGGAGATAATCCTTGTAGTATGGTATAAATCACTAACTGATCCTTTCTCATTTCTATTTAACTATGTGAAATTATTATTAATTAAATTACATTACAAAATAATAAAATTATAACATTAGTGTGAATAGTATACATATATCATCTCATATTGATTTTATAGGTATTAACTTCCCTTCCTTTTTCAATTTAGGAAATATCAAAATGTGAAATGGGTGTTTATTCATACTACCATTTCCTCAAAGTAATATATTAATTTTCATTCACCCCCAACAAATAGATAGTTAAAAAGGGATTATCATATATAATTAGAATATTTATGAATTATTTATGAATTTTAAATTATAAAACATATTGTTGATCACTCTCATTCAATGACTATCAAACAATTATTCATGTGTATGTGCGGAATGCCACACTTATAGATCAATGTAATCATATTTTCCTAAACACCAATCATTAATGTAACAAATAATGTTATTAAAATATGAAATTAATTTCTATATTTTGAATTTTTTATCTTAATATTAATAAAATAATCTTGTAATGATATGAATGATAATCATTCATTGCAAAATTCACCATCCTAAATAAAAGAACCAATAAGAGGAAAAAATATTCATATTATGAAATATTTTGAAAAACATTACATCATAAAAAATCATTAAAATTCAAATATATCACCCAAATAATAACAAATTATTATCATCATGCATTTGGTATATTGATATTGGAACTTAACCTACACCTAATAATCCATTAATCTTGGATTTTTCATGTCTGGATTTCTCTAACCACCCTCTCTACCAATGCTATGAATTTACATAATGGGTTAATATAGAAACATAATTACTAGTAAAAAATTATATAAATATGTAAGTAACTATTCATAATGTTTTGTAAATTATAAAATTATTATATAATTCATTAATATTGAAATTACATTCGATTTTTCAAGAGTCATCAAAATATGTTTTCTGTTGACTTCATCATCATTGATACTTTTTAAAACACTGATTAATGGAATTTTAAATGATATAAAATATTATAAATCATCCTTACCCATAGAATTAATATACTCAAAAAATAATCATTGTATGAAGAATTAATATGGACACTAGTATTACCAAACTAGTACAAATGAACATAATATAAAAATTTGATGTGGTGAAATAGTTAAAAAAAATAAACAAAAAATAATTCAGATATATAATGACTATATTTAAAGAGTATAAATGGAAATGTATATGAGTATTGTTAAGATTTAAAATTTATTAGGTTACATATTTTTTGATAGCATGTGGTTAATAATTGTTCATGTATGTGGGAAAAAGTGGAATGGTTTTCTTGTATCATTTTCAAATTTATGTCACATGTTTGGTATTGCATACCTTCATTTCTCTTATATTTTGTGATTATTTCACAATGAATTTGTTTTTTCATATTCATGTAATTCACTATGTTTTAGGAACTAGATCATGTTGTGTCCTTATATGGAATTAAATTTAAATTATTCGAAATTTTTAATATTTTTTGTTGTTATGAAATATTATTCTTTGAGACATGTTACATGTTATTCACAATAATACTTTATATTTTTTCCAATTGATTTATAATCCCTATAATGTTATATACTATGATTCCATATGATTCCTAGATTTTATTATCCTAAATAATGTACATTTCTTAAAATATATTTTGAATAAAGTGTTACCCCAATTATATGATTTTTTTGTAACTCAATATCAATATTTTTAGTAATGACCATTATCTTAAACATATTTCATCTAATTTTGGTTCATTCTACCCATTTATTTTAGTATCATTTACTATCATAACGAACATTATTATTCTATAAATCCCTTTTCAAATATTTCATGCTTCCTAGAACATGTTTCCTAAGTCACGACCCGTCCCCCGGGGCCCATGTCGTAACTACCCCAATCCCACCTTCCAAAGGCCAGGGGCTGGCGACTAGCACCAAAGGCGTATATCCCGATAACTGGTAAGGCATTGCCTTCATAAAAGTAAACAAACACCAATCAAAGTAAAAGCGGAATCAAACACTATGTAAAATTGAAAATAAAAGTAGTGTTGAAGGTAAAGGGGACGGGAATACAAGCCCAACTGTAAAGTACAATGTTAAAGACAAAACAGCCAGAAGGTGACAAGCAGCTCCTGGATCGTCCACCAATGATCCTACCTGAAGGGTAGTTACAGATAGCACAGCTCCTGGATCGTCCACCACGGATCCTACCTAAAGGGTAGGTACAGATAGCCTCCACAACACTCTCACCCGTCAACCTCATCCGAGTGTCGTCTCGTCATGAAGTCCACCACCAGATATTGTCTCATCGTGAGGTCCACCTCTAGGTACCGTCCAGTCCTTGAACACTCGGCCTCTGTCTGCACTGCCCGTTGTCTACAACCAACACAACAAGGTGTGGGCAAAGCCTGTGTAGGGGTGAGTATAACGATACTCAGAAGGGACCCTGAGACCCTCAAGGTCTCACTAGATCCAACAAGGATAACCACAAAGAAGATTTCAATAGATAACCTTTACCTAGGTATATTACCATACATATACCCAAGTTATCAAATAACCCATCTAAATCATGAGGAAACACAAAGATTATAGACTTAGTTCAAACCAAGATTTCATTATCAAAACTGTAACTACTGAAGAGCCCCGTCTCTGCAGTGTACAGTGGTCATGTCACAACTCCGAGGTACTTGTCACAAACCTAAGACAACTAAGGTACTCCTTCTGTCGAATACTGTGGGCCTGCAACTACAACCAAGCGCTTCCCACCTTGGGTCTGCCTCTACAACCAAGAGCTCCCCCTTATAGCCTCCAGATGTACTCCTTATATTGTGTACCGCGGATCTGCCGCTCCAACCAAGTGCTCCTCCGCCGTGGGTCTGCCGCTACAACCAAGTGCTCCCCCTCATAGCCTCCAAAGGTAATCCTTCTGCTGAGTACCGCGGGTCTGCCGCTACAACCAAGCGCTCCTCCGCCATGGGTCTGCCGCTACAACCAAGCGATCCCCACTGTGCTATCCGAAACACACCGAGTCGATCAGTCAAGGATTCGTCAGGTCTTAGTTGGATACACAGTCTCCGTACTCCACATGATCGTCTCCAGGAGGGTCCACTCCATGAGCTACTGGTCGATACTCCATGTATCACAAAGTCACATGAAAAAGTATCTCAAAGGACCACATCGTCATAGGGGTCTCAACGCAGTAGACGGCACGTCAATCAGACGCCTGGTCTGTGAGTTATTAGCCTTTTCCTCCCAAGGGCCCGGTTGGTTTCGTGAGCAAACCAATCCGACCGTATCTCAACTGTACCCCGAACTCTCATAGGGTAAACTCATAGGGATTGTTTCTCCACGTGATCACCAACGCCGCTGATGGTTCGTCAAATGGACGTCCAATCTGAAAGTTATCAGCTTTTCCGTTCTAGGGGCCCAGTTGGATTTCGGGTGCAATCCAACCCGGCCACTATCCAACTGCATCCAAAACTCAAGTGAAGTATTCCAAAAGTTCCGTCTCATCAAGAGGGAATCAACGAGACAGACGGCGCATCAATCAGACGTCCGGTCTGTGAGTTATTGGCCTTTTCGTTCCAGGGGACCGGTTGGTTTCGTGAGCAAACCAACCCGACCACACTCTGACGGCATCCAAACCTCGACCGTAGTAAGCCAAAACTTCCTTCTCATCAAGAGGAATCCAAAAAAGTCGACGGCACGTCAATCGGACGTCCGGAGCTCATGATATAAGCGTTTCCGTTCCGATGGCCTGGTTGGTTTCGGGATCAAACCATCCCGGCAGTACTTCCAATTAAACTGGTTAATTAAACCGGTCACACCATTGCAATCGATATGGAAAAACACACGAGATCGACTATCCATTGGTCCAAAATGGATAGCCGGTGAAAAAATTGCATTTCATCGCAACACGCGCGAACCGGGCCTCGTGGGGCCCACGCCTCGACCTCGACATAAATATCCAAAATTAGTCTTGAAGCATTTTTCATAATTCCAGGGTCGCAACGTCACAGACGCTTCATCATTCCGACACCGTATGAGAGAGGTATGTCCGATACAAGATCCCGTAATAATAATAATAATATTATTATTATTCGTTGTTTCGTGGGCCCGAGCCATGAACAAGAATTTAATATCCGACAATAGACTTGAATTGACCATCTTAAAGATAGAGTCACATCGCCGCTGATGACGAGTCAATCGGACGTCGCACGCATGAGTTATGGCGGGTCAAAGATTTTATATTAATATTAAATCTATTATGTACGAGTGTTTCGGGTACCCGATCCAAAAACCCAAAAAGGACATCCAATATTGGACTCATAAATTCCATCTCGAGGTCAGGGTCGCAATGCCACTAACGGTTCGTGAAACCGAGGTCGCACGAAGAAGATACCGTCAAAATACGGTTTTCCAAACGAAAATAATAATAACATTATTATATTATTATTATTTTTAATTTAATTTAATTCTTAAATTAACACACCCAAAATCCATGCACCACCCAAACTAGCGCCTCCTCTTCTTTATGTATGGCCACCACTTTTGGCTGCCTTCCAGCTGCGCCTCCAAATACGTCCGCAGTCTATTCCGACTTCAATTTTAACTTGGAAAAATGATACAAACGCATATCCTTGATCCTCGGGTCGAGATCTTCGCGTCCGTATGTTGCGCTCAGGGAAACATTGAGTTTCCAGCGTCAATAAATATTTTGACGCCTCCTTCCTTGAGCCATTGAGGCTTCGTTCCAAGCCTGAAAAAATTAAACGATCGCATATATGTGATCCTTGCGTCGAGGGCTTCACATCCATATATTGCGCTCAACAAAACTCCGTGTTTCCAGCGTCAACAAATATTTGGACATTGAAGAACGCAAGAAGAACACATGGAGAATAAAAAGAGAATGGAGAATGGTTTATGTGTAGGAAGATGATCATATTCATTTGGTCATCATCATTTTGAATTTAGGATATGAAGAATCAATAAAACGAATTCAATCATATATAAAAACCCATACCTCGAAATTGACGTTGCACGTCATCGAGTCGTGGAAGTCGAACGTCGCGGTAGAATGGTGTTGATTCCGTCATTGTTGAAGGAGGAGTCGTTGTTGTAGACTATGATCCTCACTAACGATGTCTTCTCCCTTGACGCGGAGGAAGAATAAGAGTTGAAGGCGTGAAGCATTCTTCTCCAGGAGAAGATGCTCCTCATTGGATGGTTGATGTTCTTAGTTTTAAGAGAAGAACACCCTTCTCAATTTCACTAGAGCTTCCCCCAAAATCCCAACACAACAAGTGCCAAAATATTATAATGGACAAGCTATTATTTTATTCACACAAGTTATTCAAAATACAAACAACGTAATTAATTAATTAAATAGTTATAATTCATTGATTAACATGTGTTGGCAATATTAAAGTGAAAGAGAGAGGGAGAGGAAGAGTTTCCACAATTAATTACAAGGGGAGTTAAAGAGGAGTTTCAAGGTGTTGAGGGAATGTGAAAAGTCGGGGGGTCGTGTGGGCTCCACCAATATTAGATATTTTTCCATGGGAAGTTAGGTGGGGTGTGATCCCTACCTCCAACTTCCTTTTAGAGGGAAAAACATCCACTTAAATAAAATTGTTTCACAACAATTATATTTAATTCTTATTGAATCACCTATTTTTAACTACCACATACTTCAAAACGCAACTGCAGTAAAGGTCCACGTAAGCGAATACTGGTGCCGCGAGTTTATCGGTGCCCTCAGATTTCAATTCCGAGCACCGGTTTAAAAGATTGAAAAACCCGCTCGTTCGTTCACTGAACATACCCGAAATAAAGTTCGGAAAATTATTATCAGTAACCCTCGACCTGCACCAGTCAAGGTTAGGCTCTTCCAATGTGAAACATTCCCAAACGAATCCAACGGTACTCTCATATTTTCAATCCGAGTTACCGTTTAAAAGATACGAATTTCACAATAAAATAATTGTAATTTAGTTATTTTATTTGTGGCCAAAAACTAACTTTTTATGGTGGCCCGCACCGGCCAAAGTTAGTATCTTCTAAAATAAATCATCCCCTCATGAGTTCAGCGGTTTTATCAGATTTTTAATCCGAGCTACCGTTTGTGAGTTATAAGCATTTGAAAAATAAAATAATTTATTTAATTATTTTATTTACGGTTATTCCATTTTTCGAATTTCTCACAAGAGGCCTGCGCCGACTAAACATAAGTCGCGCCTAGGGTAAACCCACCATCCTGAGTGCAACAGTGCCCTCAGATTTTTGATTCGAGTAACCGTTTATGATTTATTACTCTTTTTCAGTAAAACTGCTTACGCGCGTTAATTTATGCTTAACAGAACTTCGGATAATTATTCCGGGCACTCCAGGCCTCAGAATCAGGTGTCGTCTGAAACCGCGCACTCAAAAAATTCCAATGGAATTAAGAAAAAAATTTCCTTGAAATTTCAGAGTCTTTACATTACTCCCACCTCAGGGCTTTACGTCCTCGTAAAGCTTAAACACACACTAGGGGAAACAAAAAGTGGTACTGAGCACACATTTGAGCCTTCCGCTCCCATGTGCTCTCCTGGAGGTTCCTATACTGCCGTCATTTCCTTTTTGCTGACCAAGGAAAACCCATCCCATCGTTGTAAGTAAACCACAACCTTTTTTCCTAATACCGTCAATCAGTGTATGAACTGTGATTGCCCAGTCCATACACAAACTAACGTCATAAGGCCTCGATGCTGTCACCAAGAGGTTCCAACTGAAACTATCGCCTCAAGGGTCAGATCACACCTATCGACATAATTGTGTTTATCGAGTCTCCGCTCAATGGTATCTCTAGACGTGAGGGTCAAGTCAATGGTTTTAACTGGAAACTCTAGGTCTGGGACATGATTCATGGAAGGAAGGAATGATTGATACCTATGTCTATTGATATGGCAGCTCGTAGTAGACACAGACCGTAACTCAAATCATTCTTAGAGCCCTTGGGTCACACTCCGTGACCGCATGCAACTATTCTCTTCCCCTACCCTCCTACTCCCTAAGCCTGGCGGGGACTACAAAGGCGGGTGGTTGTAACATGTCGAAATGCACACCACCTTATGCTTCACTCTTAGCTCTGCTTCCACATCTGCTACTCTGCAGATTCATCTGTCCTTAACACTTCCTCTTCTTGAATCATTTTACACACACAAGTCTCTGAGACTAGCACCAATTCCATGCTCTTCTACTGCTAACATTCTCTAGTTGTATCCGTTCAGCCAAGAACATTCAACCACAAAGGTCTTCTTTAGATATGAGGTCTGAGCTCTAAAGCGCTAATCTTATCGTAGTCATCATGTACCAGGAACAATCGGTACGCCTCGATGAATACCCAGCTACCGACATTTCATCCTGCCGAAGCTGTATAAGCTCTAGAAAACTATCAGCCACCTCCTCAAGCCAGTCCTCAGCCGCCTATGAGTCAGGTTCGCCGTGGAACTTGAGGGTATCTGATGTTAGGACACGTGTAATGAAGTAAGCTTACATGTGTCACCTACTGGTACTGCCGGTTGTAACTGCTGACCAAAAGGTAGTGATGTATAGCTGACACACTACCCGAAGGCACAATCTTAGGCATCGGTCCATGTACCGAAGCCTCATCATTATGCGGACCATCCTCATGGTCATTCACTAGAAAAAACTAGTGTCCAAGTCCACCATCCACTCTACTGATGTCTCAGCTAGGCGGAAAACTCTAGAAATTGCCTCCAGGCAGTGCTTTGCTATCTGGGAATCTGTCTCACCTTGTAACCTCAGAGGCCTCTACTGCTTAAACTCGTGCAACGTGCTCTGCCAGTGTGCACCGTCCACTAGTATGGTTGGTAGCATCTGCTGCCCAACAGGTGGTGGTGTTGCTGGTACACCACCTGAGGTTGCCAACATAGTAAAAAGGGCCCTGCATCGGATCCTCATCGCTCAGCGGGCCGTCATCGTGTACTATCTCAGAACTCCAACTACCTGTCTGCATAGAGACATCCTGAATAGATATGACACGGTCAAACAATTTATACCTGGTGAGCTGACCTGGTTTGAGCTGACTTTAAAACTCTTGGAAACACACACGCAATCAGTGTTTTCGTGTACAATGTCAGAAATTAGTAGTCATGGTCCTGGTGTATGGATACGTTGTCCGCCGCACCAACACTGGACTCCCTGAACTGGAGACCACACTCGGTACTGTTAACACTATTGCTTCACTTAAAGAAAAAGATCAGAGTCCTATGTTCTGTGGTAGAACCGAACTCCTTTGATACCAATTTGTCACGACCTATCCCCCGGGGCCCGTGTCGTAACTACACCAAGCCCGCCTTCCAAAGGCCTGGGGATGGCGACTAGCACCAAAGGCATATATCCCGATTACTGGGAAGGCATTGCCTTTATAAAAGTAAACAAACACCAATCAGAGTAAAAGTGGAAGAAAACAATATGTAAAACTGAAAACAAAAGTAGTGTTGAAAGTAAAGGGGCCGGGAATACAAGCCCAACTGTAAAGTACAAGGTAAAAGACAAAAAAACCGGAAGGTGACAAGAAGCTCCTAGATCGTCCACCAAGGATCCTACCTGAAGGGTAGGTAAAGATAGCGCAGCTCCTGGATCATCCACCACGGATCCTACCTGAAGGATAGGTACAGATAGCCTCCAAAACGCTCTCGCCCATCAACCTCCTCTGAGTGTCATCTCGTCGTGACGTCCACCACCAGATACTGTCTCGTCATGAGGTCCACCTCCGGGTACTGTCCAGTCCTTGAACACTCGGCCTCTGTCTGTGATGCCCATTTTCTACAACCAACACAACAAGGTGCGGGCATAGCCCATGTAGGGGTGAGTATAACGATACTCAGTGGGGACCCCGAGACCCTCAAGGTCTCACTAGATCCAACAAGGATAACCACAAAGAAGATTTCAATAGATAACCTCTACCTAGGTATATGCCCATACATATACCCAAGTTATCAAGTAACCCATCTCAATCATGAGGAAACACAAAGATTATAGACTTAGCTCAAACCAGGATTTCATTATCGAAACCGTAACTGTTGAAGAGCCCCGTCTCTAGAGTGTACAGTGGTCCTGTCACGACTCCTAGGTAATGCTCACTAACCTAAGACTACTGAGGTACTCCTTCTGTCGAGTATTGTGGGCTTGCTACTACAACCAAGCACTTCCCACCATGGGTCTGCCGCTACAACCAAGAGCTTCCCCTTATATCCTCTAGACGTACTCCTTCTGTTGAGTACTGCGGGTCTGTCACTCCATCCAAGCGCTCCTCCGCCGTCGGTCTACCGCTACTACCAAGAGCTCTCCCTCATAGCCTCCAGAGGTACTCCTTCTATTGAGTACCGTGGGTATGCTGCTACAACCAAGCACTCTTCCACCATGGGTCTGCCGCTACAACTAAGCACTCCCCACTATGCTATCCAAAACACACTGAGTCGATCGGTCAAGCAGTCGTCAGGTCTCACCTGGCTACACAGTCTTCGTACTCCGCACGCTCATCTCCAGGAGGGTCCACTCCATGAGGTACCGTTCGATACTCCAAGTATCACAAAGTCACACGAAGAAGTATCTCAAAGGACCTCCTCGTCATAGGGGTCTCAACGCAGTAGACGGCGCGTCAATCGGATGCCTGGTCTGTGAGTTATTAGAATTTTCATCCCAGGGTCCTGGTTGGGTTCGTGTGAGAACCAATCCAGCCATATATCAACTGTACCCCGAACTCTCATAGGGTAAACTCATAGGTACTATTTCTCCACGTGATCACCAACACCACTGACGGTTCGTCAAACGAATGTCCAATCTGAAAGTTATCAGCTTCTCCATTCTAGGGGCCCGGTTGGATTTCAGGTGTAGTCCAACCCAGCCACTATCCAACTGCATCCAAAACTCAAGAGAAGTAGGCCAAATGTTTCTCCTCATCAAGAGGGAATCTACGAGACAGACGGTGCATCAATCGGACACCCGGTCTGTGAGTTATTGGCTTTTTCGTTCTAGGGGCCCGGTTGGTTTCGTGAGTGAACCAACCCGACCACACTTTGACGGCATCCAAACCTCGAGCAGAGTAGGCCAAAAGTTCCTTCTCATCAAGAGGAATCCAACAAAGTCAACGGCACGTCAATCGGACGTCCGGAGCTCAAGATATAAGTGTATCCGCTCCGAGGGCCCGGTTGGTTTCAGGTTCAAACCAACCCGGCAAAACTTTAAATGACACTGGTTAATTAAAATGGTCACACCATTGTGATCCATACGGAAAACACACGAGATGGACTATCCATTGGTCCAAAATGGATAGACGGTGAAAAAGTTACATTTCACCGCAACACGTGTGAACCGGGCCTCGTGGGGCCAAAGCCTCGACCTCGACTTAAATATTCAAAATTAGTCTTGAAACATCTGCCGTAATTCCAGGGTCGCAACGTCGTAGACAATTCATCATTCCGACACCGTATGAGAGAGATATGTCCAATATAATATCTCGTAATAAAAATAATAATAGTAATATTATTCCATGTTTCGTGGGCCCGAGCCACGAACCAGAATTTAATATCCAACAGTAGACTTAAATCGGCCATCTTAAAGATAGAGTCACATCGCCGCTGACGGCGAGTGAGTCGGACGTCGCACGCATGAGTTATGGCGGGTCAAATATTTAAAAACATTATTAAATCTATTATGTATGAGTGTTTCGGGTACCCAATCAAAAAACCCAAAAAGGACATCCAATATTGGACTCATAAATTATGTCTCGAGGTCAGGGTCGCACTGCCACTAACGGTTCGTGAAACCGAGGTCGCACGAAGAATATACCGTCAAAATACGGTTTTCCCAACGAAAATAATAATAACATTATTATATTATTATTATTATTAATTTAATTTAATTCTTAACATAACACACCCAAAATCCACGCACCACCCAAACTAGTGCCTCCTCTTCTTTATGTATGGCCACCACCTTTGGCTGCCTACCAGCTCCGCCTCCAAATCCTTCCGCAGTCCATTCCGACTTCAATTTAACTCGGAAAAATGATACGAATGCATATCCTTGATCCTCGGGTCGAGATCTTCACGTCTGTATGTCGTGCTCAGGGAAACATTGAGTTTCCAGCATCAATAAATATTTGGACGCCTCCTTCCGTGAGCCATTGCGGCTTTGTTCCAAGCCCGAAAAAATTAAACAATCACATATTTGTGATCTTTGCGTCGAGGGCTTTGCATCCATATATTGCGCTCAACAAAACTCCGTGCTTCCAGCATCAATAAATATTTGGACATTGAAAAACGCATGAAGAACACATGAAGAATAAAAAGAGAAAGGAGAATGGTTTATGTGCAGGATGATGATCATGTTTATTTGGTCATCAACATCGTGAATTTGGGATATGAAGAATCAATAAAACGAATTCAATCATATATAAAAACCACTACCTCGAAATTGACATCACACATCATCGAGTCGCGGAAGTCGAACGTCGCGGTAGAATGGTGTTGATTCTGTCATTGTCGAAGGAGGAGTCATTCTTGTAGACAATGCTCCTCACTAACGGTGTCTTCTCCCTTGATGCGGAGGAAGAAGAAGAGTTGAAGGCGTGAGCATTCTTCACCGGGAGAAGATTCTCCTCATTAGATGGTCGATGTTCTTAGTTTTAAGAGATGAACACCCTTATCAATTTCACTAGAGCTTCCCCCAAAATCCCAACACAACAAGTGCCAAAATATTATATTGGCCAAGATATTATTTTATTCACCCAAGGTATTCAAAATTAAAACATCATAATTAATTAATTAAATAGTTATAATTCATTGATTAACATGTGCTGGCAACATTAACGTGAAAGAGAGGGGGAGAAGAAGAGTTTCCACAATTAATTACAAGGGGAGTTAAAGAGGAGTTTCAAGGTGTTGAGGGAATGTGAAAATTTGGGGGCTCGTGTGGGCTCCACCAACCTTAGATATTTTTCCATGGGAAGTTAGGTGGGGTGTGAGCCCCACCTCCAACTTCGTTTTAGAGGGAAAAAATTCCACTTAAATAAAATTGTTTCACAACAATTATATTTAATTCTTATTGAATCCCCTATTTTAAACTACCACATACTTCAAAACACAACTACTGTAAAGGTCCCCTTAAGTGAATACTGGCGCCGCGAGTTCATCGGTGCCCTCAGATTTCCATTCCGAACACTGGTTTAAAAGATAGAAAAACCCGCTCGTTCGTTCACTGAACATACCCGAAATAATGTTCGGAAAATTATTATAAGTCACCCTCGACCCGCACCGGTCAAGGTTAGGCTCTGCCTAAGTGAAACATGCCCCAACTAATCCAACGGTACTCTTGGATTTTCAATCCGAGTTACCGTTTAATAGATAAGAATTTTACAAAAAAATAATTGTCATTTAATTATTTTATTTGCGGCCAAAAAATAACTTTTTCTGGTGGCCTGTGCCGGCCAAAGTTAGTATCTTATTAAATAAATCATGCCCTCACAAGTTCAGCGGTTGTCTCAGATTTTTAATCTGAGCTACCGTTTGTGAGTTATAAGCATTTGAAAAATAAAATAATTTATTTAATTATTTTATTTACAGTCATTCCTTTTTTGGAATTTCTCACAGGAGGACCGCGGCGACTAAACTTAAGTCACGCCTAGGGTAAACCTACCATACAGAGCGCAACGGTGCCCTCAGATTTATGATCTGAGTAATCTTTTAAGATTTATTACACATTTTCAGTAAAACTGCTTAAGCGCGTTAATTTAAGCTTAACAAGACATCAGAAAATTATTCCGGGCACACCGGGCCTCAGAATAAGGTGCCGTCTGAAACCGCGCATGCACAAAATTCCAAAGAAATTAATAAAAAAATTTCCTTGATATTTCCAGGTCTTTACATCCCATATGAGATATTGAGAACAGAAATCACCTTTGATTAACATATAAAAATTTAACATCAACCTCATTCTTCTAAGAATGAGTTCACCAGCACTATTATTTTATTAGTGATATATTTTCCATCATTTTGGGAATTTTTTTTATTAATACCATGATTAATTTCTTACTAATTTTACAATGTTTCTTTTTTAAAAAATAATATCTATTTATTTAAAATATTCCTACTCATCAAAAAATATTTTATCTTTGGATCCATATTACGTATAGATGAAATTATGTTCTTTTAAAGGATACATTATTACATATAATTTTTTTTCTGTAATTTATTTTAATATAATTGAGTTATCCTATTATGAAGTAACATTTTAATTTGACTTGTAAGTTTTTATTTTTTTTCAGTAGTAAAAATGATTTTAAAAATATCAATTATGTTTTAACCAGTATTTTACTTTTCATATTCAAAATGACTTAATCACATGAGATTTTTGTTACAATATTTATTCCATAATAAATGAATAAATATATTTCCATGGATTAAACTCATAGTTTCAAAAAAAATTAATCTTGACCCATTCTTATGTAATACCATATGATGAATTTGTTTTATTGTGTGTATTTCATATATATTAATATCTTTCAGAGTTCTCATTATTGAAATATCTGTAATTATTCACTTCTGTTCATTTATAATTTTGTTACATAAGTGTACATTGAATATGGTTGTTATGTAAAATAATACATGTAATTAAATACTTAACCTGGCTTTTACGAAGGATTTGGTCATTCTATGAATGGTCAAGAATATTTGTCATTAACCAAGAACGTGAAAGGAAAATCAGAATCATTTTAAACCATTTTATTGGGTGGAAGGTTGCAAATATGTCACCAAAAACAAGGCACCCCATCCTAGGACACTACCAAAATCATACAGAATAGAGTAAGAATGGGCCACATACCCCCCACATAGTAAAAAGATCCATTATGATCCACCACTAATGCGAGAAGGGTGATATTTTTAGGTGACAATGGGGACTAACACACATTATACATGGTTAAACTGACCATGCCAACTAGAAATCAATCCATGGAAGATGGAATTGGACGAGAATGAACCATATGCATGGTCTGCGCATGGTTAATAAACCATGTAAACCTTTATTAAGAAAATGTGTCAAAAATATAGAAGGGAAGCTCAAATAGAATTCTCCATTCATGGTCAAACTAATCATATTCCTTTACCATGCACTATTCAAAGATAGCAACCTACCTCCATTAAATCTTATTAACCACACATAGAATCATTAATATGACCCCTAACAAGTCATTAAAAATAAGGGATAACCAGTTAATAATCATATGACCATTTAAAAATGAATAATCATCTTGGAGTCATTCGTTATGGTGAGATGAGATCTTTTAATTCATTCCATGATATTTTAGAATAATTGTTTTTCCATTTACTATGTTTTCTTCTACATTTATTTTATAAAATTAATACTAGATATAACATTATTTTGTTTTTTGTTGTATTATTTGAATACATAATCACCATAATGTGTTGTAGAATATGATAATGAAGAACCAAAGGGTAATTGATTAAACATTGTTTTTTTGGGTTGTGTCACTACTGTTTCTCATAATTCACTTAATTTAACTTCATTATAAACACTAGTTACACTGTATTGGATCTGGAACAGTGTCCACAGGGTTTTTCAAGGGAATTTTGATGAATAATTCCATTACTGTAGGGTGAATTCGTCATCTCGAAAGGGTTTGTTTTCATAAATTTTCTTAAGAATTAATATGTGGATTAATAAATTTATCTTAGAAACATAAATAGAACATACTAGACCAAGTATGTTTTTTTAAAATTTAATTTTGAAGATGGGGTTTTTTAGAAAAACACTATTATAAGAGAATTGATTTCTGAATAACTTCACAAAAATTCAAAGGCCCAATGTATCCCCATTATTGAGTGTTAAAAATATTTCTTCTATCACATTATTTAGGTAATGAAAAAATAAAAAATGTTTTTAATGTGAAAAAACTAGGAACTCAAATGACACATATATCCATCAAAAAATTATTATAAATTTAGTAATACCTCATTTAATCAACAACATAATTATGTTAACATTCACCTAAAGTTACCATGTGGAAGGACACCATTCTTACACAATGATCATTTTGATTTTGAAAAAAATTCAATTTGGGGCACCAAAAGTAACACTTCAACTAGAACAACACAAAATTATTCTCCTATTATTGAGGAATTTTTGTATGGTGTTATGAATGTTGACATTGGGGAAATTAATTTACACAAATATTCATAAATTATAAAAATTTATGCTTTTCACACCATTTCTGTTATTTATTCTCTCAAATTCTTTATTTTACAGCTAGTGTGTAGTTTGTTCTTGTATAGAACCATATGTGTTTGATAAGTTCCACCAACCAATATAATATCTACAAATTAACAAAAATATATTCAATAGAACTATAAAAAAAAGAAAGAGATCAAGGTGATGTACGGATGTTTTGGGAGGGAACATGTTGTACGCTCCCCTATAAAATGTTAATGAGTAGGAACTAACTATTTTCTAAGGAAATTGAATTTTTTCAAGGAAATAAAAATAGATATCTTGAAATTTATAGTGAAAAAATGTCCACCATCCACATGTTAATTGTATGGATTTTGTTCCATGGAATCATCAAATACCACTAACTCAATTGGTTATGGTTTGTGGGTAACAAAATATTAATCAATATCGTCCACAAAAAGGGAAAAAAATTTATTACTAATAATCAAAATCATTAATTTACAAAGGGAAATTGTATATTCCCCATACTCATCAAGAATAGATTCCACTATGTACTAGTCTTATAGAGTATTGATTTTCTTCTATTCATGAAGTTGATACCGACAATGTTTTTCCATTAATTTAAGCATGGTATTTTGATATCAATTCTTCCATCATTCATATTTTTTCAAAATATTATCTATTTTAGGGTTTTTCAAGTAAATAACACTTTCTTCATCTTTCAAGAATTCTAAAATTTTTGACTTGTTTTATTTCCATAGAATATCTGATTATACTATCAGGTTTTATCTCTTTCCCTTTTCATTGAGGGACAAAGAAAATCATTGGGTCATGGGTCTACCCTAACATTCTATCCTCATATAGGAATCCATGGAAAATGTTTTTATGGAAATTTTCTTTATGCCATTCAGAATAGTGACATTGGAGAATGAAACTCATAAATTCTAGGAGAATGAATTTGAGTCCATATATGAAACGTGGTATGGTTCTAAGTAAATTCAATGAAAATTCCCTCACAATATACTCCCATTTTGGATATGAGTTCAAAACTTTTATGGGGTATCAAAAAAATACTATGTTTTTTTGTGTATTCGGAATCTAGAGGAACTTTAATGTAGAAATCTCATTAAGGATTTGGTGATCTCTTAAAGGATATTTCATTGAACATCTTATATTCGATTTATAAGTGGGGAACATTGACAATAGGAATTGATAATGTTGATTATAGCACGAT
Organism: Viscum album; assembly: GCA_963277665.1. Lineage (NCBI taxonomy): Eukaryota > Viridiplantae > Streptophyta > Magnoliopsida > Santalales > Viscaceae > Viscum > Viscum album. The sequence continues at coordinate 206,647,326 of OY728143.1, forward strand.
TATTTCTCCCCAATTAGATTCAATGTCGAAGAATATTGATGTGGTGAATTTTCAGACTAGTACTTAGGTTCAGTATTTTGACCAGCTAGCTTATAGTAAATGCGGTGACAACCACATCGTGGATTAATGTACAAGGAAAAATATTGGACCCTCAAAAAGTGAAGTTATATACATCTCTCAAAATCATCCACTGACAACTTCATACTCAATAGTAGAATATTACATAGAAAGATAATAAAAATTTAGTATGGGGTTGAAGTAAACAACCCCTCAACCAAGGAGAACAATCCACCTAGGTATGTCTAGCTGGAATATCAAAATTCGTACCCAAAGGAATCGTATGGAAATCAGTAATAACAATTTTTTTATCACAACATGGGTATCGAAAACCGCATCTCGTACAAACTTTTCATGAAAATATATTTGAATGAAATTCAGTAACAACCACTTTTGTAACAACCATAAATATTGTAGTAGATTCCATATAACTTCATCAAAAATACAGAAATGTGGTATCAAAATCAAGAGGTGACCATCTAGATCCTAGAAAAATTTATGGGGAAGCTATCCATTCTACTCTCTATGAGAAAACCTAGTACAATACTGACTAATACTATAAATAAAACAAAAAAGGTATCCAAATACGTGACTCTTAGAAGTGGGATGGTTAAAACCATACCTATTTTAAAAAATATTAATGGGGTTGAGGATAGGAAACATGTAACACCCCAAGGATTAAAGCATGAACCAATGAGTCTCTACAGTGAGAAAATGTTTTATAACATATCTAATAAACTATATTTTTCCACTTTTGGATTTGAAATTCAAAAGTCTGACATAAACGATTACTTTAAGGGAGATGTTTGGAGTCTAATAGAATTAACTTAATTTTTGGAGATTAGTAACTTAAGTTTATGAATATTAATGTACCCTTGTGAATAGTAATATAACATTATTATTAGTACCCTCACCAATGAATGTATAAAAAAAATGTAGCACATTATAAATGAAATAGAACATTTTATAAATTATTTATTAATTATTCATATTTTTGTGAGTGATAAATATTTAATTATAGTTTTAAATTAATAAATCGATTTAAAAATTCATTTTCATACAATATTATCCTAATTAAATATTTTACTATCCAATGATTTGGGGATAATATTATGATTCTTATGTTAATTTTTTAATGTATTACAAAATTACTTTTATATTTATAATCTATATTTTTCAATTAATTAATATTATTAATTAAATAAAATTAAATTATTCATATTTAGAAAAATATTTTGATGAAAGGGACTTCCTTTTTGTATTCTAGATGTCGAAAAAATTTTATTGGGAATTTATTTGATTTTTCAAAAATAATTCATTTTTAGGTGAATAGTGAAATATGGAAATTTATCATATATATACATTATGAGTTAAATACAACATTACATGAATTATTGAATATGTAACCACCCTTGGTTAAATCTCACAAGAACTTATTACTATTTTTGGTCATGGATTCATTACGATATATTGTATTATGGAAAAATAATAAACGAATCATTACAATATTATGAAAACCCTCCTATTCACTATAAAATAGACCCAAACTCCCCTTTTCTCTTCACAACTCTAAATCATTTTTTAATATCTAAATTATACGACACTATCCATTCAAGATCCTTCCCCATATCATTTTGTGATTGGTATCTTAAAAATACCAAATCATCTCCCCTAAAGAGGCTCTCAAAGAAGATTAATTGAAGAGGTAAATTAAGGTTTAAAATTCTTCTACTTTCTTTTCATGTTACATTGACTTCATTTCTATCCTAAACTCTCTTCATCAAAAAATTGTGATAACCCTAGTAACATAAATATACTATAATGTAGTTATGGATAAGGAATAAGTTATTATCTTCTCACATTTACACTTCTTTTATGTTGGTTGTAAAAAACACCATGCGAGATTTGTTAATTTACCATATTCAAGGATGATGGGTTTTCAATTTCTATTACCATCTTCAATTAGGGTCATTAAAACATTCTTACAGTTTAAAAAAATATAATATATTTATTATGTCCCATCTATGGTCCTTTTTTCTTTTTTATATGTGGTTTTTATTAATAATGAAAAATGAGTTCGTTGTGTTCCAAACTCGCCAATTAACCAAAATAGTTACCATTAAATAATTTATATAAGGACTCATCATCACAAAAAGTAACAAAATGATATTTTATACCATGTAACCTAGTGGATGTTTACTAATAAAATAAAACATCATTTCTGGATAACCATCCACATTTTATACGATTCACCTTTCATTTATATAAATATTCCCATCATGTAACAAACAGACCCTAACAATGAAATTGAACCTCTTGACCCATCAATATTTCCATGAATGTACTTAATAAGGTTATAAAAAATCAATTAAACTGAGAGGATTTTAGGTAATTATTAATTAATGACCCTAAATTTTATTTTTTAGTTTATTAAGATCAAGTGGAGAACACCTTCGGACATAAGGTATGGGTTTATTCATATCACTTCCATTTTTGGGGGAGATTCTGTATTCACTACAATCATATTTTTATGGTGTATGCATAATTCCCATCGATGTTTAATATCATTAATATATTTATATTTATGATATTAAATGTATCATTTGATGATTATTAATTTTTGGTGCATATGATTATATTGATTACAGAGTGGTATGTATTTTCTACCTGCACCTCCATTCTCATTTGGGTTGATCATATTCTCTACTCACCTCAATGAAATTATTATTTATTTATATTTATTCTACATAAATTCTATTTTAATGTTCTATATATGTTTTTAAATCATAATCCCCTATTTTCTAGGTAGTTACATGTTTTAAATGAATCTTTCACAAAATTATTCTGAAATACTTGCCCGATTCCACGAACTTCTTGAATTCATACCTATATTTACGTTCACTCTATAATAGGTTTTAAGACCTATTTATTATTCTAAAATCACATGTTTTTACAAGAAAAATATATTTTTCTTTATTTTTGATTTTATGAAAACAAATATTCCTTTTCACTATAGAATCCTTTAATGTTTTCCTTAAACCCCACAAAAATGTTTTATTTCTAAAGATTCTTTTAAATCACTTTTTAAATTATTTCACCTCAATAAGTCATTATTTAAGCCTAATATATAATTTCAATGACCCTTGATTTTATTTTTTGGGGTATAAATGTTTAAAATATGATTCCATGTCAAATACCAATGATTTTTCAGAAGAACTCTTCTTTCCAAAGTAAAAAAGGATTTTTCTTATCTCACTTTAACTTTTATGAAATATATGCCTTGTATAACACTTCATTCTAGCTTGTTGTGGATGTGATTCCATTTGGTATATTAGATCAAGTGTCTCCTTATTCTCATGAAATTATAACTGGAAAGTATTGGAATGCATCAAGGTGATATGGGACACTTTGGAATGTTTAAGAATTGTTTCTTCAAGGGTTCTTCAATGGTCTCATTTTAACGTATCTTCATCTATGTAAGAATATTTTTATGAATATTGTAATTAATTATATATTATCTTCTATGATATCATGAACTATTTTTATTAAATTTTTTATTATTAGTTTTACTATGTATGTGTTTTATTGATTCCATTTTCTATATTACTCTGAATGGTTAGTGTTTATGATTAATGATTGGAGAATGTTACTTACATTTCATATGTTAGTATTAAAATTAATTTTTATGTCTTTTATGTTGATCCCCATTAATATGATCAATGTATTGAACTTTGTATGTGTTTTTTGGGGCCCGCTAAAACCCCTTTGTGCATAGGTAGGTCTCATGAGACTGACTATGGTCTTTCTTTGAGGCATTAAAAAATGGATATTTTTTGTCTTTCCATGAGGCCTTGAATGTATGGTTATGATATCCCCCATTATGAATTACTTCATTATGAAACTAGTAATTTAATGTTTATAGGGTTATTCGACTAGAAGAATACCCATGATTATTTATTATTATGTCATTATTTATTCATCTCTTATTCCTAAAATAATGTGATCATGTTTTATTTTACAGGCATGTATTTTAAGTTATTCACCATGCCTAATGTTTATGTTTATGATATCATCCATTGTATTTATTACACATACTAAGAAACTGATCCACCATTTTCTTATGTTTTATTTTTCCGTAGGATGCAAAGAGGGTTATTATGAATGAATTTCAGGGATACACATAGAGATGTGGATGTTCCCGATAAAACCCATATGATGTTTTTTAATACAAGAAGTATTTTTTTACCTATGTATGTATCTTGTTTTCCAAAAACATTAATTTATTTTTTCCTTCGGGATATGATTCACTTGTAATCATTCTAATGTAAGGAAATAGTACAACGACTCTGGGCATCGAGGGTCATGGAGTTACAATTTGTATCAAATGATTTTTATTATAAAACATGGAAAATAGAATTAGAAAATATAGATTATTGAACAAAAACATAATAAATACATTAATGGTAACAATACAAGAACATCCTAGAATTTTTTTAAGTAGGAGATTATGTGGATCTTATTAGGAAATATATCACTATTTTGATACAACAAGTGGACAAGGTTTGGGAACATTTGTACATTGGTGTAACAAATCTAAATTGGTGTTTTAAGCTTGAGTTGGAGTAACTTGGTACATGACAACGGGTCTTACTGCGCACCTAGTTCGACACTCCTAGGGGATAAATAGAGGATAGTTCACATTTTCAGGACCAGACATTATGAAGGATTTATACCCATAAAGTAACCTATGTACATGGTTTTAGGATTTGTGATGCATAAATTTATCTTTTATTCTATACCATGTTTAGAGTTATATAGAGTTCATAAATTTTTGAGCTAATATAGTATATTGAATTGATTAGAAATTGAACCTAGAAAAAGGAATGAGAACATCATGAATGTGTGGGATATGATGTGTAAGAAGGATCATTTATATTTTAGCCCTAAACAATCATTTATAAGGAGGATAGTCTCCCATGAATCCTCATCGTATGAGAAAATAGTATCATGCTTTAAATAGATATGTAAATAATTTTCTGATTCTTATGTGTAATGGACCATAAATTTCAAATAATGTTTTTTTCTTAAATTCTTTGGAATTTTAGGTGTCCGCAGTTTCTGACGGTACCTGATTCGGATGCCCGGTGTGCCCGGAATAAATATCTGAAGTTTTGTTTTGGTACGTTCTGTAAACGTACGTGTGAGTTTTAAAATCTTTTGAACCGGTGCACTGAATTGAAATCCGAAAAAACCGATGAACTCGTAGCACCAGTTTTCACTTAAAGGGACCATTATAACAATATTGTTTTATGCGGGTTGAAAGTTAATTTTTGAGGTTTAATAAAAAATTTAAATAAAATTGTTGTGAACAATTTTATTTATCTTTGGTAGTTTAATCCTACATGGGGATGTTATTGGTGGATCATACACCCACATAACTTCCTATGTGTGGATATTTGTGAGGTGGGTCCCACATGAGCCCCGAACATTCATCTCCCCATAACTCCCCTCAAACTCCCTTAAACCCCTTGTTTAATTCTTAACACCTCCCCTTATTAAGGTTAAAACTTGCACCTTCCTCCCTATCTTTTAATATACCAACACTTCTAATTACTGAGTTGAGCTCTTAAATTAATTCGTTATATGTGGTGTCATGAATTCATTTTGAGTTTGCATGGAATCATTATATTTTTAGAGAGCCTATTATTTATTTTGGGGTTGGCTATTATTTTTGTGGAGAAAGTCTTGGGAGAATTCACCTTCTCCAACGAAGAACACAAGGGACAATGTCCTCTTCGACAAAGGACACTGATTCCACTGAAGAACGATGACATGTCTTCTTCTACCTTCTTCAACCGGGGCAAGAATGTGAGGCCACGCCTCAAGGAACACCACATCTTTCCTCTTCCTCCACGTCAAGGGAGAAGACGTCGTCGTCTCCAACAACACCGTCTTTTTCTATAACGTTGACGGAAGGATATATGAATTCCGTGACACTGTCTTCCGCGACTTCGACAACACCCTTGAATCGAGGTAGGGGTTTTTGATTAATTTTAGTGGAATAAAATTACCTCGTTGTTTGTTGATTTCTGTGGTTCGTCATTGGGAAAATGTTATCATCCAATTCGGAGGACGCGGGCCAAACCAACACGGCCCAGTGTTCCTTCATTGCTTGTTGGTTCTTTTGATGACGTTGGCGGAGTCGGAAGGGTGTGGTGTCGTCACACCGCACAGGAGAAAGAGAACACGACCGTAAGGTGGCGGCGACCGAAGGCTGCAGCCAAGCCAGGCCGTGGCAGAGGAGGATCGGCACCGTCACGCCGACCGCATGAAGGAAACCGCGGCCCATGGTGATGGCCGCTCAGATGAAGAATACCCGCTTGACAATGTGGACTGGGCAGGAGAAATCACGACGCCAACTTGGCGCTGCGCTGCGGGAAGATCGTGGCCCGCTCTGCGGGTCGCATGCTAGATGAACCAGCCAGCTATAGCCAGTCATATTGGAGGACCGGGGCCCACACTGGGCGTGCCGTGTCGGCAGGCGAACCGGCCGGCTCGCCAGCTGGCCGGACGGATGAAGCTGTGGTGCCATGTGGGAGATTAGTAGCCTGCCTGTGCGGGCCACTTGCGCAGGACGTAACCGGCGGGCTTCGACCGGACGGCAGGGAGGGGCAGCCCCAGCTAGTGCCGCCAGTTTGAATTAACACCCCCACTCCGTGCAATGATATCGGCCACATTTCCAAGCTGTGACTAGCCACCGGGGCGGGCCGTCAGCGCCAGGCCGGGCCGGGCCGCCGGTGCGTGGGTCGGGCCGCCAGTCGCGCAGGCCGGCCCGCCCATGCGCGGGTCGTGCCGCCCATTCACGGGCTAAGCTTTAGCAGCTGGGCCGAGCTGCGCCCTCCAGCCCGGACCTGGACAATGGTCGGGTCTCCCCGGTTCGGGCCGACCCAGGGTGGGTCGGGTCGGGTCGGACGGGGCCCAGACCCCCCCTTTTTCGGACAGTTTTCAGTCATTCGCCCATAACGTGAGCTACAGACCTCCGATCGATACACCGTAATTTTCATAGAAATACTTGGATCGAGACGGTCGTTTCGGTATTTTAAACTCAAGTTTTCAGCGATGTTTGTGTACGGTCGGGTTGGTTCGAACCCGAAACCAACCGGTCCCACGGAGCGGAAACACTTATGACTTATGGACTAGACGTCCGATTGACGTGTCGTCAACTATGTAGGATTCCTTTTGATGAGACGGTTCTTTTGGCATACTACACTTGAGGTTTGGACATAATTGGAGTATGTTTGGGTTGGTTTTAACTAAAAAAACCAATCGGACCCCTGAACGGAAAAGTCAATAACTCTCAGACTGGAAGTCCGTTTGATGAACCGTCTGCGGTGTTGGTAATCTCGTTGAGACACGGTTCATTTGAGTATACCCAATGGGATTTCGGGGTTCAGTTGAGATACAGTTGGGTTGGTTCTTAAACGAATCCAACCGGGCCCCCGGGACAAAAAGGCTAATAACTCAATGACCGAACGTCCAATTGACGCGCCGTCTTTTGAATTGAGACCCCTTTGACACAAAAATACTTTGTGATACTTCTACGTGAGACTCGTGAGAGTTGGAGTATCGATCACTAGCTCGTGGAGTGGATCCTCTGGGAGACGAGAAGACAGAGTGCATAGACCTAGTAGTTGTAGACCTGACGACTGTTTGACCGATTCGACTCGGAGTGATTCGACTAGCCCAGTAGATGAAGCGCCCAGTTTGGTGGTAGAACCACAACGAATGGAGCACTTTGTTTGGTAGCATACCCATGGTACTCGATAGGAGGAGTACCTCGGATGGATATTAGGGGGAGTTCCCAGTTTGGCGGCATACCCACAACGGAGGAGCACCCGGTTTGGCAGCAGACCAGTGGTACTCGACATGAAGAGTACCTCTGCAGTCTAAGGTTAGTGAGTAGAGCCTTGGAGTGACGAAAGTTCCACTGAACTCGACAGAGGAGGTGTTCTCCAGCAGTTGTGGTTTTGATAATGAGAATCCTAGTTTGAGCTGAGTCAATGACCTTGTGTGTTTTCCTCACGATTGAGATGGGTTACTTGATAACATAGGTATGTGTATGGGCGTATACCTAAGTAAAGGTTACCTGTTGAGATCTTTCATTATGGTTTATCCTTGTTGGATATTGTGATACCATGAGGGTCCCAGGATCCCTAATGAGTATTGTTATACTCACCCCTATATGGGCTAAGCCCACCCCTCGTTGTGTTGGATGAAGATGACGGACAGTGCAGACCGAGGCAGAGTGTACGAGGACTGGAAGGTACCTAGAGATGGACCTCATGATGAGTCAGTACCTGGAGGAGACGGATGGATGTGGAGTGCTAAGGAGGACATCTGTACCTACCCTTCAGGTAGGAACCCAGAGGACGATTCAGGAGCTTCTTCCATCTTGTAGCAGTTTGTCTTTTTAGTCGTACATTCTATCAGTTGTAGTTTTACCTTTCTGTTGGGTTGGTATTTTCAGCCCCTTTGTACTTTCAACACTCTTGTTAAACTGATTTACTTAGTGTTTTCTTCCGCTTGTTCTCTGGTTGTGTGTTTTTACGTTTTATAAAGTCAATGCCTTCCTAGATCTAGGGAATTACTTCTTTGGTGCTAGTCGCCAGCCCGTGGCCTATGGATAGAGGGCTTGGGGTAGTCACGATGCAGTCCCCGGGGGACGGGTCGTGACAAATTTGTATCAGAGGAGTCAGTTCTACCGCAGAACATAGGGCTTTGATTTTTTATTTTCTATGAAACAATGGTGTTAAGTGTACTATGTTTGGTTTTCAGTTCAGGGAGTCCAGTGTTGGTGTGGCGGCCGACGTATCCATACACCAGGACCCTGACTTCTGATTTCTGACTCAGTGCACTAAAACACTGATTGCGTGTGTGCTTTCAAAATTTTTCATTAAGGCAGCTCAAACAAGGTCCGCTCACTAGGTATAGTCTTTTGACCATGTCACACCTGTTTTTTTAGGATTTCTTCATCTAGTCGATCAGTGCGGGTTCCGAGTGGAGAGCCTGATGGTATCCCACCGAGCAGTGAGGCCACGGTGCAGGGCCCCATTACAGTAGAGGTACTAGTGGTAACATTACCCGCTGGCAACCATTACCACCATCCCCAGTTGTAGAGGGTGCATGCTGCTTGAATGTGTTGAACGTGTTCCGGTGATAGAGGCCTCCAAGGTTTCGAGGCATGGAAGATTTATAGACGGCTGGGTACTGGCTGGGGTTTGTACCACGAGTTTTCCACACAGTTGTGACACCCTTAGACTTGACGGTGTACCTAGTTGTTAGTCTCTTTTAGGGAGCAGCTGGGAGGTGGTGGATCCTAATGCTCAAGTTTTACAGTGAGGCAACACTCACATGGGGAAACATCGAGGGCCTTTTCAGGGCAGAGTTTATACCAGCGACTCTACACTCTGGGCTTGCTCAGGAGCTGCTGCTCTTGCCGCATGGCTTTCCGTCAGTAGCCAAGTCATCTGTTGTAAGTAGTAGACAGATGACACAGGGGCACGAGCAGGTTAGACCTACTAACAGACGACCCCAAGATGTGGAAGTGGGGGTGTGGGGCACCCAACACCAAGGGAGACCTAAACGGAGAAGATTCTGTTATTCCTGTAGGGAATGGTGTCACAGAGCGCGTGACTATCCGACATCCTGTACAGTTGATCAGCAGGCGATGGAGGAGCCACTAAGACAGAGGAATTGGATGGAGCTTGAGAATCAGCCGAGCAGTGGACATGACAGTTGATCAGGTCCTTCCATGGATGGTGTTCAGTGTCATCAAGCACTACTACTCCCACCCCGAGGCGGTTCACCTCGATCTTCAGAAGTAGGTGGACAATAGTGGGACTAGTTCCAGGCATAGAGGCATTTGTTCATGTTGCTTCTAGCTTCGTTAATGTTGTTTTTGTGGTTTATTTTTGTCTTTGTATTTTGAGCTGCAGCAATAAAATACAGTATTCCAAGTGACATTTTCTTTTCTGCCTTTTTGTGTGGTTAATACTAATCGGTTTCGGTTAAAACCATTGACTTGACCCTCACGTTCAATATTTCTACTAGAGGAGACCTAGTGACCTCACACTGATGCCGACAGTGTGACTCAACCCTTGGAGGTGAGAGTAACGTTTTGATCTCTTGGTAGTAGAATTGAGGCCTTACAACGTCGTCCATGACATGAGTTAGTATTTCTCATGCCACGATAGACAATATTAGGCAAAAGACGTCGTTCATCCAGCGGTTGAGACCAGATTTCTCATTTTGGAAAAGGATAAATCTTAGTAGCTTTTACAAATCATAAGCGAAGAAGGGTGAACGTCGATCGACATACCATGTAGGCCAACTTCCTACCAACCAGAGATGGTACGTGCTTTGATAGAGAATCTGTAGATCATCCAATAGTGGATGAAGACTGCATAGAGCAGGAAAAAGCCTTAAGCTGATAAGAGATGGAGACCTCTGGCATTCGAGGATGGCGGCCACATCTTCCTACGGGTCTCACCTCGACGATGTCTAAAGATATTTAATCGTGGAGGAAAGTAATCTCCGAGGTTCTTCGAACCATTATAGGTCCTCAGCAGGATAGGTGAGGTGGATTACAGCTTTGGTCTTCCACCTAAGTTGCACTGGGTGCATGACGTCTTTCACATATCTCAACTGACGATATATGTGCACGACCCTTCACACATCATCGACCATGGGAAGCTAGATATTGATGACGGGGATACATTCACAGAGGATACATTAGAGATTGAGGATCAACAGGAGCAGGTCCAACGTGGACGGTCGATTCCTCGGGTGCGCATTCACTGGCAGCACGAGAACCTCCAGGGGAGCACATGGGAGTGGGAGGCTCAGAGGCGTGGTCAGTACCCCTTTTGTTTTCCTAGTATGTGTTGTAGCTTTAAGGGATGTAAATCCCTATGGTGGGTGTAATATATAGACCCAGAAATTTAAAGGATTTTTTTTTAAATTCTTTGTAATTTTACGAGTCCGTAGTTTTGGACGGCGCCTGATTCTGAGGCTCGGTGTGCCTGGAATCAATGTCTGATGTTTTTTTCAGGTACGTTCAGTAAACTTACGTGTGGGGTTTTCTATCTTTTGAACCGGTTCTCGGAATTGAAATATGAGGACACTGAAGAACTCGTGGAGCCGGTTTTTTCTTTTGGGGACCTTTACCGCAGTTGTGTTTTATGCAGGTTGAAAGTTAATTTTTGAGGTTTAATAAAAAAGTTAAATAATTTTTTTGTAAAAAATTTTATTTATCTTTGGTATTTTGATCCTACATGGGGATATTATTGGGGGCCCCACACCCACATAACATCCCATGTGTTGATATTTTTGTGGTGGGGCCCACAAAAGCCCAAACCTTTCATCTCCCCATAACTCCCCTTAAACTCCCTTAAACCTCTTGTTTAAATCTTAACACCTCCCCTCATTAAGGTTAATCCTTCCACTTTCCTCCCTCTCTTTTAATTTGCCAACACTTATAATTAATGAGTTGATCTCCTCAATTAATTAATTATATGTGGTGTCTTGAATTCATTTTGAATTTGCATGGCATCAATATATTTTTAGAGAGACTATTGTTTCTTTTGGGGTTGGATATTATTTTTGTGGATAAAGGATTGGGAGAATTCACCTTCTCCAACGAATAACGCGAGGAACGATGTAATCTTCGACGAAGGATGATGATTTCACCAAAGAACGTTGACATGTCTTCTTCTACGTTCTTCAACCGCGTCATAAAGGCGAGGGGAAGCCTCAAGGAACACCGTCATCTTTCCTCTTATGACACATCATGAGAGAAGATGTCACTATTGCCAAGGACAACAACTTTTTCTCCAACATTGACGTAACAACTTCCGAATTCTACAACGCCATCTTTCGCGACTTCGACAACACCATTGAATTGAGGTAAGAGTTTTTGATTAATTTTAGTGGAATTAAATTACCTCGTTCTTCATTGATTTATGTGGTTTGTCATTGGCCAAATTTTATCATCCAATTTTGAGGACACGGGCCCAACCAAAACGGCCCGACATTCCTCCATTGCATTTTGGTTTATTTGACGATGGAGGTGGAGTCGGAAGGGTGTGGTGTCGTCGCACCGCACCGGAGAAAGAGACCACGACCGTAAGGCGGCGGCGACCGAAGGCCACGGCCAAGCCAGGGTGCGGCGGAGGAGGACTGGCACCATCGCGCCAACCGCGTGAAGGAAACCACGACCCATGGTGCGGGTCGCTCGGGTGAGGCAAACCGGCAGGGCGAAGCTGGCCAGGTAGGAGAAACAGCGGTGACACCTCGGCGCCGCGATGCGGGAATACTACGGCCCACGATGCGGGCCGCTTGCTGGACGAGTTCTGGCTAAAGATGACCAGACAAGAAGACAACGGAACCTTGAGGTGTCGTGCTGCAGAGGACCGCGACCCCTACTGGACGGGCCACTTCGGTGGGAAAACCGGCCGGCTCGCCACCCGTCTGGATGGAAGAAGTCGCGGCGCTGCATGGGAGATCAACGGCCCGCCCATGCAAGCCGCTCACCCGGGATGAAACCGGCAAGCTTCGGCCTGCAGGTAGGGAGGGGGGCACCAGCTGCTGCTAGTTTCACTTAACGCCCTGCCCCCCCCCCCCCCCACACCGTGCAATGCGCTCAGCCACATGGTTGAGTTGCGACTGGCCATCGGGTCGGGCTTCCAGCGCCGTGCCAAACCACCTGCGGGTTGGCCGGGCCGCCCACGTGCGGGCCGGGACACAACAGTCAGGCCGTTCCTCACCCTACCAATTCGGGCCGACCCATGGTGGGTTGGGCCAGGTCAGACTGGGCCCAGACCCCCTTTTTCTGACTGTTTTTTATCATTCTCCCATAACATGAGCCACACACATCCGATCGATGCACTATAAGTTGCGTAGGAATCCATGGATCGAGATGGCCGTTTCAGTATATTACACTTATGGTTTCGACAACGTTTGGGTATGGCCGGGTTGGTCCGAACACGAAACCAATCGGGCCCATGGAGGAGAAACACTTAGAACATTAGGACCGGACGTCCGATTGACGTCCCATCAACTACAATGGATTCCTTTTGATGATAAGGTTCTTTTGGAATACTACAAATGAGGTTTGGACATATTTGGAGTACGTTCAGGTTGGTTTTAGCTTAAAAATCCAACTGGGCCCCTGGAATAGAGAAGCTAATAACTCTTAGACCAGACGTCCATTTGACGAACCCTCAGTGGAATTGGTAATCTCATTGATAAAAATTTCATTTGAGTATACCCTGTGGGAGTTTGGTGTGAAGTTGAGATATGGTCGGGTTGGTTAGAAAACAAAACAACCAGGCCCCCGGGACAAAAAGGCTAATAACTCACAGACCAAGCATCCGATTGACGCACCGTCTATTGCATTGAGATTCCTTTGATGTGGCATTCCATTGTAATACTTATACTTTAGATTAGTGAAAAATGGAGTATCGACCGGTTGCTGGTGGTTCGGATCCTCCCGGAGACGAGCAGATAGAGCACGGAGACCTAGTAGCTCTAGACCTGACGACTGCTTGACCGATTCGACTCGGAGTGATTCAACTAGCCCAGTCAACGGAGCGCCTAGTTTGGCGACAGAAACACGGAGAACAGAGAGACTTTTTTGGCAACAAACTCGCAATACTCGATAGGAGGATTACCTCTAACGTCTATTGGGGGAGCACCCGATATGGCGGAAGACCCACAACAGAGGAGCGCATGGTTTGGCAGCAGACCCACGGTACTCGACTGGAGGAGTAACACAGTAGTCTATGGTTAGTGAGTAGTAGCTCGGAGTCACGACATGGCCATAGTACTTGATAGAGGAGGAGTTCTCCCGCAGTTGTGGTATTGATAATGAAAATACTGGTTTGAGCTGAGTCAATGACCTTTCTGTTTTCCTCATTATTGAGATGGGTTACTTGATAACTTAGATATATGTATAGGAATATACTCATGTAAAGGTTATCTATTGAGATCATTCTTTGTGGTTTATACTTGTTGGATATTGTGAGACCTTGGGGGTCTTAGGGTCCCTACTGTGTATCATTATACTCAACCCTACAAGGGATAGGACCGCACCTCATTGTGTTGGATACAGATGACAGACAGCGCTAACAGAGGCAGAGTGTTTGAGAAATGGACGGTACCTGGAGGTGGACCTCACAATGACTCGGTACCCGGAGGAGATGGATGGGAATGGAACGCTGAGGAGGACATCTGTACATACCCATCAGGTAGGAACCCGAAGGACGATTCAAGAGATGCTTCCATCTTCCAGTTGTTTATCTTTTAAGTTGTACTTTCTTTTGGTTGCAGTTGTACCTTTCTGTTGGGCTTGTATTTCCAGCCCCTTTGTACTTTCAGCACTCTTTTTATACTACTTTACTTAGTGATTTCATCCTCTTGTTCTATGGTTGTGTGTGTTTATGTTTTATAAAGTCAATGCCTTTCTAGATCTAGGGAATTACGCCTTTGGTGCTAGTCGCCAGCCCCTGGCCCCATGGAAGGCGAGCTTGGGTTAGTCATGATGCCCGCCCCGGGGGACGGGTCGTGACATTATGGCTTTGATGGGATTCAAGAAAAGAAGATGATGTCATAGAAAAATATGGATATAGGGAAGAAGGATCGATTATTCTTCCACAACCATGTTGTCCAATTAGATTGTGTAGTTTTTTATTAACCAATTCATTTCATTTTCCCTCTTACTAAGAGTATATTTTAACCATATTTATAATATGGGTTCCCTACAACATATTTTTCAATTGTTAATCATTATATTTTGAAGTTCTATTTCAAATTTCGAGGACAAAATTTTTATAAGGAGGGGAGAATGTAACACCACATGGTTTAATGCATGAAACACTGAGTATCTATAAAAACCACTCTATTATAACCTATCAAATAAACTAAAATTTTTCATTTCTAGGAATTGAATTTCAAAAATTTCACATACACAGTTGCATTCATGGTGATATTTGGTGTCTAATAAAATCCCCATAATTATTTATGAATAGTAACTTACCTTTATGTATAGTAATGTACCATTGTGAATAGCAGTATACCATTATAATTAGTAAACTCACTTATGGATTTATAAATAAAATTTTTCCACATCATAAATGAAATAGAACTTTTTATCAATTATTGATTAAGTATTCATTTGTTTGGTTAGTGATAAATATTTTATTATAGTTTTAAAATAATAAATGGATTTAAAGATAATTTTCATGAAATATGTCCTTAAATAAATATTTTTTTGTACAATGATTTTGGGATAATTTTATGAGGCCTTGGATAATTTTTGAAAGTATTACAAAATCACTTTTAAATTTAAAATCTATATTTTCAATTAAATAATGTTTTGAATTGAAATTTTAAATTTCCAATATTTAAAATATTATTTTGGTGAAATGGACTTATTTTTAAGATTATAATCATAAAAAAATGGTAATAGTGAGTTTTTGTGATTTTTCTAAATTACATTAATTTTAGTTGAATAGTGAAATATGGAAATTTACCGTATATATACATTATGAGTTCAATACACTATTCTAGAGTAATTGCTGATGTAATCGCTATTGGTTTGAAATTAAATGCACTTATTACTATTTTTGGACATGGAATCATAACTATTTCATGTATTATGGAAAAATAATAAGCTAATGATTAAAATATTAAGAAAACCCTCCTCTCCTCCACTATAAAAATCACCCACACACCCCTCTTTTCTGCACTCCTCTCAAGCCATCTGCCCAGTAAAAATTCAGCTCAAATATCTTTCAGAATCCTCCCCCTTATCCATTATCCCTTCTTCTCATAATAATACCAAATCCTCTCCCCTAAATGGGATCACAAGAAATATTCATTCAATATATAAAATCATCTTTTCAATTCTTTTACTTTCTTTTCAAGATCCTTTGTTTTATTTTTTATCCTCACCTATCATCGTCCAAATGTGTTGAAAAATTAATTACCATACATGTAATGTAATTTTTTTTTTATTATTGAATCATTTATTATAATCTCTCTTTCTCCCTTCTTTTATTCTAGTTGTAAACAACACCATCTGAGATTTTCTAATTTACCACATTTGAGGATGATGGGTTCTCGATTTATATAACCTTATTAAATTATTGTGATGAAACAATTTTTTAGATTGGACCAAAATATAATATATTTATATTGTATAATCTATTTTTCTAGATTATTTTTTTACAAATGGTTTTTATTTATAAATAAAAATGAGTTCGTTGGGTCCAAAAACCTCCAATTAAACCAAATAGTTATCATTAAATACATTATATAATGATTCATCTTCACTTCATGTAACCAAATGAAATTTAAAACCCTGTGACCATCTCGATGTTCACTAATATAATATAACTTCAAATCTATAAAACCACCCTCATTTTACCTAATTCCTTGTTCATGTATATAAATATACTTATCTTGAAACCAACAGACCTGTACTATGAAATTGAAAAACTTAATACATAAAAAATGACATGAAATAACTCAATAAGGTTTTAATAAATAAATTACATGTATATTAGGTTTTGTAATTATTAATTTATGGACCTATATTTGATTATTTAGGTCATTATGATCAAGTGGATAACACCTTTGGACTTAAGTTAAGGGTTTCTTCATCTCACTTCCATTTATGTGAGAGATTATGTATTCAATACTATTACTTGTGTACTGTGTATGTGCAATTCCCATTGATATTAACTGAAATTATTCTGTTTATTTTTACTATATTCAATGTATTCTTTTATGATTATTAATTTTGGGGAAAATATTCCATTTATTACATTATTGTAAGTATTTTCTACTCGAGCCTCTATTTTAATTCAGGTTGCACTTATTCTCAAATCAGCTCAATGAAATTATTATTTATTCATTAATACTATTAATAAATTCGTTGTTAATTTTCTATATATTTTTACTAATAGAAATACCATACAAAAAAACAACATGCCACAATAACTTTACCTTCCATGTCTAAAAACTACATTTTTAAATAATGGTAATGAGTACACGATTTCTAAAGATGTGAAAAACTATTATGAAGTGATGCACATGATCTTACATTATCGTCGAATAAATTGTGATTTAGTCCATAAATAACACTAAAAGTATAATGATTTATTGGAAAAATAACTCCTTCAATAATTCAATGGACACAATATATAGTGACCCTATTTTTCTTACATGATTATTACATTATTTTATAGATAAACACCATAAAATCATTACAAAACTAGGATCAAATGTTTTAGTGTCTTGGTAAAATTATGACCATAAAAAACATATACATTATGAATAAAAAATTATTATTTGATTACTTATTTTCATGCTTCTTATTGGCCTTTGTTTTCTCCTTAATACATGTATTAACCTGAGGATATACATCAAAAAATGGTTGAGATAAAATCTCAGTAAGAGGATGAATAATAGACATGAATAATTGGTGAGAGTAAACTTCATCATCAAAACATAAGTATATGATAATCATAGATGACATGAAAGGAAACATTATAAGAGGGAAAGGAATTTGGAACTTCAGAAAAATGAAATATCATGTCTTAAAGGTGAACTACCACACATAGTGGTGACCAAATCTAGAATTGTGTTCATGAACTAAATATGTTCATCAAAATAACATCATCATTGTAAAAAATTATAGAATCATGTTCCTGAATCTTGAACATTATATCATGAGATACATTATATTACCCAATGCATTAGAGTGATATATAATTCGTGGTATACCATTCTTATCAGAACATTTACAAAATCTTGCTTCTACATAGACTGTATACCAATAATTTCTATCAAATAAAAAATTGAAAGAAAAAAAGTTTCATGAGAATTTAATAAATAATTCAATTATTAATAAAAATTCAAATTCCAAAATTAAATGGAAATTAAATAATTCATATAAGAATGATAAATCCTAAGTGAATAATAAACAATCTTAAGAGAAGTAAAACATGTGTTTTTATAATGGAGGTTTCTTTTGATAAAATAAATGAATTTTTCATAAAAATAATATTGGAAACATGCATATAATATAAATTAATAGTGAAGGAAACTGAAATTATATTTCTA
Organism: Viscum album; assembly: GCA_963277665.1. Taxonomy (NCBI): domain Eukaryota; kingdom Viridiplantae; phylum Streptophyta; class Magnoliopsida; order Santalales; family Viscaceae; genus Viscum; species Viscum album. Next base: position 206,665,569 of record OY728143.1, read on the forward strand.
TAAAAGTTAAAGAACAGTTATGCTGATATAAGGCATGAAAGTGGAATAACCCAAAGAAATGAAATTTGTTTCGAGCATCCTCAAACCTTATGTATGGTTTATTTATTTATACAATATCCTATGTATTAAAATTTTATTCTCTATTTAATAAATAATTATACTCTTATAAATTTATTTTAATCATTATAATTTTATTATGTTCATATTTGGCAATGTTGATGAGTTATATTGTTCAGTTTCATAGTTCTGGAGTGTTCATTTTTTTAGTTCTCATTACGAGTTCACATGAATATATGAATGGAATATAATTTAAAATGGGAATGAAAATCCACAATTGATGTTATATGTTTTAATGATCTTCAATAATTTTAAATGATATCATTTGGTTTTGTGGTATGAGGATGAATTATAAAACATAATGTTAATGATAATCATTTTGATTAATTAGGTAGTTTTTTTGTCTTGAAGAACCTGTTTGGTTTTATTATTTAATATTATATATATATATCAAAGTTAAAAACATTAAAATGTCATAACATAAGTTTTATAATATATTAAAAACACTATAATCATTTAAGGAACATCCTTAATTGTTGTAGTGAATAATGGTAATGCATGGTCCATAGTGGCGGTAATCGACACACAAGGGATGCTAGAATTATGTATAGAATAAAAAGAGGAATAAATATATTTGAAGATGAATTATTCTAATAAAATAATAATATTTCAGTATATAAAATATATTTTAGTTAAATATCCACTTGGATAAGTGTATGTGGGGATAGGATAGGAAACAAAAATAAATTAAAAATAAATTAAAAGAATAAATGAAATAGGATTTTACGTCATCATTTTATCCTAATTTAGAACCTCCATAGAGAAAAGGGATTGGTATTTTGATGAGAAAATGGTATCCTAGATATTGGGAATGGTTTTGGGAAGAGTAATGGGATGAATTTAAAGATTTATCATGTCTTAATGTGTGTGAGGAGAAAATTTGGTAATGGTGGTGTTTATAGGGGAGGAGAGGGGGGTTTCTTCATTATTTTATTAATTACTATATTATTCTAGAATAAGAATATGAATAGATTAATCCTTATCAGTAAATATTTTAATTTAAGGAATGAGAATTCTAGATTATGGGATTACATCCGACTTATGTCAATAATGACAAAAATATTCATTTATTTAGTTTTAATTATAAATTATCATCTTTTCCAATTCCTGAAAAATTAAAAAAAATTTCAAAATTATCAAAAAATTATACCTAATCAAGTTTTGATATATATAATTCAAAAATGAGCTCCATTTTATGAAACCAATTATATAAATATATGAATTTAAATTTTTAATTAAATTCCACGTTTACTTGAAAAATACTTGATCTAAAATTATATGTTACATTATAATAAATTGAAAAATTAATTAAGGTATCATAAAATTATCATATAATAATAAGAAAAAAATTTAATTTATGAATCTATTTTATGAAAATATTTTTTCTTTTAAATAATTATATTAATTAAAAAATTATATATAAATGTTTATTTTTAATAAAAATACGAAAAATTATTTCAAAATTTCATAAATATTTATTTTCTTAAAAAATTATATAATTATAAGATATTATCATTTATAATATTGATAAATTGTATTTATAATTTAATATAGGAGTTTTCAATTCTATTGGCAAAATTACTATTCCTCATCGTCATGTTACTATTCCAAGGGTTATGATTCTATTCCATCAGGATTGTTTCTGTAATTTTTGGAAGTTCCGGTTATTTCATTAATTAAAATTTTATAATGTTTGTATTGTGTTCTCAAAGTTGTCTTATCTGGTTTATACTATAATATAAAATTATAATAAGGGAATTTACATTGAAATTTTTTTGATTCGTCGCAATCTCCACCCTTATGAAATTTCACCCTTTAAATTTTATTTCAGATAATATGGAGAAAACAAGTGAGGGTAATTCTCCATCATCACTTCATCTGGTTGCGATATTTCTTCTACATACTAATTGATTCACCATTGTACATTGACCAGATGAGTAGTCTTGTGTCGTAGATCTTCATATCTACTTTCAAAGATCCTCAATGGATACTACTCATAAGAGAGATTGTTTTCCAACTGTACCACTTTTGGATTCAATACATGTGTGGGATCTTGTATGTATTTCTTGAATAGGGATACATAGAATAATTTTTGTACTTTATGAATAATAGGTTTAACTGTCAGTTTTTAGGTGACACGTCCAACCTGATTAAGAATCATGAAGGGGATTATATACCTGGGACTCAGCTTTCATTTCATCCCAAATCTCATGGTCCACTTCTATGTCGATGTGCAGAGGAATACCATCTCTATGAAATAACAATCTAGGCCTCATTGAAGATTTCTGGTATAGATCTTCTATATTATTTAGGATTCCGTGATGTGATGCCAAATGTTTATCTCCTTTTCCACAGTTGTTTCATCCATTTCAAGTATTAACATCTTATGTTCACCAACATCATCCCAACAAGTGGGTGATGTCCATATTTTACCATAAAGGAATTCATTTGGAAGCATTTCGATGCTGGAGTGGAAAATGGTATTTTAAGAGAACTTGACCGTGGTTAGATTTTGGTCTCATCCTCCATTGAACCAAATAAAAAATTCTCTCAACATAACTCTTAGTATTTGAATTTTTCTACTCAGATTGGGCACCTGTTTGAGGTTGATATGTCGTATTGATGTTCATCTCAGGGATTAGATAATTTTGGCGACTTCTCCAGATCATGGTGGTGAATATCTTATAATGATCAAATAATATTGATATTGGTACTCTATGCACCCTTACCACTTATATAATTTATATCTATGCAAGTTGATTCATTGAATAGTTCTCTAAAAATATGATTAAGTTAGTTGTCTTTTTTGAGATGGTCCACTACAACCCATATATCATTGTTTCCTCTTGATGTATTCAGATGATGTGTGAAAACGTTCTTGGTGATGTTTTCTTATATCCATGTTGGAATGGGTACTTGTTTCATCATCCCTTTATACTATGGTCTTTCAAACCTCAAATGCTGACATTCTAGAAAAATTTATATATATTCACTGATCTCCTTCTGCATATTTTCCTATCAAAAGTTATCATGGATGCCTCAAAACAACATTGTGATCCCAATGAAAATAGAAATGTATGATCTGTATGTGTCATTTAGAATATCTTTCCTTATCATGGGATTATATTGTATACATATCCATGTACCAAATCCTATAACCCCTTCATCATAAACTCTAGACTCTATGGATTTCCCCTTTCCTATGGTGTATAGATAATATCATCAACTAAGACAACAACAAATTTTATGATGTGATATCTAAAGACTCTTTTCTTTAGGTCCATGAACATTGTTTGGGCATTATTGAGTCTCATGGGCATCACTGTGAACACATAGTTTCCACAAAACATTCAAATGGTATCTTAGGTAATGTCTTCCTTCAACACCATTAATTAATGATACCCCATCGAAAGGCCCAAATTAGAGAAATACATGGCCCACACAGTTGATTGACCATATTGTCTTTCTTTTTAACGGGATACTTGTTCATTATCCTTTTTTGGGGATCATGATAATCAATGTAGTGTTTCATTGATCAACCCATATTCTTGATAAAGAGGACTGGTGCACCCCATTGTGAACCAGTCGGGTGTATAAGATCCTCTTTCAAATTCTCTGGTCTCTACTTCTTCGGTTCGACCATCTCAATAAGGACCATTAAATTTGTTGTATTTGAAATAGGTAGTGATCCTATAATAAGTTCAATTGAGATATCAACCTCCTGGTCAGGAGTAATACCTGTAAATTCTTTAGGTAACCCAACACTATAGTCCCTCACAATAGACATATAATATGTCATGATTCAATCCTTTTTCTCAATAATTTGCACTAGATATTATTTCTCATTTGGAAATAATATCCAATAATGATATGATTTATCTTAATATGATTCATACTCCTCCTTATAGTTGTATTTATTTAGAGGATTCCTCAAGATGTGAAGAGTGATTTTTATTTCCCGATAGTTGATATTTGATTTCTCTAATGATTTACAATCAATAACCAATATAGTATCAAAATCCACCAAATAACGAAAGATAACATTTTAGGGGTGGTTTGGTCAAAAAACTTACTTCAGGGTTGTTATATACTTTGGATTCAATAGTTACATAATCTATTGTTTTCACAGACAACTCAACCACCACATTAGGAGGTGGTGTTTGAATCGTTCTACTAAACTATTGTGATTTGAAAGAATGTGTAGAGATAAAATCAAATTTTATATTTGATATAATTGAAATAATAACTAGCTTACATGTAACCAATTCCATATAGAGCTCCACATTATTAGTTGTGATATCATAATCTTTCTTTAGAACTTTTGGCATTGGTGAAAATTGATGTTGATTACCATTGAGGACTCACGTTTTAGGGAAATGAATTGTATAGATCCCTTTCTCCCCACAGTTGAAGCACTGAAAAATATTTTTTTCTCACCTTTAATCCACCACACTATCTATATCCCTTGTGTCTCTTTGACATTCATGTATTAGGTGTCCATCACTCAAAATAATGATGAATTTACCCATCTGTTTTCTTAAATTCCAATGATTCATCTTCCCACATTTTTTACATGTAAGTTATTGAGTTTTTATTCCAGCTTATCATTAGATCATCTAGGTTGAAACACTATATTTCATTTCTTATATCTATATCCATGGGATCAATCTCCATCTTCAATCTCCACATTGAGAGTACATCGAACAACTTATTCATAAATCTTAAACTCTCGATTTTCAAAATCCATTAGAATGTTTGGATTTAAACATCTAAAGAACCTATCTAGTTTTAGAAATTATTTAAAATAAAACTTGAGGCATACCTTCAAATCATTGTGATATTTTCTCTATATTCCCTAACTGATTCACATTAATTATCCCTCCATATTGTTTCTAAGAGATTGTGTGAAATACTTATTGACAAATATTTTCATTTAGTTTTCCCACTCCATCTCTTCAATATAAAACATTAGATTTCTATTTTTAATAATGAAAATAATTTATTGACCTATTAATTTAATTTATAAATGGATATAGTTCCCTTATACTTTTTATAAAAGTGAAGGATAGAAAAGGTATTCCCTATGGATTTGACTCACTTTTCCGTGACTAATTTATAGGAAGATCCACTAAATGTCAGTGGTCATTTCAACATAATAAAAATCAATTACCATATTCTTCCACTAAGGTAAAAAAGAACATTCCAAATAATTCATGTTATTTTTCAAGGCCTGATATAGCTAGGTAAGAATCACCATGAAATTTTGAAATCCAGATCCCAAGGAATTGGGGATGTCTTTCAGGAAATCACTGTATGTCCCCTCACATGGGTTGTTGGACTAGTTCATCCAGGTTCCCAGCAAATTCTAAATAGAAATTATTGATACAAACATATGAAAACATGTCATGAATAAATAAATTATTAATTTATGAAATTAACATTAAAGGAATATCTTATATTCCCATATCTTTAGTTATATTCTAAAATAAAAATTCTTTGGAGCTTACATTGTCTCATACTCAGGGTTTTCACTATGGATATCTATTCCTAAAACCTAAATTAACTAAACTATTCTCCAATACCTACTATAATGAACCTAATTTTTTTGACATTATTATTACATACTTTTAAAGGTAAACAACATAAAATCATTAGACAACCTGGATCCGAAGGATTATTGTATTGGAAAATTTAGACCATCATAATCATATAAATAATGCAGCAAAAATATTATTCAATTATTTCTTCTCTAGATTCTTATTGGACCTCTTATTCTCTTTATTAATGTATTCACTTGTGGATACACATCAAAATAAGGGGTGAGCTAAAAAATCAGTAATAGGGTGAATAAGATACACGAATCATGGGTGAGATTAACCATTAGCGTCATAATATTAGAAAATTATCCTCATTATAATCATATGAAGACAAATTAGATAAATTCAGGTAATTTGTAAATTCATAAAAAAGAAACATCATATAATAGTGGTGATTTTCTACACGTAGTGGTGATCAAATCTAGCATCATGTTCACGCATAACATATGTGAATCATCATAACGTCATCATTATGAAAAATTATATCATTATGTTCTCAAATATTTCATATTATCTCATGAGATACATCACATCACCAAATTCATTTGAGAAAAATATAATTCAAGGTTCACCCTTAACGTCATGACATTTACATAATCATGCTTGACACCAATAACATATATCAATATTTTCTACAAAATAGCCCTTGGAAAGAAAATTGGTTTCATTATAATTTCATAAATAATTCTTTCCTAAATAATAATTGGGATTCTAACATTGAAAATTTAAAAACATACTTTCTTTAAGATTTATCAATCTTCATTTAAAAAGAAATTATATTAAGAGAAGTAAAATATGTCTTTTTTAAAGGAATTGTTCTTTTGAAATAATAATTTCATTATTCATAAAATAATATTATAAGATTGTATCTCCAAAAAATGAAAATGTTAGGAAAATGAAATTATATTTGGTGAATAATAAATTAATATACATATTGAAATTTTTCAAGAAATTGGAATAACCCAAAGAATGTAAATTAGGTTCGAGAATTTCCTTACATAATGTCAAAATGATTTCATCAATTCAATATCTAATGAAATAAAATTAGATTCATTATGTATTAAATCAATATCCTATAATTCATTTATTTGATTTATTAAAATTTTATTATGTTCATTTATTTCCTTTTTTATGAGTTTTACTATTCAAATTCATCCTTTTGGAATGTTCGTTTACTTGTTTTTCATGATTGGTTTACTAGTATACATGAATGGAATTTCATGTAAAATGGGGATATTTGTACATTTTTTGATATTATATGTTATTCATGAACACAAAAATGTTTAATTTTATTCATTTTTTATATTATATGAGGATAAATCTTTAGATAAAACTAAAATGACAATCATTTAGATTATATTGGCAGCTTTTCAATCACAATAAACTATTTTTGTTTTTTATTTAATAATATGCATATTATTTAGTTGTGGAACATATAAAAGGGTTAAATCATACATTATGAAATCATTTTAAACCATTATAATGGTTTTATGAGTATTCTTTAATTTATTACTGAAAAAACACATCGCCCACAGTTGTGGTAAATCAATGAAATGAGGAAAATATTTTTAATTTTAGAATAAAGGGAAAATAGAACGATACTAAAATATGATTTATTCCATTATAATAATTAAATTAAATTATAAAAAAGATTCAAGGGTTAAAATGTCACTTGGATAAGTGGAGGTGAGGGTAGGGTAATAATATAAATAAAATGGAAAAAAATTAAAAGAAAAATAAATAGGATTTTACCTCTTGATTTTCTCCTCCATGGAAACCTACATAGGGAAAAGGGTTTCGTATTTTCATGAGACCAATGGATATTGGATGTGGGGAGGGTCTTGGGTTGACTATTGGGATGAAAATTGAAAACATTCAAGTATTGGATGTTGTGATGAGAAGAGGAGGTGTGGGTGGTATTTATTCTGGAGGGGACGAATGTTTTCTCATTTTTAATTCTTTTGTTTATTATTTTTCCTGAAAATTTTAATAGATTGAACCCTATAACTAAATCTATTAAAGTAATGAAGTTAATTTTAATATTGTGTGCTTAAATAATCATTACATTATAACCGACTTAGAAATTCATGTATTTAATTTTTATTGTAAATTATAATATTTTACAATTCACCAAAAATAAAAGTATTATAGAAAAATTCCATAAAAACCAAAACTGTTTGTTGATGAATAGAATTAAAAATGACTTATATTTAATGAATATAATTTCCAAATTTTTAAAAATTTATTTTTTAATTAAGATTATTTTTTATATAGAAAATACAAATTTTAAAATTATACCGGATTTTATAACACTTTGAAAAATTAATTGAGGTCTCATAAAATTATCTTATAAAAATAAGAGAAAAATGTTAATTTATGAATCTCTTTTATGGAAATAAATTTTTTTCTAAATAATTATATTACATATAAAATAATAACTAAAGATTTATGATATATAAATATGACTACACATAATTAATAATTTCAATAAATATTTATTTTATTATAACATGATATATATATCATATTATCATTTACAAGATGCATAAATATTATTTATACTTTAATGAATGATTTTTCTATTTTATTGACTTAATTATAATCCAAAATTTATCATGGCACTATTTCATGCGTCAATTTACTAATCCATTGAGTTAGGATCCTTAATATTTAGAAGTGCCTCGTATCTCACATATTCATCAATTATAAAGTTTGTATTGTGTTCTCAGTGTCATTTTATGTGGTTTATACTATATTAATTAATTATAATAGTGTAATTTCAACAAAAAAATTGGTTCATTACATAATAAGATCATTCATCAAACCAAATGGTATAACGTGGTACTCATAATGTCCATTCATGATCCAGAAGACAATATTTCAGATATCAGACTCCTTGATCCTATGCTAGCGATTACTTTACATATGTTTAATTTCCAAAAACCACTTATACAGTTTTAGTTGGTCAAATAAATCATAATTCTAGGAAATGAATCTATATATATATATTCTATATTTTTACTCAATTTATCATTCGTTAACAAATTAAAATGGGAAGGGCTGTATAACAATTCATGAAAAAAATACATAGTGTTGTACAAAGGTGAAACACTCTACTAGAAGAAGCATTTTTGAATCAAATCATCCTATGGATCCTTTAAATCCATAAATTTAGTTGAAAAAATTCATTAATATTTAATAAAAATATTTTTTCTACCTATTAAGTTTTTAATAGAGAACTCTAGATCCATCACTCGTGTAAAAAAAGAATAAAAAAAGGAGACTAAATAAGAATCTCATATTCTATAGGAGGGATATCACCACCTTAATATTAATTCTCATCGTCAAAATAAAACATGGATATTATATAACTCAACTATAGAAGAAAATGTTTGAACCTATTTTACCTTAAGACCCACTCTCCTCGGAGAACCCACACAACACATCAGGGGTTGTAATTGATACCCATCAATGATATTAGATGTTGTGTGACTTATGGGAAATAAAAAAATCTATCCTAAGAATAAATTAAAGAGGTATCTATTCTAGAACTACATATAGCCATGAATTCTATATTTATGTAATGGTAAATGTGTGGTGAGGGGCATAGAAGTCCCAGCCCTCCCTTTTCCCAAAGAGGTGAAGATATAACCATATTATAAGACTGACATATTTTATGTACCCTCTAATCGAAAGAATTATATTTCATTTATTTTTTTCATTGAACTATGTCAAATATTCTTTTTATAGGGAACCTAGTTGTCATGTGTTACATGAAACATTGAGTTTCTACAAAAACTCATTTTATTTATATAATTATTTAAATGTGATAATTATAACCTAGTCATAAAACATAGTAATATAAATTGTAATTATTGATTCCAAAAACCAAACATTGGTAATTTCACAATGGAGGAAATACATGAATATGGGTATTATTTCCCCCACGAAAGGCCGGAAGAAGGGGATAGTCTAAGATTTGTTAAGCCTCTTAGAGACTTGTGATTATGTGACATTTTCATGGTCATACAGAGTCCCTATGCTCGTCATATCACTTCTAGATAGTCATGTGGATCCCCCTTCAAAAAATATATTTTCACTTACGAAGGCCCACAGATAAATGAATGAGAACCCCCAGGCTTCATGTTTAGACATTGTAAAGTTCTAGAAAAACAATCAAAAATACTTTGAGAAAAAATATAGATGAAATTATAAAGTAAGAGAACCCAAGTGATAATGAATATCATGCTATAAATAATCATTGTGAATATTAAAATCCCTTCATGATATCTAGGAAATAACTCATGATATCATATCCTTCACCACATAAAATGAATGAGAAAAATTGGAGGGAAAAAGTGGGGTTCACAGTCATGGAATGACATGTTACTTTCACCATTATGGATCTATGAAACACTAGTAACCTCATGGAATCCCTCTGGCATGTTAGACTTATTGTTCCAAAGTCGTTAGACATGTCCAGGAAACCCCACGGTGCCCTAAGGACAGGAGGATGGACCTATCTACCACATTCTTGCACACTCTTCATATGACCCATATTGGTCAAGGAATTCATCATAAAAAATAACCCAAAAACAAACTAATGGATACTACTCATGAAAGCTCATATGATTCCAATATATTTTAAAATAAAATAAATAATAAAAAAGGGATGGGGTAGGAGGGAAATGTGGTCATTGAAATACATGCAACAAACCCCTGACGACCCATAAGGCACAGCGAGCCCTTGACGAATTCCCCTCCTTGTCTCGCATTAGCCATTTGTTTTATTATCCTCGTCATTAGAAAATTGAATTATTGGGCACCTTCATGTGACTAGTTTTAGTTAAATGTGGCATCTCAAAGAAATAGAAGAAATACCATCAACAAAACCCCTTAAATCTTTCATTACTCCCATCCATTGTTACACCAATCAAATAGGATCAAAACAGAGGAGGTGAGAAATACTCATAGGTTCTAAACTGAAATCAACACCCCAACAGACCTAAATAACTATCCCATGAGACGCCAGGACAATTCACCCAAGGATTAGTGAGTGTCTTCTCACAGACAGTTAGATCCAGTTAGAATCTTTGGACATGTGAACGTGGAAACATGAAATACCATAGATAGGTCCTCATGATCAAACAAGTCTCAAATAATTAGTAATAATATAATAAAGGAAGACAATCAGTATCACTAAAAATTAGGGGATGTTCCTGATGCAGTCCACGGTAGAGCCTCATGAAACCACATGGTGCCAAACCCCCTTCACTGGCTCGGCCTGGACATGCGCAAGATACACCAAAAAATAATTGAGTACTCAGGCTGGCGAGTCATATAAATCCCCCACTCCAACATTAATAAAGGTTTATATATTTTGAGGACAACAACATGGGTTGGATTCCGGATGCCTAGACTCTATAGTATTTGGATCATGACACCAACGTACTTCTCAGAGCGATCACATGACCAGCTGGCATTCTATTAGGTAATACAGCAGCAGACATCCAGAGTAGTCTTGAGCTAGGAATAAAATCACATCATGTAATAAATCATAGAGAAATAAATGGATACCTGGTAGGTTATGTGAAGTATATTCTGGAAAACTACAAGATCATGAAATATTAAATATGAATTGACATAGAATAAAACCATGGCATTCACAATACAAGGGTTAGAACCAAGATCAATTTCATAAGGCTTAAGATAAATACAGTCTCACTCCCCCTTATGAAATTTTTGTGTGTTATCCGGAGACATGGGACTACACCATGCCACATCTCCATAATTTTGCAACACCCATTTAACATGTCGTTTGTGAAAAATGAAGTCGTCCTGCAAGTCAGGTCAAACCATACAGTGCCCCTACAGGTTTTAATTCGATCATGGAAACCCTTTGGGTCCATCACCTAAGACTTATGACATACTTCAGACACATTTCCTACCTCACATAATGGAGTACTCAATTGTTAGCTGAGTCTCGTGAATGCTTCCGAAGAAGACAACCAGGCTCTCACGAAGCCCTCTGGGTGTGTTATTTGAGAATCAGGATGCCCTCCAGACATGACAACCAGTCTATCACGATGCTCTCAAGGAAATTTATCTAAGAATAACGAATCCCTCAAGACATGTTTCATATGTCTCAAGATGACCCCAAGAGGTGTCATCTAAGACATCTCCTGTTCCATGGACACATCTCCTAACTCACATAGTTGAATTTTCTCATGTTGGGTGAGTCTTGTAAAATAATTCAAACTATGCCACACCAAATCTCGTGAAACCTTATAATTCTATCAATCTAGGTCATGTGATGGCCCATAGGGCATCCCAAGATTTGACAATTCATTCATTCCTCGGTGGATATGTCCTGATAAATAGGGAAGCCACAATTTGTAAGCCTCAACAAAAAGGGAACTACGAAGACAATGATTCCTTCCATATTCTAGATACATAGGCCACCTTCCTCCAATGTCTTGTCTTCATATTGATTATCCATGGAGGGACTTGCATATGATTACACAGTTAATATAATTGAAATTAATTACATAGTATCCCTTGTTTCTCAAAATTCAGTATCGTTCAAGAGGGACTATGGAGTTGAAATGGTCATATAATCTCCCCCACAAAAACCAACAATGGTATTTGGTAGCCTTAGTGTATGTGGACCAAAATTATATGAACTATGAGGACATTGATTCCCACTTTAATTAGGACTCATAGGATTCCAACCCAAGGATCGAGCTCTCTGAAAATCATCCTTTGGGATTGTACCAATTAACAAGTCCCATATCCATATACCTTGAGGCTAATCATCCACTCCTCCTTATTTATTCCACCAAGAATAGATCACATGGGATTTGGTGGGATGAAATAAAATCTTAATTAGGAACAATAAATATCCATGGTATGGGGTATAATCAATATGTATGTCTCATATATCAACAGAAGTATGATGGGTCTCATTATGGCCATTTTCAGGATACATAGGACGCTTTCTCAGGGCCTAAGCTTTATACCAAACTCACAAGTGCTATACTAGTGTTCATTCCCCATACATACACATCACGAACCTAATCATTTATCCCACTTATTTACCACACTGAGAATAGATCATGTGCAATTTGGGATGATTGAATGAACATAAAATTAGGCATCATGAATGAATTCCCATCATATAAGAAAATATACCATGGTGTCTGTCCCAAGAAACTCAAAATATAATGTGGGATTTTATTCGAAAATTTTTTAGGACATGCATGATGCTTCATAATGGATAAATCCCATTTTAGAAATACCAACCACCTTCTGGTATAGAAGCACATTATGAAGCACTTGGATAAATAGTTGGTGCACATAAAGAATGTATTGACCATTAGAGAAACAGATGATGACCCATAGTTACATAAAAATTAATCCCTCAAAAAATCCCCTTCATCATCTAAAGAGTTAATTAACTAATAAAACCTTATTTCAAGGTAAAAAATTCAATATCGGGGTTAGGAATAAACTTCAGAAGATATTATAAATCTAAAATTGAGTCTTAGAGTATGAAATAACTCCCCCCAAATGGGTGCTAGGTTCCCGACCTCCCGTCCTATCAGGAAAAATGACTCCACAATAGTCGTGTGGCCGGAAAACCAGAACAACCTCTAGCCTTTGAAAAGAAGGATTGTACCCATCTATAGATATGGGAACCATTGGATGTTTATAGGAATGAAGAAACAAATTGTGGGCCCAATGTATGAGATTGGGAGAGGTCACAAAAATTACTCCCAACCAAACCATCAAATGAAATCCCACTCCTGGTAGGAAGTCTAAGAACCCCGATGAAACAAAAATGGTGAACCCGATGCGAAACACTCCAATAAAAAATGAATAGTTATATCTCATCAAACCATATTTTTTTTTCTTCTATATGCAAAAATGGTGAACCCGATGTGAAACTATTTTTTATAATGTATTAGGACACATTTTTTTGCAACCCGTATACAAAAAAACCAATATGATTGGAATAATATTGCAAATAACCCTCTAAAACCAAGGTTCTCAAAAGTCCATCCTCATTTTGATATATCCAAATGAGTGGAATGGAAAAATATGGAATAAAATGGAAAATGAGTTAACCATGGATATGTGTTTGAGATTATTGTTCTTAATGTACTACACCAATCAGAAAACTTTTTCTTTTCCTTCTATGTAATTGCACATATTGGATCAGTAGATTTATTTGAGATGATATCTTCATCATCCAACATTAATTCAGGAAAATGCTACCCAAATACAACTTAAATGCCTCATAAAATAATCTCACCTTCATATCTACTTCAATGTAAGGTAGATAATTCCATGACCCAGGAGCACCACTGATATTCTACAATCCCAACCATGTCTGATTCTTGTGAAGTCCTCTCGATGTGACAGCTGGCGAGCCTGTATCACCCTAGGAAGGTTATTGTTGAGCCATTGGATCTTTTCCAAACAACCAATAGCTTTGGGACCTTATCCTCAGAGTGAAAAAAATACCAACTTTGATATCTGAGGATGGTGTACCATGAAATCATATACAACTCCCATCAGGTTCGGGAACCACTCATGAGGGATGCAACAATCTGATGTCACCAACACCATTCAATCGGTACCCCTCAGTCAACTACTGAGGTTACCATCCTATATAAAGCTCTGTATGATGCCCATGAATGGGCTAATAAGAAGACCCAATGGATGATAATGGTGTCGTATATTCAGGATATGGTGAATATCTTTTCTCTTATCAATGATGACTACCTACATACTCATGATACGACTATCCAACTGGCTCATATCCATTCTCACTTCAAACAAGTTTTCAGGCATATTCCCACTACAACCATAGTGGAGGATCCTATTCCTACCCCCATATATGAATCCCATCAGCATACCCTGGTGCATTAAGAAGGACAAATGTTGGCCCAAATCATCGTTTCGATTGAATACATAATCTAGGTCATCATGGAGATAGAAAATGTGCAGGATCACATCCCCACACTCATTATGCTAAAATTTAGTACATTTTATCAACATCTAAAGAACTCCATTGGCATATTCTGTCACTATGGAAGAAGAAGGGATAGATGCATACTCATATACCTACAAATAGGAAATCACGCAACTCGTAAAATCATGAACATGTGGATGTACTAGATTAAGTTCATACTCTTACACCCACCTGGGTGGTTTATTAGAATATTCTAAGGAACAATGAGGCATTAGATCACGCATAAATTTTTTCTCCCACTAGGGATAACTGAGTGAGAGTGGTATATTCCTTAGGGTAGGGGAACATGCCTACAGAAAAAATCAGGATGTTTACTCCAAAGCTCGGGAGGAGGCATATATCCCCATTACGGCTAAGGATAACAATGTGGGTAATCCCTAAGACTCAAGAAAGGATCATATTATATTACATCTATCCATATGATATATTCCTATAGATCATCATAGTTAGATGTATATTCAATCATCAACCGACAGACAACTGCGCCATTATCTTTCCGACAAAACACATGGGAATTACTATATTCCATCCCCCATTCTAGAGGTCTGTTGGTATATTTGGATAGCAAATTCATATTTAAAAAAGGATCGTATTCCTAATCAATCCATGACCAACCAGTTTAGAGTGGAACACCCCTCAAGGACGGTTTATATTCCTTCTAAGATAGACCAGTGACATATCCCAAGGGCTTTGGATTGAGCTCATAATCCCATCATAACTAAGGTTCACCATGTGAGAATGGAACATGCCTCAGGATAAGCTCACATTCCTTAAAATAACAAGACATATCATTAGAATATTATGGTAGATTCTTAGTTTTTGGATCTTATTCCTACCACATTAGATGATTATATACATGTTCTGGCAACCGTCATATTTCAAGCGCATACTCCTACACAATTCCAGAAGACTCTGTGACATATTTAGACTATAACGAAAAACATGGACCACATCCATAATCTTCCAAATTCCAATGTCCTTGATGTTATTCGAGACACATTCATAACACCATGATGGTCCTTTGTCTCTCCAATAAAATTGGAACCATAAGGCATTCATTAAGAAAATTTCCTTCCTTGTGGTAGTGTGGAGATAGATATCATGGACTCTTCTCCTGACAACCACCATGATCCACCTCCATTAAGTGATATATCCCCAGGACATGGAAATAACCCCCTTTCCAAGACACCTCCATATGTATAGGTGTTCCAAAACAAACCCCATCATCATGATAGGTGTTCAAATCATTACTGTCAACTGTATATGTTTCCCCATCAACTTCACTCAGCACCCCATTCCCATCAATAGGAAACCATCTGATCCATCCCCTATTTTCAGGTCGTATTGAGCCATATAAGTCTGATATAGGGATGGTATACATGGTAACATTGTTATATGTAGACGAAAAGCCTCTCCATCATGATTTGGCCCCTCACTACGACTAACTATGAGATCCCATAGATGATAGAGATGGATTGCATACCTTAAATAAAACTGAATATATGGGACATACATTAGCAATGGAAGACATGACATCTCCCTTATCGAATATGGGAGTGTCACCTCCAGATAATCAATTTACTCTATTGTCTGCTAGACCTGGATGCTATCACTATAGCCCTGGATCCAAAACCAGAAAAGTATATCACAAATTTTTAACATGTACGCTTCCATTGCATCACGACTCCTCATTATTTATTCACTAAATACACATCATGAATTCATAATAAATGATGTGGGTAGTATATAGCTTTAAACATGGTCACTACATTACAATAGAATATCCCTTCAGATACACTATCCAACAATCTTATTGCCTCTATCAAGATCAATGGACTAGTAAATGCTCAGGCCAGTTGGTAACATCAATAGATTCCTATACTACAATAGCGCACAAACATTATGGATAAATATATATGATATACATCATGTCATCAAATAGGGACCCTCCAAAAAATAAGAATAATTTTCAAATTCAGATAATTAAGTTACGATCACCTGAAAAACATTTGATGAAAATTTATTCACATCACGGGTCGCCATAGCGCACATAGCATGTTTGAGTACAATAATTCCACATCATGTGGGGAGATATTGCTACTATGGTATAAGGATTTTCGGAGAAGACATTGCCCATTGGTCCAGGGGAATATGTACCACCATATCAACCACTGGGATTGTTAATATCTAAGGGAATTTAGGTCACATCAGTTGTAACTGAAAGGGAAACCCAACCCATAGGTCTGGTGGTATTTATAACTCAATCACCATAAATTTAGAGGGACCATAGAGACATCATCATTGATCCAAGAAAAACCCAACCCCACTAGGCCGGTGGAATTTATATCTCAATTTCCATACAGAGAGTCATCAAATTCCTGACTGGAGCCATTTGATCCTCAACAATTAAACAAATCAATGCCGAAGAAAACCCTGAATAACCCCTACCCCATAGGGTAGAGGTATGTTCATCATCATCACCACCATAGATGGAATCATTATTTTTCCATATTGGAAATAATGAATCAACTTTTGATATCCCACTGACCGCGAGACATAACTCTTCTAGTTGGGCCCATTCGACAACCACACTAGAAACTCCCACAAGACCAATATTCATTGAGTACTGTGGGAGGAAAGTGAAATGAATATGGACAATCCCCACTAGGTTCGCAGGATAATATGGACCAATAACTCCAATGGTTTGAATAACAACCCAGATAGAGGCTCTGCAGAATCATCATGTTGCATCGAAGCCAATGGCATGACCACCATTTCATGATACACCTCCATGAATTTCATTACTCTCAAAATATTCAATATTGATGACTACAAAAGTACTAAGGGTCGTGACATGGAATACATAACTTGTGATGAGGGTGACAACAATGCACTGAATGAAGCTACACACACGAGGAACCAGATATGACACCAGATCAAAAAAATATGAATATTGATTTTCTACCACCCCAATTTAATGTTGTGAAGGGGAAGGGTACAACCAAATATCGATCACATACCTATGGAGTGAGGTTTGTTCCATATAGGACTAGTTTTCACAATATGAGTGTGAAATACAAGATCTTCATCAACTTAATGAGGATTTACTCAGGGGACATCTTCATAATGAGTATTGTATCCATTGATATAAATATATTATCCCTCCCATAGATAATCCAACATCATGGGATGATTCTGATAATTATATTTCATTGGTGTTTAGGTAGACATCCAAAATAAATTACTATGTCAAAAATGATCAAGACTTCCCATGGTAACAAAAAAATCCCCCACCCCCTGTCAGGATTATCGTTCAGTCCTGGGAAAAATTGAAATTTAGTAGGAGATAAAAATGGGGCCACCACATCAACCCCCATTGTCTCCCCATTGGTGGAAATCGTCCACATATATAGTTCCCTCAAAGAAAATTAACATCATCGAGTCCCTAGATATTCGAATGGAAGCCATGGAAGGGAATCACATGCATGTGAAGCTCAAAAGGAATCCATATCCTAAATGAATTGATGATACCTTTCCTCTGCCCAACTTTTGATATTATACCTTCTCCAACTTTGATGGTGTGGGCCACCCCAAGAAGCATCTCCCACAATTTGAGTCTCGGTGATGGCCGATGATGGGTTCTCGAGATCAACAGGAGGAATCCAAGCAGAGGTGTTCTGTATAGAATCTGATAGGGATATCCTTCATTTGGTATAGCAGTTAGCCAACAAGATCTGTGTCAGGATGGGAAGACACTCATTTTCAATTCCATTACAAATTCAGTTTTTCATAATGGTGACAATGAATGTCCACATTAAAAACTACATAAAATTTAGAATTTGAGGGTGTCTAATTTCATTGTAGGGTTGTAGGGTTCGAACTACTAGTTCACATAAGTAGATGTTATAACTATGTACCTAAAATTATATAGATGATTTCTATACACCCTTGATTCGAATGAAATATCCAGACACTTTAGTGAATTAGTTGAAACCACAAAATGTTTGAAGGGGTCCATTCATAAGACCTGATCCAAATCCCAACTCATGCTTCCAGGATAGGGAAAAAATTACATCTAGCATGGAAGCTACAACTATCACTCTCAAGACAGTAGTGACACCTATCCACATGCCTAAGAAGGCCCAGAACCACCCATCACCTCCTATCAAGAGACAACAAACATAGAATAACCCATGGCTAGAAGAAAAAAAGAAATTAAGGCCAACAAGGATTTCAAGAATGGATGAATAAGGTATACTCCTAAAAAATTAATAGGTCCTTCATTATTTCATAGAATCCATGGAAAAAACCCACAAAAACAGCTGTAACCCATGTATCCTGATGTGGTCAACCTCTCAAACTATTCTGATTACTACCCTTTCAACAAATGGTTAGGACATAATATCTGGAATTATTTTTTCTTCAAATACATCTTTCAATGCATGATCGATTTTGAAAAAGGTGTGCTAGATAATTTCCCAGAGAAAGTGGCTTCATAACCATGGTCCGATAAGAGGATTTTTAGAAGGTCCCAGCATGACATGCATGAAAATTCGACAAATGGATGGTTCAGAAGAGAGTGGATCGATCCCACCACTCAGATAGCATAGTTGTGAAGGCGAGTAGATGCTCCAACACCCATGAAATAGGCATCAGATGCCACTCCAAAAGGTGGGTGTGACCACTAGAAATGAAATGATATAGAAGGAGAAGAGTCATAATGTCTTCCAAAGAAGGCATTAACCCTTGATTAGTTCTTCCTTTTGTCATCGAAAATACGAGAAACACCCCCTAAATTGGAATACTTGTTGAAAGAGTATATCATCATTTATTCTATTAACATAATATACATGGAATGCCACATTCATGATGACGAGTATACCTCCAAATATGGTTTTATTTCATTTAACTAAGGAACTAGTGGATGCATCATCCAGAGTTAGGGATACTGGTGGTAGCATGGTTGTGGTCAGACTTAATATTCTGGTAATATCCCCATGTGAGATATATAAGTAGAAAAGCACCCTAGAAAACCACTCCAGAAAGATCAGAAAAACAAAATGAATGACTTAGAGCTCTCCAACAGTTACCCACATCTGATAGTCTTGCATGACCGCTTTGCATGTGTTCAATCTGATCAACCCTAAAAATCAGGAGGCCAAATATTTTTGCACCACTAGTATCAAATACCCCATGATCCCCCGCACAATATCCATGTCCATCTACCACACCTGGTTCTTCTCTTGATATTCATGCTCAAGCCCCTAGGCTGCATGCCCATGAGAAACCCCATATCAGGAAGTGCTGAACTCAAACCGAAAAGAATGATGTTATGAAATATACAGTTGTAGTCCCCTACAAGATCTTGAACATGCAAGGACTACATATTTTAAAATAACTCAATGAGGAAGTCGTTGAAGGCCTCTAGAGCCCATAAGAATTCGAGATAGAATTTGTTGTCACAGAGGTATATCACGTGGATTCTTTGTCCTTTGGATTCCATTTTTCTATCTCATTCACTGATCAATATTAGGAGGAGGCCATTCAAGGGCACATCAGAACCATATAAGTTTAAAGAAAACTCAATAATGTCAATTTACAAATAATGTTGACTGATAATGGATCATGGATAAATATTATCCCAGACCGGACCATCTGGCGACTGTGGTATATAGAAGGGGACTTATCCCCAAAAAATATAACCATCCAAGGATATAACAATCATAAGATAGACCCCAAGGGATGATTATAATTGAACCCCAATTTGGGGAGCTCACATCTGATTTTGAGTTCATGGTTATGCCGAAGGACACCACATATAGTGTTCTTCTTGGATGTACCTCGCTCCATATCCACCTCACAGTACCAAAAAAATTTCATCAATGTCTAAAGTATCCCATCAATGGAATGGTGGGAATACTACATGGTGAAAGATTCCACTTTGAGCCATGTAGATCCATATATGCTGAAGCATATTTATATAATAAGGGAATCAAGAAACTGATGTCAAATTATGATATAAGGGTTGCATCTCCTAATGGATTAGGAACCTCCCATATCATTACCTAGAGCATACTTGATGATAATATTGTGCTCCCCATAACCATGGTCGAAGAAGCAGATCTAATTCTTGAATTCCAAACCACTCATGTCACTACTGACATTCAAATCTATCATCTCTCCATAATAACCCAAAAATCATGTGATGCTAATATTTCTTTGAATGGACTCCATCACCCAGATGATAATAGATAGACCCCCAGACTGTCGTATTCACATAAATACGTCTCAACAAACCCAAAAATATATTATGATTATCTTAGAAATTCCCATTTTATTTTGAAGAAGATGTCTCCACTGCCATAGATGAGATCAAAAAAGATACATCTGAGGATAAAAGAAGACCAATGGCCTACCTTGATTAGTTTCTCCTTTCCTATCATTGATCAAGAGATTTACATCACATGTCTAAAGTTGCATTGTTATGTGTTTCCCATTAATTACACAGAAATTCCTAAACTGAATCTAGTTGTCGCTATACATCATCATGGCCAATGAGCATCAGGGCTTCAAGAATGTAGCTAAGAGAATTCACCTCTCTCAAGCCACCAATAAGGAGGCAGAATTCAGCAAGTTGATCAAAAATTAGTTTTTCCGAGAAGTGTGATAACCGAGATGGCATGATAACAACATCCTCATCAAGTAGAAGAACAAAAATATTAGGTACTACAATGACTTTATAGACCTTAGTCAGCATTTAACAAAGCATGGTTTCCCATTACCGATCACATATTTCTAGATCAATACAACTGTAGGGTTTTAGAACAATTCCACCATGGAAGGATACACATGGTACAACCAAATCAAGATGGATGAGGATGAAGAAGCCACTAACTTCAGAGCACCTCAAGGGATCTTCTGCTATCAGGTCATTCCATTTAGATTAAAGAACGAAGGCACTAGATATCAGCACACCATGAATCACATCTTTATTCCATTCTTGGGAAGGATAACTGACTGTTATGTTTATTACCTTGCCATTAAATCCCGAAAGTGATGTGATCACTTCACGGATCTCCAAGGAATATTCGAAAAGTTGTGAAAACAGAGCCTAATTATAAATCTTCCTAAATGTGCCTTGGGGTAACATTAGGAATGTTCCTTGGATTTTTGGTGTGATAGTGAAACATTAAGGTTGACCGAGATAAGAGTAGTGTTATTTTGGAAATTTCACCTCCTTGATACTTGAATGAACTTTGGGTAATATAAGGGAATCTCTCTTGTATTAAGTGATTCATAGAAAATATGGCCAGTAAATCTCTCAACATCATAATGTTAATGCAGATGGGAGTCACATGCCAATGGGATGATGAATGTTAGACGACCTTCAAAACTCATAAGAAGTACATGCTTCACCCACTAGTTTTAATGTCTCTAGTGTAAGGGAAGTCACTCATCTTATATGTTTCCACTATACAACACCCATTAGGTGGCCTTCTCTTGAATAAAAATGATGTGGGAAGAGAGAATAGTCTCTACTACCTTAACAGGACCCTGTTTGGTTTTTTTACAAATATTCTTATGTCGAAATAACTACCTTTCACTCATCTTTTTATTGAAAAAGATGAGGAAATACTTTCATCACATCGAGGTTCACCTTGCCTCTCATATTTATTTTATCTAAAAAATCCTTGGATGCCCCATACTGACTAGACTATTTTCTTGATGTTGGCCATTCTGCAAGAATATGGTATTCTATTTATAAATTAGAATTAATGGAATGTGCTTGCCCTGGCTAATATCCTCATAGCACACCATGCCCCATAAAATACATTAGATGAAACTGATCTGCCATATGAATATGTCTTTTATGCACATGAAACACCCCAAATGTCGGAAGTGTACGTTGTTATATTCTCTCAGAGTCCTTTCAATACCATAATGGAGAAACTGAAACTCAACCAGGTTGCTCCCGGGATTGTATATGTCTCCCCATATAGAGTGTTTTTCCAGATATTTCTCAATATCTCATGGCTACAAAGATAATGATCAAGAATACCAAGACCTCATAGTTGGACTAGAACTACCCCTAGAGTTGCACATATCCAACCTAAACATAAAAAAGTGATTCAAAGTATGTGATATAGAGGGTAAATGGAGAATATTCCACAAAAAAGGAACAACTAGACTCCTCACTAGATATGTTAGGGGGAATGAAGGTGAAATTCCCCATTGATCCCACATTGCATAATGTCCCTTGATCAATTAATGGTTGTGCTGACATACATGCCAATATAGCCACCATCTTGGCTGACCCTGCTGAGGAGGAAGTAACTTTCCATATTACCCATCAATTAATTGTGTCATCAATGAATTTATGCGATATAAAAGAGCTTAACTAGCTTAGCACCACCCCAGAACATGGTCATCCAATGACCACCCCTATATGGATGGAGCACATAATCCTCTATCATCGAGATGGGACATTCTTAGCAGATCATCTTGGAAAGGAGTAGATTTGGCACTAGAAAACAAATATCACTCTAATGGATGGAGCAAATAAAAAAAGTAATCTCTAAGTTTGGATTTGATGGAATTATCCTCAGTTTCATAGTGAAAGGATAAGTTCTCCCCATTGTGGAAGAAGATCACAAAGGCCCTTTCCATTCCCATCAATCTAAAACCAAGATCTCCCACAAAATCAGGTGGTTTGGATATTACTAGAAAACCATGATACATGATTATATGGAATTATTAAATAACAACCATGCATTCCATCTTTATAAAAACATCATCCATCAGCCCCTACAATTTTTGCATACCTCTAAATATTTTAGGCCATTTTCCATCTGGGGGGGTGAATATGATGGGGCTATATCCCCTGACCACCACTAAGCAGTTCAAGTACATCTTTACTACCATTGACTTTTATTGAAAATTGAAAAAGGTGACCCCCTCAAGGATTTAGGGATGATGAATATCATCAAATTCCTGAAGTCCCATGCCATCAATAGGTTTGGAGTCCCTAACACAATATTAATGTAAAATGGAAACAAATTCTATTCCACATAGTTGATGGATCTTCACTAATTGTACAACATCGAGTCCAATAACTTGTCCCTCTATCATGTAGTGGAAAATAGACATAGGGAGGACTTTAACAAGACACATTCAAACATGATCTAAATGGTAGTGAAAATTTATAATAATCCTTAATTGGATAATATCTTAAATGGTTTTATGGCCTAATGTACCACCACACATACTAGTACACAAGAAACACCAAACTCATTGGTGTATGGTATCGATGGTGTGTTTCCCATATAAGTACATCATCTCTCACACTGAATATCGATTTTATAAAATCTCTCACATGATGAAAAATATTATAAAAGGAAGGATGAGTTGGAATAGCTAGATGATAAGATTTTGTGCATGCTACACAACCTTTGTGTTCACCAGAATCAGATTGCATGAGCTTTAAAGGAAAACATATTTCCTCTGCTCAATCCTTCTATGAGAACTAGTGTTTTCTCTCAGAACCCTAATGATAATTTGAAATAATCTCCCATAGTTGGAGATCATGTTGGAATGTCCTTAAATCATATATAAGGTCTATCATAATGGGGCCTATTCAGGGGCCACCATGTATTGGAATCGTGTTACACCAGCCACCAATTCTATATTTCTCAATAAGTACTTTTCATAAACTCTTATGAAAATAGGCATCCAAATCACAGTAAGACCTGTCATTCATCCTCTCTGTATGATGATAAAATGAAATGAACATGTCATCCTCATTGCATGATGTTAAGCTTCATGGAACATTTCTTCCTTGACAGATGGTGTTAAAAAATACAAAGGTTATCTTTACCACAAGACATTAAACTACATGGACAATTCCCTCAATACACAACATAAAATTTCACATATACACTACTCCACATCCCCTTCATTATAGGTAATACTTCATCCTTGCAACATGATGTTAAAACTAAATGGTCTATGTCCTTGTCGCACGAAATTAAACTACATGGATTATCCTGAACTATGTACAAATTATACTAATTACCAATAAGATACGTAGGGATTACTTGATCATATATCTTGGTCCATCCAATGCATCAGACCAAATTGATGTGTTATAACCCTATTTTACCTCTTCAATATATTGTAACCCATGACGCTCCTTGTTTCTCACACCGATTATAGCTCACGTGAACTTTTGAATTATGGTACAAACTTATCCTCACAAGTAAGGCATAAATGTATCCAATGTATCCATTATAGTCTTGAGTGAAATACCATAAAAGGCATTCCATATGTCCTCACCACATGAATTTTACATTCATGTTCGATTACCTTGGTTATTGAAATTAAAGTGTATAGTCATCCAAGTACTATGTGTGGTTTGATTCTCATCCACATGAGATATATAGTGATGCCTTGGATTCTATCATTAGATCCAACCATAATGTTCCCACCAATTAAAATCATCCCACCTTCTTCCTCTCCTGATGATGTTAATCTACATGGATAATAGTGAACTATGTGTACCAAGATTCCTACCCATATAGGATATGTAGTGAATCATTTATTTCCAATCCTAGACCTAGATACAACTATCAACAGAAATAATTCCCATTTATATGTATGGGTTAGACCTGCAGAAAGTATTTTATTTTTCAGAATTACATATGGATTTATTATCATCTTCATGGGATATGTAGTGATGCTCATAAATTTTATCTTCAGTCACAACAAAAACCATAACCATTTTTGGTCATACGGACCCAGTCTTCCTGAAAAGGGGCATGGGGTGGTTCAGATTTCTTTGGCCCTAATTCACCTCATATTTCATCACAGTACCATACTATGCACCCCCATATTAGGAACTCTATCATACGGTGGAGTCCACATGACCCTAAGTTGTCTTCTTATGTCCCTGTGATGTGACATTAAACTGTTATGCATCATCCTCACTGCGAGACAATAAACTTCAATTCCACCAAGAACTATGTGAGGGTTGATTCTCATTTTCATGGAAAACACAGTAATTCCTAGGATCCCTTCATTTGGTCTAGATGCAACATTACCACCTTCCACATTGGTTCCTATGTCTTCACCACATGAAGTAAAAATGAACATAAGAATATACTTATCGCATGATATTAAAGTTCACAGAAGAATGTCCATACCACATGATGTTAAACTGCATGTCAGTATGTCCTTACCACATGATGTTAAACTACCCAGAAGAAAACACATCCCTAAAAAATTAAAACAAACCATGCAGACCATCTCCTATTTTTCATTCATCATTAATGAACCACATTATACTCACCTCAGCTATCCAGAGTATGGGGTGATTTTGCAACCCTTTAAGAGAACCTAAAATCAATATACAACACTTTATATCTTGAGAGACTTAGGCTTCTGTCAACCTTCCACGACCCATGGAAAAGATATCCAGCTTTAAGGGACCTTTTCATGACTATTCATGCATGCCTAAGTCTCCTGCATATGTTTTTATGGTTGTCAACCAAATGTGTCACTTTGAAAAAGGAAATTCCAATTACTATAAACCATCACATCATCATTACAATATTCAACAACTCGGTGTATAGAAATCACTCCATGTATTACTTTCCCATGTCATTACTCGTGCCCCAAGTAACTTGATTCATAATTTACATCATTCCCCTTACATGTTTGAGTAGATGTTGGAGCGTACATAACCATGGGTATCCCAATTATCCTCCTGTTCAAATTCCCCTTGTTGGGTCCATGAAATTAATTACCCTAAAAAATACTTTATTTGGTCAAATCTATACAACCTTAAACTCTAGAAAATAATGGGAAAAATAAAAAGACCAAAAACTCCCCTTGGAAGAGACAAAATACTTTTTTGGATGAAAACCCTTAAAGGTTGAACTAAGAAAAAGGCAAGTCTTTTCCCTCTAAACTCTTCATCCTTGTTGTTTTGGAAAAAAATTGGGGCTAAAACATAAAATGGGAAAATCATATAGGAACCATAAACCTAGTAAAATCTAGGATAATCTTATTTGACACACTAGTCTAGGTAAAAGTATGTACAATGTTTTTAACATCTCCTCCACAAAAGAATATGTTCACTAGGTGGTGACTAAACCATTAGGGAACTCAAAACCAACTTGTATTTGAAATTTTCCACAAACCACACATTATTAGTTTTTTTGTCTTGATTCAATATTACCATCCATTTCCCCTGGAAATAATATTAGTATTCAAGAGACAATTGATACACTATGCTTTCATGCACGTGGATCTTGTATATGCCCATATGACTATCAAATAAATGTCACTCTACAAAAGGGCATTACAATTCTTGTGAGCCCTAACATCATCACGACAGTACGCAACCCCCACTGTGTCTGAACTGATCCCTATATGACTATCCCATTCCATTATCCAGATTCGAGTTCACTTTATCGTGATTTATAGTTTCCTTACCATACTATCAAAGCAGATTAAATATCAACGATGTTATATCGTTATTATTTGTACCATTTCCCAAATATGGACCACAACGCTTAATTTTTGAGCCTTTGATGGCCCACGTCTCCTAATTTGAAACAACATAATGTAGAGCTTGAGCTTCATTTTATGGGATATAGGTCCTAGTGTACTATAACCCATCCTTTATAACTTTCTTCCCATATAAAACATAATCATCTACATATTTTAGTCTTCACAAATATTTTTTATCCCTCAAAAAGAATTGGAGATCATCTTCTCTGGGATGTGCTATAGATGCATAAGGGACCAAACCCCCAAAATATATTCATCTTATACTTTCTATAAAGGACCTTCAATCCCTGTGAGCCTTCATAGTATGACCACAAACTCTTCATTTTAGAATTCCTTTCGACATACCTAATATTTCTGCACAATCTCATATTCATGGACTCAAACTCCCAAGTTATGATTTACATCATCCATACCCAAACTACCCAAGCTTGTTAAGAACCCCATGTATTTCAACCATATCAATATTATCCCATAGATCATTCATTTGAAATTAAAAGGATACCTAGATTTAAGGGATCCCTTTGCATGACTATGAATACATTCCTATGGCTCCTGCATTTGCACCTATGGTCGGAAACAAAGGGCCTCCCTTTGAAAAAATAAATTCTGATCATACTGAGCCTCATCAAAATCAAGGTAGGATACAACACCTCATAGTGTTTTAGGTCACTCATGCCACGTCTTCACCGTATATGATGCTCAGACAGATAGTCCGAGCTAAAATATTTAATCTAAAGAAACATATGGTTAGAGAAAAAAGGCCTTAAAATAAAGTAACAAATGGTTTGAGCTAAATGACTTTAAACTAAAGAAAGAAATGGTATGATATAAAATACCATAAAATAAATCAATATAAGGTCTGATCATAAAGGCCAGAAATGAATGCGTATGGAAATCATAAGGAGGCCCCTTACAAGGACTTATTATATTTGTTCTTTTTTCCATAGATATGAAGAGAACTCATTATACCAGACATATCTCTGGCCCAAATTATTGATTTGCACATCCAGTGATCTCCATATGGACTGAATATATTACGAATAAATAACCTTGTATGGGGTGAGAGTTTATGAGAGTTCCTCAGAAAAAGCCTATTAGAATCTCCACATTAAATTCTAGGCAGTCATTCTCATTCATAAAAATAAATGAATGAATATCAACAAAAACTCAAAAAATATCAAGGAAAAAAAATTCC
This sequence comes from Viscum album, assembly GCA_963277665.1. Taxonomy (NCBI): domain Eukaryota; kingdom Viridiplantae; phylum Streptophyta; class Magnoliopsida; order Santalales; family Viscaceae; genus Viscum; species Viscum album. Next base: position 206,694,085 of record OY728143.1, read on the forward strand.
ATGAACATCATAGATAATCGGAGGATGGATGAAATTATATAAAGTCCAATAAACTAGTTCATCAATACCATTTAAAAAGAGGTATCTACGCATACTGAAGCCTCTCTTTTTCATGTTCATGAAATTGTATGATTGAAAAATAATGATACCATTATATCACATGATCATAAAAGACTTTATGATCAGAATCGATTTTCTCTAGTAAAGTTACAAATTTTCCTAGTTGATCAACAGATTCTGTATTTTCCTCTAAAACATGATGTATTTCCTCCATTTTTTTGGAAACATCAATCCTAGCTTTCTCTATAGAATCTATAAATCCATAACACTCCTGTATAGTCTTTTCCAAGAACAATATTTCATATTGAAAGTATGATATCAATATCTGAAGATGATCAATTTTAGTATAGATATGACTAGTCTGAGGTTTCACATCATTGATTGTATCCATATGATTATCAACTTCCATCCCCCTTTGAGTGGCTTCAATCATAACATTACTCCAGTCCTCTTTCACTAATGAGGAAGCCTCAACAGTTTTCACACTCAAATCAAGGGCCCTCTTATTTTCTTGTAAAAATATTAACTCATTCACTTTTGAATTAAGAGAATAATTGTCCAATCCATTCTATCCAACAGTGGGATACACGAATCGTAGATGACCCAATCAGTCTTTCAACTCATCCAATGGAGTTTCTAACAATAAATTCCAATTCTCCATTAACATACACTACCACATTGATTGATAGAGTTCTACAGATATAGGTCCATGATTTATGTTTATCTTGGATATGGGAATATATTTTATTACAGGCCCACTGAGAGATAGCATTGTTCCCATGGTCATTGATGACGAGGGGAGAGAACCAGCCACATTATTTGTACATTCAATTTGGGTAAATCATAGAGTGGAAGACACTAATGATTCTGAACTCCGAGCCAACAGTTCTATAATAAGGGATGCATGTGTATGTTTGTTATATGATAAATCGTTCATTTCTTAAAAATATTATCAGGTGTTACTAAGGTTATATACATAAGTTTTTCACTTTCATAATCATCATAATCCATTTCCTCGGCTCCAACTCTATAATAAGATGAAACTTCCTCTTACGATAAATGTCTATGTGCTTCCTCTAGAACCATGCCTATAAAAAGTCTTAATCACCACCTTTAAGGACTGAAAGAGTTGAACATGAGGTTAGGAGGTGTGACCTGAGTAAACAAAAGGTTTGGCCCTAGGAAAATCCTTTACCTTCTATGAAGCTCACCTCCATACCAGCTAATGAAATGGGAGAATAACTACCTACATCAACACCTTCCAAAAATCCCTCTGTCTATGCAAGATCATATTGCAGACTGGTCAAAATATATGTATCAAGAAACAAACTATATTGAATGGGACCCTTGGACATTTCTACTACTTGAAGGATTTGTTATAATAGTGGAGGATCTTTTTGAGCCACTAAATATTAATTTTCTTCCTCAGTAATAGGAACATACTATTCTAAATTATTTCTGTGGGGACATGCACATTCCTGAAAAATCATGAATGAATTCCTAATTAATTAAATATAATGAGGGAAATCGAATACCCTACTTACTTGTGGGTTATAGAAAAGAATGGTAAGATAATGTTTACTACATACATTTATTTTTTATTCTTCTAGTATAAATAAGTACCTAAAACACGTGTTATTGTTGGAACCATCAACTCAGAAGTGGAAATCATAGCCCTCATTTGAGACTATCAGCCTAGGGACCCTTCACTACCATCTCCCCAGTCATTTCCAAAATACTCCCCCAAAACCATACCATGGGGAGCATATGTATAGAATAGAAGGGATGAAATATCATTAACAACCACTTCCAAGTTCCATACATATAAAGGATATCATCCTGTTGGGATGGAAACCATTACATAATAAGAGACATAATAGAACCTGACTCAAATCTTCCATGATAATTGGCTAAACCTACCCATCTGCATCAATTTGAAGTGTACCCGCAAGGACTATCTAGTGGACTCATGGGAAATAAAATATCTGACCTTGGGAACTCAAGAATACTTCAAAAATACCTCCAAGTAGGACCCTCACTTCCCATTGATTCACTTAAAAGGTAATTCCATGAGGCATATTGATATAAGTGAAACCATCCAACTTCATGTTTTAAGGGACCATTATGCCTCAACGGGTTTCCTCAATGTACTTCACCATAGAGTTTTCCCATTTCCGAGAAATGTGGTGGAAAATCAAGTATCGTGCACCACTTATAGCCGTAGAGGTATATGCCTCTGATGGCAATGAAAATTATTAAACCTCCTTGTGTGGTGCCACCGAGGCTTCTTACCTCTTGGAAGCCAACTACTTCTATGGACTAGGATTGAATTCAACTACTAAGGGATGAAAAGACTAAACCACCAAATTGGATAATTTCCCATTGGGATATGAGCATATTCAAATATCTACATATCATAGGGATAATATTATGGTTGTATCTTGTTGTAGAAGGTGTATTTTTGCACCATTTTCTTCTATTGTGAACATCATCAGAATTGGGGAGCTACTATTGGGTGTTTCACAGCTCTAACATGAACAACACTGGGACACCTTGATTGGATGCCCAATTATTGGTGGTTAAACAGACATGGAAAAAACCATTGAAAAATGAGTTTCATGACAATGTGGGTAGAATGAACCCCCTCACGAAGTGAAATCATAAAATCCTGATCACTATTGCTAACTTTACCATTGTTGACAAAATTTTCTATCATCATATTACTATATGTCATAAAGGATATACATTCATGGAATTTCACTAAATCATGATTTCCCAATCATTCTATACAATGGGTCTTAACCAATCAATATACAATAGGTATGGTATAATGATAATTTTGGGGATTTCCCAAATATTTATATATTCATGATGACCAAAATGACCCCCATATAACCCTATAGAACAAGGAAGGGGGCCTAGATATTGTAAGGATAATATCCCTTATAACTGTGATATATGATGTGGTAATGATCTTCCAACACCGGTGTATTCATTCTGATGCGCTCCTCCATAGCCATCTTAGTCACCAACACATATTTGGGGACACAATCCCCCTTCCCTTTTAACAGGATTTAGTTCCTAATCATGTATATGGAATGGAAGACAACCAACTGGACCAACTGGTCAACACTAGGGATAACCTCCAATCCCTAATCTCTAAACTTCCTTCCTTAAAACATGGTCAAATAAGAACCCTACAGTCTATGAGAATCCTTTATAATCATGGAAATCACATTCTTCACATATTTTTAAGAGTGGGTCAACTTTATAAAACACTCAAAATATGTTAGGAAGGGGGTCTCCTCCCCAAGAAGTACCCATTTCAACTGCGTCTTCAAGGATAACTTAATCATCATTCGATTTAAAGGAGTTGTTTTGGTCACATAATCCCTAGAATATTTCAAAGGAAATAATTCTTCATACATGCTACCAAAGATAGGTATGCTGAAAATCTATTCCATGTCTTGAATACTAGTTCCAAATTTGTCATGTGTGAGGTGGACGGGATTTTTATTTGAGTTCCAATGGCTTAAAAACTCCACTATAACATTCTTATTATATTATTCGGATGTCCGTGATATATAGAAAAATTTATACATCCCAATTTCATTCATCTCCTTGTAAAATTTATAATTATTATATTGAATCCAGAAGTGTCATCCCCCATCTATTCTAAAGCCCCCCCCCCCACCCTGAGTGGAATTCCCAATTAGAGATCCATCCATATGTTTGTTTAGTGGTTGACTGCTTCATTATCGAGCATTACATATAGATGTCCCAGTCAAATACATGATAATTCCCATCAAATTCTGTTGGCGTGAATGTCATTAGATTACAATCCTCTCTATCCCCTTTTGGGAATATCTGTCCCCCTTGATGTAAATTAGTTCAGAGAGTATTTTTTCCCTCTTGATCCAAAAGGATGGTATAAATGATGACATTGGTGGAGGGATGGAAGCATAATTGTTAAGACAAAACCCATAAAGGGGAATGAAGTCCAAAATGAGTTAGTTTGAGAAATTTTACCACTTCATTTATCGAAATCCCCATTGGTACGACCCAGCTATACAACGAAAAGTAGGGTCCACACATGCTACCATAGCCTTAGGGTTAGAAATTACTACAATCACCTTCCACTTTGACATCTTTTTAAAAGGTGGATGAGAACTATAATCCATATAAAAATATGTATGTGGAATGCATCAGACACATAAAACACAAAGTCTTGGAAAAAAAGAATGAAATGTGATAGAGGTTTCATGTGTATCACATGACTCAGCTCTGGATTCACGAAGCACATAATAATTTAATGAACCACCAAACCTCCAGGGGACTTTCGAGGTGGGTAACCCCTGCATGGAATTAAATAAATTGAATGAACCCTTAATGACTCGTGATCATGTGACCTGAACATGGAAAGTGATTTTTAATTTATCTAATGATTGGTTTAGTGAATATCGTGAAACCACTCAAGAAGACTGTGGACCTCACATCATAAGACTGAAGAATTACCAAAAACTATTTTTTGGTTATGGTGGTCTGGTGTCTGATTAGAGAACAATATTTTGGGTTATATTTGGTAGAACATGTTCATAGTGAAATAATGAAAATAGGGTTTTCGATCACTATTTTGGGAAGGGTCTCACGATGGAAGAATTAGTGGGTGTGCTCAGAGAATAGGTAGTCGGTGTGATGAATTATCCTCTACCCCCAATATATATGTGTTTTGCGGCATTCCAGAGAATTTTTTATAGAAAAAAAGTCACCCAAATCAATAATTTGTGACTATATAAAAATCTCTTGAAGCCATTAGTTCACCTCAAAACCAACATCTAGTCCCCTCATACATTTCTCTTTAGGGAGAATTTGTCTATACCCGCCAAATTAGAGACTAAAAAAATCACAAAGTAGGAAATACATGAATATGGGTATTGTTTTCCCTATAAAAGTATCGAATAAGTGTATGGTCAAAGATTCATGAAGCCTATGAGAGACTCATGATCACATGAAAATTTCAAGGACACATGAATGCCTCATGCATGGCACATCACTTGTGGCTAGTCCCTTGGATGCCTCTTTAAGAATCCTTTCTAGTCTTGCAAATCCCCCCTAGAAAACTAAATGAGATACCCTAGACCGCATGGGTTTTCATTGGAATAATCCAAAAAAACCATCGGAAATCCTTCTAGAATAAATTGGGATGTCATTCTAAAGGAATAGACCCCCAGGGGTCATAAATAAGATGCTCCAAATCATCATTGGGATGAATAAAATCCCATTATGATATCTAGGAATATTATATAACCATTGATCATACACCCCATAAAATGGAGGAGATAAACAATAGAATTTGAGAGGGGTTAAAAGTCACTAAGAGACATGTGACACACACCCCATGTGATCTGAGAGACACTGCATAACCTCATGGAATACCTATGGCTTGTCATCCTCACCATGCACAAGTCCTCAAACATGTCCAGGAAACCCTGTGGTGCTCTATGAACTGGTGAATAGACCTGTCCACTACATTCATTCACACTCTCCATATGACCCATACTGGTTATGAAATACATTATTCATAAATAGTCTAAAAATCATAGATAATTATCCTAAAAACATTCAAGATCCTTTTCATTTTTAAAACAAAATAAATAAGTCAAATATGTAAGATGTGATAGGGTTTAATGGTCACTAAATGACATGCAACACACCCCTATTGACCCAAAAGACACCTCGAGACCCTATCGACATTCCTACCTTATCTTGTGGAAGGAATTTTCTTTATCATACTCTTCATCAAGATATGGAATGCTCGCACACCACCATCAGACCTATAATGGTCACATGATGCATCTTCAATAATTAGAATATATACCCCCCATAGCACACATCAAATATCAAATGAATCCATAGAAATTGTACATAAAAAACAATGGATTAAAATAGTGTAGGATATATTTAATTGTAGTCACTGAAAGTGTTGTGATGCACCCATCACACCCACATCATAGTCCTATAATACCCTAATAAAATTCACCCAATGTCTCGTGAGTGCCTTCTCACAGGAACTTGTATCCCATAGAACATTTGGAAATTTCAACATGAAAACATGAACATCATTTTACAAGTCTTCATGATCAAATATGTCTCTAATAATCAACAACAATCCAATAAAGGAAGGAACCCATGATCTATAACAATTGGGCAACACCCCTGATGCAGTCCACAGTAGAGACTTGTAAAAATGCCTAGCACCCGACCCCCTAGACTGGATCTATCATGGAATTGTGATAGATATGATGCACAAACTATTTGAGTACCCTTGGTTTAATGCCCTATAATTTTTCCCCCACAACAAGATGAAATGGTAGTATTTATTAAGACTGTTACATTGGTCAGATTCTTGTTTCCTAGACTCTGCATAATTCGACTATAGAATATTACATACTTCTATAAGAAATCATACCACAAAACATATTTACATTAGATAATACACTAGAATACAACCTGAGTTGTCCCACACTAGGAATAAAATCACTTCACATGATCATTCGTAAATCACTAGAGGGTTCTTTGGTTGGTTATGTGAATATTGTTTCAAAAGCCTATTAAATCACACGAGGTTCATGAAAAACTGACCCTGAACAAAACCAATGAATTCACAATACAAGGGTTAGAACTAATATCAATGAAAGAAGATTTATGTTAAAGATATGCTCACTTCCCCTCACATGTTTTGATTGTGTCATCCATAGACAGATGACAACACCAGGTCACATCACCAAAATTTCACAACACCCCTTTGACATGCCATATGAGACATGTGAAATCATTTATACTTGTCCAGGAACATCATACTATGGACCTTGGGTGCCAATTTGATCTTGTTAACCCTCTAGGTCCATCACACAATACATGAAATGTCTCACTGAGACAACTCTTGATGCACATAACAATGGTCAAACATGTCATCTGAGTCTTGATATAGCATCCACACATGACAACCTACCTCTCAAGACAACCTCTATGAATGTCAAATGAGACTCATGATGCCCTCTGGACATGAAATCTAAGCTACCTTGATTCCCTCTTGGCATGTCTACTGAGAATCACGATGCCCTCCAATCATGTCACCCATGTCTCTTGATGACTACTAGAGGTGTCGGCCTCGATGTGTGACATTCGGTGAACACCTTGCTTGTCTCACATAATGGAGTCATCTCATGTCATCCATGTCTCACAAAATCATACGGACTATTCAATAATGGCTATCACTATAGATTATATGTGTTTAAAGCCAGGTCATTTGATGGCTCGTAGGGCATCCCAGGATTAGACCATTCTCTCTGTACTTGGTGTGTATGCCCTGGTCAATAGATAAGGCATAGTGTATAAGCCACCAAAAAAAGAGAACTATGAAGACTCTACATCCATCCGTATTAATGATACATTGGCCACCTCCCTCTAAAGTATGGTCTCTATATTCACTATGCTTGTAAGGACTATCATGTGAGTCCCTTGTCCAAAGAAGAGAAATTTATTACTTATTATCCATTGTTTCTTACAAACTAGCATGGATTATGTGGGATTAGAGGGTTGTAATGGTCATATGATCTACCCCATAAACCCCTAAAATGTTATAAGGAAGCCTCTGTGTATAATCCCTAACATTATATAAATTACGAGGACTTTGAATCAATATGTAACCTGGATATATAGGATGAAATCCCAAGGTCTTGGCTCCATAAAAAACTTCTTTAGGGACTTTCCCAAAACCAAAGTCCCATATCCATATTCTGTGAGTTTGATCATCCACTCCGCATTGTTTCTCACACTAACAGTCACTCACATGGTATTCGGGGAGGGGGTCTAATGAACTTTTAATTGGGCATCATAAATCTACAAGGAATGGGGTAGACTCACTTTGTAAGTCCCATATATAAACCGAACTACAAAGACTCTGATTCCAACCATAGTCAAGATATGTAGGATGCCTTATCATGGCTGAAGTTTTATACCAAACACCCCATGGAATGTCCCAGTATACATGTACCATACATATATCTTATGAGGTTAATCATCTATCCCCCTTTTTTCTCACACGACGAATTGCTCACGTGCACTTAGGGAATTATGAATGCACATCTCATTAGGCATTTATAATGAATAACACTCATATATGGGTATATACTGTGGGTGGAGTCCCAAGAACCGCAATGAACCAAATGGGATTTGATTCGTACCTCATTCCGGATAAGTTAGATGACTCATAACGGATTAATCACATTTTTGGAATATCAACAACCTCCCCATATGGGATAAAAGTCATATGAACTTTATTATATGGTTATAGCACATAATGAAGCAAATACCCATTAGAGAAATGGACGAAGAACCTCTTATACATATATATTAATCCCTCAAAAATACCAAATTATTCTTAGGAAGAGATAATTAACCAATAAACCATTATCATAGGGTAACTGGTCCCATATCAAGATTATTATGCGAATCTTGAACATATCAAAAATCTATAAGAGAGTCATGGATTAAAAAATAATTCCCCATAATAGTGTGTGGGGATCCAAATATCTCATTCTCTTGACCAACACGATTTCCCAAGAGTTTCTAGGACAGAAAACACAGATGACGGGATGCCATTGGAAATTATGTGTAACACCCTGACCCCAATTACCCATAGTCGCTGCATTATTACATAACATTGGCATGATCACAAAATATCAAGTCTCGAAAGACTGGTCAGTTTAGTAGACATGGAAAGAGTAGATACATTCATAAGTCTTACATTACATCATAAAGTAAAAAACCACAACAATATAGTCTCCACAGTCCACACTCATATCCCCTCAGACTATCCATACAGGTCAGTCATAAAATACTTCTTCACATCCTAGGAAAATAAAATATAGAAAGGGGTGAGCTCATATTCTCATTAATGATAACAAAAGTGCACAAACATTCATAAATAAGAATAATAATTTAAGGAAATGTATAACTAAATCAAAAGCCTTTAAAATTGAACTTTAGCATAATATGGGTAAAATAAAATGACATATTTCCATTTAATTATTCACATGGATAATCTACTTGTTGAATAATCACATGCAATATCAATAACCACTTTTATAATGATGGAATGAATAATGCCATACAATCATAACAACATAGTCAATGCCTTCTTCCAAGACTACAAATAATATTTTGTCAAGGCCTTGTGCCAAGACACTATTTTGTCTCATGCAACCTACTGATGCATCAAGGAGCTATAGCGGGCTCCACCCATCACTTACTAAGTCCAATGCATTCCTCATATTAATAGGTTTAAACATAATATAAAGTTCATGTTAGAAATAGAATGCAAAATGTCAATATTTTTTCCATAAACCATTAATGGTATAAAAATAACACATCTATAGTCAAACATATCAAAAAACCTTCAATATAATATGGAAGTTTTTTATCATATTAAATCTACATCAAATAAGATTAAAATCCATCAAAGGATGTTGACATAGATGAAATTAAAACTATTTGAGAAAAATATCTCTTTTTTTGAAATCATATAAAAGTCCCATAGTTATAAATGAAAACATTTACATTTAAAATATTCTTATAAGTTTGTAAGGAAAGCTTTGACAATTTTATAACGGTGGAAAATAGCCACACCCACCATATAAGATTAAAAATACATTCTTACCTTACTTTTGTCAAAAAAGGTTAAAAAGTAACTTGTTTGGAAAATTACTGAAATATTCCTTTATAAACATCTTATAAAAAGTCAAAAAAGGGTATGAGTCTATAAAATAAAAATAATGTTTTAAATACATTCTTAAAAAACATGGATGTTGATGATAAAGAGGTCCCGGTAGATAATTATGTATAAACAACCATGGATAATGAAGAGATTGTGAAATAAACCCTTACCTTGTAAGTTTCATTGGTCAATGGTAGGTTAACCTCCTGGGTAATGGTGAAATAATTTTTATTAAATAATACAAGAATCATATACGTTAATGTGATATCCTATATGATCTTTTAACATTGCTTTGTTAATAATATCTTAGTATTATCGTTGTTTCGGGTGTTAACAGATTCGTTTTCCATTATATTATTCGTTATGTGAGTCATATTTGTTATGGAATGGATGTATATTATTCATATCCAGAATTATATCAAGTCTGTAAACATTATTTTTAATCATCTAATGAAAATTAGTCTTGAATGGATACGATGGGGAATGAATCTCATCACATTCGTGGAGACGGTAATCCGTACGTACGCATGTGTGACAATATCATTTTTTTGATATTAAAAGAATATATAATTGGATGGTATATCATATATAAAGAATCATTATCATGTTATATTTATTATTTACATGAATTATACATCTTTATTAGACTCATCCAAATAATAATGTATCGAATAACAATTACACCACGACGTTGAGACGGTAATCCGTACATACGCACATATGGTGACATGTCATTTAAAGGATGGAAAGAATATTGAATATGGTTGTACCATATTTAGAATAAATCACAGTTTATAGAAGATACTATGTTTATTATTTTATAATGGAAATAAAAATGAAAGAAGAAGTGGATGAAAAAGAGAACATGCAAGAGGGTGGTGAAATTATTACCTCTTCTTCGGGTTCTTCCTTTTGATTTGATCAAAAGGGCTCCTTAAGTTGGCTTTATGACTAAAGGAAGTCATCTAGGATGAAGTGACGAATGTTTAGAGGATATCTGGGCCAGGTTTGGCCGATCCAAAAGGCTTTGATGGTGTGAATTAGAGAGAAGGGGGAGTGCCCTTTTATACGAGGGGTGCGGGGCACCTTAGGAAAAGATAGAAATATTATTTTATAATAAAAAATAATTTCGGTTTATTATGGCTCAAAAATAGATTATTTAAAGTCTAAGGTAGCGTTGATTTGAAAACCACTCAAAAAATAGGTTTTAGGTAGGATTTGGTCACTATATTATCTTTATTTTTTGGATTTAACTCTTAGTTTAATTGTTTGATATTTACCGTGTCTCTTTGTATTTATAAATTATATGGTTAATTAACTTACTATATACTTCCATGCGAAACCCAGGTGGTTAATTAATTATACACCAATCATTATATATGTTCTTTGTGCAACCCTTATATTTTTAGGAATAGAATATCAATTAATAATATAATATTTGTTTTAAAAACGCTTTTATGTCAATTTTGACACTATTTGGTATTTTGTTTATTCTAAATTCATAAAAACATTATTACTTACAAAAAAATCATCTAACCAACCCTAATATGTCATATTAAGCTTTAAAATTATTTTAATTCATAAAAAGTCTCAAATTACATTTAATTGTACATTTATCATATCAATTATTTTAATATTTCATTAATTAGGAAATTACTAATCAGCATTTTGTCATAGATAAATTAAATTATTTAATGTATAAAAATACAAATAAAATACAATTATGTAAGAAATATTTTTTATATTTATAATGATTATTTATAATTGAATTTATCATATGTGTAACCCTATAGTAATAATGTTTTAGTAATTAAAGATTGATTTTAACTCTTTTAACTCTTCTTTGAATTAAATAATAATAAATGTCCTAATCTAATTCAAGTGGACCAAAAAGGTTCATATTTTATTCCTAAGGTTTTTTTTGTTCTAATTATACTTACCCAATAGAATTAAAACACATGTTAGGGTAATAATAATATCATTTTTAAACTTAATTACCCTATTAACTTTTAACCGTGGTAAATAAAAGTAAAAAGTTACTATTCACCGAAAATTATTTTCATCTAATCGAAAAACATTTTACTCCTTGATATTAACTTTTTCTCAGGGATTTTCAAAAAATCCACCCATAGAAGTGGTAAAATTATGTTTTATGTGAATTTACAAATTCTCCTAGCAGATGGGTAAAAGTCGGTGAATAGTTCAATAAAATTTTTATATATCTAAAATTATTATAAACTAACTCCAATTAATTACATTGAACTTATATAGGTATTATGTATCAATTTTGACCAAAAATAAATTTAAATAAAATAAATTATTATGTAAATAAAATTTTGGTTTTAAACTATAACTCATTGTTTTAAACTATTCATCAAAAATTTAATGTTTTCAGAAAAATACCAAAAAATCACCCTAAGAAAATTTATATATTCCTAATCCCAAATTGATGTCCATTTTACCAAATTCAAAACATATAATTTTCATTTATTAATTTAAAATTAATTCCCGTTGTCAAAACCAAAAGGCGTATTTTTATGAAACAATATCTATCAAAAGATTGGCACTTATTTATGTCCAATCTCAATGTAAAATTACATAAAATTAACAGAATTGGATTAAATGGTAAAAATATAATCTATTGATACTTCCAAACCATTAAAATGTTTAATTTAACAATATAAATTATTTTTATTAAAAAAGTTGTTTTTAGTTAAAATATAGTATTTTTCACTATTCACACAAATATTAAAGATATCAAAGAAACACTAAAAATTGAATGAAACTATATTTTTATGTCCCAATTCTAAAGAAGAAGTTTATTTTGACAAATAGAATATATAAATGATTAAAATATTGGATTTAAAAAGGGTTCACCATTAAAAGGCGGTAAAAGTGCATTTTTTTTGAAAAAGAATACTTCTTTTATAAGAAAAATATGAATTTGTACTTAAATTATGTCTAAGAAACTCATAATATATATTAAAAAATTATAAGGATTATATATAGTTCAATATTTAGTTAATACTATTCATAACAACTTTTGAATGGCTAGTTTGGTAATCTTGTGGTGTGCTTGAACTCGGTGTTGTGTGTAGTGAAAGTTATTGAAATACTTTGAAGAAATAATGTACTATGAAATTTTGGGGTGTAACATTCTCCCCTCCTTCAATAAATTGTGTTCTCGCAACTTGAAATTGTTCCTCGAAAATAAAAGGATGAAATTTGAAAATACCTTTGTGGGAAATCTCACATCGGAAATTGGGTTAAACAAATTTAGTCATAATAAGAGGAAAAGGGGAATGAAAAATTAACCACCAAATTATGATCTTGATTAGGAGAACATTGATGGAAATTGGAGACACATAATTGGACGAAAAATGTAAATATTTATATTGTGTGGTTGAGGTCATCAGTCATAAGAAATTGTTTAAATGAGGGCCTCAATGCTATCAATCTATGATGATTTAAAATATCATCGTTTCAACAAAACATATGGTACTAGGATAACATATTTTAAGTTTTAAGATGCCTTACCTAATGTTTATGTATTTATTTCTTCATAGAATAATAGAAGAAAAAAATTTATAGTTGACAAGTAGAGTTTCATATTTTATTTAATATCTACCACAAACTCATCTTTCACTCCAAATGATAATAGAACTTAAAAAAATATTCTATTCATACAATTCGTTTAGGGTTCAAAAAATGATCTTACAATACCTCTACCAGACCCTTTAGAAAAACAACATTATTCAATCCCGGAGATCATGTGGGTCAGTGATAGGTGATACACCATTGTCTCCCTTTGGTTGCGGGTTCGACTCTCACGGCCTTATCAGACGCGATGGGTTGCTGCTCGACCACAAGGTTGTCCTTTTTATGGAAATCCAAAAATAATCTCAGACTAGACATATCCTAAATACTTTTTTCCACACTCACATTACAAAATTTTTAAGGTCGATACACACAATGAAGATCCTTTTTGCCACGAAATAACATTTGAACACTTTCATCATGTATTCTTTTAAAACACTACAACATCATGAATTACCATAAAACCTTATTGATTACATTCATGCTCCCTTATTCCTTATATAATACTGAATATAATCCTTCTATCAAAAAATGTTTTAAACTCCAACAATGATGTAATATACAAAAAATAAATCAGTTTAAAGGTATTCAATAATATCTAATATAATTTATCCAAATCAAACATGTATTATTCCAAAATCAGTACTTCAGTATTAGAACCATATTTTGGTTTATCTTTCTCTCAACTATATATTTTTCAAAAATTTAAACTGATATTGTGTCACTTTTTTTGGTTCAACACAATCTAAAGTCCTTAATGAAATAGTACTATAGTACAATCTTTATATACTCCATAATTATTATAACCCATGCATCGTTGATACAACACTAAAATTACATAATTCTTTAATAACAACATAAGAACTCTAATCATTCCTCCGCGTATGTGGTAGTATCGTAGCTTGATTATTATCCAATATCATCATTTGGGGAAAACTCCGATGATTTGAAAATTGGTTTGCGTAGTGTCCAAACTCCTTGAAGATGAAGAATTGTACATTTGAAACCTTTTTCTTAACCTTGAAGTCACATTCTTGGTGTCCTTTTTCTCCAAACTTAAAAAAACTCATATTCCCTTCAGGCATGTTCCGGGGTGTTTCTTCCCATAGTTATCACATATGGGAAAATTCAGCTTTTCCCTCTTACATATATCCATCTTTCTATCTTCCATCCTTTTCTTCTCTTTCTTCCCTTCAAAGCCATAGGACTCAGTGAATTATTTACTTTTCTTATTAACACATGATACTATTTCTTCATATGTTGAGAAAACATGAGAGACTATTTACATTCTAAATGTTGGCTTAATACCATGGAATATATGATCCTTCTTACTCTTTGGATCATATGTATTACTGGAGTTTACATTCCTTCTACTGGGCACCATTTCTATACAATGGAATACACTAGGTCAGTTTATGAATTTCAATGAATAATTCCAAACATGTAAAATACCTAACGTAAATTGAAAAGATTACGGATATAATCCATAATCGTAAAAATGTTTTCTATGAGTAAGTATATACCAAAAAACCCTTCATAAGGGATTTTAATGAAAATGAGAATTATCCTAAACATATCCCCCAAGAGTGTCATAACCAATAGTGCATCAAGGCCTGTTGTCGTGCACCAGTTCCCGTTCAAGTCTAGCTCAATGTGGTGTTTTTGGGTTTTACCCGTAGGTACATCTGTGCTAGAGCCTCTTCTACATTCTCGTATCCATACAAGGATGTATTTCTCGGAAAACTCAAAAAAACACTACAATACCAAAATTCTTGGAAGTTCTTATATACTAATCCTCAAAGTCCATCTTAGGTCTATGTGCACTAATCAGACTTTTTCTAAATATAGCATCCAAGGTTTTTAATAAACTTCCTCTGATACCAACTGTAACGCCCCAACCCCAGTTACCCATAGTCAGTGCATTATTCCATAACCTTGGTATGATCACAAAAGATCAAGTCTCGAAAGACAGATTAGTTTAGTAGCCTTGGAAACACTAGATACATTCATAAGTCTTATATTACATTATAAAGTGAAAAAATTAAAACAACATAGTCTACATAGTCCACACTCATATCCCCTTAGAATATCCCTACAGGTCAGTCATTAAATACTTCTTCACATCCTCGGAAAATAAAACATAGAATGGGGAGAGCTTAGATGCTCAGTAAGGATAACAATATATCAGAAACTTTGATAAATAAGAATAAACATTTAAGGGAATGTATAACTAAAACAAAATACTTTTAAACTTGAACTTCAATATAATTGAGCAAAAATAAAATGAAATAACTCCATTAACTTATTCACATGGATATTCTACTAGTCAAATAATCACATCCAATATCAATAACAACTTTCATAATGATGGAATGCATAATTCCAGACTATCATAACCATATAGTTAAGGCTTTGTACCAAGACTAAAAATAATATTTTTTCAAGGCCTTGTTCCAAGACACTAGTTTGTCTCATGAGACCTAAGGATGCATCAAGAAGCTATATCGGGCTCCACCAGTCACTTACTAAGTCCAATGCATTCCTCATATGAACAGGTTTAAACATAAACATTCGTGTAAAAACTAGTATACGAAATGTCAATACATTCTCCATAAACCATGAATTGTGTAAAAATAAAACATCCACAGTCAATCATATTACAAAACCTTTAGTACAATGTGGATGTTTTATATATAATTAATCAACTTCAAATAAGCTTAAAATCCATCAAAAGACGTTGACATAGATGAAATCATAACTATTTTTGAGAAAATATCTGTTATTTTTAAATCATTTAAAAGTCACATAATTAAAAAAGAAAACACTTAATTTTTAAATATTCTTATATGCTTGTAAGGGAAGCTTTGACGATTTTATAATGGTGGAAAATAGCCGCACCCGCTGTATAAGTTTTAAAAGACATTCTTACCTTAATTTTTTTGAAAAGGTTAAAAAGGACCTTGTTTGGAAAATGATGGAAAGATTCCTTTATAAACATCTTATATAAAGTCAGACAAGGGTATAAATGAATTTAAACCATAGTCTATAAAATATTAAGCATGTTTTGAAATACATTTTTAAGAAACATGGATGTGGATGATAAAGAGGTCCCAGTAGATAATTGCATATAAACATCCTCATATAATGAAGAGATTGTGAAATAAACCTTTACCTTGTAATTTACAATGGTCGAGGGTTGGTTAACCTCCTGTGTAATGGTTAATTTTTTCTTTATTAAATTATAAAAGAATTATATACATTAATATGATATCATATATGATCTTCTAACATTGATTTGTTAATAATATCATAGTATTATCATTGAATCGAGTGTTAACAGATTCGTTTTCCTTTATATTATTTGTTATGTGAGTCATATATGTTATGGATGGGATTTATTTGATTCATATCAAGAATTAAATCAAGTCTTTAATCATTATTTTTAAACATCTAATGAAAATTATTCTAGAATGGATACGATGGGGAATGAATCTCATCGTGTTCGTGGAGACGATAATCTGTACGTACGCACGAGCGACAATATTATTCTTTTGTTATTAAAATTATATATAATTGGATGGTATATCATATATAAAGAATCATTATCATGTTATATTTATTATTTACATAAATTACACATCATTATTAACCCATCCAATTAATAATGTATTGAATAACAACTACCCCACGATGTGGAGACAGTAATCCGGACGTATGCACGTATGGTGACATGTCATTCAAAGGATGGATAGATTAATGGGAATGGTTGTACCATATTTTTAATGACATCACAGTATATATAACATAATGGATTTATTATTTTAAAATTAAAATAACAAAGGAAAAAATAGTGGAAGAATAAAATTACTTGAAAGAGGTTGGTGAAATTATTACATCTTCGTTAGGTTCTTCCTTTTGATTTGATCAAAAGGGCTCATTAAGATGTCTTTATAACTAAAGTAAGGACTCTAGGATAAAGTGAGTGAAGTTAAGAGGATATTTGGACAGGGGATGGCTGAGCCAAAAGGATTTGAAGTTGTGAATTAGAGAGAAGGTGGAGTGTCCTTTTATAAGAGGGGTGAGGGGAAGCTTAGGAAAAGCTTGAAATGTTATTTTATAATAAAAATCATTTTCATTTTATAATGCCTACAAAATGGATTATTTAAAGTCTAAGGTAGGGATAAGTCTAATACCCCTCAAACAATATGTTTTAGATAGGTTTGGGTCACTATATTCACTCTATCTCTTAGATTTACCTCTTAGTAAAATTGTTTGACATTTGCCGTGTCTCTTTGTATTTTTCTATTATATGGTTAATAAACATACAATATAATTCCGAGATAAACCCAAGTGGTTCAATAATGATACATATATCATTATATAAGTCTTCTGGAAGAACCTTATATTTTTAAGAATAGAATATCAATTAATAATATAATATTTGTTTTAAAAACACTTTTATATCAATTTTGGAACTATGTGGTATTTTGTTTTTTCTAAATTCATAACAGCATTATTACTTCAAAACCAATTCATCTAACAAACACTAATATGTCATAGTAACCTATAAAATTCGTGTAATTTATAAAAAGTCTCAAATTACATTTATTTTAAAATTTCTAACATCAATTATTTTAAAATTTCATTAATTTGGTAATTACTGTATCATCATTTTGTCATAAATAAATTAAAATATTCAATGTCTAAAAAATATTAATAAAATACAATTATGTAGGAAATATTTTTATCTTTCTAATAAAAATTTATAATTGAATTTATCTTATGTTTAACCCTATATTAAAAAAAAATTAGTCATTAAACTTTGATTTTAACTCTTTTAACTCTTCTTTGAATTAAATAATAATAAATGTCCTAATCTAATCCAAGTGGACCAAAGAGGTTCAAATTTTATTTCAAAGGTTGTTTTTGGTCGAATTATACTTAGACAATATAATTAAGACATGTTTTAGGGTAATAATAATATCATTTTTACCCTTAATTACCATATTTACTTTTAACTATGGTAAATAAAAGTAAAAATTAACTATTCTCCAAAAATTATTTTTATCTTATTGAACCAAATTTTACTCCTTGATATTAACTGTGTCTCTCGAATTTTCAAAATTCCACTCACATAAGTAGTAAAATTATGTTTTATGTGAATATTCAAATTCTCCTAGGAGATGGGTACAAGATAGTGAAAAGTTAAATAAAATTTTTATATATCTAAAATTATTATAAACTGACTCCAATGAATTAAATTGAACATATATAGGTATTAGGAATCTATTTTGACCACAAATTAATTTAATTAAAATAAATAATTATTTAAATAAAATTTCGGTTTTAAACTATAACTCATTGTTTTTCACTATTCATCAAAAATTGATAGTTTTTAGAAAAATACCAAAAATTCACCCTAAAATAATTTCGAAATTATGATTCCAAAAATGAAGTTCATTTTTCCAAATTCAAAACATATAAGTTTCATTTATTAATTTAATATTAATTCTCCTTGTCAAAACCAAAAGGCGTCTTTTTAAGAAACAATATCTATCAAAAGATTGACACGTGTTTATGTCCAATATCAATGTGAGATAACATAAAATGACCAGCATTGGATTAAATGGTAAAAATATAATCTATTTATACTTCCAAACCATTTAAATTTATATTTTAACACTATAAATTATTTTGATTAAAAAAGTTGTTTTCAGTTAAAATATAGTATTTTTCACTATTCGCCCAAATATGAAAGTAATCAGAGAAACACCAAAAATTTATTGAAACTAAATTCTTATGTCCTTATTCAAAAGAATAATTTTATTTTGTCAAATATAATATATAAAATTTTCAAATATTGGATTTAAAAAGGGTTCACCATTAAAAGGTGGTAAAAGAGCATCTTTTAAAAAAAATTATTTTATCTCAAAAAAATGAATTTGTTCTTAAATTATGTCTATGAAACTCATAATATGGATTCTGAAATTATAAGTATTATATATAGTTTAATATTCAGTTAATACTATTCATAACCACTTTTGAACGACTAGTTTGGTAATCTTGTGGTGCGCTCGAACCCGGTGTTGCGTGTAGAAAAGTAATTGAATTACATTGAAAAATAACGTACTATAAAATCTTGGGGTGTTACATTATGGTACTACCTAGATATGTATAAGGAATCCATTTTATGTTTCTTGGTAAGATGAAACAAATGGTGGGCTAAATGTAAACTATTGAGTGTGGTTAAAAATTGACCCTCTGTAAACTGTCAAAGAAAATCCCACTCCACATTCCACATCTAAAATCACCTAATGAAACATTAATAAATAATTTTTAAATATTATTTATAAAGTTTTAATATAAATTTAACAATATTGATAATGAAATAAATAATTTTTGGTAAATTCATAATGTGTTTAAAAATATTATTTTCTTTAAAAAACTACTTTTTGTTCTTTTGAAAACAAAAAGAAAATTAGTTTTTTACACTCATAGAAGATTAATTGGTCAAAAAAATTATTTTGGAATTTATAATATCTAAATTATAATAAGGTGATTTTTTGTAATTTCTTGGAAACAATATTTTGGGTAAATAGTAAATATTTCTATCATTTAGTTACCAACAACCTTTTCATTTAAATAATTTATAGTCTTAAATTATATTTTAAATTGGATTTTATGGTCAAAATATATCAATTAAAAATATATTAATCCAATATAGTTCATTTAAATTGTATTTATATTGAAATTAGATATTACCACATGTTGAACTTTTGAACATTTTTACTTGAAAAGCCCACATTCTCACCATGCTTGTATGATTAGCGTAAAAATTAAATTTCCCAGTTAGACAATTTAAATTTTGAAAGACATATATACATAGTTGTAATCAGAATAATATTTTTATTATAATTAGATCAACATAATAGTTTACAAAAAATATTTGTTAAAATGATTAACATTAATCAGAGTGATTAAGTTTTTATGAAACATAATTAAGGACAAAACCCTAATCATAATGACCAAAATGACATAGAAACTTGTCCACAATCAATTGGATGCTAATAATTTTAATATATACCCTCTAAGAACTGATTTTATGGATTATTGAGATATTAGTAAATGAAATTTTCCTATATAAATTCTTATGTAATGAAAAAGACAAAAAATGGATCTTTCTTTTCATTTAAAATTGATAAAAAATTAGCTATGTAAAAAAACATCATATTTTAGTTTATATATATATATATATAATTTTGAAATATAAATGGGTCCTTTTATCATAATAATTTATCATTAATTTTTAGAGGTGATTTTGTTACTTAAAATGCTTACGAAACAACAATGTAGTGGTTATTTAGTTAATAATTAACTAAAATTAATGATAATATAAATTTAAAATGTCAAGTGAATTGATTGATTTATTCACTGTAATTATTTTTTATGTTTAATATATCATTAGAACCATATTTAAACTTGATTTTTTAATTACATCATTAGTCTAGTATTTTCAAATTATTATTAGATAAATAATTTAAAATTTGACATTAATATTATTTTCTAATAAATGTTATTTTATTAAAAGAATTAAAATTAATAAAAATACCAAATTGTACAAATTAAATTTTATGTGTTAAAAAATATTATATATGATATATTAAATAACCACTTTGAATTTTATAATTAACTTTTTGACCCATAGATTTTAAAAACATTATTAGCATGCTCTTGGTATTTGTAGTGTTTTACATGTCACATAAGATGGTTTTAAACATAAAATTTTAAAAAAAAAACATTTTTTTATTTGGTATAAAATATATATTTTAATGGATGTATATTTTAATTTAAATTTAACTTTATTTTAATCATAACATTTAAATAAATTAGGTTATAGAACTAGATGCTTAAATAAAAACATAAATAATAAAATTAGGGAATCTTATAAGTTTTAGGACCAAATTATTTACATTATAATATTTTTTCCTCGTCTAGATTTGGTTTGACCATAAATTCAAATTAAAATATTATTCCATTTTTGAGTCACAATTGGAAAAGTATACCACATATTATTGAATACTTATGGGTATTTACAAGAGTTCCACTCCCCCTCCACATTAAAAAGTTAATCACTCTACCCCTTCAGTACACTTCCCAATCTAAATAGTTTTCTTTGAGATCAGATCATATATCCTCCAAAAACCCTCACTTACTACTTTAATCTTTCATTTTGGTATAAATTCTTCTTTGGAAGGCCTTTTATGTGAACTAAAAGGATTTACGCAACTAAGATGTAACACCCTCCATCAAGCTCCTTTTTTTATTATATTTCTTTACCACATCAACTCATCTTATTCCATGATAATACAAAAAATATATAAATTAAATACAATGAGATGTTTTTATGTGATTTAATACCTATATTTACTCACACATCTATCTAATTGGTAACAAACATGTATTTGTTTTTGTACAACAAACTACTGCATCAAAAAATGATGATTGTTCATATTCCTTTTACCACCCATCATGGTGGAAATTATAATAAAAATATGTTTATATATGTTTTATGTTATATTTATTATTTATTTAATATTACTTAATCTATTTCCATCTCACATCTTTATTCCTTCCATTTGGCGTAATAACGATAACATTGGTTGAGAAATTATAGACTATCGCCCCCTCAAATCGATGAGATTCAGTCACACCTTACATGAATGTATTAAAGATGTGACTAAAGAAATTATATGATATATATGAAATAATATTTCTATTTTAATTATAATATATTCATATATACATATATTTTAATTACATTATTTCTTCCAATACATTAATATAACCAAAGAAGTGTTTAAGTAAACGTACATCCTACCATCTCTATAAATTGTGTACTACATTTTTTATACTTCTAAATTATATGTAATATTATACTACACATATAGTGAATATAATTGAAATTTATATCATTTATTATATTCTTTAAATAAATATATAATTATATGGACGACATATATTACAAATTAAGACACATGTGAAGAATAATGGTGATATTACCAGAAGTGAATCCTTAACATAATATTGTTCAAAAGCGGGTAATATAATGTAAAAAACATATATGATTTAACATATAATAATATTAATTTATAAAATATTTATAAAAGACTTACATTTTTTGTATAGGTATCATGTATGAGTGAGAAGAGATTCTAGACAAAAGGTAATGGAATTTCAAATCACTTTCTGTGAGATACATTCTTTATCCACCACCCAATACTTTTTTGTGGTGTGTATCATGTACATGGATTAATTAAAATACTCTTAGACATGTATTTATGGGTATTTTAATGATATGATGATGATATTTCTCACAATGGGTTTATATTTTGAAAATTACCAAATTGGTAAAATAATTTTTTTTTGATTTTTCTTCTTTGACACACAAGCCATATTATGCACCTATATTTTTCCGACATGTCTACATATAACCATTGAAATGTTATAAAATAAATATACCTATTTTCATGATATTTTAACTTTTCTTTAATTTTATTTTATTAAATGGAGAGTATGGTTTTAAGTTATGAAGTGTTAATAGTATATTGAAACAATATCATCTCTTATCAATATTGTTTATGCTTATGCTTCCTTTGATGAAATATTATGATCCATATCACATGAAAAGTAATGAATTTAATTTAACTCTATTTATTAATGATATATTCAGATAATGGTACAATTATTTTCACTCATTGGTACATAATATTATCATGAATTTGTTTTTAAGAATGTTTGACATTACCTATCTCTTCAATGGGAAATCAATGTTTTATTTAAACAATGATATCTAAAGTGGATTGCCAGAAATTTAGAAGAATTATTTATATGTTTTAAAATTATTTTAAAAGAAATAGTTTGAAAAAATTATCCAATATTTCATTAAATGTTTTAATGTATTTTCAATGAAATGTTTTCAAAACCTTTTCAATCTTTCATGATAAGATTTCAAAGTATTTTCAATGAATTTGTTTTCCATACAATTTAATTATTTCATAATAATTTTCCAAATATTTTCAAAGAAAATTCATCCAAAATGTTTTTAGGATTCATTATATGTTTTAAAAGAGTTTTCAATAATTTCGTTTTAATGTTTTTAAAGCTTATTTTGTAAGTTATCATGGATAAATGTTTTAATAATGTTTTCACGTTTCTTTTTATAATTTATTATGTAAAAAGCTATTGAAAATATTTTTGAAGCCTTCTCTATATATTTTCAATTTATTTTTAATGAAAGTGGGTATAAAATGATTTTATTTATTTAAAAGTCTTCTTGAAAGAAGAATGGATATTTTCCTTAGGATGTGTTTTCAAAATATCTTTCCCAGTTATTTTCCATCTAATATGACATTTGTTGTTTTCACTCATAACCTTCTATTAAATTATTCAAATATTATAACCATATTATTTCATAAGTGGTATCTATTTGGATGGAATAAGTCTTATGAGAACAGATTCAATTCTAGGGGTTATATACTTTTTAAAACAGCTTATTTTCACAGGTTATGATTTCTATGAATCGATTATGAAACATGTATCTCATTCAAAAATTTATTATATGATTACATGATTGTTATACTGATTTCATTTCATGGTATATGATATGATTTTTTATGATTTTTTTGGATCATGTGTGTATGAGTTACTTATTAGATGGGGGACCTATTTCTCCCTCTAGTGCAATAGGTAAATATTTTTATCTCATGAGATAGACAAGATTGGAATGGTAAACTATCTTGGATTATTATTACTAAGCTAGAATGGGGATTGAACTCAGTTTGGTCATATAGGGAGAGAACTAGGTGTGAACCAAGTTTAGTAAAGTACAGTTTACACAAATATAGTCTTACTTGTGATTACTTAACTACTATATAAATAATTATGTACAATTATGAATCTTTCAACTATTCAATGTATTAATACTATGTTATGGTTTCATTGTTTATGTATATTATTAACTTAAGATTCATGTATTATAAATATCCAAGATTTATGCCATTATTTATGTATATGATCTTTGATATTGAGGGTATGATCTTCTATTTCCCTGATCATGATCTCATGCCCAAATTATCATCTCTATACTAACATGTATCCATTGTTTAACCTTACTAAGCATGTCATATCGTATCATTTTATATATCCTTCCACAGGTTATGATGATATATTTCTTGTATATTATTTTTAAGAGGGGTTCTAGTCTTATAGAACCAATGGGAAATATTTATCATGCTCATGTATAAGTGTTTGCATTTCCATGTTTCCAAAGGAACTAACCTAATATGGTCTTTGAGAATTTGTTTGTATAATGTTTTAATTATTCCACTAAAGTGATGTAATATTAATTTATGAGAAGGGACGATCACTAAACTTGGTATCACAATGAATATGTAGTCAACCTTTGGAAAATAGAATGAAAAAACATTAGTGTAATCCTAAAGTATATTTCTTTGGATTTGTCTAATGATATCTCTATGGATAATTATAATGAAGAGTAAAGTTTATGAGATTTTTCTAGAATTTTGGTAATAGATTACATAGCGGTCTCTTAATAATAAATCTATGTCGTTTCACAATATCTATATGTTTCCCTGATAGATATGAACCTAGGGGTAACAACTCTAATAACATGTCATGATCTTTACTCAGGGTAATCTAGTACATGACAATGGACCTTGTTGAACACATGGTTTGACACTCCTAAGGGTTAAGATTTAAGAATTTAAAACTCATTATAAAACATCATGAAGGATTTTAATAGATGCTGAATATGAATAACCAAGGATAAACATAAGGTTTCATGGTTTAAATAAGTAGTATCCATGATTTAGGCACCCAATATGTAATTTTCATGATTGAATGTTCTCATAATTTGATAACTATTTCTAATTTTATTGTTTTTTGGTTTTAGACAATTGATATTACTAAAAGTGTCATGGTAAATAATTTATGTTTTAGATGTGGAATTAATGGTAATTATGTGGATCAATTTCCAATGTAATCATCTCATAAAGTGTATCTGGAAGGTGGTATGAGTATTGGTTATAAATGTGAAGATAAAGACACCTCAAAAGAAACGTAAAACTTATGTGATGTTCTTACAGTATTGTTTATATTAATCATAAGAATCATCATTACATTGAGGTTCATTAACCTTAATACAAGGTTAATATTTCATATTCTTGGAATGAGGTATTAAGGAATATGTTGATGAATACAAAGTAGTGGTTTAACAATAAAGTTAGATGAATGAAGTATTTATGTTTTGGAATTAATAGACTATGTTATATGAATCATGAAATATATAAGTATTTTGCATATATGTTTTCATTATGGAGTGAAAAGGATATATCAAATGGTGATGAATACCTGGAAAAGTGATTTCAAGGAAATGTGATATTTCTTGTAGGGGAATCCTCCCCTTAACTACAAACTAACATTTAGTTAATGATGTATTTATAAAGATATGATTTATATGAATATATAGATTGTAAAGTAATAATTTCCCTATAACTAATAATTGAAAAAAATTAATATGTCATCATGTATCAAGTTTAAAACATCTTGGTTTTATAAAATATACCCCGTGGTCAATAGAATAATGAATCATTCATGTTTTCCAAAATAATATGGTAATTCAAGGAATATATTATGAGTGTATTCACTTGTTTGGAATGTGAAAACCAAGTGTTACAGTGTTGTATTTACGGTCCAATGTTAAGATATTTTCATGAATTTCTTTATAAGTCATTGAAATTAAATACTGTGGAAGCTTTATAAGGTTATTCATTTTTAAAAAGATTAATTTATATTACAGATGATGTTGGTAAGATTAAAGTGTTATCTATCTGAATGAGAACTTATGTATATTGGATAGCTAGTATAAAATACTATGTGTTGATGATAACTAACAAGATAGAATATCATGAGTCCCTTTATCTATTACTACACGATGAATGAAAAATTCACCATTCGTTTTAGAATAATTGATGATGTGGATAACCCAAAAATATTAGGGGATGTTATCCTGAAATCATGAAAGTATAACTTTTCAAGATAATTATTAAATTTTAGGAAAAAGGTAATTAAAGACATAAAAATTTCCTCAAACCATTATTTCTAATGAATCAGAACATCCCACAGGTCATCAAAGATTTATGAATTTTTTTCCCTAACATTCACCTAACCAATTTCTATGTCACCCTCCTCTAGAACATTTTGGATAGATTTATCTTTCATGACCATGTTCTCATATTCCACAAATGTTTACGGATTTGGAAACACGAATATGTGTTTCTCGGTGTAACCATTATGGTTTGAACTATATTTTTTTAAATGAAATTTTTGTGTTCATTCGTACAATGTGAGTTCCTATTAAATGAACATAAAAGTATAAAACCATTGAAAACCTAGATGAATTTCAATGGAGAAGTTCATTTTATTGGGGGTATAATGTTACCACAAAAAAATTGATAGACCATTGATTATAATTAATTAATTTTTATTAATGCATTTAATTGAAATAAGTCAAATATTCCTTTAACATGGAACCAAATTAGCTTCTTCTACAAAAAACACGGACATGGTATACGTTATGTGCAACAATAATTTTATATGAAACATCTTTTTATTGTAACAATTATTCAACGGGATAATTACAAACTAGAAATTAAATAGAGTAGTATGATTATTAATAACTAAAAATTAAATATTCTTTAAAATAGTTTCATACAATTAAAAATATTTATAATGAAATATATATTTTTTGGAAAAGCATTATTTGTTTTAATGTAATATTTTCTTTATGAAACTTATTTTTATGTCCATTTTTGCACAATAATATAATTAATATTTGAAAGAAATATAAATATAATTTTTTAAATTAAAATTAATTTTTTAATTCAGAATATCAAAATTATATTTGGTGGATTTTTTTGGATTTCTCCGAGTAACAATATTTTTTGGTGAATACTAAAAAATACTACAATTTATTTAAAAAGTGCCTTTTCTTATAAAGAATGATTACTTATATGTTATATTTTAAATTGGATTTAATGTCACAATGGATTAAGTGGACCTATAATAATCTAATTTATTTCATTTGAATCATTTTTATATTCAAAATATATATAAACAGTTATTGTACTTTTGAATGTTTATACTTGAAAACCCCATTTCTCGCCACTTCTCTAGGATTAGCATTAAACATATTCCCCCACCCCCATTAATTTTTATTTTGAAAAATATATATAAATTTCTGTAATCTTTATAATATTATTATTCTAATAATATCAACATAATTTTTTAAACAAAATATCAGGGACAATGATTAAAATTTATCACAATGAATTAATGATTAAACATAACTAAAACTAAACCTTATTCATAAGGACAAAAATTACCTATAAACATGTAGGAAATACATTTTAATATCGTTTCTTGTTTATAAATTTATGGTTTATTAGGATATTATTAAATTGAAGTACCCTATATAAAAGGTTTTATAAGGATAAAGACAAAAAATGCAATTTTATTACCTTTAACATTTCTAAAACATTGAGATATGTAAAAAAACATCACATTTTCTGTTATAAATATCCATTTTAAAGATAAATATGTGATATTTATGATTATAATTTATCAAAAATTTTTAGGGATGATTTAGTTACTTAAAATTCTTAAAAAACACAAATGTATTGATTATTTATTTAATAATTAACTAAATCAAATGATACTATAAAAGTTAAAAGTTATGTGATTATTCAACTATTGAATTTAACTATTTTTTTAAGAATAATATATCATTTTTCACATCTCTAAAATTATTTAATTTTAATTACATCATTAGAAATATTTTATACAATTAAAATAAAATTAATAATTTCAAAATTTACATTATTTTTATTATATAATAAATGATATTTTATTAAATGATTTAAATGTGAGAAATACTATATTATAAGAAGTTATTATTTATGGTTAAAAATATTATATCTTTTATATTAATGGACCAATTAATATTTATATTAAAAATATTGACCCATACATTTTTAATACATTGTTATCATGGTTTGGGTTTAAGTAGTGTTTTCCATGTCACATGCCCTTATTTTAAATTTTAATTTCCAAGACACATGAAACTTTTATTTTTAAAATTAACATGTAATAATTATAATTATGTGGATATATATTTTATATTAATTACTAGTTTAGTTTAATCTTAATGGTAAAATTACTTAGCTTAATAGACAAGATTCATTAACAAAAACCACAATAACTAA
This sequence comes from Viscum album, assembly GCA_963277665.1. Lineage (NCBI taxonomy): Eukaryota > Viridiplantae > Streptophyta > Magnoliopsida > Santalales > Viscaceae > Viscum > Viscum album. The sequence goes on from OY728143.1 coordinate 206,722,861, forward strand.
ATTGCTGAATCATAGAAGTCAAGGAACCAAATAATTAAAATGAACATATTCTTATGTGTTGTAGATTTGGTTCGACCATAAATTCACATTTATCCATTATTATTCTAATTTGGAGTCACATTAGGTAAGGGATACCCCCCATTATTTAATACCTTTTTATATTTAAATGAGTTCCACTCCCCGACCACTATAAAAGGGACATCACTATACCCCTCCTTCAAACAAATAAAACCACATAGAATTGGAGATTAGTTTCTAAAATATCATCCAAATTACCTACATTACTTATATAATCCTCCTTTTTGTCGTAAGTCCTTCCCTGGAATCCATTAGGTTCAAACTAAAAATAATTCACCCGGTTAAGAGGTAACAACATCCCTCAATCGCATTTCTTTTATTATAATTCACGTCCACCTCAATTAATATTATTAAATTATTATACAAAAAGACAAGTATCCTCAAATTAATTATATTTTTTATGCATATCGTTATACATAAACTTGCACACACATCCATCTATGGGGTAATGAACATAATGTTTATGTGTTTGATGAACTACCACCTCCCGATACGATGATTGTTCATTTTTTATTTACCACCTCTCTTGGTGGAAATTATCATAATAAAAATATTTATATTTGTTATATGTTATATTTATTATTAATTTATTCTAACTTAAACCTTTTTCTTCACATAAATTTTACATTTCGTTTGGTGTAAATATGAAAATATTGTTTCAGTAAGTGTGGACTGATGCCCCCTCAAAGCGATGTGATTCGTTCACACCATTAATA